>CM076581.1:319727494-320327494 GCA_034641835.2 Pinus albicaulis | reverse complement strand
TCATCCACCTTAGACTATTTAAGTCCAAATTCTTGAGTTCATTTCAAGTGCCCCATATTATCCCCCTTAGTTATAACACAGACACAAAAGAAGGTACCTAAAAAATAACCAAACACCACTCAGGCACCAATAATGGAGGAATTAATGAAATATATTCCATCAGTTAAAGCTTCAGCATATCACCACCCACATGACCTAGCAAGAAAAAAAATATCAAGGTGGAAACGAATTAGCAACAAGGAAAACAACCCATGGATGACACATAGAGAGGTGTGACGATCCACCTACAACACATCAACATAGAGGAACCACCAAAACCAACCTCCATCTCAAGCGAGCGAGGCACCGACTAGATCAAGTGTTCACCTTTCTCTGGGATGGCTAGATGCACGTGCATGGTACCAGTGGACTACTCTTTTGAGTAGATCTTAATATTTTTGTTCTTCTCATGTTTCAGGGATGAAACATGTTTAAGGGGGGTGTAACGTATTATACCTAAGGGGGATAATATGTCATACATAGGGAGGTACCCAAGGGAATAATATGATGTAATAATGTAAGAATGATAAATAAATGGGTAATAGTTAATAAATAAATTGGTTAACCCACATTATGCAAGGGACCACAAGTAGCTAGGGAATAAAGTGATAAACCCATTATATTGATTGTATGGTATTGATAGACCCATGGTAATTACCCATGGTATTGTATGTATGAAGCTTATATAGAGGCTATATACTTTCCATTAAGATGTGTCAAGAATTATTGTATTGACAAGTATATGGCTTGTGGACTGATCTCCTTCCTTAAGGAGTTAATTTATGGTGGTACCCTACCTGAAGGGTTTTTAAATTAATGAATATATAAATTTTTATATTCTATTGTGTTGTTTCTTGGGAATATTTTCCATTGATATATAATTTCATGTCGAATCTACTACAAAGATAAAAAAGAGACACCCATGCATAATAGAGACAATAAAATTTTACCTAGAGAACCCAGATTTGGGAGAAAAACTAGTAACTCTTCTTCTACGAGAGATTTTTCTTTAGCAAGGTTTACAAAAAAATTGTGCCAAGGATCCAAGTCCAAACTTCAGTCAATTTCGCCCTTAATCTGCTCCCATGTGTAGTTAATACAAAAGAGATATGGTAATGAGTAAGTGATCAAATGAAGTGTCACAATTATATATCTATACAAGTTTAATGGGTGCATTTACCCCAAGGGACATACCCTTTCATGGTGGGGCCAACTTGTCCCTTTTGAGCTTACATGAAACCCAAAAAAAAAAAAAAAAAAATTCCCATAATTTTTCTAGACCGACTTAGGAGGCCTCTTAGCATGTAGTAATACCTCCCAATGCTACATAAAAAATCAACCCTCCTCTTAGTGAGGGAGGTACTCTCCGTGGCTGCAACATATTTTCTGTTTGGATGAAATTTATCCTTTCTTAAGAAAAGTTAATGAGTTTGTCATGTTGATGCATGTCTATGGATAACAACCATCCTTGAGTGGGAAATGTAATTCCGCATATGTACATGATTATCTAGGGATTTTGGACAAATTTCTTTATGGATCCTTAGGAAAATGTATCAATTTCCTATGGTCAAAGTCCTTTATGACCTAGCCAAGTCCTTCTAGCAGCCAATTCCTTATGGCTTAAAAGGTGAATTACGTCTATCTCCTTTGGTCAACCTAGCCAGGTCCTTATGGCTTCTCAAGAGAATATTTTTCCAATCCTATGATTTCCTTGGGTCATTCACCTCTGGTCAACCTAGCCAAGTCCTTATGGATTCAATGGTGAAAGTATCATATAATTTCCCCTGTAAATTTCCTTGGACATTCACCTTTTTGGTCAAAGTCCTGTACGACCTAGCCAAGTCCTTTTGGCTTTAAAGATGAATGTATTCATCTCCCCTACTTAAATTCCTTTATGACCGAGTGAAAGTCCTTTATGGCTTCAGGAGATGGTCCGCCAAATCCTACAAAGACCTCATCGTTCCCTTGTTGGGAGAGGCCCAACTTAGTCCAGTTTTGGTAAAAAGACTCTGCAACTCAAGGAGTGTAGTGCGTGGTCCAATGAGGATAAATCAACCACGTGAAGTTTATTTTGTTAGTTTTGAGTCCTCCCATGGTATGTGGACCATGGTATTGTAAGACGTAAAGGATATGTAAAGCAATGTATTTTCAATTCATGAGAATGAATTAGATAGATCCATGTACTGAGTCGGTAATTTGCGTTATTTTATGTGTTTTGGGCCAAATGGAAGGCTCTGCAGTTGTGTGTTCAGAGGCTTTGGTCTGCAACTATGTGCGCAGATAACCCGCACCTATGTGTGTGGGGTGAAGAAGGATTGTACTAAAAATATTCATCATTAATAAAGAGAAGGAAGGTTCTGAAGTATTTCTGTGTTATTTGCGCAATCTATTTATTATCTATATTTGAAGTTGTTTTATGCATCGCGAAGTATTGTATGTTATTTTATGCATAGCGAGGTCTGTCATACTGTTTATATGCTTTTTATGGTGTTAAATATTGCATAATATTGGTAAAGGCGTAGTGTGTGATGGTATTTAGTAGTGATTATGGCATCAACTGTGAAAGTAGATAACTTCCTCAACACAGTCCAAAAAATAAGAGAGAATTTTAGTCGTAGAGCCACATCCTATTGTCTCTCTGGATGCAGAAACCTAGTTCTCACATCCCCCAATATTGCCTCAGGTGAGACTGTGATCTGCGTTGCAGGTCATTGCCGAAAGGGCTGGTGATAGAGGGTTTTGTTGGTTGCGTAGCAACTCCAAACCTGGGTCAAGACCCCTTTGATCCAACAAATGGTTTTGTTTCTAGGACCAAGATTTAATTGAGGGATATGTGGATGTGGCATCCGACGAAGAAGGAAATACAAGACTGGGTAGAATTGAAATAACGGGAGTTCGCACCTCAAGAAAACAGAAATCTGCGACTTTCGACTGAAGCTTGGTTGCAGAGGTATATTTTTACTGAACAGCACGAGATTTTCTTCACAACGCTTGCTAATGAACTACATGAATGGTTATCAAGGCTGACTGAGAACAAGACCTCTTTTAAGAATGACAATCCTACTACATGGAGCCCTAAATTGTTACAGCAACTCAAGCAGACCGATAAAAAGATATCAAGAGTTTTTTATTTCTAGATCGACAGTATCCTCAGAGGATTTATTACTTAATTCGCAATATAAAAAATTTTATCTTACAGCGAAGCTAAGCGGATATGTTTCAAGGGTATGCAAGGTAAGTATCTGAAATCTTTGAAGTTGTGGATTAAAATGATTTTATGTGAAAATGGTGTACTACGAATGCATTTAGATTAATGTTTGGACTTAATTTTGGAGGATGATCTACGCTAAGTGGAAAACGACACAGAGTTGATTGCAAGTATTACATTGAGATTGATTACAGTCTATTGTTGAGTGGTTTTGAGAATGAAGGAGAAAGAAGTAACCCCACTACACCTAGAGGTCCATCGCAGTCAAGAGTTGAGAATAATCAAGGCACCTCTGGGATTCCCCATCCCGCAACACCCCTCACCCCATATCCCACTCCCTAAAATTTCCCTCCACCTCCACCTCCACCTCCCCCTCCCCCACCCCCATGAAACATGGAGAATGATATCAAGCTACCGATATTTAGAGGACTCAGATCAGAGGATCCTAATAAATTATGGTTTGTAGTTGAAGTTGTATGGAAATCAATACATATTACTAATGATGATGATGATGTGAAGAAGGAGCATCTTGTCACAACGCTGTAGAAAATAGCATTGACATGGTACATAAAGTAATCCATGAGGAATTAGGGTGCTTTGTTGGACAATACGAAGAAAGCACTCACTACAGAGTTTAAGAAGCCAAATGTAGGAATTTACAAGGTAATTTCCTTAGATGAAACACCAAAGGTCACTGCTCACAAACAGATCACGGATCAGTAAACTAGTATTTGACGTGGTTAAAACCCTCGAAGAGGGAAATAGTCCATGGTCTGAGCCAATGCATCCACTTCAGGAAATTTATTAATATAAAGAAAAAAAATTACATAAGCTTCTCTCATAAACGGTTATCGGAAAAATTACCCTCCATGCTCTTTAAATAGAGATCATGGACCAATTGGGTGTTAAGCCACGAATCAAGTGTCAGTAATTCCGAGGAGAGAGTGAAACTTCGGATCACTAGATATCATGACCGTCGGATTATAAGTTACAAATGTACATAGTAAAGAAACACACTTTACCTAAATCTATGTTATACCAAGTTATACTTAACTATTTACTATGTGTCGGAATATCCTAACATCCCCCCTTAAGAACAACTTGGGATTGGATTGAAGGATTTACAAAGGTGACACAATAGGAGATTATTTCCTATGTGTCGGAATATCCTAACATCCCTCGTTAAGAACAACTTGGGATAGGATTGAAGGATTTAAAAAGGTGACATAATATGAGAAGGAAGGAGGCATTAGAGAATATCCCCCCTTAATGATAACTTTATTGAACTCCAAGCATAGATCGAATTTTGGTAAACTTCACTTCTGTGAGAGCCTTTGTAAAGATATCAGCAACTTGATCATTGGTTAAACAATACTGCACTTAAAGAACATGATTATGAATGAGCTTTCTGATGAATTGTATATGTATCTCAATGTGTTTTATGCGCTGATGTTGAACTGGATCTTTGCATAGCTGAATGGCACTCACACCAAAGTGTACATGGATGCTACTGATGAAGACAAAATTCAGACAGGATCTAACAAAGCCACAGGGCTTCCTTGTTGGCTTCAACAACGCCGCGATACTCTGATTCTGCCGAAGAAATAGATATGGCACTTTCTTTCTTACAAGACCATCTAATAGGTCATGAACCAAGAGTGAATACATAACCTGCAGTAGACTTTTGATCATTAGGGTCACCAGCCCAATCAGAATCAATGAAACCAATCAACAATGGAGATGCTCATGCACTGTAATGAATCCCGAACTGAACTATACCTCGAATATATCGAAGTATTCTTTTAGCTACTTTCTAGTGACTTTCATGAGTTTTGTTCATAAACCGAGCAAC
Source organism: Pinus albicaulis (assembly GCA_034641835.2). Taxonomy (NCBI): domain Eukaryota; kingdom Viridiplantae; phylum Streptophyta; class Pinopsida; order Pinales; family Pinaceae; genus Pinus; species Pinus albicaulis. Next base: position 320,322,395 of record CM076581.1, on the reverse strand, counting down.
AAGAGCAGCGACAAAGGAAACGTCGGGACGAATATGGGTTAGATACATATGTTTACCAACAAGTTGACGGTATAAGGCAGCATCAACTTCAAGGGAAGTACAAGTGACTGAAATCTTGACTCTAGATTTAAAGGGAGAACGGACTGGGTTACGGTCTTCCATGTGAAAGTGACGTATAAGATTACAAGCATACTTGGACTGAGAAAGGTTAATACCTTCTTTGGATTGCAAGACTTGAAGACCAAGAAAATAATGCAAGTGTCCCAAGTCTGTCATTTCAAAATTCTATTTTAGGCTAGACTTCATATGGTTTATACGATTGGGATCACTACCTGTAAGGATAAGATCATCAATATAAAGAACAAGGATGATTAAGTACTTACCCACTTTCTTGGTGTAGCTAGTGTTGTTGGAATGACATCTAGAAAAGCCATTATCTATGTGAAAGCTATCCATTTTGGCATACCAAGCTCGAGGGTCTTGTTTGAGACCATAGAGAGATTTCCTAAGGCAAAAAACAAGGCTAGAGTCGTTTTGGATAAAGCCAGGGGGTTTTTCCATGTAGGTTTCTTCATGAAAGTCCCCATGTTGGAAGGTGGATTTAACATCCATCTGATGGGCTTCCCATTTAAAGGAGGCAGCAAGGGAAAGAACAAGGAAAATATAATTCATTTTGGCAACAGGGGAGAAGGTTTCAGTATAGTCAATGCCTTCAACTTGTGAAAAGCCTTTAGCAACAAGACGAGCTCTATGTTTATCCACGTTTCCATCTGGTCCAAAAAAATTTCTGTAAACCCATTTGCATCTGACAAGTTTTCTTCCCTTTGGAAGAGGAAAAATATCCCAAGTATCATTTGCCAATAAGGAACGATATTCTTCATTCATAGCTGAATCCCAATCTGGATGACCTGAAGCTTCTTCAAAGGTGTCTGGATCATGATTTTCTGAAACTTGAGCCAATAAGGAAGAGGCTTTTTCGAACTCAAAATGTGTACGACATTGATCTGCAAGGTCACCTGCAAGAGAACCCGCTGCATCCCGAGTAGAGGGGACCCATTTTGGAACTTGTGGAGCTGAAGGAGGATCCTGAGGAGGTGGAGGAGGATTTTCATCCTCGTTGTCAACATCTGAACTAGAAGGAATGTTGTCAAAAGTAGAAGAGATAGAGAGAGGTGGCACATATGCCAAATCAGGCTTGCATGCCAAAGGTGGCACACCCGCCAAACTAGGCTCGCAGGAAGATATATTTTCATCAAATTTTACATCTCTTATAATGATTACATTTTTGGATTTGGGTTGAAGTCTATATCCTTTGACATCTTCAGAATATCCAACAAAAAAGTAATTTTCACTCTTAGGTTCTAAGGCTTTATGTTTCTCATCTGGAATATGGGCCCAAGCTTCACTTCCAAAAACATGAAAGTGACTTACATTTGGTTTGATTGAGCTCCGGGTTTCTTCTGGAGTGATATTCCTTAAAACCTTAGTAGGAGTTCGATTTACTATGTAATTTGCACAGTTAATTGCTTCTGCCCAAAAATTAAGGTTAAGTCCTTTAGATTGAAGCATACAATTAGCCATTTCTTTTAGAGTGTGATTCTTCCTTTCAACCACACCATTTTGTTGTGGATTATACATAACAATATGTTGCAATTGAATGACGTGCTTAGTGAAAAAGTAGATAAATTTGTTGTTAACATATTCTCCTCCATTTTCATATATTAACTGAAGAATGTGATGTCCAAATTGTTTCTCAACAAAGGCCTTAAAGGCCAAGAACATGTTAAAAACTTCACTCTTGAGTTTTAAGAAGTATACCTAAGTGCGTCTGGAAAAATCATCAATGAAAGTTAAGAAGTACTTATAGCCAGATAAAGAAACAACTGGAAGTGGACCACATAAATCACTGTGCACAAGCTGCAAAGGGGTTGAAGTGTACCAAGAGGCACGTTTGTTAAAATTATCTCGATGATGTTTTCTAAGTACACATTTGGAATAAATACCACCTCGGAAAGATACCATAGAAAGACCTCTCACCATATTTTCTTTACATAGAGTTTGAAGAGAGCCAGAGTTTAAGTGACCAAATCACTCATGCCAAAGTTTTCTCCCTTCATCATTATGAGCAACAAAAACGGAGGGAAGACATGATGACCCAAAGTTGTCAAACTTATACAACCTTGTGGAATCATCAACAATTACAGTAGCTAAAATATGCCTAGGATCTCTTAGGTACTTAATTACAACATCATGAAGTGAGAATTCTATGGTTTTCCATTCACCTGAATGATTTATTTCATAAACAGCTCATAAGGTTGCAGGATAAGGTAGGAACACATAATACATCATTAAACTGACCTTTATCTAGATGAATAGTTCCAAACCCTACAACACTAAGATATCTATCATCACCAACATAAATATTTTTGGTGTTACAATTATTTAAAGAATAAAACATGGCTTTATTTTTTGCCATGTGGTAAGAGGCTCCAGAATCAGTGAGCCACTCATGAGAATGAGAAGAAGAAGATACATTCAATGCATGACCAGATCTTGATGCTTGACAACCACATGCAGAAAGTGCCATTCCCGAAGATGAAGTTGAATAGTTCTCCAAATGGATGTTATGTTTCTTCATTGCTGCATCCATCTTCTTAAAAAAAATTGACTCTACATGGCCATCACGATTACAAAAGTTGCAATGTATATATGTCTTCTTCCCTTTGTTTTTATTTGCCTTACAATTTTATTTTATTTATTTCTTTCTTTCTTAAGACCCTTGTTTAGTTTAGGACCATTCTTTTTAGGATTTTGCTTCTTAGTACTTTGGATATGGTTGTTGTTGGGCTACTAAGGCTTTCTTAGAAGATTTTTCAATATTAATAAGACCAAGGTGTAAGATTTTTTCTTGGTCTCTTATCAAAGAATCGCAAAATGCATCAAAAGAGACGGACTTTTAGGTTGTCCCTTGAGAAATGAGGGCTTCTCTAGTGGAATTAAAGGTGGAAACAAATACAAAGCATGTAGGGCCTAGCTTAGCAAGAATAAAATAGATAAGACTACCATCTTCCTTTTTTACTTTACAACCTTCTAAAAGAAGTCTAAGTGTCTTGAATTTGGACAAAAAAACTTCAATAGAGGAGAAATTATTGGGGTCCAAAGTAAACAACTCATTTTCAATTTGGTGGGCTCTGATTTCATTTTGAATGCCAAAAATAGTATTTAGCTTTTTCATAGCTTCATGAGGGGAGTCAATTTCTTGGATATGAAATATAAGATCTTGAGCAATGGACATTCCTATCAACCCTCATGCTTGATCTTGTTTATTTTCCAATTTATCCTTTTTATCTCCATTGGTAGGTTTAGATTCTTGTCCTGTAGCTATTCTATAAAGCCCTTTACTTCTAAGTAAGTCTACCATGTAGGATAGCCATTGGAAATAATTGATTTTGTTAAGAATAACCTGGCATGCACTTTCCATTTTTAAAAACTAAAGCTGAAAATTTTGAAACTAACTGCTCCAATAGAAAGCTTTTGAAAAATTAGGCCGGTTAAAAAAAAACAGTTCTGAAAAAGGCTTCTGAATGAAAAGTTATGTCTTTTTGAAGAAAATTTGGAGTAGATGTCGAGTAGTTATGTGATAGGTTGAAAGTTGATGATTAAGTTGTACTTTAAAAAAAAAATCCCCCCCAACCCATTTCCAAACTTAATACAATAAGCTCACTTTAAAAATACTAATTTATGTGACCCACTTTTATAAATAAGTGAGAATCACTTTTACAATGTTACTTTTACACGTGCTTTAAAAAAAAAAAAAAGTAACTTGCCAAAAAGCCTTTAAGAAAAAGTAACTTAACAAAAAAAAATTTAGCAAAAGAAGCTTGGAAAAGAGACTTGAACCCAAGACCTCTATTCTCATAAAGTAATTTTACACCAAGTTAGCAAGTTAAAGGATTCTATAATTGTTTGAAAGGAGGAATGTTTTTTTTTTTTTTTGCTCTTTGGTGTGCGTGCTTTTTCCTGCAAAAAAAATACAACCGTGCACACAAAAAAAACAAAAAATACAAGCCTTACGACAGAACGTTATATTTTCGGTTAGTCCGTCCGGCAACTATATATTTTTCTCGCTATTTTTATTTCCTGAGATCGCCCAAAGTCGCGGGGAAAGAGCATACGTAGCAAAAAAATCTTGTCTTCATGTGTCTTATTTGCCGAAATCGCACACAACATAGAGAAAAGAGAATACGCAGAGAAGAGGGTAGAGATCTGGTAATAAAAAAATACTATAAACCAAAATAAACAGAGGGATTAATAAATATAGCTGCAAATAAATTTCTTTATACCTCCAGATCTAAAATGACATAACTTGGGCAATCAAAAATATTTTCGCATGAAACGAAAGGGGTTCCTCATTGTAATAGAGGCTCTGAACAAACAGAGCAGTTACCCCGGCTCGAAATTGGTCAGAAACAGTAGATCTGGAAAATGGCAGTCACATGCAGTCAAACCGGCTTCGAATTTGGATCAAAAACGTATGTGGACCTCAAAACAGCTCTGATACCATGTAGGAATTTACAGGTTAAGTTCTTTAGATAAAACATCAAAGGTCACCACTCAAAAACAGATCACAAATTAGTACACCAGTATTTGATGTGGTTAAAACCCTCGAAGAGGGAAACAGTCCACGACCTAAACCAACGCAACCACTTCAGGAAATTTATTAATATAAAGAAAGAAAATTTACATAAGCTTCTCTCATAAACGGTTACCGGATAAATGACCCTCCATGCTCTTTAAATAGAGATCATGGACCAATCGGGTGTTAAGCCACGGATCAAGTGTCGGTAATACCGAGGAGAGAGTGAACCGTCGGATCACTAGATATCGTGACCGTCGAATTATAAGTTACAAATGTACATAGTAAAGAAACACACTTTACCTTACTGTACTCTAGACCAAGTTATACTTAACTATTTCCTGTGTCGAAATATCCTAACACCAAAATCGCAATCGCAGTATATTATGGAACTAAAGGAGATTAAGAAAATTGTAACTGATTCTATTTAGGAATTAGATCAAAGGTTCAAGATGTTAATGGGTCAAGTAATCTTTCAAAAACCTGAAGAACAGAATAAGGAGTGGTTTATAATTGTGTTATTTCCATATATCATGCTACCTTTGACACAGTAGAAGATATCAACACAGGTTAAAGCTCTGGAAATTGTGATGAAGTTGGAAGCTTCGTCGGTGGGAGATACTCATTCAGGAGTACAGCAGATTCAAAACCAACTAGCAAAAATGCATTTGGAGCTACAAGATATGAGGAAGGGTAAGGAAGTTAGGTCATAAATTCGATCACAACTATGGTGCATAAAGTGTAAGGCAGAGGGCTACTATAAGGATCAATGCCCTATGTTCATAGACTACATCAATAGTGGAGGCCCTAATCCATTGCACCTAGGATCTAGTGCATGGTGTCACTTATGTAAAGTTGTACGCCGACATCGCACGGAATAATGTTATTTTTTGTAGAATTATGTGTTGACCCCGTAACAGTTGTTTTGTAACTTTTGTAGCTCGGTGGGGCACGATGAGAAGAATTGTCGCAGTTATGATTTGATGATAGAGAAAAGTGCAAGTGCTTATATAATGCAAGTTTATCGATGTGCACAGGAGGATCAAGGTCAGTGTGCTGGTCAAGGAGGATTCCAAGGACAAGGACGAGGACGAGGTATTGGTCGAGAACATGGCCATCTCATTTGTTACAACTGCGGCAAAGCGGGACACTTCGCGTGGAACTGTCAGAATTCTACCCCCACATGTAAGTATTGTAAAGCTTTTGATCATGTGATAGAAGAATGTCCAGTCCTTATGACAAATATGTAGGAAAAAGGAAACCAGTAGCCTATGAAAAATTTGCAAATTATGACCATTGAACCAAGGGAAGATTACCCATGCATTAACATAGTCACGCGAAGTAGCGTAGCGACATGAGATGATATAGCCGAAGGTAAGAAGCCAATGGAAGACACATTGGTTAGGAAGACTACAAAAATATCCCTTGGGATCAGTATTCAGGTGAAAAAAGAAGCATTCCTAGAGGTGAAGCGAAGTTTCATGAATCTGGGAGCTTAGACCTCTAGCGCACAACCACAGAAGAAGTTGATATCGAAGAAGGACAGCACCGAAGTAACTACTCAACTGAAAGAATTTGATCCAACTATATTAAAATCATTTTTGCAGACCTACATGAAGCTTCTATGAGATCAGAAGGTTGTTCAAGGACTATAGGAGCTGATAGACTCCTACGCTGGTAAAGAAGAACCATGAAATGAGTCGCACGCAATTAACAAGTTGAATCGACATAACAAGAGGATGGAAAGGGAGATGAGACTAACTGCGCAGATTGAAGAATATGACATGGATTAGGTAATCTTGGATTTAGGGTTTGATGCCAATGTATTTCCTAAGCAAACTTGGGAGTGAATGGGGAAGTCGAGGTTGTAATGGTCATCGATCTAGTTGAGAATGGCTAACCAGCAAAAGATCATTCCTATGGGAAGGTTATCTGGAGTTGTAGTAGATATTTAAGGAGTGTGTGATGTTGCATATTTTTAAGTCATTAAGATTGTATATGATAGAAATCCATATTTGGCGCGGCTTGGATTGTATTGGGCATTCGATATTGATGCAATAATCAATCTGAAAAGGAGACAGATGGTGTTTGAAAAGGGCGATCCTTGGGTCATTGTCCCCTAGACCCATCAGAAGGAGCGCGGTATACATAGCATGTCTGCGATGAGTACGACAATGCAGACATTGACAATATCTACAAGATAACAGCTAAGGAAGAAGATTGAATTAATCTCACTATAGATGGAAGGCTAAGATGGGAGAAGGATAGTTCCTGTATTTCAAACTCTGATGAAGAACTCAAAAATTAGCAAAATAGGTTGCATGAAGTCTCTACAAGAAGATGTAACAGAATTACAAGATCACTTCGATGCATAACTTCAAAGGTGTGTAATTTTCCTTATTATGATGGGATAGGATATGTTTGTGTTTTTCTTGATGAATTTGAAAAATAAGTTTAGGAAGAACAAAGGTTCCAAGCATTGGATGTAGCCCTCATATCTACACCTGCTAGATGGTGGGGGACTCATAAAGAAAATATCGGAGGTTGGAAAGAGTATCGTAGATTGATGAAAATTAGATTTGGCCAAGTGAAAACCAGAATCAAAGAAAAATATGATGGAAAAGATGATCTTCGGGAGCATATGTCTCGTTGGAGTAAGGCTTGGGGCGAAGAGCCAGAGCCAGAGCCAGAGTGGGTACATATATTTTTCCACACATTGGACCTGGTACCTATGAACTTGTATGTTAAGATAGAGTTGCGCCATGGAACGAAGAGCTGGACATAATTGGTTGAAGGGTTCCTCCTGACATTTACTTTTGAGAATGATTGTCAAAGCATCGATGAAGGCCTTCAAGAAGTCAGAGAAATAATTTTTAAGACTACCACTGTGCCAACCTAGACACAGCCAGATTGGGTCGCACAGTTGTAGCACGCGCTGGAATGTTATAATGTGACAGCAGAAGAGGAGGATGAGGATCCGCGCAATATTGATATCCTAGAGTCATAAGTACATCGTGAATTTGTTGGACCAGAGCTAGAAATCCCTAACATAATGTAGCCCGTGAAGACAAAGAAGGTCAATATTGGGTCAGAAGAAGAGACAAAGTTTGCGTTGATTGGAGATTATTGGGACGAAGACACAATTAGCAAAGTCACAAATTTGTTGCATGAGTATCAAGAGCTCTTCCCTATAAAGATTTCTGAAATGAAGGGGATAGTGGGAGACCTCAAAGTTATGAGGATTACTCTGAAACCATATTTGAAGCTGGTAAAACAACGACCATATAGATTGAACCCGAAATACAAGGAAAAAGTGAAGGCAGAGCTAGAAAATATGATCAAGGCAGGGATCAACAAACTGGTTGAAGAATTTGAATGGCTAAGTCTTATGGTAGTTCAGGAGAAGAAGACAAAGGGTGAAATCAGAATATGTGGACCTGAGGAAACTAAATGATGTGTGTGTACATGACCCTTTTCCCACACCATTCACCGAACAAGTGTTGGACAATGTAGGAGGACAGGAGGCTTACTCTTTCACAGATGGTTTTTTGGGTTACCATCAAATCAGGATTGCGTCGAAAGATCGACATAAGACATTGTTCGCTACAGAGTGAGGTTGTTACCAGTATATCGTGATGCCTTTTGGGTTGAAGAAAGCTCCTGCCATCTTTTCTATAGTTGTAGTCGCAGCTTTCAAGGAGTATATACACAAATTTTTGGAGGTTTACTTTGATGATTGGATTGTTTTTGGGTTGTTGAAAACGTATGTATCAAGCTTGAGATTGATGTTGGACACTTGTAGACAGTATCAGATATCGTTGAATTTGCATAAATGCATATTTTGTGTACCTTTTGGTATACTATTGGGGCATGTTGTTTGCAGGCAGGGATTGATGGTAGACCCTGCAAAGAAAGTTGTTATTGTGAACCTGGAGCCACCTAAGATAGTGAAGCAACTGTGCACAACACTAGGACAGATTGGCCACTACATGAAGCTTATAAAGGCATATGTGCAGATCACTGCGCCGATGGAGAATTTGTTGAAGAAGGATGTTACTTTTTGTTGGGATGAAGAATGCCAAAAGAACCTCGACATACTAAAGGAAAAGATGGTAATTGTGTCGATTCTAGTTTTCCCAGACTGGAATAAGGAAATTCATGTACATGTCAATGCCTCTTGCGTAGCATTGGGTGTCGTATTGATGCAGCCAGAAGGAGATATTGATCACCGCATAGTTTTTTTAAGCAGAAAACTATCCAAGGCGGAGAAGAATTGTTCTATGACAGAACGAAAAGATTTGGCTATGGTTTACACATTACAAAAGTTCAAGCACTATTTTTTGGGAGTGTACTTCAATATGTTCACTGATCACTACGCGCTAAACTATTTGGTGAATAAGCATGTTCTCAGAAGAAATATTTGTCCATGATTGTTATTGTTTCAAGATTATGACTTTGAAGTTATAGTCAAACCAGGGAGATTGAACATTGGACCTGATCATCTGTCAAGGATAGAAACAGGTGAAGAACCCACGAGCATTGAGAAGAACCTGCTTGATGCGCAGCTATTCGCAATAAGGGTTACAGATGATCACTTCACAGATATTATTCATCTTTTGGCTACTGGAATGGCGCTTGCAGAGTACATTATGCAGCAGAAGGAGCTGGTAATCAAGGCAATTGATCTTTCATTGATTGCAGGACATTTGTATAAGATGGGACCGGATTAAATACTACGCAAATATGTCTCTGAGCATGAAAGGCAACATATATTGACAGAAGCTCATGGAGGAGTTGCAAGAGGTCATTATGCAGGGAAGGCCACTACGCAGAAGATTTTGAGAAATGGATTATGGTGGCCCACATTGCATAAAGATGTAAAGGAGTATTGTAGATCTTCTGATGTGTGCCAAAGAACATGAATACCATCTAGAATGGATGAAATTCCCTTGAATCCACAAGTAATGTTGCATGAATTTGATAAGTGGGTGATTGAATTTGTTGGACCTATAAATACACCAAGAAAGAAGACTAGAGAAAGGTATATCAACACTGCAACAGATTATTCGTCGAGGTGGGCCAAGGCAAAGCCGATGAAGGATTGCACCTCATATACTGCCGCAAATTTCATATTTGAATGTATTTTGTCCAGATTTGGTTGTCTGAAATATTTATGAGTGACAGGGGTTCACATTTCTTGCATAAGACTATTGAGGCGCTGACTAGAGAATTTCAAATGCACCATCAGAAGATTACACCATATCATCCTCAGGCGAATAAGATGGTCAAAGATTTTAACAAGATTTTGGAGAATACACTCACCAAAGTATGAAATGTGAACAGAAATGACTGGGATCTGAGAATTCCAACAATGTTATGGGCATACAGGACAACATGCAAGAAGTAGTCATGCCTATGAAGTATATTGTGCCTAGTTTAAGAATCGCAGCATTTACAGAGATGGCGGACCGCGACACAATGGAAGAAAGGATGGAGAAATTGCTCGCATTGGAGGAAGACAAATTTATTTCAGGTTATCAACAGCGAGTACACAAAGCAAGGGAAAAATCTTGGCATGACAGACATATCAAGTAGAAAACATTCAAGGAGGGAGACCTTGTACTATTGTATGATAGCAAGTTCGTGAAGTTCCCAGGAAATTTCCAAAAACATTGGTTGGGGCCATATATCACCAAACAAGTCTCTGAGGAAGGTGGAGTTCAGCTCGCGAAGTTGGATGGTCAGTTGATGCCAGGACGAGTGAATGGGAGCATATTAAAGATCTACAGGGACAACTCTGTCCTTGGAACTTCACACTGACTATATGAATGGAGGAAAGTCTTAGTGTCACATGCAGTTGAAAGTGGGCACGGGACTATAAACTACTCTGTCAAAGTCGGACTACGTCGAAGAGGAATTATTGTGCGACATTCAGGAGGCTGTCGAAGTCTGAGGGAACTACGACGAGGGAGGAATTGTTGTGACGTAAGGGAGGATCCGTCGAGGTCCACCAGAAATATGATCGTTGGAAGTGAGAAAGTTGATTTGACAGGGATGTTTCTATTAAAAGGAGCAGGAGAAATGCATTTATTGGGGATAGCTAGGAAAATTTGTCGCCAAATCACATTAATGAGATGAATCTGAAGACAATCATGGGGTCTGAAATTCATATTTGTTATAAATATCGCATCCCACTCGGCATTTGGCCACTTTGCTTCCTCATATTAAGAATTGTTATTCTGCGCGTAAGTGTGAGTTGAGCTTTGAGTCGCATGTCCGAGAGGAGTTTCGAAGAAATTTCCAGGGAATTTATCAAGAGAGGATTAGCTAGAATCATGACTGCTACACCACTTCTTAGTGTGAAAGGACCGAGGTCACCAAGGAAACAATCCACTACATGAGAGGTGCAGCAAAAGAAACATCCGCCCAATAAGCCAGATGTAAGACAGTTACCCAAAAAGAAGATCATCAAGGAGCAGCTCGACAAACAAAAGGAGCCTATGGAGGTCCACGAGAGCGACGAAGCGGAGATTGTAGCATACATTCTGGAGGATGTGATAGTAGAATAAGTGAAACCTATCTCTAGGTTGTCACCGTATAAACCACCCAGGAAGGCAAGTGCAAAATCGGTGAAGGATCCAGACGCCGTGAAATTCGTTGTATTTACACCATTGTTGCCATTAGGGGAATTTTGAGGTCTAAAATGGGTCTCCTAAGGAAAATATACAATAAAAATTCACTTTATGAGAACCAATCACATTTTAGAGAATGACATAATCCCTAATGGTTGAGGTAGCATTTCTTGAGTTAAATGTACTTACTTGTCACATTCTCAATGGATGATAAAAACTCATGGTTAACCATAGTAGTGCTCTAAGTACTTTTAAAATCATAAAGTAAAGTACTCATAATAATGTCATTTTGCACTTTTCAAATAAAATTTTATTATTGTCATTTCATGTTTTTTGAAAGAAACAATGCATATCCCTACACAATCTTCATGTATTTACACACTTTCAATAAATATTATATTTGTATATTTTCAAATATTTATTTACAATCAAATCAATTCAATATGTAATATAAAATTCATATATAAACAATATATAATATTATATTATTTTTATATAGTATATTAATTACATGTTATTAAATTTTAATTAATAGTATATCTATAATTAGAAATTTATGAATTTATATTTATATTTTATTTTAAGTTATTTAAGTACAAAGGACAAATGCATTAGTTGTGCAATGATGATGAATTTTTCTTGAAAATCTCATTCTTATTTATAGTCACATCAATACAATTTTTTTATTATTTTTATTTTGGTGCAACTTTTGAATTGAATTTAACTATGGTTATATGGATTTTGGTGCAAAATTTGAATTGAAAATTCATAAAAATTATTTTATTGGTTTCGCTATGATTTTATTATGTTCTTAGGAGGCCCATTTTAGACCTCAAAATTCCCCTAATGAAGACGATGTATCGTTTGAGGGAGAACCATTAGCGAAGGTACCTCATCTAAGGATGGAAGGTTGGGACTTCAATGACAGGAGAAATATCCGCAATTTGAGCCCAATCGATACATGTGCTCGGTGCATTATCAAGTTAATTATGTTACCATATTGTAGCCACACCGGTGAGTTGTAGGGATACAGCAAGCAAGGTTGCTCAATATGTTGTATGTTCCACATTTTGGGCGCAGTAATATCAATACGATTTGTGTGCGACAACTTTTGGCGTTAGTGCATAACGGGTGCCCCTGGTTGGGCAAGAGGATACCCATTGATGATATGTTGATTCGCAGAATTACTGTGTTGCCCTGTCAAGGACAGAACCCCATGAAGGAGTTTGTAGGGAAGATATAGGACAAGGCAGTCGCCAATGCTATGAAGGAGAAATGCGACATTTTGAAGAAGTCACGGGGTTATGACATCAACTCCATCAATGACCTAGTTGTGTGCTTCACCGTAGACATCTTGGCAGGAAAAATTATGAGGAAGTATCGTGCAAATGAAGTACCCGCACCCGTCGTGTATTTGGTTGCACAATGTAGTAAAGGGGTCCAGTATAACTGGGCGGGATATCTGCGGCAAAGAATTTCTTGATGATTTCCGCGAGGCACAGGGGGAAGAGAAGAAATTCCACTATGTGTGTTTATTGTTGCTTATAGCACTAATAGCGTGGAGGGAGCCCGAGGAGTCACATTTCCCCACTGTGGACCCAGAGATCTACGAAGCTGCGAGGTATGCCTCACTGTGGTTTTCCAAGGAACCTAATCAGGCGACGAAGAACAAATTGCTTTGGGTATAGGTAGAGATGGATCTATGCACTGTGGTGAGTCAGCGTCCCAGGCTCTCACCTGTTTTATATGAGGGTTATCACAAAATAGCTTATTTCAAGGTGTACTTTCACCAAGCATATATTCGCGCGCGAAAGGACCCTGAGGTAGTATGGTACCCGTTACAATATTTGGTCCATGAGGTTGATATTGCATAGGTCGTAAGCCATTGGCCGATTGATTAGTTCTCTCCACCTACTGAAATGGAGACAGAATAGGCAGGAACCAGTGGGAAAGACACCGCCGCAAAAAAAGGCACCGCGACAGGAAAGAAACTAGGGAATCCAACTAGAAAAAACACACAGAAGGAAACAAGGGAAGTAACTGATAAGGAAACTAGAAAAAAAACCAAGAATGCCACAGGAAAAGACACGAAGCAAGATACGAAGAAAAAAAAGCGGAGAAAGAAACAGAGGCGGAGACCAAAAAAGATGGCGAAGATGTTGGAGGCACATACCTAGAGTAGGGCGGTCAAGACCCTTTCACTGATACAAAAGCAGTTGACCCACCACTTATTGTGAAGCGAAGGGTACCACAAACATCAGGTGCACACAAAAAGCACAAGACCGACCGATCAGCGGGCGTGGACCCAATGAGCCTCACTAAGGGGGACATTGACTAGATTGGTGATAAGGTGCAGAATATCACCGAAGATACATGGAGAAAGATCGAAGATCAATACAAGATTGTATTGAAAGAGATGCATCAGGGCACAAAAGAGATGAATGTACTTGTACAGACAAAAATACCACAGGAACAGTCGTCCACTCAGACAGTTCAAGCGAGTGTGGTACAAGCGAGCCAGCAGGCGCAACCACTACAGCAATTAGAGATAACTACTGAGGTTTTCATTTTGCAGGTGCCTGGAGGGGCATTTTATTTTGAGGACGCATAGGATCGTGTGTGCGCCAAGCATTGGCATAGCCTTAGTTTGAATCATGTTGCGATGCCCATCCAGGCGCTGCATAAATTTCACCAAGGGGTCACAGATGAGTTGAAGGTGCGCGAGCAGCGCGCCTTGAAGATCACTAAGGTAATAAAGCAGGACAACCAAAAAATCTTCAAAGAAATGAATAAGGTGCTCCAGGACCTGGATGAGGCAACTCAGCAAAGGCGACAGTTGGAGGAAATTATCACTAAGACTTGCAGCGAGCTTCTAGACCTCAAGGTTCAAGCCAAGGATGCCCTAGCATAAAATATTGTGAAGCTTGCCACTGTAATCAAAGAATCCAAGAATGAAATGGACAAGGTCAAATTTGAGCTTCAAATGCATATCATTGAGCTGCAGATGAGGCTGCATCCAGCCACACCACCAGAGGTGCACGAACAGTAGGACGCAGATATGAAGGCAACACTAGCAGGTATCTCCACCATAGTCAAGGATTGTGGCAAATTGTTCAAGGACACCATGGATATTTGGACCTCGCTGCAGGAGGATCCAAACATTCAAAAGATTGAAGGGGAATTCCTACAAAGATAGAAGCAATTGGATGAGATCAAGACCACTGCGAGGACTCTAACACCCATGCAACAGCTTGCTCACATTACATAAGGGAAAACTATGCAAAACCAGATCAAGGATCTGCACAGAAAGGAGCAGTTGGTCACAGCAAGAACACAGCCATGGCAGGACGAAGCCATTCAATTGTCTTGGATAGTTAATGCGAAGCTTAAAGAGATGTGCAAGAAGCAGAAAGATGTCCTTCAAAAGGTTGTGCACCACGAAGAGAAGTTGTTTGCATAAATGGTTCAGCCTTTGAGGACAGCCTACACCAGCATCGCCAAAAAGGTTCAGGGCGCACCAGCTGAGTGACTCAGGACGAGTCACATGTGAGTGTTGGGGGCCTGTTGGGCGAGGCCCAACTTTGTCCAATTTGGTCAAAAGACTTTGCAACTCAAGGAGAGGAGTGCGCGGTCCAACGAGGATAAATCAACCGCGCGAAGTTTATTTTTTTTAGTTTTGAGTACACCATGGTATTGTAAGTTATAAAGGCTATGCAAAGCAATGTATTGTCAAGTCATGAGAATGAATAGATAGATCAATGTACTGAGTATATAATTTGCGCTATTTTTTGTGTTTTGGGCCAAAGGGAAGGCTCTGCAGCTATGTGCGCATACAACCCGCAATTGTGTGCAGAGGGTGAAGAAGGATTGTACTAAAAAGATTCATCATTAATAAAAAGAAAGAAGGTTCTGAAGTATTTCTGTGTTATTTGCACAATCTATTTATTATTTATATTTGAAGTTGTATTATGCATCATGAAGTATTGTATGTTGTTTTATGCATATAGAGGTATGTCATACTGTTTATATGCTTTTTATGGTGTTAAATACTGTATAATACTGGTAAAGGAGCAGTGTGCAATGGTATTTAGTAGTGATTAGGGCATTGACTCTGATAGTAGATAACTGCCTCCGCGTAGTCCAGAAAAGAATAAGAGATAATCTTAGTTGTAGATCCATGTCCTATTGTCCCTCTAGATGTAGAACCTGGTTCTGACATCCCCCAATATTGCCTCGGGTGAGATTGCGATCTGCGCTGCAGGTTGTTGCCGAAAAGGCCAATGATGGAGGGTTTTGTTGGTTGCACAGCAACTCCGAACCTGGGTCGAGACCCCTTTGAGCCAACATCCCTTCCAATGATGGAGACATTCAGCGTAATAATAAGCTCATCTTTGAAGTATGTCCACGATCTGCTCATATGTGGATATGCACTAGAGCTATATTGTTCCTTTGTGCATCATGTCTCAGATGAACTGAACTGGCCATGTCCTTCTAGATACTTCCTTTGTTACGTCAGCAATTCCTTCTACTATTACTACTCCCTCTGTCATGTAAGCAAGTCCTTCTACTTTTACTGCTCCCTCTGTCATGTAAGCAAGTCCTTATGCTATTACTGGTGTCTCTTGAACATTAATCACTTCTTGTTGAGTCTATGCTTGGGTTCAAGAATCTGACCACTTGGTGACTGGAGCAAAATTATTCTCGTATTCCAGTCCTTACTGGGAGAACCCTCTTGTCGCAACCTTCTATATGCTACTAGTTGTTGCATATATCGTTGCATTGGTAGTTACCAAAATGTATCCATTCTTCCCTCCATTCAAGGGGTCATAGAAGAAAAAATCATAACCGAGCAAAATACAAAGGAAAAGAGGTTGAACGGAAAGAAAAATAATAAAATTGATCAAGGGAGAAAAGTATGAGGTACTTATCCCTTGATTCTCGCCTCCTTTCAAATTAATTCCATCTGCAATCTCATCTAGCTTAGATTCCTTCGTCTTCTTCTAAGGTGGATGCTCATCCTCGTCCTCATCATCAAGTTGTTAATGCATGCCGCTTTCTTTCTTGCATGACCTGTAAGGGTTAAGGTTTCTTCATCCCTTGGATCTTCCACTTGCATTCAGCAAGTCTTACTCTAGGGTTTCATCCCACAAACCATAGGAATTTCAACTCTTGTACCAAGGTGTCCTTTGCCTCCAATGCTCCCACAGATATCAACTCCTTTTGATCATTATCAACTTACTCTCCACCGGGTAGATTCCTTAATCAGCAACTCATCAATCAATTCTGCTATCAAAAACCACTTGCAATATCAAGTTCCCAAATTTTATTTGATGTCGATCAACAAGACCTAATTTATTTTATGACAGGTAGCAATACGTTCACAATCAAACTTATGACCTCGAGTTGGACTTTGGCTATGTTTGACATGAGATAATGAACATCTATAAGGTTAGGCCGTTGTCTAAGAAACCCACAGAATAACTCAGAAATTCCAGTAAGAATTTCAAAAATTCCGGCAAAGATTTTTGAAAATTTGGGCAACAGTCGTTAAACTTCAGTATTTTGGCTGCCCTAAGGGTTTTTGATGGTGCTGAATCCATTTCCACCATCAAAAATGTGCAATTCAAATACTCCAACTACCTAATTTTTTAAATTATTTTTATTGAATTCCGGCAAAAATCTGCCGTCCGAGCTATTCTGTTGTGTCCGTAGACAACTCCTAAGATTAATGAGTGAACTTCGCTTCTAAATTTCAACTTGAACCTCAAATATACATACAATTTTGACTGTAGCCAATTGGTGAATTATGCCTGCTCAGATGGGTTGTCCCCGTGTCTACACCGCGTACGATGAGTACGTTGACAGGCATATATGATTCAAACTTGTCATTTAGCTCGTGACACATCGACCTTGTCTACGCACCAGTTAGACTTATTGCTTAGATTGGCCAGTGATCTGGTTTTGTTTAGAAGTTCTTTCAAGGTGAGCCAAAGATAGAGCACATGATTAATATGTTACATGTCAATTTATAAATATGTAACACTGATGTGGCTAATACGAAGCCAGCTTGGGTGCTCTCAGTCTAGCAACCAATCCACGTGTCCATCATACGAATCCTTTGCAACTCGGATTTCACACATAGGACCAGTTTCTCAGAACCGCAAAAAAAAAAAAAAAAAAAATTTAAAAAATTATGGTCATCATCACCATTGCAGCAGAGAGAAAGCTTTTGTCGCTTTAGCACAAGATCTCTGAAACATTTAGAACAAAAGTCCATCATCGAAGAACTTCCAAAAAATCGCAATTATTAGCACAAGGGATGGGATATTCTCGAGGTTGGTTGTCAGTCCCTTCGTCGTCGTTTTTCCAGTTCTCTTGAGCCATTCTTCTTCATATATTCCAATATGAATCTTTGCAATTTTCAGCCTTCAACAGGTAGATCGGAGCTTAGAACTACAAATAGATACATCATCACTGTCTTAAGTGCAGCGCTGGGGGATCATGGTGTGTAATAAAACCCTTCCAAGCCGAATTTATAAAGCAGGATGAATTTACAACTTGAATTCCAATCTATACTTTTAACTCGAACCCGCGACTAAATCTGACTGTTAGAAACATAGTATTTTTCTCCATGACAGAATTTAACTGCTTAAATTGTGAATTATCTTAGCAATACAAATCCATCCAAGAATTAAGATTTTTTCAACCCGACTTTCTTTCAAAATACGGCATTTCAGGGTTAACTTACTTATTCACAGGAAAATTTCATCCTCAGATTCAACAAGTTTCATTCCAGATAAACACAAAGCCTAATGATTTCCTTCGTTTCAAAGGACAACAACAACAAAAAAACTAATTCGCTCAGTGGCCGCTTCAATGGAATTCCCTACCTCAGGCCTGCGGTTGGTCTCTACCACATTCGGCCTTCAATGCATCCATAGCTCACGACCCTGCACTGTTCTTCCTCGGCCTAGAGTTCTGGTCCTTAATTAGCCTGCGGCCAGCTCTATTGGTTTACCTTATCTACTGCACCCATGTTATTTGATATCCACGGCTGCCCATAGTAGGCCTCAGCCTACTTTCCTTGCTGCTCAGAAAGATTTTGGTTGTCCTTGCAAGAACATTTCTCCAACAGTTGCGGCTGCTGAATTTTGTAGTTATGGTGGGTCTTCATAATCAAGTTTTAGTTCTCTAATTAGTCAATAAATTATAAATATATATATGTGGATTTCTGTTGAATTTTGTAGTTATGGTGGGTCTTCGTAATCAAGTTTTAGTTCTCCAATTAGTCAATAAATTATAAATATATATATGTGGATTTCTAGTGGGCTTTGGCTTCATAAGAATAAAATTTGAATTTTAAAATTATGAATTTTCCCTCCAAAAAGAAAGGTCGACTTCAAGTCTGTTCAAGTGAAGGGATACACCAATTCTGTTGGACATTGGATAAACCAGCGCTCCCGTGTGTTTCGTGACATGTGCTTAACTGCCTCTCATGGATCCATTAACTCTAGAGATGCGTCATTTTGCTAACAAGTGCGGATTTTGGTGTAACGGCAATCGTAATTCCAACAAGTGGTATTAGATCCAAAGGTCTCGAGTTCAAATCACACTCAGCTCGCGCTGGAGGGAGATTGTTGAACATTGAATAAACCAACGCTCCATGTGTGTTTCGCGACATGTGCTTAACTGCCTCTTATGGATCCGTTAACTCTAGCAATGCGTCTATTTACTAACATCTGCGAGTTTTAGTATAATGGAAATTGTAATTCCAACAAATTTGGCACATTAGACCACTATTTATTGGCATTTATCATCTCCATTTGAGCAAGTATTCAGATCACTTCTTAGGCCAAAATTTGGATTATCTAAGGAAAACTTTCAGGGCTAATGAGAGACAAATCTAAGGCTAATAAAGAAAGACGAATTTGAGGAAGAATGAAAGAAAAAATCTTAGGAAAACCTAATTCTCTTAGGAAGGCTGGAATATTTGTTGCACATCAGACCGAATTTATGAGGCCAATTAAGGGTTGTTTGACTAGGTTTGTCTAATAAATTTGATTTGCTTCGATTTGGAAAATTCAGGTTTTATTCCTTTTTCAATGGACAAATTTCTCTAAAAGGTTGTTGGGTTTTTCCCCTAGTTTGGGGTTTTCCCAGGATAAATTTTGTGTCTCTTGTGTTTGGTTGTCTCCACTGTTTATTGTTTTATTGTTGATGATTTTCTTGTATAATTACTTAATGATGAATATGGTATATGACGAATTGGTTTAAGAATCATTGGAAGTAATTATCAGTTAAGGAAATCATGTAAAAATCAACATGGTATCAAAGTTATGGTGTAAGAGTAGCCTTGAAGTCAAGAAAACTTAAAGCTAGGGCTTGCATTAGCCCTCCTCAAGAGACCATCTGAATTTTTTTTTTTAATCTATTGGTCAAAAGAATGAAAAAGGATGAAGTTCTACTACATGAAGCTAAAAAGCCTCAGTCTGGTTGCAGAAAGTCAAATAGCCTCAGGGTTGATCTCAGGAAGGCCGGGAAGAGCTCGGGACTAGTGGTAGAAGGTTGAAAGGCCTTAGTGTAACATCCACAGTGCCTAAGAAGCCTTAGATGTGAAGGCCAGCAAGGTCATACAGCTGAAGCAAAGGATTGCACCTTTGTTTCAAAGTCTTTGGAATCATACCACAATGAAGTCTCTATGTGAGCATTTGGTAGAAGGACAAATTATTGTTACAATGATTTTTTAAGAGGTCGAGGTACTTAAAAGGCCAAGTCATTTCCAGAAATGAATATTATCCTTGCTACAATTGTTTTGAAGAGAGTGAACTACTTAGTCTGAAAGGGGCAAAAGCAATTCTTTCTGTATCTGTGGACTAAAGGAATTGCTCATTTTTTTTGGTTGGTCATTATGATTCATTTATTAGGTGTTCATTTGTTGAATAATGTTCATTTGTTAAGAGATGGTTAATGAATCAAGTTATCTTATCAGATACTATAGAAGATTATGGAATACCATTCTCTCCCTCAAAGACACTCACTCTCATAAAGCATATCTTGAAGATCTTTATCACGGTGACTCAACCTACTCCTTTGTTAGTTGGAAGGTGTTGCTTCTTTACAATGATGGAGGAATAATACAATCCTTACAAAGGCTATCATTTGCTTCAACTGATATTGGATGGATCATCCTAGATTAATGGAATTTCATCACATATACGGAGGCATGGAAGACCTTATACTTTGGACATTTGGACATGGAATTAATATATTAATTACAGCAAGAAAATTTACTCATGACAGATATGATGTGGTTATTGGATTATGGTTCAAAATTCGATAAGGCCTAAAGACATAATAGGGCTTGCTAGGGAGGATGATCCAAGTGTGTTCCATACACTTTGATGGGACAGTCTGGCACCTTGAAGTGTTATATGTTGATTAAAGTTTTTGTATGGACGTTGTTGTAGAATGCCACAGAAGTATCGTGCATAACTGAATAATGGATCTTGTTAAGTATGCAAAAGATGCCTTACATATATATTGTATTGATGAGGTTATGTTGGAAAACATAAGTTGTTGCTTGGGTGTTCTTACCAAAACAAACTTCTTCATCTATAAATATGAGATTCATAGGTGGTCACATGATTTTCTAAGGTTCCAAATGATCAATTTATTGGCAGAATAATTTTCCATAGTTGATTCTATGACAAAGTTTGTTTAAGGAAGTTTAAGCAGCATGGTTTAATGATTCCTAAGATTGTAATCCCAATTCAAGAAAAGACAATTGTTCATGAATTTTGTTCAAAACCATTTATTCAGAACAAAGAACTTTTGATTGATACCTTGCATTATACTAAGGTGTCATTGTTCCTGCCATAATAAAATGGAAGATTATATTATTCAAGGAACTCGGAACCAGGAAGAAGTCTCATGGAAATTTGAGATTCATGGTTCAAGGAAAAAAATTCACAAACTGAAGGAGATATAGAAGCTTCTTATCTTGACTATATATCTTCCGATGAAACATCCAGATTAGTACCATTGATTGAATAGAAATAACATTTCATAGTATCACTTGAATGTCATTGAAATATTGAGGATTGTTTTGACATAGACTTATTTCCTCTTCTGAAGATAACTTACGTTTATGATAGTTGGAGGAATTATCACTTTGTTGACAATCTCATCACATATACAAAAGCATGGGACTCATGACACATTTTTTTATGGTTTGAATGACATTTACCATCAGCATTTGCACATGACTAATTAGATGACCTTATTTTGTCCTAAGAGAACTGACAGGTATACATTAAATAAAAAATTTGCATGATGTTATCCTAGTACTCGTAAAGTTTGGTGAAGCTTCGTATTGCCATACATAAGGCCTACCTTAAAGCAAGACAAACCCTGCTAATGGAAGATGGATGAAGTACCAAGAATGTTTTGGCAACTGGGAATGTGTTAGATTGAATTTTGTGTACAAGCCTATGTAGGGATACTTCCTTTGAGATACTACATTATATTGCAAAACTATGCATTCAAAAGCAAAGTCTGAAGTTGCAAGGATTGAAGCCTCTAATGCCATGACAAAGTAAGGACTTTTTTCAAGTATGATGTTGTTGTAATTATGATTGCATTGGCTGGGATGTGTTGCTAGTACTAGGGTACCATTGATTGATTCTGGTTGTTTCTAAGCATCCGAAAAGGTTCATCAGAATCACAGGAAACTAAGAAGGACATTGGAATGCCATAAAGGCATCTTGATTTCATGAAGTATTTTGACATGACATAGGGAATTCATAAGTTTACAATGATTCAGAAAAGGTCAAGTTCCTCATCAAGTTTTGAGACTGAAGCCCTCCTATGAAGAACTAAATTTGTCCTTGTAAAGGACAAGATTATTACTACTCATATAATGTTTCTTTTGAAAGCTGACTTGGTTTGAAATGAAACAATATTCAGCTAAGAATACATAGTTGTGATACTATTCTTGCAAAAAACATGAAAACTCTATGGTTTTGGACATTTGGATGTGAAAAGAAAATTTGCATATGAAAAATTGTGTTGCATAAGACTTGAAGTCTTGGATGTGAAAAACCCTAGAGTTTGTGGATAAAAACCTAGAGTTGGACCTAGATCAATGTTTCCACTTAAAGAAGAAACCCTAGCTCATGCAAGGAAGTAAGGAAAGTAACTAATGATGAAGACGAGGATGATGAGTTTGCAGATGGATGATTTCTACATGATGGCAAGGATCAAGAGGGAGCTGACAATTTCCCCTCTATCCTCAAAAGATAAGTATTTTATATCTCTCTTCCTTGATTATTATTGTTTGTGTTTTACTATTAGTTAGCCTCTTGTTTTTGTTTTTTTTGTTGGGTTGTAATCATTCTTTCATGACCTCCTAGAGAGGATTACGGGTATATTGTGTAGACTTCCAAGGCTTTGGCATGGAAGTATTGGAAGAACGAAGTAAAGTGTGTGAAAAGATGATTCTCCCTAGAGTGATTCTTGTTCAAGAGGGAGAAATTGTATTAACATCTTGAACCATGCTAGAAGGGATCCTAGTTCAAGGAGCATAAAGCAAGGATTACCCCTGGAAGAGGGACATATGCACTAGTTGTTAGACTAAAGAAGGATTTGTATGGACCTTGCGCATGGTATTCCCGAATTGATGGTTATTTGATGAGTCGTGTATTTTTTATGGAAGTAGGACTCACGTATCAAAGGGAGTAGTAGTGGCAGAAATAATTGCCTCCATGATAGAAGGAGCAGTCAAGGCATAGGGAGTCAACATATCAAATTGTGATGAAGGATCTTGGTTGGATACATTGCTTCTTGGGTGTGGCAAAAGGAAATATATTATTAAGTGTGAAATTTTCAAGAGGAAAATATTTCTGCAATACTTGGTTTATTTCTCCTACTTATGAGATAAGTTATTTACAGATGCTTCAATAAATTCTGAAATAAACACATTTGCAGATCTTCACTATCATTAAGAGCATAAGAACAAAAAGATAATTTACACCAATAGAACAATAGAAGTAGCCACATGAACACAGATGTTTTTGGACAATTGTCCCCGGAAAAACCCAATGTGGGAAAACCGGTGCAGCAGATGAGGGTTTTTATATTTATCTTCAGAAATGGAAAGTACATTTACAGGAGTCTGATGAGCAGAGAAAAATTAGCAAACACCTGGCTGAATTTTCTAAACCTTCCAGACAATTTGCGGACCCTCGGGGTGACCTCCTTCACCCTCAGTGTCATCCAACTTGAATGCTTTGCGCAGTCCCTCTCTGGACTACGTGATTCTGCGTGGAGGGGTTCTTGCTGCTAATCAGCTCACCCTTCCCTTCACCCTCCTGAGATCTGCTTCCCGATAACTGACTTCTCCCTCCTCCTTCTGCTTCTGCAACCCAGCCTCTACAAACTCACCCACTGAAATCGATTTCACTTGTTTCATAATCGATCTCCTTCAGGTATTGAGAGTGTCCCCGGCTTGATTTCCAAAGGGCCCTCAAGTATCTTCTTATAGTCTTCTCGCTGATGAACCAACGGCCAAGATTATATCTTTAATCAATGGCTCAAATTAAAGAATGATTTGATCTTCGTCTTCTAGAGGATTCACACTCTGCTCTATTTATACTCTTTAATTATTTAATTTCCCTAAGTTTATACTTAGGGTCTGCATTAAGATAATTAATTATTTTAATAAAGCCATATTCGAGTGGAATTTCCACAAAAAATTTCTGGGTTCTCTGATAATTGATGTCTAAGCCTCTCTACCAAAAATGAGACTTAGGACATTTTCTAGTGCTATAGAAATCAACACACCCTCTTAGCGAGGAAAATTTTTAAGCAATATACCACTGTACTGCTCTGACTCTACATCATCTGCTACGTTGATGGTGTCCTGGTTGCTGCCCCTCATCTATGCGTTGTTGCTTCCTGTACTGTTGCCCTGTCACTACAACATCTGTACTGTAGCTCCCTCTTTTTCTAAATACCACCCTTTCCTCTAGTGGAAGGGGTTCTTGACCATCCCCAACTTCTCCCTGAAGTAAGCGAACTTGATCTTACTTAGAGCCTTTGTGAGGATGTCTGCTACTTATTCACCTGTAGGAGTGTATCGCAACTATATTGCTCCCCTCTGGACATAGTCCCTGATAAAGTGACACTGGATGTCAATGCGCTTCGACCGGTCATGAAACACAGGATTTTCAAAGAGATTAATGCAACTATGATTATCGCATATAATCCTGGTCGGTTCTATCTGCTTCTTGAGTAAGTTTAAGAGAAATTTGCGGAGCCATATGGCCTCGCACGAAGTTGTGCTTGCTGCCATGTACTCTGCGTCAGCGGAGCTCAGTGCTATGGACTTTTGTTTCCTGCTGCACCAGGGGGTCATTCCTGATCTGAGACTAAAACAGTACCCACTGGTACTTTTCCGATCTACTGTGGTTCCAGCCCAATCTGCATTTGTGAACCCACTCAACTGGATCTCATTTCCCTTGGTGTACCTTAGCCCATACTCGACTGTCCCTTTCAGGTATCTGAGAATATGTTTGGCTGCTGCCCAGTGAGCCCTCCTTGGTTCCACCATGAACTGACTGAGGGTATTCACTGCATAATAAATGCCTGGTCTTGTGTTGACCAAATACATCAATGACCCGATGAGATGTCTGTACAATGTGGGATCAGCCTCATCATCCTCTGATGTGTCTATCTTCTTCCAGTTAGTAATCATTGGCATGGCCATGGGTCTACAGTCTTCTATCTGAAATCTCTTCAGAATTTATGTTGTGTATCTTCCTTGTCCTAGGAAGATTTCGCCTTCCTGCGACCAGACTTCTAAACCAAGAAAACAGTGCATCTGCCCCAGGTCCTTCATGTCGAATTCTGTTTCCAGATTCTCCTTGTAGTCTTTGATGAAATGGATGACCTGGTCAAGAACAGGTCATCCACATACAAAACAAGAATAAGCAGCTCATCTCCTACTCTTAAGTAGTATAAGTTGGGATCTGCGTCACTCTTGACGAACCCCATTTTTTGCAAGTAGCCATCAGTCCGACCATACCATGTCCTAGGGGTTTGTTTTAAGCCATACAAGGCTTTCTTAAGTCTGCAAACATGAGTCTTCTGCTCATGTGTCTCGAAGCCCTCTGGCTGCTCTATGTACACTTCTTCCTCTATCACACCATTCAAGAACGCAGTCTTGACATCCATCTAGTGAATCTCCCATCCCATCTGCACTGCCAGAGAGATGATGGATCTGATAGAAGTGTATCGTGCTACTGGAGTAAAAGTTTCTTCATAGTCAATGCCTTCTTTCTAGGCATACCCCTTTGCTACAAATATTTCCTTGAATTTCTCTATGTTGCGATCTGCAGCATATTTGATCTTGTAGATCCATTTGGATCCTATAACAGATTTTTCCTGTGGTCTAGGGACTACTTCCCAGACTTCATTTGTCATGATGGAGCTATACTCCTCCACCATGACATCTACCCATACCTTATGCTGAGCTGCTTCCCAAAAGGTGGAAGGTTCTCCAACCTGAGCTACCAGTGCCAGATATCTGTCAGGTTGTTTCCTTATCCTCTTCCCTTCTCTAGGTGCTCTGACAAATCCTTATGCATCTCTAAGAATCTGTTGGAGTTCTCTGCTCGATCTCCCATCAGTGGTGGGCGGAATCACCTGCTCTTCCTCTTGTTCTTCGTTGGAGGAGCTTCCCTCAAAAATATTGTGCCTTGGAGAGGCACTGGACCTCTCCTCCATAGGTCGTTGAGGTTGTACCAGTGGATCCTCCTCAATCTGTGTATTTGTGGCCATCTCTCAAGATTTCCTAAAGGCTTTCTCCTCCAGGAATTTTAAATCCCTTCTTACCACGACTTTCCTGCTCTCTGGAATATAGATGTGGTATGCCTTTGCATTCTCACTGTAGCCTATCAGAAAACCCTTTTCTGCAATTTGATCCAGCTTCTTCCTCTTTTCCTCTGGAACATGGCAGTATGCTATGTTGTCGAATATCCTGATATGGCTTACTTCTGGCTTACTGCCTATGAACACACTTTCGGGAGTAACCTTCCCCAAGGCTCTATTGGGAACTCTGTTCTGAATATAAACTATTGTGTTGCAAGCCTCTGCCCATAAGAATTTGGGCATCTCCTGGTCATACAACATTTCCCTTGCAGCTTCTATTATGGTCCAATTCTTTCGTTCTGCAACTCCATTTTGTTCTGGATTGTAAGGAGTTGTCCATTCTCTCTTGATGCCTTCTTGTGCACAGAAATTGGTGAAGTCCTTATCGATATATTCTCCACTGTTATCTAACCTCGACTTCTTGATCTTCTTTCCTGTAGAGTTCTCCACCAATGCTTTGAAATCTTTAAACCGACTAAAGACTTCATCTTTGGTCTTCAAAAAATAGATCCAAGTTTTCCTGGAATAATCATCAATGAAGGTGGCAAAATACTTTGCCCCACTAAGAGTTGTTGTGGACATTGGACCACAAATGTCAGAGTGTATTAACTCTAATACACCTTTGGCTCTGTTGCTGCTTCTTGGAAATGTTGCCTTAGCGTACTTCCCTAGTATGCATCCCCTGCAAACTTCGTATTTCTTTGTGCTGAGTTCAGGAGCTCCTATGACAGTGTTTTTGAGAATCCCCAAGGCTCCATGATGTAGATGCCGCATCCTTCTGCACCATAACTCATTCAGATCTCTGTCGTATGTGCTGTCGATCAGGGCCACCGGAGATTCAAGATGGAACTTATACAACTTGTGACTCCTTACTCTGATTTGTGCCTTTTTGCTCCAGTTAGGGTGTTTGACATATACCTTATCTTGAATAAAGTATACATCATAGCCCTTGTTCTGAAATTGAGACACCGAGAGTAAATTTGTCCCCAACCCTGGTACATGCAGAACATTCGTGGCTCGAATCTTGTTGCCATCCTCTATCTGAAATGTTACCGTACCTCTCCCGACGGGGGTACATTTTGCCTCATTTCCCATAGTTATTTGGAAATCATCTACTCTTCTTGATAGCTCAAAAAAAATTCTCGAACCCTCGTCATATGAGCAGATGCTCCACTATCAATATACCAAACACCTGGAGGAGTTGTGCTTGGCACACAGGCAAGATCCTCCTCAAGTCTGGATGCCAGCACCTTCATGTCATGTTCTCTCTGCATTTCTGCGTGCTCTGAAGGACTGCGTGAGTCCCTTTGACTGCGTGAACCCTTCCTTTGGTCCATGGAAGATCCTCCCTTCCTGTTTTTAGCCCTTTGCTCTGATACCATGTGAAATTTTCAAGAGGAAAATATTTTTGCAATATTTGGTTTATTTCTCCTACTTATGAAATAAGTTATTTACAGATGCTTCAGTAAATTCTAAAATAAACACATTTTCAGATCTTCACTATCATTAAGAGCATAAGAACAGAAAGATAATTTACACCAATAGCACAATAGAAATAGCCACATGAACATAGATGTTTTTGGAACATTGTCCCCGAAAAAACCCAATGTGGGAAAACCGGTGCAGATGAGGCTTTTATATTTATCTTTAGAAATGGAAAGTACATTTACAAGAGTCTGATGAACAGAGAAAAATTAGCAAACACCTGGCTGAATTTTCTAGACCTTCCAGACAATTTTCAGACCCTCGGGGTGACCTCCTTCACCCTCAGCGCCATCCAACATGAATGCTCTGTGTAGTCCCTCTTTACACTGCATGATTCTGCGTGGAGGGGTTCTTGCTGTTGATCAGCTCACCCTTCCCTTCACCCTCCTGAGATCTGCTTCTCGATAACTGACTTCTCCCTCCTCCTTCTGCTTTTGCAACCCAGCCTCTACAAACTCACCCACTGAAATTGATTTCACTTGCTTCAAAATCGATTTCCTCCGGGTACTGAGAGTGTCCCCGGCTTGATTTCCATATGGCCCTCAAGTCTCTTCTTATAGTCTTCTCGTTGATGAATCAACGGCCAAGATTATATCTTTAATCAATGGCTCAGATTAAAGGATGACTTGATCTTTGTCTTCTAGAAGATTCACACTGCTCTATTAATATTCTTTAATTATTTAATTTCCCTAAGTTTATACTTAGGTTATGCATTAAGATAATTAATTATTTTAATAAAGCCATATCCGAGTGGAATTTCCACAAACGATTTCTGGGTTCTCTGGATAACTGATGTCTAAGCCTCTCTATAGAAATCAACATTAAGATCCTTCGGTGATCTAGGATGATGGATTGCAGGATGACCAGAAAGCAATTGTGATAAATTCAGTCAGTTGAGCCAAGGCATGTGTACAGTTGTGATTCACAAATTCAGCTTGGGGTCTCCTATAATGAGCAAGAAGATGACAACACTACTGAAACGGATTTTACTGCAATTTTTTTGGCAAGTTGTGAAGCAGAGTAGCTTCTGGATTGTTTGATCAAGTGCAAGAGACGACTGTGGTGACAGGTCAAAGCACGTGGAGCAGTGAGGCTCCTATGTATTTCTATGATCAAATCGGTTGTTGATATTCTCACAAAGCTTCTATCCCTAGATGAAGTTGGGGTACTTCTGGGACAAGCTTGGAGTGGTTGAGAATGCTTCCCTTAGAGTGTTGATGTTGCAGCATCTATGGGTCTATATTTCTCCCTTAGGTCATGGGGTTTGACCGGGAAACCATGGTTTATGGTTAGGGGGATTGGCCCTATAAACATCAAAACCTGGATTTGTCTCTTGTTCATGGGGTTTAACCTGGAATCTATGGAGTTTAGCTAGGGAGATTGGCTCTATAAGCATCAAAGCCTGGATTTCTCCCTTGGTCATGGGGTTTGACTTGGAAGCCATGGAGTTTGGCTGGGGATATTGGCTCAGTAAGCATCAAGGTCTAGATTTCTCTCCCGTCATGGATTTTTGACCATATTTCCATGGGGTTTGATTAGCAGGTTGAGTGTATGCCTCATAGCATCAGGCAGGTATTGCCCTAGGTTCCACCATGGGTCAGGTGGGATTCTTGACATGTCTCCAAGTGATGACTTATTGAGCTCGTGACCTAGAACTAGTGGGTGAGTAGTTCCTCCTTTAATGTTGATGCGGGGATGTTTTCCATATGGTTTTGGTGTTGAACACGTGATGGATGAATACATCAACATAATTGAGCTCATTCAACCTTTTCTTGAAATAGATATTTTTCAACAAGAGAACATATGTGGAAGTCATTATGAATGCCTCCCTAGCTAAAAGGGTGCATTGAATTTTTGTAGTTATGGTCGATCTTCATAATCAGTTTTAGCCCTCCAATCAATCAAGAAGTTAAAAATATATATGTGGATTCCTAGTCAGCGTCATAAGAAGAAAAATTGAATTTTTCATGAATTTTCCCTCCAAAAAGTAATTTTGGCTTCAAGTCGGCTCTAATGAAGGGACACACCAATTCGGCATATTCGGCCACTATTTATTGGCATTTGTCCTCTCCATTTGAGCAAGAATTCAGATCACTTTTGAGGCCAAAATTCGAATTATCTAAGGCAGAATTTCGGGACTATTGAGCGACGAATCTCAAGCTAATAAAGAAAGACGAATCTGAGGAAGAATGAAGGACAAAATATGAGGCAAACCTAATTCTCTAAAGAAGGCCAAAATATATATGGCACAGTAGACCGAATTTCTGACGCTGATTGAGGGTTGTTTGACCAAGTTTGACTCGTGTTGGTTACTCGTCAATTTGATTTGTTTTGATTTGGAAATTTCAGAGTGTATTCCTTGTTGAATGGACAAATTTCTCTAAGAAAAGGTTGTTGGGTTTTTCCCCTAGGTTGGTATTTTCCCAAGATAAATTTTGTGTCTTTTTTGTTTGGTTGTCTCTAATGTCATTATTGCTTTATTCTTGATGATTTTTTATATAATTACTTAATGATAAATATGGTATATGATGAATTGGTTTAAGAATCATTAGAAGTAATTATCAATTAAGGAAATCATGTAAAAATCAAGGACAACCAACCCTTCATTTCCACAGATCAACCTTTCATCGGATAGAACTCAACTCCTCGCTTAACTTGGCCTCTCCAAACAGATTCGGCTTCAATCGTTTCCCTTTAACAACCTTTGATTCCATGTTGAATTTCCTACAATAATACACAAAAGAAATTGATCTTTTGATCTGATAATTACTTTCAAATTATTTTCAATCAATTTTCTTGTGTCACATATATCATTAAGCAATTATACACAAAAAATGTCAATAGTAATGTGATGAATGATAAGATTAAAAATATACAACCATGCATAATAGAGATAACAAAATTTTCCCTGGGAAACCCAAACTTTGGAGAAAACCCAACAACTCTTCTTCTAGGAGAATTTTTCTTCAATAAGGTTTACAAAAAATCTATGCCAAAAATCCAAGTCCAAACTTCAGTCAAATTCGTCCTCTATCTGCTCCCATGAGTGGCTAATATAGAAGAGATATGATAATGAGTGAGTGATCAAATGAAGTGTCACATCATGTATATATATACAAGTCGAATGGGTGCATTTACCCCAAAGGAAACACTCTTTCAAGGTGGGGATGACTTGTCCCTTTTGAGCCTACATGAAACCCAAAAATAAAATTTATTTTATTTTAATTTCCATAATTTCCATAATTTTTCTAAGCCTACTTAGGAGGCCTCTTGGCATGCGGGAATGCCTCTCGATGCTACATAAAAAATCAACAACGAAGATTATCATAATTGATATGCCCAAATATAGCATCCAACAAAAGACTACATGAAAATATACCTTCATCGTGGTAAGAAAAGTACACAAAATTTTGTGCCTGAGAAGATGTTCCTTTTAGCTTCAACAGTTTTGCATCTTCCCTTCTTGTAATGACAACCATGTTGTCGGAAGACCTCCTTCAACTTTTCCATCAAACGAGTGGATGGAATGGCCTTGGTGTCGAAGGTGTATAAACGACAGCAAGTTCCTTCGCAACTTAATATTATAGAGAACACCATGCAACATGACGTTTCCAATTCATATAATAAGTTTAAGACTAGAACCATTTGCAAAGTTTATTGCACCATCTACATGGTCATTAAATTCTTCAAAAAATCCCTCAAAAAGTCATATGGCAAGTTGCACCAATGTCAAGCAATCATGCATCTCTCCAAGAAGTAAATAAAGTTTTGAACAGATCTTCATTTATGCCAATATCGCAATGAACAATAACTTTAACAAGTTTAGGAGCTTTACCTTTCTATTCCTTTTGTTCATGCTTGTCTTTGATCTTCTCCCGATGAATCCTATAAGTCTTTGTTTCATGTTGATTCTTCCCACAATGAACACAATGAAGATTAGATTTCTCATGAGGAATATGCCTTACCCTTCTGATTCTAGTCTTATCTAATACCATTGCCAGGCATAAGGATCAAATAAATCTGAGGATTATGCCTATCCCCATGCCTCTAAAATTCTTCATTTCTTGTCCTTTCATACTATATCCATGTTGTCCACAAAAGGAAGTATGTCCAAATCTCAAGCTCCCAAATGTTGGAGTTGTTGACAGAGTTCCAAACGTCGAACTCTTACCAAATGTAGATGGAGTGCTTCCAAATGTTGTGTCATTCCCAAATATCAATGTTGATTGACCAAACATTATAGTGCTTCAAAAATCGAAGGAAGGATTAATTGGAGCCCCAAATGTAATTGCACTTGCCTAGTCAATAAAATTGAGTCACTTATTCCTCTATTCAAGTCCCAATGGAGACTTCAAATATGTCGCAACAACATAGCAGCAAAAATCACCTAAATGAGTACAAGCAGATTATACTTACCTCACTGTCACTTAGGGTTATCCATCAA
Organism: Pinus albicaulis; assembly: GCA_034641835.2. NCBI lineage: Eukaryota > Viridiplantae > Streptophyta > Pinopsida > Pinales > Pinaceae > Pinus > Pinus albicaulis. The sequence continues at coordinate 320,290,270 of CM076581.1, read as the reverse complement.
TAACAACCTCATTGTAGATCCATGGCAAAAAAATGCATATATTGCATTTGTCCTTTGTCATAAAAAAGAAAAGGATGTGCAAGAGGACCTTCCAAGTCCCTACGGAAATAGAATAAGGGAAGAAAATTGGCCTTCGACAAGAATACTCATTGCACAAAATTAACAATGGAATTGAGTTCTACTCCTTTGCAATTGGATGGAAGGCCCATGAGATAGAAATGACGTCAACATTAAATAATATTGGCAGTGGAGCAAAAACGGGTGTTATGTGTTCAAATGTCAATGTAGCTTCCATGCTCAACATCAAATAATATGTAAATTTATGTCAATTAAATGCCCATAACTTGTTTTTTCTAAGTTGGAGGAACGTTTTGTAAAAGTAATATTAATTTTGCTTCTAGGATATCTGACATGCAAGCTAGCACTAGATAGCAATACGAAATTTCTGGAGAGAGAGAGAGAGAGAATTGCAAGAGTTGCATGGTCAAATCCCTCCAATTTGGCCTAGTGTGCATTTGTAGTTTTATCATAACCATTAGTGTGCAATGCCTAAATTAGTAATGTGTGGTGACTTCATGGGCACATATGAGGCATCCAAGGTTTGTTTGCAAAGGATCCAAGTCAAATCCAACAAGAGATGGCTCCAAGACCTATGAAAATCAACCCTTAGGGAATATCAACACATGGAAATCCATGGAGAAGTTTCTTCAGTTGAAACCCTAATGGACAACGTGTTCAAAATATTGTTGTCATTGATTTCAAAGACAAGGGGAGACTACAAATGTCCAAGATAAAAATTGCAAGATGGTGATTGTTGGAAATATTGTTTTTGGACTTTTGATGCCCAATTTGGATACCCTATCTTTGAACACCTTTTACTCTAAAGACCTAGCTCAAATGGGAACATAAGATATATATGATTGAAAAGCTTATTCTGAGGCATTTCCAATGGTATATGGTACTTGCTTTAACTCCATATGAATGAGAAGATGTGAAAGATTTTTTCTTGTCATCCTAACCAAAAGTACAAGTCAACGTAGTTGGTTTTACAAGTTGGCCCCATAATTTGAACATATAAACACTATAAATAAAGGATAGATGAACGCATTTGAAATGAACCCAAGCAAGAAGATCAAGTACGAGTGTGCAAAAGAGATCTAAGGTGAGCAAGAGAAGTTGGGGAGTATTCTTCGAGTTTAAAGGTGTGTGAGAGGAGTAAGGAATTTTCTTAGAGTGTTATGGGTGCATTATGAAGCACTAAGGTCTATGATAATGTGAACTGCATTGTTTTTGGGTAGTGATGTTATGAAGTGCACTAGTCTGGGATTATATTCTGAGGAATGATACTATAAGGTTTGCTAGGGCATGAAGGTTGAATCTAACTAGGGTTTGAAGCTATGTTTGGGATGTGAAGCAAGGAGAGGTGCTAGAGCATGAAATTTAAGGGTATGATGATGCTACAAAATGCATGAAGTATGAAGTATGTACGTGAAATCAGAAGTATTGTGCGTGAAAACCTTAGGTTAGCACTTACACAAGTTTTGCTAAGTTGGCCTTAACTTGGGAGATTTGTGTCTCCAATAGGTTGTTGCCTACACAATATCTTGTTGAGTTGGTGCTCAACTAAGGAGATTGGTGTCTTCAACAAGTTGGTGCTTACAACCTTTGTAACAATAGGTTGGTGCCTACAGACATTTATAAAGATAATTTTTTCCATTTTTCTCCCACAAGGGCTTCCACATTAAACTTTGTGTATTGTGATTTGAGATTACATGTATTTAATGTTTTGAAGTTAATGAATGATGGGTGAGCACTCATTTAAATAAATAAATAAAAGGATCTTATATTGATTCACCCCCATCCCCTCTCCCTCTCCCTCTCCCTCTCCCCCTTAAGCATAAGTTCAACGCGACAGTTCCCTAGGAACATGAATGTCAATACCACTATCCGACAACCAGGGTTGAAAATTATGTTTAAAAAGTTTGGATTTTTCTATTGACAAAGCAAAACCGAAGGGTGGGGCATTATAGCAATAGGTGTGTAGATGGGCACTAAAGAAAACCAAATGGAGAGAATCAAGCACAAATGTCCAAAGAAGCAAGCATGAACTACAAGATAGGAAGCAACTCCAGATCCTTGAGTTATCAAAACAACCTTGCTTTAATACCACTATCAAAGATGAATAACACCATGCATTAAATTATTTTTTATTAAAGAGAGTCATTCATAGATACAATTAGAAGTGCCCATGGGGGTGTACCTCAGTTGGTGATCGTCGTGTTATGTGGTATTAAGCCATGAGATCCAAGGTTCTAATTCCCCACGAGTCAAACCAACAAAACATAAATAAATAAATAAATACAATTATAAGTGACCTTGGTTTTATGTTCTAAATTACTCTTCTTGTCAATCTATGACTCCTCATATTTCTCCTAAATTAATATTTATAAGAATATTTACAATTTCCCATAATCCCAAGGATTATGTATCTAACATTAAAACCAATAACAAATCCATATTTTGTTTCTTCTTTACACATTAATCCATATGATATAAAACCATTTTGTTCTTACTGTGTGTAAGACAGATAAATATGCTTATAACAAATCCAAATGTTAAAGAATATGCATCTTTCAAAAATCAATCCAAATGTTAAAGAATATGCATCTTTCAAAAATCAATAATTGATTAGATTTGAACCGCATTTATTGTTGATTAGTTTTGAACCGCGTCTATTGCTGGATGATTTACCCTCAACTGTTGCCAAATATGCCCATCAAGAAATGCTTTTATTTTAATTTATTCAAAAAATAATAATTTCAAATTTAGTTTCGATATGATAATGAAGAACGTTCTATTAATGATAGAAGCAAAATTCCCAACCACATAAAACTTATCAGCCAAGTAATGAAAATGTCAGATTTGATTCTGTCGTATTCTCGTTTTGATATATCCCTGAAAAATGTGGTCCAACTTTCAATACTTCTTTGCATATCAGGATTTATTTTTACTTTCATAATTTCTTATCCAAGGAATAAGGAATAAAAATGTTTGAGATTTAATATCCTCATATTTTCACGTCCGAATATCCCTGAGAAATTTGGTCCAACTTTCACTACTTAATTTGCATATATGTGTTTATTTCTCTATCCAGGGGACACACGTCCTTAATGACAAAGATCACTACATGTTAATGAGGTCTGGTTTCTTGTTTTAAAATTTTACTCTGATTTGAAAAGTTCTTTCAATTACCATGACACCTAGAAAGACACTTCCATCTTGAGTCCTGACTAAAGGTAATAATGCCAATAGAAACCTTGTGGAGCAGGTTTTGTTAAACCTAGGAAACATTACAAGTAATATTAGCAGAAGAATTACCAGGTCAAGTTCACCAATGAACCTAGCGAAATGCATTAGTGAAAATAATTAACTACAGACAAGACCTTCAAGGCAGAACTTAGAGAATCAACGAGAGGACAGGCTGCTACTTTGCATAGATGAATCATTTTACTTTGTTACTTTGTTGAGTTCATCATCCAGCACTGCAACCTACCAACACACTGACCCATAAGAGTAATGTGACCGAGCTGTAATATTTTTTTCGTTACAAGTTAGACGAATTACTCTCCTACTTGGCCGTCGATGAAATCTGAATCGAGGATTCATTATCTTAAAAACATCACCTATAATGAAACCACACCCCTTCCCCCACCCCGCCCAACAGCATTCTAAAATTATGTATTTACTCTCTTACGTAGTTTACCAATTTAGTGAATCATACCCCAAAAGCCCCAGTTTAAAACAATTTACATGAATAATGATGTTGAAAGGTCTTATCACTGTTTTGGAGTGTTCTATTGCCAAACTTCCCAATGAAGTCTATATCTGTTGTTTGTTCTATAAAACATTTTTAGTACGAGTCCTACTTTCAGAAAAGACTTTATGAGAATTTAACTACCTCAGTAATTCTTTCCCAAAAAACTGCATCTAGGTTGATGCTGGTCCATGATAATCTATTAAAGTGTTGAATTTAAGGCGGGATTGCATTAGCATCAAATATTTGTGTTTTTCATTCAATGTATTTCAGTTTTTTAAACACAGCACCTTAAAGCGATGATAATATAATCACAAACTAAAATTCTACATATTTCCCAGGACCAAGGACGTTAATTGAAATAAAACCAGCTCTAATCTTTTACTTCTCTAGCCAACTGTAATATGTTAAAATGCCTGGACATTCAAACATGTTACTGTTGTATAAACAACCCCCTCAATATTAAATCCCTACTACATTATGGTATAAGGTTAATTGGATGCCAGGCATCTGCTTAACACACTGAATCTAGTTAATCCCTGCTACATTATGGTATAAGATTAATTGGATGCCAGGCATCTGCTTAACACACTGAATCTAGTTAATCCCTGCTACATTATGGTATAAGATTAATTGGATGCCAGGCATCTGCTTAACACACTGAATCTAGTCGCTCCCAGAAACTTTGTGATCAACGCAAGCCTACATGCTATGAGATTGAATAAACCGGTATATCTCGATTTTCTGAAATGCAAGCCAAACACCACCACCATCAAATGACGGAAGGTCCATTTCAATATGAGGAGCCTTGTAATACAGCTGCGTATTGATAGGTTTTGTTCTCCATGGGCTTAAGTACCTTCGAACTCTATGAAATATCAGCACCCAATCCACGATCTTACTAAAGGAATTCACAAAGCAATGAGCATTCAACTTCAAAATGAGGATCATAAGCAGTTTGCTGTCATTAACAGAGAAGATTATGATATAGAGATATAATAAGTGGAAAATTTGATTAACGTCCAAGTGAGCAAGAAATCTATGTCAATACCAATTTTGCAAAGATAAAATAAACTGGAATTATAGCAAAACAATATTGACACAGATAAACCAGAGTACCCAGTAACCAGAAGAAATGTAATAATACATGAAAACCTCAACTCAATGATGCCATGTGGATATGGTGTCGATACCCAATAAGATCAGAAGAACAGAGATACATAATAATTGAAATCATTCGAACTTGCACTGAAGTTGCGGCATTATTGTACTTTTCCAATAATAGTTTACAAATCGTTTCAGAAAGAAAACTGGAAAATGCAAATAGGATTCTATGGTAAAAAATATACATGTATCCTGAGAAGGAAAAATATTTTCGAATGCAAGCACAGCATTCAAAAGGTTCTTGAAAACAATCCAACAATCTGCAATTAGAGAAGGAAAAGAAATAATAATTCTTGGCATAGGAGCTTATTAAACATCCATGATGGAAGAAAAATCAAACCTTCAATGCCCATCTTTGACCTGCCAAGTTCTACTTCAAAACAGGCAGCTAATCTACAGACACAGATGAGTCTTATACAATGTCAAAAAAGTACAAATTCTCATGCTAAGTGCAATAGCTATTTGATTCAATGAACATTGTTCTAATGTTGAAATAAAGCTACCTCTTCTGTCCCTCTTGATTTTGTATATAAAATCTGTAACCTCCGACCTTATTCGCCTCCAGGGATCTTAGTGGTTTTCACAGCTGGACCCTGGTCTATGCACTGGGCCTTTACCAAGAGAAACAGAGGCCAGAGATGCCCATACTCTTGCATTCTTAGCACCTTCTTGAAAGTTTCCTGTCTTCGAAAACTTTAAACGACACCAAATTCTATTCAAGTTGAGCATGTGCAGGGCATGCTTCAAAATAAGTGGTGTATTTTCACTCAGGAGTGCCAAATTTACATGCCAAATACGCCTTAACCGGCACCGTTTGACCTGTAATAAGACCTTTGGAAAAAGATAAACCAGCATTCTCAAAATGAGAAAAAGAATTGCAAATGCCAGGTATGGCTCCCGCTGCAGAACATTCTTTGGAGACATTTCCCATGGATATGGAGTGTCCTCCATGCTTTGACCACCTTCATTCCTGGAAGGTCTTCTGAAACCATTGAATTCCTTTACCAAAGGATCTAGAGAGATGGGCTCAATACCTGCACATCAAGAAACTAAGAGTCGGTAAACCAGCGAACATAAAGAAAGTGACTCACCATAATGTGAATCTGTTGGGCTGTGGCTTAGAAGGTTGGGACAGGGTGCCACCATGTAAACAGCCCAGGTTCAAACCCTGGCAAATGTAGAGCACTGTGCGTGTGTGTAAGAGAGAGAGGGTGTTTGACCTCCATGAGTTAGTTTCCCTCCATCATCAAAGAGACTCAACACATGTCCAATAAGCCAAATTGGTTGAAGTAGACATAATAGGATACTTTTTAATAGCAAGAGGGATGGAGTGCAACCATGTAAACAGCCCAGATACAAACTCCGGTGGGTGTAGAGCCTTTTGTGTCTGTGAGGGAAGATGCTTGACCTCCCAAAGTTGGTTTCCCTCCATAATCGAAGGGACTTGACACATGTCCAACAAGCCAAATTGGTTTAAGTGGATGACAAAAGGATACTTTTTGATAGTAAGAGGTACCTGTAATCTCCTTATAGAAAAGTACAAGCGAATCAAGGTCTCTTGATCCACGATAGCGCACCCTTGATGTCTGGTTCTGTAGAAAGAGGGATGGAAAACTATGAACTCCATTCCTTGAAAGAACACTACAAAAACCCAATAGTTAGTTAATGGAGATCTCAAGAATAATAGCCAAATGGAAAACAATAAAGGCCTTGAATACTGCTTTTCCATCTTATGGATAACAGAACAAATGATTATTTGCAGCTTTAACAAGCACCACTAGCAATAGGAAAATAGTGAATACATAAACGATTGAAAGGATTATAACTAAACCCAGAACAACCAATCCTTACCTGGGCATAAGAACAGACTCCTCAACAGCTACATGGTAAATCTTTGGAAACATTGAAGATAGGTCATCAAATAAAGATCGACATAACTTTGAAAATGGACACCATGAAGCATGAAACAGCACTGCCATGTGGTCATCCCTATAACGTAGTATATCCAAGGCTCTTTCAAGTGATACATCATCAAGCTTCACAAAAGAAGGAAAAACCGGTATTAGCTCATGACGAATCTATCTTGTTGTGAACCATGTTGGTCAATAGCTGAATAGGCAGAGAATGAAAAAATTTCCAAATGCAAGAAATGGAGAAGATATGAAAAACAACTCAGAACACTTTAGCAGGGAATTTCACTAGAAATTTGTCAACATAAATGATTATTTACGTAGAAAAATAGGGTGCACACATATGTGGATAACAATGGTGGACCAAAAAATAGGATTTCTCCAATCAGTCATCAACAAGCTTCACAAAAGACTCAACTCTCTTATTGTGCACCATACAGGTCAATTAACAGAATAAGCAGAGAACGTAGAATATTCTGAATGCAAGAAGTGGAGTAGATATGAAAGACAACTCAATTTGCCTTAGTAGGGAATTTCACTAGAAATTTGTCAACATAGAAGTTCACTTTTGTAGGTAATTAGAGTGCATACATTTATGGATGACAATGGTAGAGAGTAAATTTAAGTCTTTATAATTATTGTTGCAATGACACATCTCTTACACACCTCATAAATCATATGTGACATATTTACAACACCTCTATCATATGTGACATATTTATAACACCTCTAACAACTAGTAACATTATATTGGTCAAATATTTAACATGTAGACTCTAGAGTGACATATGTATTACCATGTATTAACACAGCTGATAACACCACTTTATTGAGTGCTGCCACACTTAACAGTCCCCTTAACACGAAATAACACTTCTATTTTACCCTCATACAATGAAAACACCTAACCACTAACTATGACTTTCAACATTACAACGGTTACATATTTAACATATTATGTGACATCAGGTATCAGTAACATATTTAACATATTATGTGACATAAGGTATCAGTAACATATTTAACATAGCGACATAACTATGATTGTGGATATAGCCTAAGAGCATCATTTTCTTGCATCTTGCATCAAGTTTGTTTTTATTCAGATATCAATGCATACACAACAGAATCAAAACCTTTTAGATGACTTACATTGGGTTATCATACAAACCACGCTTCTTCTAAATTTTTCTTGTCTACACATTTGTTGGATGTTGATAGAGAAGATACATTTATGTGTGTAACACATCCACCCAATATTTGTTAGGGTGGACTCTTTCTCCAAGTACAGTTTCATCCCTTTACCACTCCATTTTGTTGTGGAGTGTAGGTTGTGATGTATTGCTTCTTAATTCCTTATTAAGTAAAAAAATCAAGAAAACCCTTGCAACAAAATTGCCTACTATTATCTAATCCGAGAACCTTAATGCTCTTCTCAATTGGTTTTCTACCACAGCCTTAAACTTTTTGAAGTCATCAAAAACATCTGATTTTAACTTTAGAAAGTACACCCACATTTGCCTTGAAAAGTCATCGACAAATAGCAAAAATACTTGGCAAAAAAGAGATATGTCTTCTTCATAGGCCTTGTTGCCACAAAATCTAGCAGACCCAGTGCAAAGCCTCAGTAGGCAGGGCCAGACCTTATGGCAACAAGAGAAAGGGTTGCCACTGTCACCTCAGCAACCTTTCTCCTACCCTTTAGTGGTATTTGACCACAATAGAGGCTTCCTTAGATCACCTAAAGGATATTCTAATGCTATGGTTTAAGGTGATGGATAAGAAGTCTATTAAACAAGATAAAGTACCGGAAAAGCCTAGAAAGGCCTAGATGTTCTATGCCAAGGTTCAAGTATCTACACCTAGACCAAAGATGTGGCTGTTATAAGTTACGGTTTGATTGATTTGCAGCGATAGGTTGCACAAAGTCATATAACAGCCAAAGAAAAAACCTTTTAAGAATAATCGACAAAAACGAACAAAAGTCTTCCAATAAACACCTAGGGTTAGGGTCACTTAATGGGAGATTATGGCTGGAAAACATGCAAAAACAGCAAACAAGGATGACATCGGCCTTGAGAATGAAGGATTAAGTCACCTAATACGGGGATACGGGGATTCGAGAATCGGATTCGGGTACGGTGACCCCGGAACAGGACACGTCTGGGATACGATACGTTATATATTATTTTATTAAATATATATATATATATATATATATATATTAAAAATTAGATATTTTTTTACACAAATTCATACAAATTCATTGATTCAAACATAGATTTAAGATCTTAGATGCTCATACATGATACATTGATACATCATACAATTGTCAAATTTACTCAGAAAGACAAGATAGTAAGATACTGTAGTTTTCTCATTAAGTCATCAGAATCAAAATGTGTTACATAAGTACACTACCAATGGCAAATAGAAATAGAAAATACAAAAAAACTACAGTCTACAAGACTACAAGCTTGAAGCCTCAATGAGTCAGAGTCAATGAGTCATCAATCCTCATCATCATAATAAGCATCATTGTCCTCATCCCGATCATCATGCTCACCACTGCTCTCCTCTGGCTCTGATGCATCCTCCTCCTCTGTAATCTTTGCATCTGCTGGTGTGGAGGATGACGCCTCTACTCCATCATCAAATGTGACAGGCTCTAGCACTGGCGCATTGAGATCCAAGTTGGCCAATGCCAACTCAACACTGTTGTCCAGACCCATATCATCAGGAAAGACATCCCACATCTTTGTCTTTCCCTTCAACCAATCCTCCCTCTGCCTATAGATGAGACGAAGGTTGGTGTGCACATACACCATTGTCTCTGCCCTGGACTGCTCAAGCCTGCTCTTCTTCATACTATACAAATTCCCATATGTGCTCCAATTCCTCTTGCAACAAGAGGATGAAGTCACCTGAGAGAGGAGCCTCATGGCTAACTGCTATAGAGGAGGGCTTGTTGCCCCATGAGTTGCCCACCAAGAATAGGGCTTCTTAGCCCCCTTGTCTTGAATCACATCATAGCCTGCAAATCGGCCAGTGCCAGTGGGAAACTCTACAAAGGCATCCTCCACCCTATCAAGGGATGCCCTCTCTTGAAAAATCCTCCTCAATGCATCTTTCCTCCCCTGTGAGATTTCACCATCCATGCGAGGAGGGAATTTGCAGGAAGGTCCACCATTCAGCCACTCATGGCTGTAGTATTTTGGGTTCAAGGAGTGAGCCAAACAATGTAAAGGTGTGCAATTCTTGTCCCATCTGCTGACAAGAATATCCTGTATGCTGGTGAAGAAGGCCTCTGGTGATGTCTCATACTCTGGGCACTGACTCTATAAAACAATGGTCCTCACAGACTCAATCATGGAATCCCATCCCTCATAAACCTCTCCTAGGATGGGTTGGTCTGTATCTGCAAATCGAAGCAAGGAAATGATAGGCTCCATGATCTGAATAACTAGATCTATCTTCTCCCACCATAGATCATCCAACACCGTGTCCTTCACTTTCTTTGAGGCTGCTTGATCTATCTTTCTCCAAAAAGACCAAAACTCTGAAATAACCATGGCCCCAAGAGCAGTTTTGACCTCCCTCAACCTCTTCAACATGATGAATGAAGAGGCAAACTGTGTATCTGCAATCTTCAACAATGATAGATTGCTGTACTCCTTGTAGATAGTGAGGGCATTTGTATGGTTTTGTACAAAGTTGCGGATATGTCGTGCATCCTCAATAATGGCTCCAATCCAAAGCACATCAGAGGCAATAGATTTCAGTGCTAAGTTCAATGAATGGACAATGCAAGGTGTCCAAAATATTTGTGGATATTTTGCTTCCACAATCATGCCAGCAGCCTTGCAAACAGGTGCATTATCTGTAATGATTTGCACACAAGAATCGACACCTACATCTTCAATAATTTTAATAAATAACTCACCCATATATTGTGCATCCTTGTATTGTCCAAGGGCATCCACTGATTTCAAGAAAACTGGACCATTCAAGGATGACACCATGAAGTTGATGAGTGGGTGGTGTGCTGGATCTGTCCATCCATCAGAAACAATGCTAACCCCAGATGTTGGCCATGCTGATTTAATAGGCTCAAGCATTTTGTCCACCTCTTTCTTTGCCTTTGTCAATAATGTGGTTCTGAGCTTCTCTGACCCAGGAGGCACATACCCTGATGGAGCCCCATGACTAAGAGCTCGACACATCTCAATAAATAGAGGTGATCGTGCAACATTAAAGGATATGAAGTTCTGATAGAAAAAAAATGCAATGGTGAGATCAAGCTCTTCCCTCTTCTCTTTTTGAAAAATCTTGTCCATTGGACCAACTGCAGTTGCCTTTCTCTTTGCTGATTGTCCCCTACTAAAAGTCCCAAAAGGGAACTTGTTGATGCTTTTCCTTAAGAATGGAAGGGGGTCATCATTCTTGTTTTTTTTTTTTTTTTGATGCCACATTTGCCTCACCAATATATTGCTCTTTCTCCAATTCCTTCCTCTGTGGCGATTGAATTGTTGTACAACATTTAATGCCACAACGTAAAATACCCAACAAATGAGCTTTCACACGGAAATATGTGCAAGTGAAATGGCCGTTGCAAAAATTGCATTTCCATGAACAATTTCCTCCTCCCTTTTTCCTGCCCCTCCTTCCCTTGTCACATATTTCCACAATGGGTATTTGGGGTCAATAGTTTGTTTTTCCTGCACATTTGAAGTTGTTGTTGCAGCCCCACTTCCAATAGATTGGAATACCTACAAACCCTGATGAAACAGGGACAGGAGGGGCATCTCCAATGGGGACATTCTTCCCCTTTCTTTGCCCCTGTCTTGCTGCCTTTGATTGAGCCATGAATACTGTAAAAAATAAACAAAAATAACCAAATATATAAAACATATGCACATGCAAACACTAACAACAAACTAAATGCAAAATATAGAGGGACAGTGCACTTACCGGATGCTCGAATCTCTTCGAAAGAACTCCCTTTCTCCTTGCTCACACTTGCTCCTTGCTCACCCTAGCTCCTTGCTCACTTCAAAAAATGAAATCGATGAGAAAGAATGACAAGAATCACCCTTTTATTAAAAAACAGCGGACTTTTTTGGACGGTGTGTCCAGTCATACTCGATTCACGGGGTACGGTCGAGATTCGCCGTACCCTGTACGGATACGGCCGTACCCAGTGAATTGGGTACGAATCCGACTGAATCGTATCTGATTCGCCGGATTCGGGATTCGGAGCCCTTGGGGGACGAATCTAGTTTCTTAGACCATGCACAATGCAGGATTTTGCTTTAACTTCATTTATTGATGCAATTCCTAATTTATTAGTCACAAAATTCCAACACAAATTCACTTTTCTGCAGAAATTTACCCTATAATCCCTAGCAACTAACCCTAGATGTCTAGGAACAAGAAAAAGAAGAGAAAATTCAATAGATTTTAAATAGATTTTATGGATGATCAACACAATAATGATTAGTGGCTTGTCCTAAATGCCCTTAATGGAGTCTTCTAAGGCTAAGATTTTATGAAGAGGTTTCGATGGAATAAGGGGGGATGACTAGGGCATCCTCTTTTAAAACCTTAATTATTTTCCTTGTTACGAGAGAAATTAAATGTAAGGAATGCACATTCAGAGTTTCCTTATAGGCTTCAAAGAGAAGATTTTTGCATGCAATAATGGAGCAAAATTTCAACATAAATTTAACATTTAGTCATGACATAAATAGAAACCATGCTTCACAAATACAATATGCAAAACATCAAAGATAAAGCATGAAACTTACAAAATTCTCCAAAGAAGCACTTCTTTCCATCCCAAAAAAATATCTCCATGCAAAATAGACCATCTCAACTCACACCATAGAAAAGTCACATCTTGCCCATGTAGTGAAAAAGAGAAAAATTCACACTCTTTTTTAGAGATGAATGATGAAACGCGTGATGATGAAATGAAATGAGGGGGAGCCTCTATTTATATGGGACTTAACACCCTCATTTTTACAATAATACAAGTAAAATCCCTAATCACAAGTTTAGGTTGAGTTTTCACCAAGTGTGAGGTTACAATCCAACCTCATAGCTCAAAAACATAACAAATGATGCTAAAAAATGCCCACACATGTGGGAAAAAAGCCTCCTCCACTATGAAATCATCCTCCAAAATAGCTCAAAATGCCACAACTGTCAAATGGGCTAATGAGTGCTCCATACTCCAAAAGGTAGCTCTATGTCTATGGGCATGCCTCTAAAGTGCCTGAAAACCAAGATATTATCACCAAAGTGCCCTATGTAACCTTCTAAAGGGCAAGATGGGTGACATGGCACCAATATACTCAAGTGTTGGGGTCACCCAGTGATATGCAAGCCCTCCTTTGTCATCTCAAGGATAACCATTATCATCCAAGCTTTGGAACAAGCAACGCCCATCAAACAGTGTCAAGGTCAGCCTAGGGGCATCGTGGGTCCATTTAGTGCGATGTCCCTTTCCAATCCATAGCCGCAGGGAGTTTGACTTAATAATCTATCATGATCCCCATAGGTTATAGTCTGGAAAAAGGGGGTCAACCAACTAATTATCAGATATCAATTTAATAATTAAATAAAAGGTGGTAAGTTACTTTAGAAAATAAAGTGACCCATGGTATTGATAACCATCCATGATATTTTGAGTAGGAAAAAGTTATAAAAGGAGGTGACTTGAGGAAAGGTGTTTATGAGATTTGATTTGCAAATTTACTTGGAGCTCCAACAGCTTCTTGGGCAAGGGGAAACCCTTGTGCAGTGCCTAACTTCTGTGTTGAAACTATACACCGTAGCTACTACCGACTGGCTTCGGTGGTGAAATATCCACCTTAGCTAGTCTACGGAATTATCATCTTTAGGAGGAGGTTGAATTGCTTATTCAGAGAGGCCAAATTATCATCTTAAAGAGGTCAAATTGCATATTCAGGGAGGTCAAATTATCATCTTCAAGAGTTGGTCGAATCGCATATTCAGGGAGGCTAAATTATCATCTTCAAGAGGAGGAAGAATTGTTGTCTCCAGGTGAGGCCGAATTATCAAATCCAGGAAGCCAAATTGCTATCTTTCTAGAGAAGGCCGATCAAATTCATAATTTCAGGGGGGGGGGGGATTGAAATTTCCCAAAGGCCAAATTGTTACCTTGTAATGTCCCTTTATTAGATATGTGCCAAAAATTCCCAAAATTCCCCCTTATACATTCAAACACTTCAAATGCAATCAAGAGAAACCTTTTTCTATAGGGACATTTCATCAAACATGTTGTGTGCAAATTAAGTAGTAAACCCTCATACAATAAAATGCACAATGAAAATCCAAATGAGCAGCAAATAATAACTCAGCCAACTCTTTATTGTAACAAGTTTTTTGGATCCATCCCATTCATGTTGATTTAGAAATCGACGTTTCGAACCATCAACTCTTTATTTCTATCAGTTACAAAATCACATGCCAATGCTTAAGATTTAGAACCTATAAATACTCCTGCAAAATGGCATGCTCGACTAAATAACAATCTCTAGCGTTGAGCACTAATGAGAAACCTGAATGGCTCCACCTCTAGACTAGCTAGGGTGGTTGAATCTCCCCACCAAAACTAACTTTAATCAGCTAGGGTGGATATCACACAACCGAAACTATCCTCCTTAAATATGTTCACACCCTCACACTCAAGCTCCAAGAGCTCTTGAATCAATAAGAAAAAAAATAACCAATGCAAGTTCGTGAGAGAGCTCTAGTATTTCCCTTTAAAGTCATGACCTATCAAAAGACCATGGGTGAATACCATGGGTCATTTGAATACCATGGGCAATTACCATGGATCATCCGAATACCATAGTTCTCCTTTTTTCCCCTTTGATGATCACTTGGAAAGGGATATGACAATCCTCCCTTCTAGAGATTGATTGTCCTCAAGCAATTCCAGAGTTTGCACATCAATACCAGGATCCCAAATGAATATGAAGAATTCATGTTGCATCAATAAAATGAAATCCAAAATCCCAAACCTTGATATCATCATATATCCTGAAGGTCGTAGCATATTTGAGTAAGCCAACCAGGGAAGGATGTCAAATTCTCCCTCCCATGGGTGTACTCCACCTAGATCCCATTTCCAACTTGGAAGTCCATTATGCTTCCACTGCACTACTTTGATGGCATTTGGAATACCAATACGTTGGAGCTCTATCTCTTTTCCCTTGCATCCACACAAAATAGCCATCTTGTAGAAACTACCTGAGAGACCTGTAAGACTCAGCGCCTTTCTCCATACAAGGAAACATCTTATAACAACCATCCATCCCACTCTTATGTGTCGTCAATTCATCTATATGTGGGTTGGAAAACTGCTCATGTGGACTTATGTTGGTGTAAGCTATGTCTATGCAATGTTGAAGAGGGCTGCTCCACAATTCAAAAGTGGATTTTGTTGCTGCCTTCTTAGCACTTCTAAGTTTTAACTGTCCCTCAACATTGGCAAGGTTAGCAGTTGTCTTCGCATTCCTAGCTCCTAAGGGCTCAAGCTCACGATCTTGTTGTAATATGGACTTTGGAGTCCTTAAGCATCTTGATTTTCTCCTTTGTTGCAAAAAGGCCTTCTGTAAGATATTCGATTTTTTCCTCAGTCTCTCTAGAAATAGAATTGGGAATATTTTCCTTAAGACTTTAACACTTCTCTTCTAAGTATTCCCTTCCAAGAACTATTGCAAAAGCCTCCCGGGTTGCCTCAATTCCATGTGTACAAGGAATGCCCATTTTATGAACCTTAGAAGGTGACACCTCAATTTTCTTCAAAGGATGGGCTTCAGGCATGGCTCTATCACCTTCATATATGCAATCTCCTTTGTCCTTCGCCACTTCTAATAATTCCCATGCTCCAACCCGCTCTATCACCTTCATGAAATTTTTATTATAGTCTTTGAACACTTTTGTCAAGTTCTTGTTATAATCCCAAAGGATCTGCAAAAATCCGGCAAGCGCTCCTGCAAGTTAACTATGTTTATCTTTTCCTCTAGCTCTAGCATTTTTCCCAAGGAACCCATCAACATATTGTTGAGTTGATATCAAAGGTAACCTTTAATCTATCTTCCACTGACAAACCCCATCAAGCTAGTGAGATCCACAACTCTAATACCACTATAATGTCCCTTTTTAAGATATGTGCCAAAAATTCTCAGAATTTTTGCTTATGTGTTCAAACACTTTAAATGCAATCAAGAGAAACCTCTTTCTATAGGGACAATTCGTCAAACATATGTGCAAATTAAGTACTAAATCCTCATACAAGAAAATGCACAATGAAAATCCAAATGAGCAATAAATAATAACACAACCAACTCTTTATTTCTATTAGTTATGGAATTATTGGCCAATGCTTTAGATTTAGAACCTGTAAATAATCCTGCAAAATGGCACGTTCGGTTGAATAATAATCTTCAGCACTGAGCACTAATGAGAAACTTGGATGGCTCCTCTAGAGTCTAGACTAGCTAGGGTGGTTGAATCTCCCCACCAAACTAGTTTTGATCAGCAAGGGTGTATGATCTCAACATCGAAACCAATCTGGCCAAATCGTCTAGGGTGGATCTCACACCACCAAAACTATCCTCCTTACACAGGTTCACACCCTCACACTCAAGCTCCAAGAGTTCTCAAATCAATAAGAAGACAAATAACCAATGCATGTTCATGAGAGAGTTCTAGTCTTCCCTTTAAATTCATGAGCTATCAAAATACCAAGTGCGAATACCATGGGCCATCCAAATACCATGGGAGAATATCGTGGGTGATTACCATGGGTCTCCTTTTTCCACTTTGATGATCACTTGGAAAGGGATATGATAGTCCTCCCTTCCCGAGATTGCTTGTCTAGGAGGATTACAAAAGTCTGAGAAAAAGTTTGGGGAAAATTATTTGTAGATTATAAAATAATTTAGAAGGGGATATTACAATGGTATCACAACTAATTTTTCCAGCCATCCTAATGGGTTTTATTTGAGAAATGTTGCAATAGGAATTATTTCTCTCAGTGGAAAGGGGGAACGCGTAACTCTTGCGCATTTTTTAAGACTATAACATAAACCTCTAAAAGGCGATAGAGCAGGTTGGAGCATGGGCATTATCAGAGGCGACGAAGGGGAAAAGAAATTGCAAATTTGAAGATGATAAAGCAACAGTGGAGGACCAAGAAATCAGCACAACAATTGAACAAAATCCTAACAATAAGAAGTTCCTCCATGCAAAACAAATGGCACGCCAACAATATCAATAAGCAACAAAATAGTAGCCCATGTTGCAAATGCAGGCGAGACAAAGGTTGAAGGTGAAGTTTATGATCAAGGACAAACCAAGAGAAGTTGCATTTATGGAAAATAAACAAGGTGCAGATAGAATATTTGCACCCTTAGACACTGATCACAGAAACTTGATGCAACTTGGGGAAATTGATAGCAAGTTTGATTATAAAGTGGCACCTTGTTCTTACTGGGGTCAAGGTGTTGTCCATGTTGAGAAATCTATAGGGCAATAGATTAGATGATTTCACTTGTTGGGAAAAATACTGAGAGGGGAAGGGGGGGTGAATCAGTGTTTGCAATAATCACAATCTAATTCTTTTTCCCTTTACTGATTTCTATACGCGACTTTGATTAGCACAACCAGCGTATGTACGCGACTTTCCAAACAAAAACTAGCGTATACACAGATATCTCCACTGATTAGGTAAACATTCAAAAGCAATATTTAACCCAAACCATCAGTTATGCATCAAATAGTTAAGCAGTAAATAAGTGCAGTAATAACAGAATAAATCATAACACATGAACACCAAGATTTAAGGTGTAAACCCAATTCGGGAGAAAACCACCGATGTTGTCGTCTCAATCTTCAATATTTATTATATGGAAAACTGCTTACAATATTGTACTGATGCAGACTCATATCAGTACACAGGCATCTACCTGCAAAAGGCTGCAACCTTCTCTCGTTCTCTAGCTACTACTGGAAGGGAGCTCCAACCCCCTGATCTCGTTTACCAGCCTCTACTGGAAGGGAGCTACAACCTCCTGATCAGAACACCAGCTTCTACTGGCAGGAAGCTTCTACTTCCATACTGAAGGCTTCAACCCTCAAACCCACTGCAGACCACGTTTCATAAATTTTCACACTGGATCCAATAGCTTCAACACAAAGGTCAACACCAATAGACTTAACCCAAACTTCAAAGAGATCAGTGAGATCACTGTAACCAGGACACAGTAATAAACCCAGATTTCAGAATCAACATGCAAAATCAATCTCAACCCTAATCATTCATTATCTTAAAATGCATACGCTACTTCACTTTACTGAACCTGCGTGTATAGTATATACGCGCTTTCCAGCACACCAACCTGCGTATAGATCTGAGAACACTGAACTTCCAGAATATGATCAATCTCAGAACCAGATCTAAGGCTTTCAGTTAGATATATTTTCAGATTTGCAGAACCCTTACTCAGTCAGCATTATTAATCATATTTAATCACCCATTGATCAGATTTGTACATATTCAACTTAGCAGCATGTACAGTATTCAAACAACCCAGATCTACATGAAGACTTCATTGACAGACAGCAGAATTATAACAGCAATAAACAGATAACCTCTCCAACAAGCTTCATAAAAACCCTGACTTCCATACGCGCTTTAGCTTAGACAAATCCGCGTGTATATGTGCTTTCACGGAGATGAACTAGTGTATAGATCTGTAAATATTAATTTTGCAAAAAGTTTAAGATCTATAGACTTACCCAGATTTCTTCACTTCACTTCAGCAAACATGTGCCAGGTCACAGATCCAATCATCTCATCAATAGATCAAATACATAGTCATTTCAGGTCTAGAGATCCTAATCCATCATTATATGTGCATCATAGTTTCAGATCTACAAATAAACAGAGTCCATCCCATGCGAATATACTTCAGAGAGAAGTATTCAGTAAAAACCCCTACACATGCACACCCTTGAACTATGATCTTTCTCTCCTTATATAGATTTAGCCTTTACCAATACCATGAGCTAAAACCACACAAGTGCCGATGGTACTCTTGGACGGAATCAAAT
Source organism: Pinus albicaulis (assembly GCA_034641835.2). Taxonomy (NCBI): domain Eukaryota; kingdom Viridiplantae; phylum Streptophyta; class Pinopsida; order Pinales; family Pinaceae; genus Pinus; species Pinus albicaulis. Next base: position 320,271,232 of record CM076581.1, on the reverse strand, counting down.
AGACGACGCAACGCTTAATACTGTGGGCTAAAACCATGGTAATGCCCCCTGGTATCATAATTTTAGATTGCAAAAGGCATACGCAACTTGGCTTCTTCATACCTGTGTGTATACGCAACTTCTCTTCATAAAAACTGCGTATATACTAAATCTGGATGTATACATGGGTTGCCTGTATACCAACCTGCGTATGTACGCAGGTTGCCTGTATACCAACCTGCGTATGTACGCAGGTTGCCTTCATCAAACCTGCGTATACATTGTGAAATATTACCTTTTTCATTTCTCTGGCACTTACTGGAAATCCTTTCTCTGTCACATATGTACTGACCTATAGAAACATCATTTTTACATCTTTAACAAATAGGTTGATATCAAAAGGCAACTCATCAAGTAGGTTGCCATCAAGGACAACATATTAAGACATAAGAATCATATTGCCAACATCTCCTTCTATAATAATTGCTTGTGATGTCTTTCTACTTTTTCTTACATATTAGCTTCTTCACTTATTATTATGTTTATATATCATCAAACAACTACCAAAACAAGAAGAACAATAGAACACAAGAACACAAAATATAGGCTGCAAGCCAAGGCTAAAACGGTAAAACCTCTCCACTTGAGAGGAAAACCTGCAAAAACTCCTCTTCTTATACATTCTTCAATTGACGAATTCCAAGACCTCTAGACCAAGACCAAGTCCAGCCTCGGCTGAGCTCAGCGCCACAGATTTATGTTTCCTACTGCACAAGGAAGTCATTCCTAATCCAACACTGAAACAGTAACCACTGGTACTTTTCCGATCTACTGGACTTCCAGCCCAGTCTGCATCAGTGAACCCACTCAATTGGATTTCATTTCCTTTGGTGTACCTCAATCCAAACTCGAATGTCCCCTTTGGGTCCTCCGGCATTTCTTCTACCTCTGCTGACCTCCCCTTCTATCTTCTGCCTCTACAACTCTACCTCTACAACCTCTCCCTCTAAAATCGAATTATATTCCTTCAGAATCAATTTCCTTCAGGTACTAAGTGTGTGTCCGGCTTGTTTTCCAAATGACCCTCAAGCCTTCTCTTATAATCTTCTCGTTGATGAATCAACGACCCAGATTAGATCTCTAATCAATGGCTAAAGATTAAAACATGACTCAATCTTTGTTTTCTAAAAGATTCACACTCTATTTTATTAATACCCTTTAATTATTTAATTTCCCTAAGTTAATACTTAGGGAGTACATTAAAATAATTAATTATTTTAATAAAACATGAACCGAATGGAATTTTCACAAACAGTTTCTGGGTTCTTTGGAATATGGATGACCAAGCCTCCTCACAAAATATGAAACTTGGAACACTTTCCAATGCTAAAAAATCAACACTCCCTCTTAGCAATGAAAGTGTTTAAGCAAAATACCAACTACATCTGCTCTGACCAGAAGCATCTACTACGTTGTTGATGTCTCAGTTGTTGCCCCTCATCTGTCGTGTTGCTGCCCTCTGTACTGCTGCCCATGACACCACCTTTATCATTGCCTCACCCGTACTGCAGCTCCCTTTGAATTCTGAGCCCATCCATTCCTCTACTGGAATGGATTCATGACCATCCCCATCTTTTCTCTGAAGTAAGTAAACTTAACCTTACCCAGAGCTTTCATGAGGATATCCGCCACCTGTTCCCTTGTAGGAATGTACTTCAACTGCACAGCTCCTCGTTGGACATAGTCACTGATGAAGTGGCACCTGATGTCAATGTGCTTCGACCTATCATGAAACACAGGAATTTCAGAGAGCTTGATGCAACTCTGATTATCACACAAAATTCTGGTCTGTTCCATCCTCTTCTTGAGTAAGTTCAAGAGCAACTTATGAAGCCATATGGCCTCACATGAAGTTGTGCTAGCTGCCATATATTCAGCCTCGGCTGAGCTCAGTGCCACGAATTTCTGTTTCCTCCTGCACCAGGAAGTCATTCTTGATCCGACACTGAAATATTACCCACTGGTACTTTTCCGATCTACTGGACTTCCAGCCCAGTCTGCATCAGTGAACCCACTCAACTGGATTTCATTTCCCTTGGTGTACCTCAATCCAAACTCAAATGTCCCCTTTGCGTTCTGCTCCTGCCTTTCCTCTACCTCTACTGACCTCCCCTTCTATCTTCTACCTCTACAACCACTCCCTTTGAAATCGAATTCTATTTCTTCAGAATCGATTTCCTCAGAGGACTGAGTGTGTGCCCAGCTTGCTTTCCAAATGACCCTCAAGCCTTTTCTTATAATCTTCTCATTGATGAATCAACGACCCAAATTAGATCTCTAATCAATGGCTAAGATTAAAACATGACTTGATCTTCGTTTTCTAGAAGATTCACACTCCGTTTTATTAATACCCTTTAATTATTTAATTTCCCTAAGTTTAGACTTAGGGAGCACATTAAAATAATTAATTATTTTAATAAAACATGAACCGAGTGGAATTTTCACAAACGGTTTATGGGTTCTTTGGAATATGGTTGACCAAGCCTCCTCACAAAATATAAGACTTGGAACACTTTCCAATGCTACAAAATCAACAATAACTGCTTGTGTTATACTTGTTATGCTTTATTACTTAGATCTTGTCTTCATTAGCTTATTATGTCTTTCATCAAATCAATTATCAAAAAACAAGAGACGCAGAATTTTGGCTCTTCAAGCTAGGGCCAAAAAAGTAATTACTCTTCTAGCTCTTCAATTGACAAGTACCATGACCATGACACAAACCCTAGACACCAGTATGCCTCCAAAACCTTGTCACTTGCTCTTTCTTGGCTCCTTATGTTGATCTCTTTTTCTGCACCGTTCTGCACCATTCTGCACCAATCTGCACCAACACTGAGGAACTCGGTCCCTAGACAAGTTACTGCTTTCTTTGATCCATTCTCGGTCTCCTAGGGATGACTTCTCGTCCTTCTATCTTGATGCCCTAGACTATGTCTTTGACTTGTTGTAGTGTCCTTCCTTCACGTTGTAAATAAATTCTTCTTCGCACTTCCTTTTAGCCCTAGATAGCAGACCGTTTATGTGAATGTTCCTTTCATGAAGTATCTTCGGCCTACCTCAGAGATGCAAGGTGGGTAAACAGAGATATCTAATTCTCCTTTCTTGCGATGGACTATCCCTTTTCACTTCGCTAGAAGGTCACCCTTTTAACATCGAATCACAGACATGTCTCTCTCTGAAATATGTGAGGTAGGTGTGGCTTCTACAACAAAGATAACCCTTATCTTTTGTTGACCAATCACTGTGCCATCCTTCGCTGAAATGTCTCCTTTCCTCGCACTAAATCTCAGTCCAAACAGAGATATCTAATTCTCCTTTCTTGCGATAGACTATCCCTTTTCACTTCGCTAGAAGGTCACCCTTTTAACATCGAATCACAGACATGTCTCTCTTTGAAATATGTGAGGTAGGTGTGGTTTCTACAACAAAGATAACCCTTATCTTTTGTTGACCAATCACTGTGCCATCCTTCGCTGAAATGTCTCCTTTCCTTGCACTAAATCTCAGTCCTATACTTTGTATCTAATCAAAAGAACTTCACTGAATTGCTTGATCTGTTATGAGGCCGCAGTCCACTTATTTATAGGGACTGTTCCCTACCTCTACACTGACATGACCTCAAGGGATCTATCCAACATAATTTAGCTGACTTCCTTGGAGCATTTTGACAAGGTCTTGGAGTATACAAATTACATCAATGATTGCCTTTACAAGTGTAACAACACTTCATATACATGACACTAAATTATACATTTATGACAAGATGACAAATCCCTAAAGACATCAAGAAGAAGTCTATGACCTATAATAAAAACTCCTTGCTCATGAAACCCATGAAGCAAGCATTACAAAATACATTTTATTATCTTTGTATTCTTCATTACATAAATTCATAATTACTAGTCATTATGAAGACCGAACCTAGTTACACTTTCCAACACTCCCTCTTAACTATGGAGGTATTCATAATGGTACATGGTCACTTTCAATCTGAGGAATCTCATAAGAAGAATTCGATTGGTAATCATCTGTTATAGCATCATATTAACCAGCATTGTTACAGTGCAAGGCCTTGACTAACAGCTCCATCTCTCAAGAGCTACAATGCCGGTGAGACCAATGATTATAGACACCTTTATCATTGTCTCCAAGGTACATACTCCACCCAGGTGTTCACTGAGTATGACCTTAATGGACTATTCTTATCAGGATAGCTAATCCTCAAAGAATATCCATCCTTTCCCGACTACTCTTATCAGAACATCTTATCACATTGTCAAAGAGTATCGAATGCCAGATGATTACCCAATCCCGCATTCTATTTTCCAAGTGAAGACCAAAATGATGTGCCTATTTCTCCCTCTTAACTAGGGAGGACATATTTCACAGAGGAATATAAAGAATGCACCTAAGCTTTCTTCTTGGCTTAGGAATCATAGAGTTTCCTCCAAGTAAGAAACTTATTATCAAGCTCCCTCTTAGTCAGGGACCTGCAGCAGCAATGATGAAAACATCTAGCTGCTCATGAAGGACTCCTTCCATTGATGTCATGAATTGAGGAGCCTTAAACTTTGGGATCTCTTCTTAGGGCGCAGATCATCCATCATTTTCACCCATCAGTCATGCCTTCTATCAAAAAGTGATCCATCAGTCTTCTCGTCTGATCTAGCTTCATGATATGTTGCTTCACTTCAGACCATATTTCTTTCGAGGAGTTATCAATTTTGGAATACATATACTTCCACATGGCAGCCCTACAGAAGCTCATCAAATATTGATTAATTATAAATATTAACTTTTAAATCAAAAATTACCTTAGTGATGATCCTTCACCATGACATCTTCTTGTAGGCATCAACATCCTTTGTTTACAAATTGACACATCTCCTAAAGATATGTATTGTCAAGGGTCTCTATCTTCTCCAAACTTCTATCAGAGTCCATATATCTTTCCAAGAGATCTCCTAGTCAACTCTTCTTCCTTGGATGTTGACTGCCTTTAACCATATTTTCACTTCTCACTATCTCTTCCTTCCACACAATTTATATTCCCAAGAGCTTCCAATCAGAGTTCCTTAATACTTGCCAATCATCTCATACTTCATATGAGAATATATTGTGTTGATTTCATCTGGTGTGAACCATGCCTTTTGGCATCCTTTTAGAGGAGGAGGTCCCTTTCCTCTGATCATGCTTCTCAAGATAGAAGTAGAGATCAATGTTACCTGCAACCATACGACATGATATTATAATATTAAATACAAGCATACATACCTCATTTTCCTTCAGGTCATCTAGTATTCTTTCAACAGCTTCCTTGATTGAAATGTCTTCAATTCATTGATCTGCTTCATCTCTTACGTCATCAGACCATCATTCCATGAACTTCACAAGTTGGAGTTCCTAATGAAACACTTACTTCCTCCCTAGATCGGTGAATCCTTCGATGAGATTCTATCAGAGAATCTCGAGGATCTTGAATATCCTTATTTTGGCAAATGTTTCCTTTCGGTGTATGATGAGCATCGTCCTGGATGACTTCTTTGATGAGGTTCCCAGGAGTTACTTCTTTCATGGCATAGTTGTTGCATTAGTATATTGCAGACATCTGCCTATGACAAGCACTCCTTCAATGCTTCTATCATGATGCCATTCCTAATATACAATGTTTCCTAACATACTATTTTATAACCAACAGATACCTCTTAAAGAGGAAGATGATCTCAATCATAGTAGAGATCTTTCACTTCTTCTTTCTTAGGCTTCTTTGAATCAAGTTCTTCTATTTTTTCTGGCAACATGGGCTTCCTCCTTTTTCCTCATCCTTATATTTGAGACAATCTTTCTTATAGTGCCCAATTTCATTATATCCATAGCATCGTCACTTATCCATGTTTCTCCTTTTCTTCCGAGGACCAAACTTAACAAATCTTCCCTTTAACATGGCAACATAGGCTTGTTCTCTTCATTTGATCCTATATCAACTTTAGCTTTTAACCTCGTCTCTTCTATCTTACATAAAGACCATAGATCTTGGAATGGTGTTGCTTCTTTATTCCCATAGATACTTGAAGTGAAGTTTCCCAATCCCTCCGGTAGAGCATTCAGCATTACTGTAGTCATTTCTCTATCAAACACTACTTCTCTCAACTCCTGCAGTTGATCTTGTACTTCATATAGTATGAATATATTCCTTCTCTTGACATCTTCAACCTATATAGTTCTTATCTCAGAGATATTACTTCTCCTGCAGTACTCACTAAGAATAGCTCCACCAATTTTGTCATATATTTCTTTTGAAGATTCTAGTTTTGATACATAGGGGATGAGAGAGTCCTCTGTGGATTCTATAAGAATCCTCTGGGTTCTTATGTCTCCCTTCATGTATTTGGTATGACTTCATTGTCCTTTTATTCCATGCAAGAAAGTTTGAAAACCTAACTAGTTTGTTGCTTTCTTTGCAAAATTGATTCATATGAAGTCATAAAGATACTTGAGTAGATGATTTCTTCTTCTATCAGCTTCCTTGTTGTTGATGACGTAGATAGCATCATGAGCTCCCTCTTAGATAGACTTCTTTAAGAGTGGTGTAAAGCGGTAGATCACTTTGGATCCTTGATGATGATCAAGGATGGCTTGATGATAACTTCAATAGTGTTGACTTAGCTTCAATCACGAGATAGCTTTAGATTCCTTGAAGATAAAGATCACCTCTCGAAAGGACCTTGATGTATAAGTCCTTTAGTAAGATCTTTTGTCTTCTTGAGATGGCTTGGGGACTTCTCCAATTTCTGCAAACTGCTCCTTCTTGAATGAATGAAGATCTTCTTAGATCTAGACTTTTACAAAGTAGATCCTTCTTTTGAAAACTAATCCTTGATCTTTTGATCCTTATGTGTCTTCTTGCCAAATAGCCCTTTCTAGCACCTTAGCTCTGAAACCATGTTGAAAATTTGGTAGGGCATAGTTTATTTCAATTCTCTTACTTGATAATTGCTTGTGTTATACTTGTTATGCTTCTATTACTTAGATGTTGTCTTTCATCAAGTCAATTATCAAAACACAAGAGACACAAAATTTTGGCTCTTCAAGCCAAGGCCAAAACCTCTCCCTATTGGAGAGGAAAACCCGAAAGTAATTCTTCTTCTAGATCTTCAATTGACAAGTACGATGACCATGACACAAACCCTAGACACCAGTATGCCTCCAAGACCTTGTCACTTGCTCTTTCTTGGCTCCTTATGTTGATCTCCCTTTCTGCACCGTTTTGCACTATTCTGCACCAATCTGAACCAACACTAAGGAACTCGATCCCTAGACAAGTTACTGCTTTCTTTGATCCATTCTCGGTCTCCTAGCGATGGCTTCTCATCCTTCTATCTTCATGCCCTAGACTATGTCTTTGACTTGTTGTTGTGTCCTTCCTTCACGTTGTAAATAGCTTCTTCTTCGCACTTCCTTTTAGCCCTAAATAGCAAACCCTTTATGTGACTATTCCTTTCATGAAGTATCTTCGGCCTACCTCAGAGATGTGAGGTAGGTACAGGCCCAAAACAGAGATATCTAATTCTCCTTTCTTGCGTTGGACTATCCCTTTCCACTTCGCTAGAAGGTCACACTTTTAACACCGAATCACAAACCTGTCTCTCTCTGAAGTATGAGAGGTAGGTGTGGCTTCTACAACAAAGATAACCCTTATCTTTTGTTGACCAATCACTGCGCCATCCTTCTTTGAAATGTCTCCTTTCCTCGCACTAAATCTCAGTCCTCTACTTCGTATCTAATCACCGGAACTTCAATGAATTGCTTGATCTGTTATGAGGCCACAGTCCACTTATTTATAGACATTGTTCCCTACCTCTAGGCCGACATGGCCTCAAGGGATCTATCCAACATAATTGAGCAGACTTCCTTGGAGCATTTTGACAAGGTCTTGGAGTATACAAATTACATCAATGATTGTCTTTACATGTGTAACAACACTTCATATACATGACTCTAAATTATACATTTATGACAAGATGACAAATCCCTGAAGACATCAAGAAAAAGTCTTTGACCTATAACAAAAACTCCTTGCTCCTGAAACCCATGAAACAAGCATTACAAAATACATTTTATTATCTTTGTATTCTTCATTACATAACCTAGTTACACTTTCCAACACGTATGGCCCAATCCGTGTTTCCGTACACCGAATCTGTGTTTCGTATGCCGAATCGGCATATGAAAACGTCGCGTTTCGGGGCTGCTTCCATAAGGATCACGACCGCTTCGGTGGAACCGCTGGAAATTTCCGACATGTGGTCCACAAAAAGTTTTCTTTTTCTTTTTTTGGCTTAAGTTGGGTTGGGGGGTGGGTTAGTGTTGGGTTAGGGATGGAATGAAAAGGATAAAAGTATTTTTCACCTCTCATTTGCTCACTCTTATATTTTTTGAGAGCTTGGAGAAGAGAGAGTTGAGGAGATCTTGGAGGAGTGAAGGAGAGGGAGCTTGGAGGAGTAAAGAAGGGCTTCCATCTACAAGAGCTAAAGAGGTAAGTGAAAACCCCAAACTCCCTCATTTTTTTGTCATTGTTTTTTGTATTTTCTCTCCTCCCTCTCCTACTCTTTCCAATTCTTTCTTCTTGCTCATTTATTTGCAGGTTGTCCACCACCTATATTCATATTCCAAGATGGTGTTTTTTTGGCTTATATGTATCATTCCACTCTTGGTTTTCATGATGGCAAGGGGGAGTAGGAATAGAAGGGAAAAAGAAGAAGAAGGGGGGAATAGTGGTACCCATATGAGTGACCCAATGTATGATGAGGAGAAAGGGGATGAACCTGATGAGAACATTGAAACACTAGAGTAGAAAGTTGCATCGACACCCTTGTGGATCTACGTGACCAAACTTGAAGGGGGAAAGGTGGTGGAAGCTACAATTTTTTGTGCCCTCATGGTTGTCATGGAGGAAAACCATATAGTGGTTCATATACCTGTGTGAGGAGGCATCTTTGTGGGGTGATGGACAGTGATGACAAAAAGGGTGTCATGGGGATAGCAATTTGCCCAAAGGTTTTAGTTGAACAAAGAAGAAAATACATCCAAATAGAGGAGGTTGCACAACAATAAAACAAGAAACAAAAAACTCAATCTGAATCAAGTGCAACCTCTAGATTTGGTAGCTCATCTCCTTATGGTACTTCTACAAGCTCTGGAGGTAAAAGAACAATAGGGGATTTCCTTAATGTTGTTGGCAGGGATGATGTGGATGGAAAGATAGTCTAATTTCTTTGTGCTTGCGATGTACCATTCAATGTGCTTCCCTTTCCCTATTGGCATGAAATGGTAATGGCCATCAATGAAGCCCCAAAAGGATACAAGGCCCCCAACTATGAGAATCCTAGAACAGTGTTATTAGAAAGAGAAAAAGCAAAAGTTCAAAGAGATTTGACACGTTTTACAAATGAGTGGGTGGATTGTGTGGTATCCATTGTATCAAATGGGTGGACAAATATTAGAAACCAACATTTGATAAATGTTCTTGGTGTTTCTACTAGTGGTGCAGTATTTATTACATGTCGTGACCCCTCCGCCAGTGGACCTTCCAAAAACATTGCAGATCTCCTATTGCAATCAATCAAAGATGTTGGTCCTAATAATGTGGTTCAAGTGATCACAAATAATGCAGTAAATTGTAAGGCAACAAGAAAAATTATTGAGCGTACTCATCCACACATCTTTTGGTCTGGGTGCTTGGTGCACACATTGAACCTTTTGATGCATGATATTGTGAAGCATAACGATGGATTAATGATCTTTACAAGAGAGGAAGCAACTCATTAAATTTATCACAGGGAATACAAGGGTAAACTACTTATATGGCACTTACTCCAAGTTGTAGTTGCTTAAACTTGCAAAAACAAGATTTGCAAGTTATTACCTCACCTTTAGGCGGCTAGTGAAGGTGAGACAAGCTTTAACTAATATGGTGACCTTTGAATCATGGAAGGAAATTAATATTGATAGAGATGGTGCTAATGTAGCCAAGGACACTATTCTCGACATGTTCTTTTGGTCACAGGTTAAATATGTTTTGCAATTCACCAAACCAATTTATTACATGATCAAGTTTGCAGATTCAGATCGGCCAATAATTAGGTAGGTGTATGAGCAAATGGATAGCATGTTGGGGCAGATTAAAGACATTGTTGAGCCTAGAGATATCACCTTGTACAATTATATTTGTGCAGAGGTGGAAAAATGATGGGATATGCTAAATGTTCCATTGCATGCATTAGCATATGTTTTGACACCTAAATATTATCATCCATCATGGCTTTCAACACCAACACTTGGGAGGGAGCAGAAGAAAACCACACCTAGATCCAGAGGTTCTAGAAAAATATATGATTGCATTGGCTAAATTAGTCCCTGATGAGGAGGAGGTTGCCTTGGTATGAAAACAGTTGAGAAACTATAAGCTTTGCATTCGTCCATTTGGGAGCATGCACGCAATTAGAGATTGAGACTTTTTCTTCTCTTGAGTGGTGGAATATGCATGGAGGTGCTACTCCAATTCTACAGACTTTGGCATTGCGGGTGCTATCATAGGTAGTAAACACTTCTTCCACAGAGAGATGTTGGAGCTCTTATTCTTTCATCCACAGTGTTAAAAGGAACAAGTTGAGTTTAGACCAGGCAGAGAGCTTGGTTTATGTTCATTGCAACTTGCGATTGTTGTCCAATTACTGTGATGATGCAAAGAGTAATAAAGACCTTAAGGTTTGGGACAGGAATCCAAAGGAGCCCAATTTGGAGGATGGACTGTTGCAATTAGAGCAATTAGAGGATGCTCTTATCCAGGATGATGATGATCGAGTTGAGATGCCACCCCCATCTAGTCCCTTGGTTCCCAAATTCCATGGTTCAACACCAACAGCAGGGGCTTCGTCTTCATCAGTTTCAGGGCCACATCCTCCACAACCACTATCTTCTTCATTGCCACCACGTGGAAGCCCACTGCCACATACTCTTCGTGGTGGAAGGAGGAGAGATTAGTAGATATATTCACAATTTATTACTTATGTCATAGATTAGACTTGTAGGCTTGTTGTGAATTTGAACTTTTTTGTCTTGGTGGTGGCCAAGAGGCCTATTTTGTAAACATTATTATTTGAATTTTGGACATGACTAATGTTGACAGTTGCTCACTTGCTAGATAATATGCTTTATGTTTTATGTTTTATAATATGCTTAAATGTTTTATGTTTTATAATATGCTTAAAAATTTGATGTATGTTTGTAATTGCTAGAATCTAGATGGTTGATGCACGAATAATTAATCATTGATGTACAATGGAATCATGGATGCCATATCTATCTTGATTTATGTAAAAATATGCATGTTTTCATGTCTTCCACAACTAATTTGGTATTTGGGATGTTTGTTTTGAATATAAATGCAAAAAAAATGGAATCATGGATGCCATATCTATCTTGATTTATGTAAAAATATGCATGTTTTCATGTCTTCCACAACTAATTTGGTATTTGGGATGTTTGTTTTGAATATAAATGCAAATATATATATATATATATATATATATAGTAGATGCTTCGCTTCATAGATTTTTGGAAAATGACGCTTCCGCATCCCCACTTTCAAAACATGTCCTCGCTTCGTGCAATGTTGCCTAAAACCTTACGGCCTCAAAGGAGGTCCCTATTGCCACAAAATCTAGCAAGCCTTGGAGAGGGGCACCCTACAAGGCTAACACTAGAGCAAGTGACAACAACGGGGTGATGGCCCACTATCACCACAACCAAAACCCCTTGCTCATTACAGATTTTCTTTAGGTCACCTAAGGGGTATTCTAAGGTTAGGGTACAAGATGATACAATGAGGCCTTCTACAAGAAAGTCACTATTTAGGCTCAAGGCTCCAATAGGAGGCAATTTTCTTTCTTGATGGAGGCCTATTAGATGAGCCACAAGACCTAGGGCTTGATTAGTAGGTTGAATGTTGGGATGGCCAAAGGTCAAGGCAAGGGGAAAGGATTTCCAACAATGTATATCAATGAGATCAAGGCACAAGAAACCCTCAAACAAACCCCTAGGTTGAAGCTAAATCCAAACTAGATTTGCTTACAGCTTGTAATTGGGGCAAAGAAATTTATGGAAGAAATTGAAATGAATGCCTACCAAAAGAAGGAATTATGTGGCAACCACTCTCCTCTTGGCATTTAGACTCTCCAACTCTAAAAATTCCTCTTCCCTAGGAATTTGCACCAAGCCCTAGCTTGGTCATTTAGCCTTAAAAGGGTCAAATTAGGGCAAGGGGAGGAGAGAGAAAATTTATGGATTAAACTTAAAGTGATCATCAACAAATGAGGGCCAATGCCCTATCATTGGGTGGAAGGAGTCTATGAGTTGATTAAATGACCAAAAAGTTGCTAAGTAGGAAGGATAAATGATACCCTAGCATTAAAAACACTAGCAATTACCTATGCAATGGATCAAGAAGTTTCACGAGAGAGCTAATCAAAGTTCACCACTAGGATTATCATTCACATGTTATTTAATGAGTAAGGCATGCAATATTGATACCTAGATTCTACCAAATAGATTTTCAACAAATTAGGGCATAATAGCAAACCCTAGATTAAATATATTACATACATTAGCCATAAAGAAAATAATTATTCAACAATGAGCTCACTTACAAGATTACATGCATAAAATTTCATTCATTGATCCAAGACAATAGCTGCAGAGACAAACAATTTGCTCCAAATATCAAAGTACATTCCTAGATCACATCTCTACCACAAGAAAAGAGGGTCGAAATTCTCTAAAGAGAGGCTGAAATCTCCAAGTTGTGATGATCCTTTACAACAAATGATCTCTCCTCTACTTATATGAGGAGTCACAAAGTCAATTTGAGCCTAATCCCCCCCTAAAACAAAAAAAATAATGATGCAACAACAAGTTAGATCACAAGTCGACCTAACAACAAATAACAAAATACAAATGATTGCCCACGCATGTGAGCTGTAGGGAAGAGTGTGTCGACGTCATCCATGCGTAGGCCATTTAGGGTATGTGTTGAGGGATAAGGGTGCCAAGTGAAGTGTAGAAGCCCTCTAAAATCGAGATGTGAAGGTTGGCCTTCACATTTCTCTCAATCTCTCTCTGGGCCCCGAAATTGCATCTTGGGGTCAAAATGTGATCTCATGGGTCTCCAGGTGGCCAAAATACCTGTCTCTACTCCAACATTAGGGGCTTTCAAGGTGGTGCTAGCCCTACTATGTCTTAAGGTGTGAGATCATCATCCTTTGGGCCCTGGATCAACTGCCATCCCTATAATAGTGTTAAGTCGACTAGGGGCATGTTGGGTCCAGGTGCATCATCCCATAAAAGTCAACAATGTAGGGAAAAATGCTGGAGCGTTGTGGGCGTTGGAAGTGCCCACTAGTATGTATGATGCTTTGTTGTTGTTGTTTAGAGTCCCATGGCTCCCAATGTTTCACTTGTGGGTGTCAATATGCTCCTCTAGAAGACATGGACCCCACTTAAGTTTCTCAAGCCATGGTTGTGGAACCACCTGACAATTACACACAATATCCAGTGCTAGCAACTACATCATTAGGTACATTTAAACATTTTTTGCATCTAAGTGGACTAAGCTTTAAAGTAATGGGCAATTTGACATTTCAAATAAGGCTTCCCTTCCACTATTAAGGCTTTGAACTCACAATGGTGTTGCCTCCCTAGGTAGGATTGGTTAATATACCACCTTATTAGGTGTTTCCAGCAACCAAGGGGAAGTGACATGTCCTTGGTCTAGCCTTCAATTGATAGGTCAAGTGAATGATGATCAAACGAAGGGGAGAAGACTTCACGGCCAAGTGCCATGGTCAAAGGGATCAGCAATGATGGGCTCCTCATCCTGAGTGCACAGATGTGGTGAGGGAGCAATCGTGGATGCATGAGTTACCAACTTGGCCTTTGTTTTTCCACCCATCTTGTGCGCCTTTTACTCTATCTTGATTTTTCTTTGTATTACTACCCGTAGCTCAAAGGGTTAGAGCTTGCTTTGTATGATGTATAGCAGTTATTACCCCCTTAATGATGAGGTGGCTCATGACCATCAGGGGTTGGGACATGAAATGGTTCCTTCTCATAATATGAAAAGCAACATGTGCTCAAGAACCCAGTGATAGCCATAATGACTGAGGTAGAGCTCATGCTAGGCTTTTTCCCACATGTTAATGTGTATGTCCCAACCATCTTTTGCATTTTGATCTTCTTTTGTTTTTTCTTGTGGCCATCATATGCTTTTTCTTGTTCTTTAAACCATATCAACCTCCCAGGGAAAAGTTTTGAGTGCTACCCAGGTATGAGGATGTATGGCGCCAAATCCCAGAGGACCCATGGTCAATTGAACCTAAAGAAGGGAGGTGGAATATAGGGTTTATAATGTAAGATGGAAAGTGGTAAGTATGGAATAGGGAGAGACGGGACTATGCTATCTCAATCAGGGTTTTCCAAGTAGTGCCCCTCCTATACCCATTGGGCCATTAGAGGAGATCCCATTGGACTAGGATGAAAGATTAACCCGCGCCCATTTAAGATGAGGGCACAAGATCACAGTCAAAACCCCTCTTTCTTCCAGGTTACTATGAAAATTTTTGAATGTTACTTTATGCAGAAATTCTACTATTAGATTTGGTTATACTTCTCCTACTTAAACAAGTTATTAATGCTGAAGTATTCAAATTATCATCGAAGTAAATACATAACATACTTTCACTGATTCAGATCTAAAAACATAAATACATGCACACATAGACAAAGTGACACAAGATTTTCTAGACAACTGTCCCCGGAAAAACCCAATGCGGAAAAACCGGTCTTATAGCTGTTGGAAGGTTTATATTATTAAGTAGTTTCTGAATACAGCAAATCTGGGCACCCGACTGGTTAATCGAACAAATAAAAAGATAGATCTGCAGCTAACCTGTTGTTTTGAGACCAAAGACTGACTGATCCACACCCTCAAACAAGATTTACAAGACTCAACCAATTTCTGGCCCTAGAAACCCCAGCGCTGCCCCCGAAGCACCTGCGTCAGCCCTATCAGCCTTTGCGTGCCTCTGCACTGGCCTAGAGAGGGTTATGTAACCCCGGAATGGGTGACGCAGACCCTACGCTGCCCTAGAAGGGTCTCTGCGTAACCCTGGAGGGTCCCCTACTGCCCAGCATTGCCCTAGAAGGGCCTATGTAGCACTTGCGTAGCTGAAGCTGTTCTCTGTGTTGCGCTGTTGCTGCGTAACTGTTGTTGTTGCCTCTGCTTCTCTGCACTGCCTCTGGTTGTTGCTCTCTGCCTCTTGCCGATTCTTGGCATTGGGATCAGACCATCCCCTTTGCCAATACTATGCCTCTCTGCAGCTGAAACACTTATGAAAATTCTTAGCAAACCCGCCCTAGAATTTCAGCTTAGTCTCAGTGCTCTGCCTCTGTGTGTGTGTGTCCTCCAACTGACCCCAAGCCTTTCCTTTATGCTTTCTCGTTGGGAAACCAACGGCCATGATCTAATCTTGAATCAATGGCTGAGATTAAAATAAAGCTTGATCTGTGTGACTTGAGTCATTTCCATCACATGTTTTAATTAATTACCTTTAATATTTTAATTTTCCTAAGTTAGACTTAGGGTCCTTAATTAAAAATATTAATTAATTAATTATCTCCCAAACTGGATGGAATTTCCCAAATACCTTTCTAGGTCTTGGAGATCTCATGTACTCTAGTCCCTCCACAAATTTTGGGAGCTAGAGCATATCCGATGCTACCCCAACACTCAAGAAAACTCAACAGCTACCCCATAATCCATGTCAGATACCCAAATACAAACAAGCATAAGCACCCGATTGCAAAATGAATAAAGTAACTTGTGATCAGAAGCCCACCTTCCAAAATGTGTTTTTTCCAAATGGGTGAGGAAACATACGATTGATGCAGGTAGCAGAGATATGAATGGCACATCTTCATTGGCTGGTAGTGGTTGTCACGGGTTGTTGGTTGGCCGACTGGAAGAGATGATGGGAGAAAATTTTCTCAGACAGGGTCACCCACATTTGGTGGGTAACAATCCCACTAGACTAGGGTCAAAGATTAACCTCCCAAGTAAGTGAGGGAACAAGAATAAAGTCAAGATCTGCCAATCATCTAGTTTGCCCCTTGATCCATATTAGTATTCCCATAACACTAAGTGAAAGCACATGATTGAAAAATGGTTAAAGTACCTATCAATGGATGACCCACCTTCCTTCAAGAAGGAATGTTAGATGGGAGAGAGAAATCTGACCGAGGCAAGAACTAAAGGATCTTGGCATCATGTTACGTGATGATCAAATAGGGCTATTGGTAGGCTAGTTGTTCAATAAAGAGAAAATTTATCTCCTATGAGTTACCCACTTTTTTTATGGGTAACAGGGGTACAAATGTTTAACATGGATCATTTGAAGGACCTCCAAGATTGTCCTTCGAATGGATCCCTTTATATTTTTCCAACCTAACATTCTCCACAAACTCCTCGCAGATTCTATATCTCTAGAATGCCATTCACCAAACTTTCTTTAGGCAAATAAGAAAGATATCTCAAATTTAGATGCCCATAACTTTAATGCCAAAATGAATTGTAATCTTGACCACTCTTGGCCATCAAAACACGCTATTTGAATTTCATTGTTAAAGCCATCTATGAAGCCTCATTTCCACTACCATTGTCAAACTACTTTTTCCAACTATCTCAAATCAAGCAAGCAATACCTCCTAAACTATGATACTCTAGGTAGTCTGAAATTACTCCAAGTTGCCTGAAATGGTCCCAATTGGGCTTACATAAATCTCATCAAAAATAAAATATTCAATGGTCTGAGTGCAATGTAGAATCAAGCCTTGTGAAGACCAAAAGATTCCATTGCAACTCCAGCATCCAATGAGACCCCACTCTCAACCTAGTGGGGAATTCATTTTGTGGACCTTAATCAAGTCCACCCTTGGGGGTGATCTCTAATGACCACCAAAAGTTCTCTAATAATATCCCCTTTTTTTATCTTCCTACAAGGGAGGGAAAAGAGTTTCTACGTAGCCCAAAGGATGTGCAATACGAATCTATCTACCAATGTCCAAAAACCATGGAAGAGTGTGGAGTCAAAGCCAAACAACATGCTCTTTAAGGTCAATTCCAATAGACCTAACATGTCTCAAAGAAAAGAAATACTTGTCTACATGGGACCTAGAGGTAGAGATGAAGGTGTCGGGAGTCCCCTCACTTAGTTCTTAAGCTCATTTGGTATGTTCCTCAATAATTTGGCCTTAACAACTTCTTCGAACTCCATATAGGTAGGTCCCTTGTTCCTCCCTCAAACCACCTAAACCTAAGAATTGAGAGTTCCCTCATCCTATTGAGTCTTGGCCTCTTGGTTGAACAAGGATTGTTGGGAATAGATTTCATCTTGTTTGTTCTAAAGATTCATAATTTTTGCACTTTATCTAGAACTAAGTGATAACCTTATTCTAATCCATCTATCTAAAGTTGGCACCCTAACCTTCAAGATATATGGATGCATGAGCTCTAAACTTAGACTTATACCTTGATCCTCTTTAACTTTTGCTACGTCCTCATTATAATGTTATACAAATTTGTTGTTGTAACAAAACTGCCCAAATCTATTGTGAACTACTATTGTTATGGAAGACTATTTGAGGTACACATTCTAGCACACCCCCCTCCACCTTATCAAAGCAAAGTGTTATCCATCACACCAAGCTACTCTCTGAACACCCTCAAAATCCCCTTTTGCAAGGGGCATAGTGAAGATATAAG
This sequence comes from Pinus albicaulis, assembly GCA_034641835.2. Taxonomy (NCBI): domain Eukaryota; kingdom Viridiplantae; phylum Streptophyta; class Pinopsida; order Pinales; family Pinaceae; genus Pinus; species Pinus albicaulis. The sequence continues at coordinate 320,253,315 of CM076581.1, read as the reverse complement.
TGACGTATTATCATTGGAATGTATTGTAGAACCACAGTTCCCCTTTGAACCTTGTCTCTAATGAAGTGGTATCTAATCTCAATATGCTTGGATAAATCATGAAATAATGGATTTTCAAAGAATTTGATACAACTCTAGTTGTCACAAAAAATCAAGGTAGTGTCAACTGTTTTATCTATCTCTACTACTAACTTAAGAAGCCAAATGGTTTCACAACTAGTGGAATTGGTCATCGTATAATCTACCTCTACTAATAAAAGTACTACAAAAGTATATTTCCTATTCAAACAGGAAACCATACCTAATCCTAAAGTGAAACAACAACCTAAAGTGCTCTTCCTAACCCTAGCACTACTTACCTAATCAAAATCTGAAATATATTGCACCACCACCTCTCCATCACCAACATAACTCAGCGAAAATGCATTGTGCCCTTCAAAATGTTGTCTTTACACCCATTTGATATAAATTCCAATCAAAGGTTGTTACTATAGGCATAATGAATATACTAGAGGTATCATAGAGGAAAAGCCTTCTCATAGACAACTCACTCTTCATGGGAGAACACTCATGCCACAAACCAAGCTTTGAATTTTCTGCGCTACCATCTATTATGTAGTGAAACCAGCGCCAAAAATAGAAGAATAGAGAGATCAACGCCTTAGAAATCAGCCACTTCAATGGGGCAACCTCCAATACATTACATAAATGAACAATTCTTGGATGATACAAATGACAAAACCTCCTTTCTATATATAGGGGTCCATGGGGCCACAATGTAATCCTAGCCGACCTAACAATAATAATGTAAAGGCACAATAATAACAATATGGGGGTTACAGGGGTACAACAATAACAATAAGGGGGTTACACTAACAACAATAAGGGACTATACTAGTAATATAAGGACCTAACATGCTCCTCTCCTTCAAAAAGTGTTGTCCTCAACGCTTGAGTAGCTTCGGGTGCTTTTGTATAAAATTCTCATCCTCCCATGTAGAATCTTCAGTGGGTAAGTTCTTCCATTTGATGAGATACTAGGAAATTGATCGATTTCATAGCTGTCGAGTTCTTGTTTCCGTGACTGCTTCAGGTTCCAATATGGTTTTTCCTTCCTCATTAAGTTCTGGCAATATTGTTTGAACTGGAAGTTTGTCCCCTATAACCTTTTTTAAGCATGAAACATGGAAAACTGGATGCACTCGCAAAGAAGCAGGAAGCTCCAATTTGTATGCCATAGTAGCAATCTTTTGCAACACCTTGTAAGGACCATAGTACTTTGGCGATAATTTATTATCCTTCTTAGCTTGCTTGAGGGACATTTGTTTGTATGGTTGTAGCCATAAAAATGCCCAGTCTCCCACATAAGGACCTAGCATATTACATGCTAGACCTTATACAACCACCTAGATAGGAAAAGATAATTTTATTAATGTCCAACGAATGACCACAAAAGTAGTAATAAGCTTCATTGATTTCCACGAAGTAATAATCCAACCCCCTTTTGTGATGCGTAATTTATTGTTTCATTTGAACCAGGATGTTCATAGAGAGTTCTTTTTACTTTGATAAGCGTGATATGCATGGATAATCTCAGGGAGGAGTGGCAATATAAGACACAGTAGAGCTCGAGTTATAATTTGGCTTTTACTTGCTTTACATCCCTTGCTATTCTTTTGCATTTTAACATTTGGCTCATGCTCTGTTGAGAAATCAAGATACTTGTAGATTAAGGTAGATTTCTCTTAACTTGATAATTATTTGTGAATGTTTGTTGGCTTCCTATAAAATTTGTATTCTCCTCATCAAGCAATTATCAAGATGTACAAAACATGAAGATCACAAGAGACAAAGAACACCAAAAATTAGGCTCCAAGCCAAGGCAAAGCCCCACAAGGGGAAAACCCAAGAAAATTCTCTTCTTATAGAATCAAATCAAAGTGAAATATCCAAGACCTAAGACCAATACCAAGACTGTCACAAAGACCCACGTCAACCCTCCTCTAAGCCACATTCAACCATCCTCCAAGCCACAAGTCAAAGTCAACAAAAATCAACACTGGTCAAATCTCTGAAATTTGGTCACCTCCTGAAATTTCAGGGATTCAATACCACAGAAACCGCCTCAAAAAACTCGCACATGTGAACAAAACTAGGGCATCAATCAACTCATCTTCTCTCTCCTTTGACTGTCCTCTCTCTCCTTTGACATCAGCCAATTATCTTGTTCTTGGCACGGAAATCACTATGATAGATGGATGATCAAATGAGGTCGAATTGCCTTGTATATAATATATATACATGTCCAGGAGGTCGAAAAGTTGCCTCTTTAGGTCGACTTGTCTAGGAGCACCGACATGGTCTGTGGAGGACATTTTGACTCTTTTGACTCTAGATAAAATAATTTTATTTTTCATACAAGTCCAAATGGGACTCTGACTCAACTACATTTCTTTGACGCATAATAAATTTTCTTTTTGACTCCATAAACCCTAAGCATGAAGAACATGCTTTGACTAGAAATAAATAATAATAATGAATATAATGTTAAATTTCAAACTCCTGTGATTATCTTTTGTAAAAGAAGAATTTGGATTATCCACAGTAATATTCAAACTTTGTCAATGTTTCGAATCCCAAAGAGGATCCATCATTAGGACAATGCTTGATGAAAGAAAAACCAATGTGGATGAAGAAGGAATAAATAATAAAATGAAAAATAAACAACAAAAATGAATAAAATGGTCGGCTCAATTATTATAATGATAATATTATTAATATCATTAAATTACTAATAATATTAATTTATATTAATATAACTAATAATATTGTCCACGGGGTCTTGGATAGACGATGATCGAGTGCACTGTCAAGGCACTCCTTGATGTGAAGTCACTGATCCAATTCCCCGCCCCGATCGGGGTAATGTATTTGGACATGATGATGAAGATGTAGTCCTACCAAGCTTACAAAAAAAAACATAACTAATAATATTAATTATATTAATGTAAACTATATTAAATATAATAATAATTTAATGAATATTAAATATTATTATTAAAACAATATATAAAAAGTAAATAAGTTAAATTAAAAAACCTAAAAAGATAAAGTTAAATTTGATAAAATTAAAATAATATCATTAAACTATTAAATTAAATTAAATAAGTTACTAATAATTTTAATTAATAATAAAATTAGTTATAATAATATTGATTTAATATAGTGTAAAAATAAACCTAATGTTGAGAGCATTTTTCGCTGCTGCGCTCTGGTGCCGCGACCGCTTCTATTGACTTTTGCTCCTGCTCTCAACCGCGCGCATGGCCCCTCCGGAGACCATCCCAGAGGTGGCCCCTCCGGATTATCAAGCCCAAGCCTTCTTGGCTCTGATCAATTCTTTAGATCCACCCAGCCCCAGGCCAACGATCTTGAAATTTGTCGAGAAGCTTGACGGTATCCAAGGTCTCTCTACCCCCAACTATCCTGCGCATGGCTACCCTTTCTCTAGCTAAGAAGGGCCTCATAGGTCAGTTCACTGGGTTATGGCCATCTCCGAAGACTGTTCAAAAATGGGTCGAGCGTAAGTGGGCAAAGAAGATCAGTGGGAAAATCTCTATCAGGTTTTGTGGCAGAGGCTATTTCACCTTTCACTTCGAAACAAAAGAGGACAAGAATCTGATATTCAGGAACGACCCTTATTTCATGGACACCAGAGGGCTCTATCTCAACAAATGGACGTCGGACTTCAATCTAGAACTTGATGTGCCAAACGTTGTCCTAGTTTGGGTGTGTCTTCCTCATCTCCCTTTGCACTGTTGGGGAGATGACTCTGTCCGTGCTATCGGAAATGCTGTTGGCAAGTTCATCGATCGGAGCGAACCAAGAGACAACATGCAAGCTTGCGCCAGAATTTGCGTCAAAGTGGATCTGGGTAAAGGTCTCCCTGAAGCGATCAAGCTTAAAGTTGACAACTGGACTCACATTCAGCAGCTCGATTACGAGCAAATCCCATTTAAATGCAAGGTATGTCACGAATACAGCCATTTTGCTAACAGATGATCTAAAGTTATTGATATTGAAAACCCAGATCCACACACACAATAGGAAACCATAAAAAAAAGACCTCTTCGATCCCTAGAAGCACCGGTAATCCTTCGGCCCAATCTACGTCTCCTCCCAAAGACTCCTCCTCCATTCCCCCCTCTTCTTCCCCTTAGCCCTTTGACCCCTCTCAGCATCCAGTTGATCTTCCTCCCATCCCTCCCTCCATTGCCTCTCTAGCCTCTTCCAACCCCTTTTCCTCCCTAGCCCCCCCTGAAGATGACCCTCCTCAGCCCTCTATTCCTACTCAACCCTCTTCCCCTCATCACTCACCCTCCAATCTTGATCCCCCCTCCTCTTCTTCAGATCCCTTCTTAGCTCGGATCACTAGAAACTCAGCAAAAGAACATGGAGTCACCTTGAAATCCTCAAAAAAACTGGCCCTAGAAGGAAGTCATCCAAGCACAACAGAGATGAAACTGCCCAAAAGGATATAGCCCTATTGAAATTTGAAACATACATTTTCGGGCAAAACAACAAAGAATCAGGTCAAAAGGAGCAAGGAGGGAAGACAGGCTCACGCCCTGCATTCCTGAAATGATGAAAGCCCTCTCTTGGAACTGCAAGGGTTTAGGGCACCCCTCCAAAAACTCGGCCCTAAGAGACCTAATGAATCAAGAAAAGCAGGATATTATCCTTCCTTTAAGAAACTAAACACTAAACAAGGAGATCACAACATGGAAACTATTATAAGCAAAATGAAGAATCATGCGGGCGATAAGCAAAACGAAGAATCATGCAAGCACCCATTCAGAATCCAAAGGTGCCTCAAGCGGACTGGCTACTATTTGGAACCAAAGTGTCTAGAAGCAAAAAAGAGCTGCCAAAACACAAAATTGGATTAAAGTAATCTTACAAAGCATTAAAGAGAGCATTGAGATCACTATTTATAACATTTATGGACCTAATCACTACAAGGATAAAGAAGTTTGTTGGAATGCACTAAAAGTTGATATTGAAAATGAAGACAGCAGCAATATCATCATACGAGGTGACTACAATTTAATCTTGCATGCAAATGAAAAAAGGGGTGGAAGTTTCAACCCGGACCCCTCAAGAGATCTGCTTGAAATCATCATCCAAGATAATGATTTGGTTGATATCACTCCAAAAAATCACAAATACACCTGAAGTAATCGTAGGATTGGGAGGGAAACATCACGGAGCATCTTGATAGATTCCTTGTGGATGTCCCTCTCCTCTTATATTTCTCTGTAGCCTCCACCAACATCCTTTCCTCCACTGCCTCTGATCACTATCCTATCACTCTTTCCCTTGGTGAACAACCCTCTCTCGGGCCACTTTCTTTTAAATACAACCCTCCGTGGAGCGACATTCTTGAAACAAGGCAGCTAGTGCGCTATACCTGGCTACAGCATGTAGAGGGATCTCCCTCGTATATTTGGGAAACTAAGCTAAAGAAGGTAAGAATGGCCTTAAAAGATTGGGCCAAGCTGCATTACAAGGAACCTGATAAGATTAAAACTGAAATAAAATAAAAGATGGAGGTTGTTCATAATACAATTGATACTCATAGGATGAAGTTTGAACCAAGAGAACTCAGATCAAGAAAAAGACCTCTACTGACAATTATATAAAATCTGTAGGAAAGAAGAGGAGAAGTGGAGGATAAAATCTAGAAACTTGTGGCTTCAGGCAGGTGACAAAAACACCTCCTCCTTTCACAAGCAAGCTATAGTGTGAAAGACAAGAAACAACATATCCTCCTTCATAGACAATGAAGGAATAATTCAGACAGATCAAGAACATATAAAAGTTGCTGCCACAACCTATTACAGAGATTTGCTCACTGAAATAGCTAAGCCAGAAGACTATTCGGACCTCCTAAGTCATCTGCCAAAACTGATCACGGAGGAGATAAACAGCACTTTGACAAAAGATATAGAGGAGGTTGAAATACAAAGTGCCATATGGTCCCTGCATCCAGACAAGGCTCCGATGTTGAGAAATCTAGGGCATTTAAATTAGGAGATTTCTCTTTTCACTAGTGACTGTTTGTGAATGCCTTTTACTTCTTCGTCCTTCTTCAACACATGTCAACACCAAGATCTTCTTGTTGTCAACAACATAGGACCGAACTGCACTGATCATCATCACTGAGCTCTTCATATCTTCACTATAGCACTGAGTACATCACCAAGTAGCACCGAGACCTTAGCACTGTACCAAGATACATCATCTTGAGATAGAGGTAATCTCACTAAGGTATGTCGAGATAGTGAATATATCTCAGCAGTGTTTTAAAAACCGGCCGGTTTGAACCGGTAACCGGCCAAACCGGCCGGTTAGATAGCCCACCGGTCGAAACCGGCCAGGCAACCCGGCTACCTAGGGCATTTCGCCTGTTTTTTGAAAAAACCGGACCTAACCGGCTTGTTAGGTGCTAACTCATCCGCAGACCCACATTTTCGGCGGCAGTTATGTTTTAGGGCTGATTTGGAGCCAATGGGAGGGTTCATTTAGCTACTCTTTCCCTATGTGGACCCACGCACGGCCAGAAATGAGTTTTAGGGCTGATGTGGAGGTAAGGGAAGCATTGGCATTTCATGGTAATGTTAAATTCTTAAAGTAAAAGTGACATTTTCTTTATTTTTCATTTTCATCCTTTTACTTAAATTTTTAACATTACCATGAAATGACTCAGGATGTTTAAGAGTGGTTTCGACCTCATTGGATTTCATATGGAGAAACTAGAATTTTAGGTTTCACTCAAAATTCAGCAGACTTAATGGTTTTCATGGTTTCATGGTTTGGGAATTTGCAATGTTTCCATATGATTCTATCATGTGTAAGGGTATGATATTGGCATTTGATCAAGAGCATGAAGTCCTTTAAGAACCTTGATGTACCCTTCAATCAAAGGAAAACAACTAGTTAGACATGCTAATTTTTTTCTATCGCATTTTAAGGTTGAGGAAATGAACCCTTCACTCAAACCAAAATCATTGGTTAGGCATGTTAAACTTTTTCAATTTCTATCATGTTATAAGGTTGAGCAATCCAAGTCTAAAGACTTTGAGCTAGATGATGTTTATGTATCTCTTGTTGATGATCCCATTTCTAGTAGCGATGAATCAATGATGAGTTTCATGAGAGACCATGTTGCTCGTTGATTTGTAGTTTTGATGTCTATTTTTGCTACTACTACTACTACTAAAGTTGTAGAGGAGTTTTAGGAGTCCTCAAACTTTGAGCCATATTATTTATGTATCTCATGTTGATGATCCCTTGTCTAGTAGTGGTGATGATTTTGATCATGATGAGGAGTGATCATGTTGTTGATCACTAATATGTAGTCTTGTATTAGGCCAATGGCCTCAGAGCTTGTAGCATTGTTTTTGGACTTTATGGGCCATTTGGAGCCTCATTGCTTATGTATTTTTCGATGATATGTATTGCACTCGGTGCCATTTTGATATATTCACCTTTGCATGGTATATAAATGAGCAAACTTTGCATATTTTGTCTCTATTGGCTTTGAATCATGGTTGCAAATTTTAAAAATAGTTTTTTTTTATTAAAAAATAATTATTTAATGTATTTTTTTTAAAACCGGTTCATTGAGATCTGACCGCTCCCAGTTAGACCGGTTCCGGTTAGAAACCCGGTTCATTAGGCCACCGGTCCGGTCACCGGTTCCGGTTTTTAAAACATTGTATCTCAGAGAGGTCCGAGACCTATTCCTGTACTGAAACCGAGCTCCTTAGCTGTAAACATTCGAGCCTTCTTTAGGTGATCATACAAACTATGTCTTTTGCAATTTGACTGTAATATCATTGTGGTAATTCACCCCAAAACAAAGATCCGAAATACTTGGTGACTGAACTCATCAATGTTGTTCTTCATCCGAAATTATCCGAACTGTATGACTAATTCCTCACCAAAAATTCAGAGGAATCCGCAAAATCTGTTCTTCAAATTAACCGCGGGTCTGGATATATATAGTGATATATACTTTTGTTTTAGGTCGACCATTCACCATTATGTAGGCTGACTTTAAATTCTGTTTATAGGCTGACATTGGGGACTTTTATACCAGCGTTGAGAGTGAAGCTTTGATCTTCATGTAGGAGTCATTTCTTCATGCTATTATGACAAGGTCTTTGGAGCATAATTACATGACACTTAATTATACTTCTATACTTAGAAGACTCAAGCCTAGTAGACATCAAGAAGAAGTTTGTCTACATAATAATAAATTCTTGCTCATGAAACCCATGAAGCAAGTACACCAAGAATACATTTCATTATCTTTGACATCTTCTTTACATATATACATAATTACATAGTCAACATGAAGACCGACCTAGTTACACTTTTCAACACTCCCTCTTAACTAGGGAGGTATTCATACAGGTACGTGGTCACTTTCAAACTGAAGAATCTCATAAGAAGAATCGGATTGGTAATCGCATTTGTATAGCATCATATCAACTAGCATTGTCCTCATGCAAGGCCTTGACTAATAGCCCCATCTCTCAACGAGACAATGGGCTACAATGTTGGCGAGACACATGACTTATAGACACCTTCGTCATTGTCTCTCCAAGGTACATACTCCACCCGAGTGTTCCCAAAGTATGACCTTCTTGGACTATTCTTCTCTTGGGTAGCTAGCCCTCAAAGAATATCGGTCCCCGACTACTCTTATCTTGAATGCCCTAACACATTCTAAAAGAGTATCAAATGCCAGATGATTACCCAATCCTCCATTATGTCTTCCCAAGACAAGAATGATGTGTCTATCTCTCCCTCTCAACTAGGGAGGACCTATTCCACAAGGGAATGTACCTAAGCTCATTCTTAGGAATTACCAAGTTTCTTCCAAATAAGAAACTTATCATCAAGCTCCCTCTTAACCAAGGACCTCCAACAACAATGGTGAGACACCCAGCTGCTCATGAAGAATTCCTGTCCTCGATGTCATGGATTTCGATATTGAGGAATCTTCAACTTTTAACTTTTAGATCATCCATCACTTCCATCCTGAGTCATGTCAGCTATCAGAAAGTGATTCATCAGACTTCCTTATCTGGTCCACTATTGTGCCATGCTGCTTTCCTTCGAATCATCTCCCAGGATCATACATCCTTTCTCATGGTATGCAACCCTGCACAAATTCATCCAAATAAATATTTACATATGAACCTTTTAAAAAAAAAGTTACCTTAGTGATGATCTTTCACCATGACATCTTTCTGTAAGCATCGGTCATCCTTCATACAGATAGACACATCTCCTAATGATATGTTTTTCCAAGGGTCTTCTTCTTTACTAGACTTCTGTCAGATTCTACATATCTTTCCAGGAGATATTCTAGTCACATCTTCTTGGCCTCCGGATGATAACTGCCTCTTGTCATGGTTACATTTCATGATCTCTTCCTCTCTGCACATTCTCCATTCTCAGGAACTTACACATTTTCTAGTTCCTCGTTCATATACAACCATCTCATATTTCATGAGGACATATTATGTTGATTTCGTCTGGCTGTGCATAGAGAGGTACTCCTTCATAGATCATACTTCTAAATACAGAAGTCCATTACCTGCAACCATATGACATGACTTCACAGCATCCGACGTCAACATATAAATATATAAATACCTCATACCTTGAGTCATATTGTAGCAATTTATCAAGAATGAAGAGCTTCATTCCCTTTGACCTGCTTCAACAATATGTCATCTCATCCCAAAATTCTGTCTCCATGATGACCCTTGATCTGATGACTACTTTACTTTTAGTAGAGAGGTTTTCCAAAAGCTGTTTCACTGAATGCTTCTATCGAGATGCTTCTTAATGTATATAGAGAGACTATCTTAATCATAGTAGAGACTTCTTATTCCCTCTTTCCTTGATCTTCTTTTCTTCAGCTTCCTCCTTTCCGATGATATGAGCTTTCTTTCCGTAATGTCTGAATCCTTTATCTTTCAACAATTTTCCCTCAACTTGTCTTCTTATATATAGTATAGAAGCCGCAAGTTGTTGGATGAGGTAACTTTCTTGTCCCATGGACATTGGTTACCTTGCTCATTAGTTAGAATAGTGATGATTATCTTTTTATCATTTCTCCAGATCTCACAATTGAGATTCTATGAAGATATTCCTTCAATTTTATGTAGATCAAGTCTAAGTGATATGACTTTCTTTACTGCATCTTCAAAAAATATTTCTTTCAGCTTATCATATATTCCCTTGAGGTTTCCAATCCAACTATATGATGGGATCTTTCATATGAATCCTCTTCATGTATTACTATTCATAGGAGACCCTTTTCCATGACTTCACTTTCTTTGAGGATTATGTCTATCCTTCTTTCTCATGCAAGAATTTTTGATGACCCAACCAGCTTATGGATCTTCTTGCAAACACGAAGTCATTTTACCAAATTTGATTATAGAATTAAAGATACTTACTTGACAAGTGAAGATGAAATCTTCAGCTTGATCACTTTGATGGTGGTTGAAGAAGATGTATGGGTGCTTTCTCGGATGATCTTCTTCAAGGATAGGGTCCTTGCTGGGATGATATGGAGCTTTCCTTTTTGAAGACGATAACGCCTTCTTGTCTTCAAGATACTTCAACTTCTTTGGTAGTGAATGAATGTAGATCAGAAATGCTCCTCTATATTTTGAGTTGCCTTGTCTTGTAGATTCTTTTCTAGACTTACATCATGATTGTCGAGACACCGAGATCATCACCATAGAGATAATACCTTTTAACGAATTGTAGTTACAATGTTATCAATGAGACCTTACTACACTGAGACAGAGGTATACTTCATTGTTCCTTCACCAAGTCCCTTTTCTTTGATGATTGTAATAGAGGTCGAGCCCATCACTGTTCTCTATCCGAAAGATATTTGAGTTCTTGACAGTGATCATTTTCTAAAAGAATTTGAACGCTCTTACTATGCCAAAGATTCGATTTTTGTCTTACCCATACAAAACAGAGATATTACCGAATGGTTATCTATACTCCAATCATCGAAATTTCAGATGAGATCCAAACCTGTGAACTGTAATATTGTATGTGCCTTTAATATTGAGGTCTGAGATATAATGTCGAGACAATGAGAAGATGTCACTATGGTGTACCCGAACCTTCTGTGATCCAAACTAGATTGAGATCACCTAGATCATGTGTTAACTTGACCAAGCTCCTTGTTAACTTGACCTAGATCATTGTTGACTGTGATCTAATCCTTTAGTACCACTTAGATGCCCTTCTTTGACTGCCACCTTAGCTCTAATACCATGTTGAGAAATCTAGGACATTTGAATTAGGTGATTTCTCTTTTCACTAGTGACTGTTTGTGAATGCCTTTTACTTCTTCGTCCTTCTTCAGCACATGTCAACACCAAGATCTTCTTGCTGTCAACAACATAGGACCGAACTGCACTGATCATCATCACCGAGCTCTTCATATCTTCACTTTAGCAGTGAGTACATCACCAAGTAGCACTGAGACCTTAGCACTGTACCAAGATACATCATCTTCAGATAGAGGTAATGTCACTAAGGTATGCCGAGATAGTGAATATATCTCAGAGAGGTCCGAGACCTATTCCTGTACTGAAACTGAGCTCCTTAGCTGTAAACATTCGAACCTTGTTTAGGTGATCATACGAACTATGTCTTCTACAATTTGACTGTAATATCACAGTGGTAATTCACCCCAAAACAGAGATCCAAAATACTTGGTGACCAAACTCATCATTGTTGTTCTTCATCCGAAATTATCCGAACTGTATGACTGTAATTCCTCACCAAAACTTCAAAGGAATCCGCATAATCTGTTCTTCAAATTAACCGCAGGTCTGGATATATATAGTGATATATACTTCTGTTTTAGGTCGACCATTCACCATTATGTAGGCCGACATTGAGGACTTTTATACCAACGTTGAGAGTGCAGCTTTGATCTTCATGTAGGAGTCATTTCTTCATGCTATCATGACAAGGTCTTTGGAGCATAATTACATGACACTTAATTATACTTCTATAGCGTAGTAGACATCAAGAAGAAGTTTGTCTACATAATAATAAAATCTTGCTCATGAAACCCACAAAGCAAGTACACCAAGAATACATTTCATTATCTTTGACATCTTCTTTACATATATACATAATTACATAGTCAACATCAAGACCGACCTAGTTACACTTTTCAACATCCTGGACTCGATGGCTTCTCCATCAGTTTCTACAGGACCTACTAGGACTTAATCAAAAAGGATCTAACAAAAATGATACAGTGGGCTCAAAGAAAGAAGAAGATAGGAGGCTTCACCAATTCGACCTACCTTGCTCTTATCCCTAAAGAAAACCGCCTCTCCTCCTTTTCAAGGTTCAGACCTATCTCCCTCTGCAATTCCTCTTACAAAATAATCACCAAAATCCTTGCCATTCGCCTTAAGCCCCTCCAACCCAAACTCATCTAGGAAAATCAAGGAGGCTTCATCTCCCAAAGGCAAATCTCGGACTCCATCCTCCTTGTCCAAGAAGCTATTCATTCGAGTATGATGCGCAAAGAGAAAGGCTTCATACTCGAGCTCAATCTTGCCAATGCCTTTGATAGGGTTAGACACTCCTTCCTCTTTTTTGTCCTTCAGCAAATGGTCTTTGACAATGATTTCATATCCCTCATCAAAGCTTGCATTACTAACCCTTGGATTTCCCCCCTCATAAATGGCAGGCTAGCATCTTTCTTCCAGTCCTCCCGTGGTCTTAGACAGGGTTGTCCCCTCTCTCCCTTCCTCTTCATCCTCATGGTTGATTCCTTCAACAATTCCTTGGATCACAAGAAAAGAGTTGGTCTCATCACTGGAATTAAATTTGGCAATGGTGTCAAGAATATGAATCATTCACAATTTGCAGATGACACTCTCTCGATGGGCAGTGCAACCTATATAATTGCTCGCAAATTTAAATCTCTCCTTGACAAATTCATGCTTTACTCCGGAGGGCTGATAAATTATCAAAAAAGTTGCATTTATGGGTGGAACGCAACAAATCAAACCACTCACAACATTGCTCAAATTTTTGGAGTCTCTTACAAATTGAACTGGGATCACTTCAATTATCTAGGTATGCCAGTCAGTGCTGGGCCTCTGAAGTCTGAAGTCTGGAACATTACAATAGACAAAATGAAAAGAAGAGTACAGCATTGGAGATCTTCTTGGTTAAACTTGGTTGGGCGAATCATCCTGCTCAAATCTGCCTTGGTATCATTTCACTCTGCTCTACGCTCCTGTCAGCATTCTTCTCAAATTTGAAGCGATTTTAAGGCATTTTCTTTGGCAAGGTGGGAAAAACGAGAAGAAGAAATACAATCTTGTTAAGTGGAGACAAGTCACATAGAATTATGAAAATGGAGGGCTCGGAATTCGTATTCCTAAACTCCTTAATAACGCCTTTGGGGGAAAGATTGTGTGGCGTTGGATTAGTGGACAGCAAACATAGTGGAAAAGAGTCCTTGAATCCAAATATCTTAGCTCCCCCAGACAACAGCGCTTTGATCATGACATTCCAAACAGACCCAGCTCCAGAATTTGGGTCCTATGCAAGAAAGTTATCCCTTTCTTAAGACAAAACCTCTCCAAAGTTCCACAAGAGGGAAGCAATACCAACATCGGGAATGACAGGATCATGGGACAAACTCCTCTCTCGAAAAGGTCGGGCACTCATCGAATGCTCTCTCATCTTCAAAGTCTCGACTTAAATTTTTTAGATCAAATCTCAAAGTGGGATGAGCAGACTAACAACTAGATCGGATGGAATTTCCCTCATGTCCCTCCTCTTTTGGAAGAAGATCTCTCAAACCTCAAAGTCTTGCTTCACGGTGCTGCACCCTTGCTGAAAGGAACTCTGGACAGCTTTCGTTGGGATCCCTCAAGGACTGCATACACCATCAAAGCAGCTTACTACCAACTCAACAAAGAGCACTTTCCCTTTCCTCAATGGCCAATATGGAAGCTCATTTAGAAGTCGGAAGCCATTCCAAAGATAAAAATCTTTATCTGGACTCTCTTTAAAGGCAAGATCTTAACCTCTGAAAACTTAAAAAAAGGGGTGTTAATGGCCCATCCAAATGCCCCAACTACCAATGTGCAGAAGAGATAGCGCTTCACCTCTTTGTTAAGTGCCCATTTGCAGCTCAATGCTGGAAAGATCTCACACCCTTCTCCCAGATTCATTTAGACCCCCATCAGCACCACTTCTGATCTGATAAAAACTTGGAGAAAAAATTATCCATGGGGAAAAAGAAGCAGAACATGGCCAAAAGGCTCTGGGACACCCTCCCCTATGTGCTTCTATGGAACATATGGCTCGCCAAAAACAAGATGATTTTCAACAATAAAAAGCCTTCTCTTCGGAAAGTCTACAACAAGACTTGGAGCCTTACCCTTGAAACAATTGTCTCCAAAAGCACAAACAATATCAACGTCAGTGATCTTCAAGTGGAAGAAAGGAATTTTTTGGGCAAGTTGTTGGACAGTTCTGGTTACTCCAAGCCTCTAGTCATTCAACCTCATCAAACTGAAAGTTGGAAGATTCGACTAAAAGAAAAAGAATTCATTGAATGGCTCGACAGCTGCTCCAGGCTAGCTCTCTTCTTTGATGGAGCTTCTAAATCGAACCTGGGCATCACAGGAGCAGGAGGTTTTATAAGAAATGAAAATGGCAACATCCTACTCTCTTTTGAATGGTGACTCGACACCCTCTCCAACAATAAAGGCGAAGCTTACGCCCTTCTTCAAGGCCTCCAATTGCTAAAAAGGAAAAACATCACCAACGCAATGGTGTTCGAGGATTCTTCTATTATCATCAACATGAAGATTAAAGACCTCCCCATCCTCAACATTGATCTCCACAAAATCGTAAGCAAATGTCGTATCCTGTCCAACGATATGAAAGACATATCCTTCCACCATATACTCAAGAGAAAATAACAAGCTTGCTGACAATCTGGCAAATAAAGCTTATGCAAGAACAGCTGGACAAATCCATAACAATAATGGCCTATCCTTTATTCCCCTGCCATGATCTTGACTCAGCCAGAAAATCTACATTGTTGGATCTCCTGATAGGGAAAATTTGAATTTCTCAGAACCTCCCGTATCTCCTACATCTCCATACCTTTGACCTTAACTCCTCAGGCTCTCAACCTCTCTCCATTCTCCCCCCCCCCCCACTGTGCTATTTATTTCCCTGCTCTCTCCTCACTGTCTCACCTCCTTCCGCAGCACTCCTCATCCCTTGCTTTGCGCTATCTCCCTCTCACTAGTCCCTCCTTTCTTTTTGGCCTCCCCTTCGCGCTGCTGCCCCCAGAACTCCATTCGCCCCTCACCTCCCCTCCTTCATTGCCATCAAGCCTTGCATTCCTTCCCTTCCCTGCGCGCACACCCTTATCCTCTCCCCCGATCACCTTCCCTTTCCATTGCATCATGGCGCGCAATGAAGATTGATCTCACTACGCAGACCTGCAAGCCGAAATGGAGCAAATTCGTGCTCAGCAAAGACTCTTGGATGAAAAGCAACGAGTAGACATGAATCTCCTTCAGCACAGGGCATCGTCGCTCGAGCAGCAGTTCAATGAGCTCTCTAATCGCTACTCACATGCGGAAGAATCCATTCAAATTCTGAAATACATCCTTGAGAAACGCTCAGCCCCAAGCTCCAGCTCCAACAATGTGAGAAATGTCGGTACAAAGGACAACACAGATGCATCAACCGAGCGGCCAATAAGCATCGACTTATCTACACTACCCTTCCTTCTCTGCATATGTCTTTTAAGTTTGTTCTTCTTCTTTCTTAGTTTGTCTTAATATATTCGCAATCTATATTTCAGTACATCCTGAACAGTAGATTCAAAAAAGGCTTAGCATTTTGTGGTCACTACCTTCTCTGTCTCTCCTCAGTAACAATAGATGTAAAAAGGAAATCTTTCCTCCCCGTTTTTTGGAATATAATATAGCATCCAATCTTGTTAAAAAAAAAATAATATTGATTTAATATAACTAATAATATTAATTGTATTATTGTAACCTATATTAATTATAATATTAATATAATGAATATTAAATTAATGTTATGAATGAGAAGAACATAATCATAAATCTAAGGAACCTACAATTTTTTTATTAAATGTTAAACTAAATGCTAAAAACATTCTAATTAAATGCAACTATAATTCTTAATAAGGGAAAAAGATTCATACCTGGGATGTTGTATCACTGGGGCCCATCTGCTTAATAGAGGAAACCAACTTCTACTTATCTCAATGTCGTTATCCCTGTTTAGATTATGAGAATGCTTCATAATTTCAAGAGCCTCCCTGATCTTCCTTTTCTGATAGTGGTCTTCTCTTGCGATGATCCTAGCGTCCACCAAGCGAATATGATGTTTAGTTTTTGAGGAATGTTCAGCAAGGGCTGAAGTGCAAGATCTTTCATTTTTAATGTCAGCTCTGTGTTCTTTCATCCATCTTTGCAAAGAACGTTCAGTTTCTCCAATATAACTTTTACCACATGAACAATTAATTTTTAGACTCCTTTAAGTTGATGTTGATCAATCTTGTCCTTCACAGATCTCATTCTCTGTTTGATTGTTCTCATTGTTGTGAAATGTGTGAATATGTCCCTCTTACCGAAAATCCTCGCAATCTTATCAGTAACCCCCTAAATGTAAGGAAGGTAGACCTTACTAAAATGTACGGGGGGACCTTGGGGGCTAACTTTTCTTTCAGCGTTCTTCATATAGCCTTCTTAACGTCATGATCCTTATACCCTATATTTCTAAAAACGGAAACTAAGAATGTGCCCTCATTCTGAGAAAAATCAAGCCCCCAAAAAGCAATCTAGATAAAAAGGAGCAAGTTGCTCTGAGAAATCTTCGCAATAATGACAAGAATGTAGTTTTAAAAGTAGACAAAGGTCGAGCCACAGTTGTTATGGATAAAGAGGATTACATTCTAAAGATGAATGAGCATCTTAGTTGTGGTAGCTATAGGAAGCTTAGCTCTAATCCCATCTCCAAGGTCATAAAATAAGTCAGAAAGGAAATCAAAGAGTCCAGCCTTGATGAAAAATTAAAAAAGAGACTTTCTCCTTCATGTGAAGTTACCCCTAGAATTTATGGGTTGCCAAAGATAGTCAACGCCATTGGATCACCGACCTATGAATTAGCTAAGTACGTTGTCCTAAAGCTTAAGCCTCTTGTTGGGAACACTGATTCTTTTATCAAAGATTCTTATGAATTTGTTAAGCTTATAAAAAATGAGAGAATTAATCCCAATGACATCCTTGTTAGTTTTGACGTGGTGTCCCTTTTTACTAATATTCCGCTAAACGAAGCCATTCAAGTTGTCAAGGAGGTTGTTGATCCTGAAACAACAAAGCTTGCTGAAATTTTTCTACGTTCTACATTTTTCAGTTTCCATGATAATTACTTTGAGCAGAAATCTGAAGTTGCAATGGGATCACCACTCTCACCAATTGTTTCCAATTTATTCATGGACTTCTTTGAGAAGAAATCCCTTGATTCCCACCCATTAAAGCCTGCTTGGTGGAAGAGATTCGTTGATGACACGATCGTAAAATGGACCCATGGTAAAGAAGAGTTTGAGAAGTTTCTCAATCACCTTAACTCTATGTCATCTGAAATCAAATTCACTATAGAATTAGAATAAAACTATAGCATTCATTTCCTAGATGTTCCCGATTGCCTGAAAGGATGATGGTACATTGGGACATCAAGTTTTTAGAAAGAAAACTCATACTGAGAGCTACCTACATGTTGATTCATATCTTCATCCTTCTCAGAAACTTGGTGTTCTCGATACTCTAGTTGTCAGAGCTCTTAGAATATTTGACGTTGAGCACCTAGATGAAGAAATGAAGCATTTAGTTTCCGTTTTTAGAAATATAGGATATAAGGATCATGACATTAAGAAGGCTATGAAGAAAGTTGAAAGAAAAGTTAGCCCCCAGGGTCCTCACACACATTGTAGTAAGGTCTACCTTCCTTATATTCAAGCAGTTACAGATAAGATTGCGAGAATTTTGGGTAAGGACATATTCACACATTTCACAACAGCAAGAACAATCAAACAGAGAATGAGATCTGTGAAGGACAAGATTGATCAACATCGGCTTAAAGGAGTCTACAAAATTGATTGTTCATGTGGTAAAAGTTAGGAGAAATTGGACGTTCCTTGCAAAGAAGACTGAAAGAGCACGGAGCTGACATTAAAAACGAATTATCTCGCACTTCAGCCCTTGCTAAACATTCCTCAAAAATTAAACATCATATTCGCTTGGAGGAGCTAGGATCATCACAAAAGAAGATCACTAACAAAAAAGGAAGATCAGGGAGGCTCTTGAAATTATGAAACATTCTCATAATCTAAACAGGGATAACAACATTGAGTTAAGTAGAAGTTGGTTTCCTCTAGTTAAGCAGATGGGCCCCACCGATACAGCATCCCAGGTATGAATCTTTGACCCTTATTAAGAATATATAATTGCATTTAAATAATATATTTTTAGCATTTAATATAAAAAAAATTGTAGGTCCCTTAGATTTATGATTATGTTCTTCTCATTCATAACATTAATTTAATATTCATTATATTATTATTATAATTAATATAGGTTACATTAATATAATTAATATTATTATATCTAATTTTATTATTAATTAAAATTATTAGTAACTTATTTTATTTTATTTAGTAGTTTAATGATATTATTTTAATTTTATCAAATTTAATTTTATCTTTTTAGGTTTTTCTAGTTTTTTAACTTTTTTTTTTTTATATATTGTTTTAATAATAATATTTAATATTCATTAAATTATTATTATATTTAATATAGTTTACATTAATATAATTAATATTATTAGTTATATTGAGAGAGACAACATTGATTGTAATTAATAGGCAAGATGAACCCTAATCTTTTCGAATACGCCTCCCATGACCCCACTACCGCCAACAAGCCGATGCTCGGCTTTGCGGATCATGGAGCCCATGGATCAAGCAAGCCCCCAAGCTCAGTGCTGAACACAATTGAGCGAACTTCAGTCAAGCTCAGCTTTGAACGCAGCTGCGCGGACGAAACTGTGAAGAAAGCATGTGTTGGGCTCAATGTATGCTCCACAATCACTGCGACAGAATCGGCTGCGGTTTCTATATGCGCATAGGTCTTTGGTAGCCTAGCAATCGCTGCGCATAGACCAGTTGTTGAGTCGATCGATCTCAACACCCACGGATAGAACTTGATCCGGCGACATGAACCCTCTTGCAGAGAAAATGATGATCCCAATGAGGGCAGGGCTTACGCACGCGACTGCGCAACTCAACCCACGACCGTTGTCAAGCAACCACAGTGCTCTGCAGGGGCGGAGTTAGCGAGCTTAGGGACCAAATCTGGTGTCAAGGCCCTAGACCTCATAGCTGGGGGACAGATCTAGATATGCCAAAAAGTTTTCAACTACAAATGTTGCAGCATCACCTCTGAAGGGATAGGTGCAAGCACCTGCGCTACACTTCCTAATGCAACCGACTCGCCTCTACAAATCCATAAGGATCTAGGCACTCAAATTTCAAGGAAGCTTCCATCTCATCATGGAACTAGCCGAAACAGCAGTCAACATGCAGCCAGCTTCAACGCACCCTACCTTTTCATCAATCCTTCGCTCCGAGGCGCACCCCCACAGTCCAAGGGCCAAGACAGTTCACTCTCCTTCTAGATCCAGATTTCTCTGCTCAATGGAAAAACCCTGCTTTGTTGGGTTCGATCTGCAGATCTGGTGCAGAGCCTTGCGCAAGACCTCGAACACAAACTGGGGATCCCTTCTGCCCTATAGAGATTTCTTTATGGTGGTAAGTAGCTCGAGAACTCTCTTCCGCTCTCTTTTTACAATATAGAGAAAAATGCTTCTCTGGTTTTAACTTTTAATCCTACAACTGCGCGGAGGGGTTTCCAGGTAGCCATCCTCTTCTCAAACATTCTCCTACAAGGATGCAGTCCATGCACAACATCCCAAGAAAGCTGCCCAGCCCCCTGAGGCTCCCAAGCCATTCTTAGTGGATAAAATGGAGGACATTCAAGCTATTGAAATCTCCCATCCATCACTTGACAACCAGACTCAAATGTTGGCATAAAAGGCCATCATTTGCCGATTCAATGGATTATGGCCTTGCTCAGCAGATCTCTACCAATGGATCCACTCCACTTAGACCAATAACTGCAAGGTTTTCTTCTTCTCAAAGGGTTTCTTCATAGTCCTGTTCGCTTTCACTGAGGATTATCAAAAAGTCTTAACAGAGGGACCCTGGTTTTGGGGAAAAGCAGGGCTCTTCCTCACATCATGGTTCCCAGACTTTGATCCTTCCACGGTCGTTATCACCAAGCTCCCTATTTGGGTCAAACTCCCTAACTTACTTGCCCATATTTGGCACTTCTCAGTCTTTCAGGGAATCGAAAACACCCTTGGACGCTTCCTGGCAACGGATACCTCTAGGGGGGAATCAAGCATATACACCTTTGGCAAATTTTGTGTTGAAATAGATATCAGCAAAGGCTTGCCCGATCAAATCATTCTCAAAGTGGGAGACTTCCATTGGACTCAGACCCTGGATTATGAGAACACTGCCTTCTGATGTCGTCATTGTCATCAAACAGGGCACCTTCAGAACTCTTGCTCCTCATTCGTTGCCCAAAAGAAGAAGAGCTACAAAAAATCAAACTCCAAAAGCCGAAAACCATGTGTACCGCCACCCATGGATGACATCGACTCCTCCAGCTCGGATGAGGAAGAGATCGAAGCAGATGAGGGAGGGGCAAAGCAGGAGACAGACATGACCTCCGTAGACCCTAGAGGGCCCAACGGTCCTTCGAGCGCTCAGAAGCAATCTCATGAAACCTCCTCCTCAGACTCAGACAAGGAGCCAACTCCTTTAGTCACCAACAATCTCCAAGTAGTTCTAGCCCATCCGCCCAGGATGGCTGGATAAGAGTTTCAAAAAAGAAGGGAAAGAAATGTCTTACTGAGGACTCTACCCACTCTGGGTAGACTCTTGTATTTGTCTTTTAGCTCCCATGTTCATCTTTTGGGCTCTCTTTGCTTCTCGCTTGGCTAATTAATGGGACCAAGGCTGATTGTTCATCATTTCCGGTTACCCTGCTTTCTAGCCTCTCCTGTTTGTAATCCTTCTTGTACCATAAGCTTTTCTAATAGAATTAGTCTAATTTACCAAATATATATATATATATATATATATATAACTAATATTATTAATAATTTAATGATATTAATAATATTATCATTTTAATCATAGAGCTGCCCATTTTATTCATTTTTGTTGTTTAATTTTCATTTTATTATTTATTCCTCCTTCATCTGCATTAGTTTTTCTTTCATCAAGCATTGTCCTGATGATGGATCCTCTTTGGGATTCGAAATGACAAAATTCGAATATTACTGTGGATAATCCGAATTCTTCTTTTACAATAATGAATCTAGTAGATACATCAATAGTACATTTGAAGTACAATATGAAGACCGACACTACTTACATTTTCCAACAGCTCTTTCCTTTTTTTATGGTTGCATCAACCTCAAGAATATACAGCACCTTTTTCTCATAAGACAAGGTCAACATTGTACCAACATGAGCAACTGACAACAACCAATCGAAGATAACAAATGTTAAGTATGGATAATATGGACCGCTACCATCATCGAAGCCTCCTATTTGTGCCCCAGATAGAAAATTGAAGGAAAGGCCTCAAAGAAGGTCACACTAAACTAGGGGAAGTGATGACCACCAAGGTCAAACAAGGGAACAAGAGTACAACCAATAGAGGCCTATCATCTAACTCAGCTTGTATTCCATACTAGAATGCCCTTTAAAATATTAAATGAAAGCACTTGAATACAAAAATGGTTAATGTACCTCATAAGAGATGACACACCTTCAACAAAGAAGGCTAGATGAATTGATCCACTAACCAGTGAATGCAAGAGAGGCATCTGAGGTTGGTTATCTTTGGATCATGATAGGGTTGTTGGCTGACAAGGTAAAATAATAGGAGAAAAATTCTCTCCTATGAGTTACCCACACTGGTGGGTAACATCTGGCTCCAACTCATGGATGTGCTCACCATAGAGTGCATGATCCATGTTCTCGAACAAAGAGTGCATGAGAATACCAACAATTCCTTGTGCTTACAGACCTATTACCTATATCACTCTAAAGGAAGTATTAGTAATAGAAGGCACACAGTGCTTATTGTCACCCTATAATTGGGAAAATCAAAATTTCAAACTAAAGTATCTAAAATGAAATGAGCTAGTAGAAAATTATGAAATAAAATCAGCATGATAGAAAGCAAAGAAGAATGTAAAATCAAAATTCAAGAAACACAATCCTATCTACTCGATGTTAATCTAACATTCAAAGATTAAGTATAATCATATAGCCAATGAAGCCATACAAACATATCATTAAAAACATAAACCCTACCCTTGTGCATGATCATGAGATAAAATAATGATATATCAAAGACAAAATGATCACAAGTTGGTATAGATACATAATAACCAAAGATTGGATGGAAGAAAGTGATATAGTCATGCCCAGATTGACAGGATCGCCTTATCCACCTTTGAATAGGGTTGTAGTAAGGTAAAAATTGCTCATCCTTGCTCAAAGCAAGGTCTTCATGATGCCACCCTTGCATTCTAGAAGGTTGATCCATAACTTTCAAGAAACGGCCTTCTTGGCTTCCATCAACATCATCTCCCAAAGACTGGGATGAGATCATAAGAAATTTGGAAAGTCCATTTTGATTTCCCCGCCAAGATGAGGATGAAAAGGGAAGGATGTATCCATATCTTGAAAAAGAAAGTTTCCCCCAGTTTTAGGACTAGTTGCACCTTCTCATGGGGTTATAAACGTTCCTATCCCATAGATATTACAACACCACAAATACAATTTATGGCTATATGTTGAATGATAGGTTAAGAATGATGCACAAAAGGAGATGATAAGAAGGCATCATAGCAAAGAGATATTAAGTCATCATTTGGCGGTTGAAACAAATCTGTGAATATATCCTCTTCATATTGCTTGAAATCCTTACCATCATTACATATGTATGACTGGAAAAGGTCACAAAAATCCTTCCACACATGTTCTTATAAAGGATGGATGCTCCAAAGGCAATGATTCCATACCCTCAATTATAGAATCATCATCAATGTCATAAACTGGACCTCCATCAAAATTATAAGAACGTATATCTGTTGAAAATGGTTGTTATCGATGTCAAAGGTTGTCCAAAAAAGAGAGAAAAGTACATATTCAAATAGCATATTTCGAGACCTTTGCAATGGTATATGGCACTCCCTCTAATTCAATAGAAATGAGGAGATATGAAATATTTTGTCAAGATGACCCAACCAAAGTACAAGCAGGCCCCATTTGGATACCCTATCTTTGAAGGTAATTTTACTCCAATTACCTAGCTCAAATGGGAGCATAGGATATATGGTTGGAAAGCTTATTCAAGACCTTTCCAACAATATATGGCAAGCCTTCTAACTCCTTACGATTGAGGAGAAATAATTTTTTGAATATTCACTATACATTCCGCCAGTTGCACTAGTAGACCCCACTAATGGACAAGTTGGACCTAACCCAACGTCCAAACGCACTATAAATGGGCATGAGAAGGAGCATTTATAACAACATGATTCAAGCATTCAGCTTTGTGTTTAGGACAGCGAAGGAGCAAGTCTGAAGTTCATACCTCATGAACCAAGAAGTGAAGTGAAGACGAGTTAAATGAGCTTTCTATGGAAGGGTTTCAGCAGATCTTTTGAAGGTTTGGGCATTGTTCTTCGGAAGGGCTTCAGGTTTGTTTGAGATCTATTTTTTAGGGTCGCGTATAAGTGTCTTTGGAGGCCAAGTAGGCCAAGTTCTAGTGAGGAGAAGGTCGAGCCTCGAGCCCATCTTGAGGGCCGAATTTTGTCCAAGTCGAGTTTCAGGCTTAGCTTAAGGCCAAGTTTCAGTTATGATTTGAGGGTCGAGTTTTGTACCTGTGAAGGCCAAGATTCAGGGCTGAGTATCGCTATTTGAAGGTTGGGTTTCAAGGGAAAATTTCTTCTATTTGAAGGTCAACTTTTAGGGAAAAAAATCTTTTGTTTGAAGGTCAGCTTTCAAGGCTGAGTTGTGCTATTTGAAGATCTAGTTCAAGCCTAGTTTGAAGGCCAACTTCAGGCTTGATTTGAAATCCAAGTTTTGGTGTATTAAAGGCCAAGTTCAGGTTGGAGCCTACAATTATTGTAAGTTGGTGCTTACTAAGGATTGGTGTCCTCATCTTCTTGACAGGTTGGAGACTACAATTTTTGTAAGTTGGTGCGTACCAAGGATTGGTGTCCTCACGAGAGGTTGGAATAAATTAAAGATTGTTTTCAAGTATTTCTTCTTCAAATTTTGATTTGCACTTTAATCTATGGGTTCATACATTGTGGATGATTGGTTATGTGATGTGAATTCAGTTTCAAGATTAACTAAGTGAAAATTTGTCAAGAGTAACGAAATATTGATTCACCCACCCTCTCAGTATTTCCAATAATATTCCATTTTTCGTTCCCCACATGTAGAAAATCATCAATGTTATTCTCAATCTCCATGTTGAGAATTAGGTAAGGCAAGAGTTAATGAAAAATTCTCATACATGATAGTTGTTTGAGTTACTTCTTTACTTATCATCTTCGTTCATTATTATGATTACGTTTAAAACATCAAACAACAATCAAAAACAATAGCATCAGTGACAGAATAGTTAGGCTTCGTACACATCATATATCAGATAGCCCCAATATTCTTAATACTTCACGCAGAAAAAAATTTCTAAAATCCACACTGAACTCCCTTAGGTTATCCGCAAATTGTCACTGTGTTGACCGCATGGTGTTACATCATTATAACGTTGTTGTGTTACTTCAAAGATCATGAATGTTGCACTGTATCATATCAGATTGAATTCACATTGTTTTCTTTCTTAAAACAATCCACAATCTACTTCATATTTATACACAACTTGCTTCATAATATTCGCAATCTTCTTTCTACTGATTCGAAATCTACTTCGTATTATATTATCCGTAATCTGCTTTCAAACTTATATTATCTGCAAGCTACTTCATAGTGATACGCAATCTGCTTCAACGTATTACATATTACTTCGTTTATGTTCTCTGCATACTATTTCAGAGAGATGATCATCAAATGTATCTACAATCTACGTTGTCATTTATCTGTCAAACTCAGAGGTGTCTGAATCTATGTCCTCTTATAATCCGCAGAATAGGTATATATATATATATATATATATATAATAACGTTCACTTACTTTAGGCCGACCTGTCATGTTGTAGGGAGGCTGACTTGATACACTTTATATAACATTTCTTCCAACGTAAATGAGAGCTACTCTTCCATAGGATCTGGACTTCGTCTTGGAGAATTTCTAGATCCTTCATATATGACACTAGTTACATAGTCAATATGAAGACCTACCTAGTTACACTTTTCAACACTCCCTCTTAACTAGGGAGGTATTCATACAGGTACATGGTTATGTTCAAACAAAAGAATCTCATAAGAAGAATCAGATTGGTAATCGCATCTGAATAGCATCATATCAACCAGCATTGTCCTAGTGCAAGGCCTTGACTAACAGCCCCATCTCTTCACGAGACAATGGGCTACAATGTTGGCGAGACACATGACTTATAGACACCTTCATCATTGTCTCTCCAAGGTACATACTCCACCCGGGTGTTCCCAAAGTATGAACTTCTTGGACTATTCTTCTCTTGGGTAGCAAGCCCTCAAAGAATATCAGTCCCCAACTACTCTTATCTTGAATGCCTGATCACATTCTCAAAGAGTATCGAATGCCAGATGATTACCCAATCCTCCATTACGTCTTCCCAAGATCAGAATGATGTGTCTATCTCTCCCTTCCAGGGAGAACCTATTCCACAAGGGAATGTACTCATTCTTATACAAAGAATGTTACCAAGTTTCTTATAATTAATAAACTTAACATCAGACTCCCCCTTAACCAGGGACCTCCAGCAGCAATGGTGAGACACCCATGGATTTCATGAAGAATTCATGTCCTTGATGTCATGGATTTCGGTATTGAGGAATCTCCATCTTTTAGCTTCATAGGGCACAGATCATCCATCACTTCCATCTTGAGTCTTGTCAGCTATCAGAGTGATTTACCAGACTTCCTTATCTGGTCCATTATATGCTGCTTTCTTTCGAATCATCTCCCGGGATCATACATCCTTTCTCATGATTAGCAGCCCTGCACAAATTCATCCAGATAAACATTTACATATGAACCTTGTAAAACAAAGGTTACCTCAGTGATGATCTTTCACCATGACATCTTTCCTGTAAGCATCGGCATCCTTCATAGAGATTAACACATCTCCTAATGATATGTTTTTCCAATGGTCTTCTTCTTTACCAAACTTTCGTTAGAGTCTACATATCTTTCCAGGAGATCTCCTAGTCACATCTTCTTGGCCGCCGGATTATAACTGCCTCTTGACATGGTTGCATTTCATGATCTCTTCCTCTCTGCACATTCTTGATTCCCAGGAACGTACAACTTTCCTAGTTTCTCGTTCATATACAACCACCTCATATTCCATGAGGGCATATTATGTTGATTTCATCTGTCCGTGCATTGAGAGATACTCCTCCATAGATCATACTTCTAAGTACAGAAGTCCATTAACTGCAACCACATGACATGACTTCAAAGCATCCAATGTCAGCATTTAAATATATACATACCTCATGGCCTTTTCCCTTGATTCATCCTGTAGTAATTTCCCAAGAATGAAGAGCTTCATTCTCTTGGCCTGCTTCATCAATATGTCACAACATCCCATAAATATGTTTCCATGATGACCCTTACTCTTTGATGACTACTTTCTTAAAGTTTGTCAAAGAGGTTTTCCTGGAGCTGATTCACCAAGAGTTCCTGCCATGCTTAAATCAGGATACTACATTACTTCCTATCATATATCCAACATAAATCAATTACTTATTCATAAGTCTGCGTGATTTTCCTTGAACTTCTTTTCTTCAGCTTCCTCCATTCTTTTCTTCAGCTTCCTCCTTTCTTACTCCTATTTTCTCAACAAATGTTTGAGTCTTTTATCCTACAACATTTTTGCCCTAGATTTGTCTTTTTCCATCTAGCATAGAGACCACAAGTTGAATGAGGTAATTTTCTTGTCTATCATCTTTTCCAGATCTCACAATTGAGATCTTATGAAGATATCCCCTCATCCTTAATATTATGTAAATCTGGTCTAAGTGACATAACCTTATTTATTGCATAGAATAGTTCTTTTAGCTTATCATATATTCTCTTGATGTCTCCAATCCTTCATAGACTTTTCATGACTTTGCTTTCTTCGAGAACTATGACTATCCTCCTCATGCAAGGGTTCCAACTTATAGAATTCTCTGCAAAAACAAAGTCATTTAACCACATTTTTATTATAGAATGAAAGATACTTACATGATCAGTGAAGATAAAGTCTTCAGCTTGACTTCTTCGATGGTTGTTGAGAGAAGATGTGTTAGTGCTTTTCTTCTTTTGGATGATATGCTTTCAAATGAAAAGGATTTTATTTAATGTAGATCATTACTCCATCATAGAGACCATTAAGTTGACACCAAGGCACAACACCTAGATCTTTGCGCCACATTTTTTTACTGTGATAGCATCGAGAAGGCACAACACCCTTTCATGACATTGTACCATCCCACTGCCACCGAGATCATGACTGTGGTTTCAATAGCAGAGATCACATGTTGTGATTGGCCCAAGATTGTGACAATGTCAGTCATCCGAGATATCCGAAATTATGACAATGTTAGTCATCTTGTAATGCCTTCCGAAGACTCGGAGAATCCTGATCTCTGTTGTGCCATCGAAAATCACAGAGGTGTGTTACCAAAAATCTCAGAGAAGGATTTTCCGAATATTATCTTTCGCACTTTTGCCGTACGTTGTCTTTACAAATAAATATAAGTTGTATATATATACGCACTGTCTCGATATGCATACGCATTATCTCGGTCTACATTGTCCTGGTTAACATTGTCTTGATATTATTCGATTAGTCTTCATACATGTAAATTTCTGTATCCGCACTTAGATTCAGAACGATGACTTCAATTAATACTTTCTGCGATGATGGTTTACTCCGTGATCTGTATGTGATGAATGATATTTGACGCTGTCCACGCGAACTTTCCCTTAATTCTAAAACTTCTTGCTAGTAAGGTGATCTTCTTTAACCATAGCTCTAAAACCATGTTGAGAATTAGGTAAGGCAAGAGTTAATGAAAAATTCTCATACATGATAATTGTTTGAGTTACTTCTTTACTTATCATCTTCGTTCATTATTATGATTACGTTTAAAACATCAAACAACAATAGCATCAGTGACAGAATAGTTAGGCTTGGTACACATCATATATCAGATAGTCCCAATATCCTTAATACTTCACGCAGAACAATTTTTCTAAAATCCGCACTAAACTCCCTTAGGTTATCCGCAAATTGTCACTGTGTTTACCACATGGTGTTACATCATTATAACGTTGATGTGTTACTTCAAAGATCATGAATGTTGCACTGTATCATTTCAGATTGAATTCACATTGTTTTCTTTCTTAAAACAATCCGCAATCTACTTCATATTTATACACAACTTGCTTCATAAAATTCGCAATCTTCTTTATACTGATTCGGAGTCTGCTTCGTATTATATTATCTGTAATCTGCTTTCAAACTTATATTATCCGCAAGCTACTTCATAGTGATACGCAATCTGCTTCAACGTATTACATATTACTTCGTTTATGTTCTCCGCATACTATTTCAGAGAGATGATCATCAAATGTATCTGCGATCTACGCTGTCATTTATCTGTCAAACTCAGAGGTGTTCGAATCTATGTCCTCTTATAATCCGCAGAATAGGTATATATATATATATATATAATAACATTCACTTACTTTAGGCCGACCTGTCATGCTATAGGGAGGCCGACTTGATACACTTTATATAACATTTCTTCCAGCGTAAATGAGAGCTACTCTTCCATAGGATCTGGACTTCGTCTTGGAGAATTTCTAGATCCTTCATATATGACACTAGTTACATAGTCAATATGAAGACCTACCTAGTTACACTTTTCAACACTCCAAAGATTAATAAGATCTTCCCTTCCCAAGCTTTGAATAGATGTATCATAAAACTTGAAAACGTCGAAAGAAAAAGAGCTTACCTCATTCTCATCTTCATGGGAAAGAGCATCGTCCTTAATAGGATTCTATTCATAGACATGAGTTTCAATATGATCTTCATCAATATGTTCCTCTTGATCTTTAATTTGATCAAGGACTTCTTCTTCTTGTTCTTGGTAACTTTCTTCAGCAGCTTCCTCTTTTGTGTTCTGAGCAAGGCTATGGGGGAGCGCCTCCCTCGCACCGGCTCCCATTTGGGAGCGATTTTCGAGAGTGTGTTCCCAAAAAAAAATGGCTCCCTAGTAGATTTTTTTTCTTTTCTTCACAAAAAAATTACCGCTCTATTGTTCAACACCCTTGTAAAAGTATGCGACAAAGCTAGCGAGAACGAAAAGGGTTTGAATCCCATTGTAAAACAACCTACACTAGTTCATATACTTGTGTAAGAAAGCATTTCTACAAAATTATGCCATGTGATGAAAATAAGATTGTACGAGTCAAAACTTTTGATCAAGTGCTAGCAAAAGATAGGAATAGATACAAAATAATACCCAACCACAATATAATT
The DNA here is from genome assembly GCA_034641835.2 of Pinus albicaulis. Lineage (NCBI taxonomy): Eukaryota > Viridiplantae > Streptophyta > Pinopsida > Pinales > Pinaceae > Pinus > Pinus albicaulis. The sequence goes on along the minus strand of CM076581.1, from coordinate 320,223,246 downwards.
CCCTCATACAAACCGAAGGTTGCCTTCTAGGACAAAAACCCTAAATTAACATAACTTCTACCATCAATTCTTCTGCATAAAGAATGGTCCAGATTGACTACAAAATTACATTATTTTACAAGGCAATTTTCTCAAAAAATCATTTCAAGGGGGGGGGGGGGGGGAGGGGGCGGGGGGTGACAACAAAAGGGGGGCAAGCCCCCCCACAACCCCTAGTCAAGGAATGCCTTCCAAACGCGCCTGAAACAAGACCTCTAAATCATGAAGACAATCAGGATCCACACCCAACATGATGAGAATCGAGATGTTGTAACTTGTGGACATGTGGTTGATAAAAATTATGACTACTAAATGATTGATGTTATATGGTTTAACCCATGTTTTTATGCTTTTTATAACTAATTCATCATTCTACATGCTTTTGTTGAGATATATGCATCAAAATATATAAAAATATATATTATATAAAAAACACTCACAAAAGTGCTCCCCACCCAGAAGCTTCTGAAAATTGTTGCTCCCACTCCCGCTTCCAAGCAGTTGGTCCTGAAAAAAATCTAGAAGACCTTATTAAAGGGACTTGGACAATTCTTGAAGGGTATCTTCATACCTTTGGAATCATGGACCCCAATGCTTGAGAAATTTTTCAATAAATATTGCAATAGAAGATAAGTGTTTTGAATCACAAGAACACTTAATACATTCCCTTTGTTTTGCTTCAAAAGAATCAATGAACAATCTCATGAGTGCATCTTCATGAACCATATTAACTTCTTTGGTGTATTTTAGGAATCTTACAACATGATCAATAGTTGAAGAAGGAACACCAACGAATTTTGAACAATCTATAGCAATTTGGATTAACATGATTTAGATATTTGAGAACATCCTAAACATCCAAAGCAAGGTACATTCATGCAAATCCCAAGGCTCCATTTTATATCCCATACAATTTTCACAATACAGATCTATGGAGTAGCCAAGATGAAACTTAAATGCCCCTTTAAAAGATGCTTGCTTCACCCTACAAGCATCAAATCCTTGAACATTTATGAAGAACAAGGACTTCATTCCTCCAATAGAGTAACCACATAAGCACACTAGATAAGACTTTGAGATACACTTATCTAAGAAAAAGGTTGAACCATAAACTTCAAATCTCGAGGAGGACTCAACTCTTCCCTAGCAATGGCACCAAAAATGTTATTGCAATATCTAACACCCTAGTGCAAAGCCTCACTAAGCAATCTAGATTGAGAGCAACAATGAGAGAGTTACCACTATCACCTCAGTAACTACTCCCCTTGCTTTTGTGGTTGAATACAATCCCCACAAGGGAGGCTTCCACAATAGATCTCAATGATCAAATAACCCAAATGGACTTACATTGAATGCCCCCTAAGGGTTCCACAACAAGCTTTGCAAAAGGATAGGTAAACATTGATTAGGGTTTTGGGTGATTTAAGGTATAATTTCAAGAAAAAGAGTTCAAAGGTCATTGTGGCTAAATTTAGAGGACTTAGTTTGACAAATAGAGGTTCAAATAGGTTTCCAAACACATGTAATCAAGAAATTACACTTTGTTGTTATAAATTAGGGTTTCAATCAGCAATTCACAGCATCCAAATATCTTATAACAGCAATAAGAAAATACCCCCAAAATCTATAATAAACAAGTGAACAATTAGGGCTAATTAATGAGTAAACAAGAGAATAAATTATAGCACTTTTACTTGATGGAAAACACATATAACAGCAATATAAACCCTAAACGCCAACCCTAATTTATGGCTGAAAATGCCTGTAAAATGATATTTTTTTACTTTTCCAATAAATACATGCAATTTCTAACCCTAGGACAGTAAGGTCCAAGAAAAATAACACTGAAATAAATGATTATGTTGTAACCTAACCCTAATTTACCCTAGAAAACATAAAATAAAGATATTTAGGGTTCTATTTAAATGGACTGGCACAAGAGATAAGAATAGTGCCTTTCTCAATCAAGGGCTAATGGAGTCTACGAACAAAAGTCTATGGAAGAACTTAGAAAAGAGATGGATGTGGATTCAAAGGTAATAAGGAAGACAAGCCTATGTTCCTCAAACCTTTAACCCTAACATCCTTCTATCTTCTTTGGAAATTCAAAAGAAGGAAGCTAAAAAAAGGTTCATCAACAGAAACTTGATGAAAATCTTGTGCAACAATATTTTAGAGCCATAAAACATCAACTAAACCTTGGTGAAATTTTCATTAAACCCTAATTCAACAACAAGATCAAGATGGAAGAAGATAGCTTACATGAAAATGGTACATATTAGCAGAGAATCACCAATAATCATCCTAGGGTGAGAACCATCCAACAAACATCCTCCAAGAGAATAGACAAGTAGCTAGTGTGTGTTGATCTCCAAGTGTCACAACGAACAAAGAGAAATCGATTTTCCTCTATTTATATGACGGCAACCAAGTTGATTTTCTCTAATTTTAGCTTAAAAGCCCTAAAATAATATTAAATTATGATTGCAAATTTACAAGTTGGATAGGTCACAAGCCAAAAGTAAATAAATCAAATGATAAAACATAAAACTTATGCCTCAATAAAGCCACATGTGTGAGTTAAATTCCCTCATAAAGGTGACATCATTCTCTAAAAAGGTGCATCTCTCCATAAAAGTGCAATGGATGGCTCCAAGGGTACATCTAATCAAATAGTCATGTGACCTCAAATGGGTGCCTAATCATCATGCAAGGCCTTGTCAACTCCAGAGTCTAACGTCATCCACAAGGGTGCCCACATTATCAATCCAAGCATCATGAATGGGACGTCATAGTGCTAGGTCACGACATCATTATAAAGAAAAATGCAGCATCCTCATCAATCCAAGCATCATGAAGGGGACGTCATAGAGTTAAGGCATGATGTCATCATAGAGTATAGTATATCATCCCCTCTAGAGGGGTCCCATGTCATCAGCATCATCAATACCCTCAAAAGCAAGGCAATGTCCATCAAGAAGGTGCAATGCCAACCTGAGGGTGTCCTGTCAACTCAAGGATACATCAACTCTCAATGTAATGTCCTGGCGCTGGAGGACACCATACAAGGTCTTGGAGGTAGGCGAGGGTGTCATTAACTATGCTAAGGCATCCCAAGGTCAATGCTCCTCCACATGTGTCTAGTGTCCTCTATCAAAGTGGCATGTGCAATCATCAAAAAGAGCTAGATGTCCTCTCTAAAGTGCTAGAGAAGCATCATACAATCCTCAAGGGATGGTAGCTACACCTAGGAGCAAGTGAGATCAACATCATGGGTGCAAGAACCATAAGAGTATCAAATTGGGCCATCTTTAATGTTAAAATGCATCAAAATACTTCATCCAAGCATCATTTTCAAATGTCTTCCTAGAGGTATGAGAGAGTTATTACAATGCCCTATTAGGTGCTTCCAACCCTAAGGGGTGGAATAGTTCCTAGGCCAACCCTTTCAATGGATAGGTGTAACTGATGGGTGAAATGTACTAGGTGTACTTCATGAATGGAGTCATATAGTCTTGCACTAGGTTATATCAAACCAGTCCATGAGTACCTTTGTAGAGGAAGCACTTTAGTAATGTCTGAGTTATCCTCCTCGCCTTTGTAATAATATTAAGATAACCCCCTTTTTTAATGGGCAAATTATTGCTTCATCGAGGCAAAATGTTCATAGAGAGTTCCTTTTACTTTGATAGGCGTGATATGCATGGATACTCTTGGGGACAAGCAGCAATATAAGAGAGGGTAGAGCTCAAGCTATAAGTTGGGTTTTTTTTTCGTTTTATATCCCTTGACATTCTTTTACATTTTAACATTTGGCTCATGCTCTTTATTTTCCTTTTTCAATAGTTGCATCAACCTCGGATATATACAACGCCTTCTCATAGGACAAGGTCAATAGTGAGCTAGCACGAGCGATTAACTACAACCAATCAAAAGATAGGACAACAAAGCAAGGGATGTTAGCTTTTGTAGCATCGGAGGTGTTCTAGTCTCGAAACTTTGTGGAGAGGCTAAAACACAGGAGTTCTCCATAACCCATAAATAGTTTCTAAAAATTCCTCTAAGTGTCTCAATTAGATTATTAGCCTATTTTTAAAAATTTCCTATGTCTAAACTTAGGAAAAGTGGTTAATTAATCAAAATTAATTGAGAAAGGTGTGAATTATCTAGAAACTCACATGGATCGACTAGGAAATAATATGAGCCCTTGATTAAGTTTTAATCTTGCCCATTGGAGGTCCAACAAAAGATTATACGAAGTCGATAGGTAGATGGAGAACACACACACTTGAGATCGATTTCCTTGGGCAATTTGATTTCAAGAGAGCAGCAAAAGTTGTTGAAAGAGATCGAGCCAAAGAAGGGAAGTAGAGACAGAGAGGGCAAGGACAGTGAATCCGGAGGAAGTCTTCCAAATCTGGAGAGTCAGCAGCAGAAGGGTTGTATTTTCCAAAGAATTTGCGTAGAGGTTGCATAGATAACTTCAGAGGGAGATTGATTTTGTTAAAGGGAAGAGAAACTCAGTTGTTGTTGGTCCGAAAACTTTCCAGGAGGCAAAGCAAATTTCTCCCAGAGGCAGAGTCGACCAGGACGTCATTTTTCTTGCAGTTATGGGCTTAGCGAGTTGGGCTCTACATAAGCACTTTGCAGAGGCTCACGCACAGGCAGAACGACTGGCTAGTTTTGTCAGTTGTTGGAGCAGGATCAAGCGTGGTGTTGAGGTACTTGCCTCACAAATATTTCAGCCAATTTATTTTGCTAATTGGATTGCCAGTTGGGCATCCATAGATTGTTCTTAGAATTCCACTGTTGCTAAGTAATAAAAACCCTTAGTTGTTGCACCAGTTTTCCCGATTAGGTTTTTCTTGTCCAAAAATAAGTGTGTCAAATTTTTGTGTGCGCTCGCCAGTATTTTCTCTGATTCCAGTTTATCTTCCATGGTATTTTTTATTTGTGAAGATTGCAGTGTGATTATTTTGGTGTTGCCATAGCAATAAACTGATAAACTAATTTACAGTTAGAAGAAATAATTCCAGTTGTTGCAATAGGATTTCAGTAGTGAAATTTTCAGAGGGGTAATATGACAAATGTTAAAGTATGGATAACATGGAATACTACCATCATCAAAGCCTCCTATTTGTGCCCCCTTCCTAGATAAAGACATTGAAATAAAGGCCTCCAAGAAGGTCACACTAGACTAGCGGCAAGTGATAGCGACCAAGGTGAACAAGTGTACAACCAATAGCGGTCTATCATCCAACTCAACCTGTATACTAGAATGCCCCTTAAAACATTAAATGAAAGAACTTGAATACAAAAATGGTTAATGTGCTTCATAATAGATGACTCACCTTCATCATGAGCAGGTCGAACGAATGAATGGATTGACCACTGAGTGGATGAGAGGCATTTGAGGCTCACTATTTTTGGATCATGATAGAACTACTAGCTAACAGGCTAAAACAATAAGAGAAAAAATTTCCCCTAGGGGTTACCCACCAAAGTGTACAGCCAATAGCAGTCTATCATCCAACTCAACCTGTAATCCATACTAGAATGCCCCTTAAAACATTAAATGAAAGCACTTGAATACAAAAATGGTTAATGTACTTCATAATATGTGACTCACCTTCATCATGAGCAGGTTGAATGAACGAATGCATTGACCACGGGGTGGATGAGTCTCGAGAGGCATCTGAGGCTCACTACCTTTGGATCATGACAGAACTACTAGCTAATAGGCTGAAACAATAGGAGAAAAAATTTCTCCTGGGAATTACCCACACAGGTGGGTAACACTCCTCTATCATGCCATCTTGCCAAACCTATTGACCCATTGCCTCCTCAAAACTAAAGACTTTGAAGTTTGCATTAATGATGGAAGGCATTAGTGCCACATAATTTGGAAATTCCATTGAAGGCAGTAGTGCCACATAATTTGGAAATCCCTCAGAAGGAATGACTTACACAAAATGAGGTCATAAGACCTCAAACTTACTTTTTTTCCTCCTACAGTATCTAGGTGAACCACCCAAGCTTATTAGCTGAATTGGATGGTGAAGAGACACGCCCCACACCTCTGGATGCTTACTAATTTCAATCTGGTTCCTGAGACTTGGAGGACCATGCATCCTCATCAAGCTTGATATCTCTACTCGCAACTACATTCAATTGAGATGAAATGTAAGCTTTCAATACCTCCCTATAACTCACAAAGAAACCCTTCAAATAAGAAGGTTCCAACTTGGTCTTTTTCTCATCAAGGATATTAATGCAAACAAAATAACTGAAAACATGAAGATGTGTCGATTGAGGCTTCTCAACTATGAATGCCTCCTCTGGTGTCTTGTCCTTCAACACTCTACGAGGACACCTATTAAGAATATAGACATTTGTAAGACATGCTTTTTCCTAGAGACACATGGCCAAATATAAATCATGGATCATAGATTTGGCTCTCTATGATAGACCTGTTCTTCCCCTCAACAACCCCATTTCATTGAGGGTTGTTGGGCCCTGTTAGTTGCTTCTTGATTCATGCTCCCCTACAAAAAGTGTCGAATGTTTTGGAGGTATACTCCCCTCCATTATCAAACCTTAATACCTTAATCTTCTTTCTCATTTATTTTCTACAAGAACCTTAAACTCTTGAAACTACCAAAATACCTCTTCCTTGGTCTTCATGAAGTAAATTGAGGACATCTTGGAGGAATCATCAATAAAAGATACTTGGAAAATATTATCTAATAGGGATGTTTAAAACATGGATCCAGACTCCACATACATCTAAGAGGATTAAGTCAATATTTTCTCTTGACCTATGCTCACTGCCAGCAAAAACACCATTCACATGCTTACTGAGTGTGCAACACTTGCAAACTTCTTTCGTCTCAAGCTTGAAGTCTCACAATCCTTGTACCATGACCTTCAAAAGATCAGTAACACTTCATAGTGCAAGTGACCTAGTCTTTTGTTCCAAAGCTCACACAAGTTGTCACTGTCGTGCAATATAACTCTCACATGATCCCCCTACAACTTGTATACACCACCCTCTCAAACACCTCTGGCCAACAATCAACCAAGATCTCTAATCTAGGCATCTCTTCCAGATGAGGACTTGCTAATCTCAAACTCGACCATATATCCAAGATTTGTCATCACTAAAACTGAAAGGAAATGTTTAGTTAAGCTAGATACATATAAAATACCAATAAGCTTAAGGATATCACTTGATGGCATCTACAATGAGATGGATCCTGCTCCTGCAACTGGATATGTGGCATCATCACCAAGTTCAACTTGCATGCTTGTCTCCTACTCCTAAAGTTTGCTAAACAGCCTCCATATGCTTGGAGGCTCCACTATCCACATACCAGTCAACACAAAACACAACATTCAATGATGAGCATGAGTCCATATAGAAGTGTGTCTCAACTTCAAGCTTGGATGAAAGTTCATCCACCCTAGTTGATGATTATACACTCTGTATAAACTATTTCTGCTACTGTTTCTTGCCCTTCCCATTCTTCTCATGACACTAAGAAGTAAAGTTCCCAAACTTCTAACACTTGAATGACTAGATATGGATCAGGTCCTCCTTTCCTTGGTTATAGGAACCTAACTCCCCTTTCTTTCCTCCCTAACCCTTCCCAAGTCCTCCTTTCTTGTTGCTCTTCTTCATCTTGCTAATAAGTACAAAACTGCTCCTCCTCCTCCATACCTGCAACAATGTCTAGTCTCCTCTCTTCCTTGAAGAAGTCATCCCATAGCTTCTCAAAAATGGGAAGCTTTTTCCAAAGCATAAACCCCACCAACAAAAGGTTGCCATGAAGAAGAGAATCCATTTGATGCTACGTTGCACGGGTTCCCGCACCCGGGGGTGGGGTTCCCGAACCCGCACCGGGTTCCCGCACCCAAGTACCGAATTCGGGTACGGGTTCTTCTCAGAAGAACCCAAACGAACCGGGTTCTTCTCAGAAGAACCGGGTTCTTCAAAAAAAAAATTCGGGTTCTTGGGTTCTTTTGGTATGAAGAACCCATCATTTGGGTACTTACAACCTGAATTTCGGGTTCTTCAAGGTTCTTCATGAACATTTTTTTCAAATATATAAATTTTTTTAAATGATTAAAAATTAAAAAATTAAATTAAATTTTAATAAATATTAAAAATAAATTATAATTTAATAAAATAAATTATAAAAAGTTTGGAGCTTCAATGGAGAACAAGATTTTCGAGAAATATTGAGGTATTCCAGTGTTATCGGTTGATTTTATACGCTTCTTTGGTGCTTTCTATTTCATTTAGCAGGTTGAAAGATCTCATGATAGTCTGAGCACATAAATCCAAATCTGGGCCTGTGAAGATGAATTCCACTGTTAAACAGAGGTTGAATTTGTAGTTTTGAGTGGCTATTCTCATCATAGTGGTAGTCTGAAGATCCCAGTAGTTCGATTCACCCTTTTTGTGGAGCAGCTCGAATACCAGTGAGAGATACTCTCTTTATTTTAATGTTGGACGAGTTTCCTTGTTGTTTAGGACTGCATATTGGTGGCAGAGCTGGACATATGGACCATGGGGTCTATCTAATGCCCTAGCCAAACCGAGTACCTAATTAATGGGCTGCGTATCAGTGGCAGGGTTGTGTGTAGCTTTGTGGGAGTTCAAAATTAGTTACAGCCAAGGTATTTTATTCTCTGGTGGGGCGTGAGTCTGAGTATAATGCACAGCTTAAGCTTAAGCTTTTGATTTCCTGCTGTCCACAAGTTCTGGAGAGTTTATTGAAGGAGATATCTGATAAGCCACTCTTGTGCACTCATCATTGTTGGAAACACATTCTGGGCAGCGTACTACCTCTAGGATCAGTTCTGCTTGGAACCACAAGAGCTGATATCAAATGTGAACCTGTACATGCATTTCTGGGGAGCGTATATCACAGACCACAGCTGGAGGGCTGTCCTAGTGCGCTGATATTTTGTATATACACCCATTAGTGCTGTTTGTCTTCATCTTCAGAAATATACTACTCAGAAAGACCACAACTTTCACATATTCTGGGTTGTTGAAATCTGATATAAAGTGCTGAAGAGGATGTTGTCATCATATCAACCCAAAGTAACCATGTTCCATGCGTCCTATCTACTGTATCAGCTCACTGTTTTAGTCTCACAATAAATAGTATTTCACTGTAAAATTCCGAGTTGAAAATGTTAGTGGAAAGTGGCAGATTTTGTTATGGCATGGTGTTACTCGAATAATATTTGTATTACTGAGTTTAATGCATGAATACATCTCTGTTGTGGGAAATCTATGAGTTTATGCCACTGATTTTAAAGGGAACTCACCTACAACAAAGAACATGTGATATATTTGACAAACTGCCTAGCTGTAAAGGTGTTAATTTTGGGCAACTAGGTCCAAAATATAGTATTATATATGATATATAAATTATAATTTATAATTTATAATATATATTAATATAAAAATATCCAGACGAAACCACGCACCCTGTTTCAAAAAATGCCGTCCCCGCACCCGCACCCGCACCCGCACCCATGTTTCCTGGCAACATAGATTTGATGTAATGGGTACTAGTTCTTCACCCTTGACATCCTCTCCAACTGTTACACACTGATCGGGGAGTTTAGCCTCTTCATCAAGCAAGTAGCTATGATATCTATCTTGCTCATCTGCATATCTCTAAGCTGATACCTTAACAACCCGTTCCGACTAATATTCTCACTCTAATATAGACAGAATACAGCATCAAACATATCCTTTCTTGTGGAATTCTCGACGATGTGAGGGATCAAATGATCCTTCACAAATTCAACAATGACTCACTTGGCCTTGGTGTTCTTCTTCTTATGATCTGCCCAGTGCCAACAAGACATGTTCAGTAAGCACAACTAGTTTCTCAACGAAGTCTCACAAATCATGCTCCTCAAACAACATTTGTACCTAACACTTCCACCAAACAAAATTAGAGAGGCCTTCCAATCTGTCTTCATATCTGAGATTGAATGTAGTCATCCTGCTGCACAAGAATATCCTACTACACAAAACATATCAGCAACCTAAAAGAACAATCTATCACAGGTCCACTACGCTTTTCTCATGCATAGATTACTGGCATCTCACTCCTGAAACCTCTCGACAACTCCCTCTCACAAGTGATAGCCCTACTGTCCATTCATGGATTCCTAGAAGGTTTCAAGGACTATGCTCTGATAACAATTAAGAATATCTTAATACACAAAACATATCAGCAACCTAAAAGAACTATCTATCACAGGTCCACTACACTTTTCTCATGCATAGATCACAGGCATCTCACCCCTGAAACCTCTCGACAACTCCCTCTCACAAGCGATAGCCCTACTACCATTCATGGAATCCTAGAAGGTTTCAAGAACTATGCTCTGATAACAATTAAAATTTTCTATATCATGGTAAACAGATTCTACAATGTAATATAATTCCTACAAGAAACTAAAAACCTATCAAAACTGATCTAAGTACTGGATGCAAGAATTTACAAACACATACTATAGAATAAAACAAATAAAACTCCTTAGATAACTATTAAAACCTGTCACTGCTTTCATTAAATTCTGAACATGAAAAATCTGCTACAGAAAAAATAAACTGCTAGCTGTTAGACTCAAAACTCGATAATGAATCCATAGCTTTGCCCTTTCTCTTATAGATTTGAGGATGTCATGCTCTAGTGTTTACAAAAATAGATTTCACAATTTGCTTTAGAGCTGCATGAAAGGATAAAGTACTGCGCTCCAAGACACAGTTCAGCTTCCCTTGGAATCCATGCCCTAGCCAATAGTCAAACTCAAAAATAGAAAGACAACTAAGAATGATCACTAAACTTGGTGCTTTATCTAGAGCTGAGAGATAACCTTGTCCTAATCGATCTATCTAACGTTGGCAACCTAATCTTAGAGATATATACATGCATGTGCTAAATGTGTACCCCAGTCTTCTTTAACATCTACTGGACCCTGATTACGACGCTATACAGATCTATTGACACTGTGACAAAGGTGCCTAGATCTGATGTGCGTGCTACTGCTACACTATAGAACACTATCCAAGGTACACAGTCTAAAAGAATTTCCTGCGCTTTGGATTCACTGATTTGTTGTTTCAGAATTGAGTTCTAGGATTCTATTTCAGATACACACTATTGGGGAGCTTACAGAGTTTATAGACCTCTGTGTGCAATTAAACAGCTACACTTGTTTGATTCATTTAATCAGCTCCAAATATTCTTGTCTCTGAAACTGTCCCCAAAAAAATTCTATTTTTGCCTGCTAATGCTATCACAATCTCTTACTGAGTCATGGTCTTAGATTCTTGTTTCTGGGAATATGAATACCCAAAGTTTCCTATTTGTTGTTGTTGTTCCTAGCCTTCACTAAATCAAGGCCTTCAATGACTACCCCAAAACAATCCACAGACTATAATGGTATTCGGAGAGAAGATAGCTAGTAGGGAAGATGATCCCACAGTTAGAAAGGGGAAGGGCAATATGACCCTCAGGGTGTCAAACAAATAGATAGAAAAGCCTTGGGTGAGGCAGGGGTTGCTGTAGAGGATGGGGAACGAGCTTTGGGGAGGAGAATAGGGACATGAGTGAAGAGAAGGGAATTAAGGGAAAGAATTGTGAAGGAGGTGAAGTCACAAAGTAAGGGAAGAATGGCCATGAGGCTACACCATGAAAGACGATGCGGACACAGGCTAAGGAGACCATTAGTAGACAGGAAAGTGGTAATGGAGTACTGCGCTGGCAGAGACAAGGAGCAATGGGGGGTTGGTGGAGGTCGGGGGGAATGCTATAGAGAGGGATGGGGAGCTAGCTTTGGGGAGGAGAATAGGGACACGAGGGAGGAGAGAGGATTGTAAAGGAGGTGAGGTCACAAACTAAGGAAGGAATGGCCATGAGGCTACACCATGAAAGATGAGGAGGACATAGGCTAAGAAAAATCCAAGGAGCAATAGTTCCACATCACAGGGTGGGGACCCGGGACACGCAGCATAGAAATCTCACAAATGGGTTGGAGTTCAAATCCGAATGAGCCGCGTTAAATATTAATTTGTCCCTCCATAATGGGAATAGACAAGAAAGCTAACTAGTTAAGGCATGTTGAAAAATAGAGTGCAATGGATACAAGTACTATTTCTGAATTATGGTAATTATAGGTGAATATATAGTATATTTTGTTTATCTTCATCAAGCAATCACACTTCAGAAATTCAACCAGAAACCATGAAAGAAAAGTAAAGATCACAATGTTGAAAAACTTAGGATAAGTGAGATCACGTGTGTAAGAGAGAGAGATATGTGAGTGATAAGTGAATGTATAAAATGAAAAGTTTCAAGTGTATTTTATACTCAAGATACCCAAGAGACAAGTCTCTTTCTAAATTAGATCACATCTCCTTGTAAATGAAATTCTAGTAAGTCTGCACATTAACATTTTTACTCATATTTGTTAAAATGTTGAAGAACACATAAATAATGGTGGGCAGTAACTCCTGGTAAGTATATTTATTTACATCTTGTTCCTTATCCCACATTTTACGCAAATACTTGCTTAAATTATGGTGAGTAGTAACTTATGGTAAATATGTTATTTATGTGAGTATGAGTTATTTTCAAGGATCTTAATTTTAGATGGTTTTGTTGATTTCGTTTCTTTTGATTTTCTTTCTAATTTAAAATTAAAATTTAATTTTCTTTTGTGTTTTTACATAGTATTATAAATACATCAAGGATTATGAAGATCGACCATAGCAACATTCTTCAACAGTCCCTCCTAACTAGGGAGGTGTTCAAAATGACTATCCAAATGTTTTTTGTATACACAATATTTCTAAAAAGAAAGGTAAATCTCATTAACAGCATCTTTATCTAGGTCAATACCCTTGACCTACATCAGCATCATCATCAATATGTACCAAAACCAAAGTTAGCCCTCCTAACCAATGGTACTGTTATCGCACAGAATGTCTAGGCACCGCGACAACAGCTCAGATCGGGGGCTGTCACCCTGATCCCCAATCTCTCTTTCTAAGTTGTCTCCTTGCAGACTAAGGGAGGTAGACCCTAATGAAAATGAAGAAGGAGAACTGGTTGAAAATCAACCAATTCAGGAGACATAGTTAAATGACCAAGTACTTGTTAAGATTAACGAGATTTTACAGATCCAATTAGATTTAAAACTTTAAAACCAGTGCCTTGTGGAGTCAAAATATCCCTTTATGAAATTAAAGTCAAGTAATTGATATGCAACTGCTGCTATGAAAAATCAATCCACCACAATGATATTCAATAAAACACCCTCACAATTATGCATTAACAATGTTCGATTAAGACATGCAATTTATCATCACTTGAAATATTCCCAAATTTGACTAAATCAATTAATCACCGATTCCAAGCAATTTTAAAACACAATTAGATAGTTTAACAATCATCAAACATAGCTAAGCATGGAAACACTTTGAACCAACAATTTAACTTTCGAAACAAAAAAATAATCATGAGAGAACCATCGAATTTAAATGTTAGACATTTCCAATAATTCCAATTTCAAAAATATATAGCCAAACTCTAGATAAAGAGAAATTAAAGTTCATTTTTTACTATGCAAAATTTTAGATCCAAAAACCACTTTATTAAAAAAATTTGACCATTTTCTAATTTTTTAAAGTATAAAAAATCTAAATATGAAAATCTCAAAGACTAAAATCTAAAGCTATGAAACTAAAAAAAAATTGAATAAATCTAAAACTAAAGCTAAAGTTAAAAAAAAAAAAAAAAATATATATATATATATATATATATATATATATATATATTTATTTATTTATTTTTAATTTTTTTTTATATCTTAAAATTTCAAAATCTAAAAATCAGATCCTAAAGTAAAGTAAAAAAAAAAAAAGTTAAACGCTACCTAAAATGAACTAATTTTCACGCTAACTAAACACACTTCAAAAGAAATCAAAGTCGAAATTTTTTAAAGCTAAAACTATATCAAAAAAAAATTAAAATTTTAAAACTAAGACTAAAGCAAAGCTAAAAAAAAAAAATCGAAAATCAAAAATTTAAAATCTAAAGTTGAAACTAAAAGACAAATGGAAAATAAATCTAAATGAAATTTTAAAAATCAAACCTCAAATGCCCATAAAAAAAATCAAAATCGAAATAAAACAAAATAAAAAAGAGGGTTAACATTAGAAATGCGTTCAATATTTTTTTGTTTTGTTTCTTGTGTGCAAGTCGGAGTCTAAGGTGGCAGCATGAAGACGGAAGAGGACCTGCAGCGATGGAGGGAGAACGACAGCGACTGTGGATTGTGGAGAAATGTGAAAGGAAGTCGTTGACAAAGGCAGCAACAGATGAGGGATAATGGCAGTGTTTAGGCAGCATAAGTATTGCAGATTGGACGGGGAAAGTGAAAGGCTCGAGGGCAGCGTATGGAAAAGGAAAGGGCTACGAATAGATGGAAACGGGCTCATGGAGGGCAACGTAAATGCTGAGGGATGGTGCTGCAGGGAAAAGATGGAAATATGGCAACGAAAGAAAACATGCGTGAGCAAGGCAGGAAGCAACAAAAAACAGTGTATAGCGTGGGAAAGCAAGAATGCTGGAAATGGTGGCAGAGAAATGCATGAAGAATGAAGAAAACGCAGGCAGCAAGCTAGGACAACAGAATAATGAGGAGATCTAGGGCACAAAATCTTAATTTCCTTGCCCAGAAATTGACAATTTTAGATTTAAAAATCAGGTTTCACTTAAATAAATGCACCTGCAGGCAAAATCCCTCCTAGATCTACAAACAAAACTGATCCTGAGGCCAGATCTTACCCTCCAGGGCCTAGATCTGGCTCAGATCTGAAAAATCTCCTTGTAGAACCTGCACAGAACAAAAAACCAACAAACCCGAAAAAATAGTATATGTACAAAGTAAAAACAAACCCCAAAAATTCTGGTGAATTAAAAAAATAAGCAGGATTTACACTGCTATTTTACAGATCAGAGGCCCTCATGACGAGATTTAAACCATTCAGCACAATTCAAAAAATAAAAATTAATAGAAAGGCACAAGCCCAATAAAGAACCCTGCAAAAAACAGAATTTAAGATAAGCCCGGGGAATTAGATCCGGAGGGCTCTTCAGATCTTATCTCCTTGGGAGTCTCCAAACTAGGACTTCCCCAAACGCGCAATTCTAAATCCGAAAGATTTCTACAAACTTAAAGTTAAACTGTTAAATTAATAGAGAAATAGTGATAAAACATAAAATTTTCATGAGCTAGAGATAATTGTTAACTCGATCCAATTAATATTTTTACCCTAGATCCAGTAACGTAAGCAATATACATGTACATTAGATTACTCTACGAGCCATTAATCAACAATCCATTAAAATAATCAACAGCAGAGTTTTAAGAACAAGTTTACCATAAAATACTAAAGAGGAACACCACCATCAAAATAAAACCCCAAAGTCTTCGTTTATGTTATTCCAGAAAATATTACAAGAGAGCTTCAAGAGCAACTGCATGATCAAGAGATCGGATGACTGAAAGACTGACAAAGACCTCTAATTTATAAGATAAAATCTCCAATGGCTAGTTTGGTTGATCCGTGTCAAAGTAATCTCAACCGTCGAAAAGATTTAATCATCTTTTACTCTGGACTGTCGAAATTATAATTTTGAGGAAATTCGAATTTATCATTTAATTCCATTTTAATTAACTCAAAAATAATATTTTTGAGTTAATTACCTCAAAATTTTGACTTTGACTTTGACTTCACCACCAAGACCCAAAGGTCCAAAATTTCTTGAAATTCTCAATATTCCCTTGGCCTAGAACCTTTAAAAATTTATTTTTAAGGACCCACGAATTTTGCATTTGAAGAATTTTAACTCACCTAGGACTTAGAATTAATTAAATTTCTGGCTTAGGATTTTTTTTATTAATTTGGCCAGAAAATTTAATTAATTGACTGAGAGGGGATTTAATTATTTTTCCAACCCTCTTTACATAAGATAAATACATTTAAACACATAAAAAGGGAATACCCATTCGTATAGACTCTCAAATAGTTACCCAATTCTGCGACTCAAAACATGATCCAGTAGACCTAGCAATCTGTAATAAAACGATCTAGCCAATTAGCTAGGATCATTTCCAAATTACTTTACAAAGACTCGATAGAAAACACTAGGACTCACTTAGCATCTTCATGACAAAATCCACCCTAGCTTTGGGGTGAAGCTGAAGGGGAAAACTCTGCCGATCACTTGTGTCGAGAAACACGAATGAATCAGTGAGACAAAAAACCTCCTAGGATAGAGATCATCACCAAAATACTAGGCTTACCTAGGTTGTTACATACATGATGGTCTTACTTAGATCATTTACATCATAAACATGCAGAATGGGTTTACATCATTTATAAAATTGCCGACCAATGATGAAATCTGAAATTGCATGAACACGTCGAACATGATGAATCCCATTTGAAAAAATGGAGGTGTGCTGCTATGAGGTCGTTGACAAAGTGTGGTCAACATCTGGCTCTACTTGGGGACACGTTGCTTCATTGAATGAATGTGAGAATCCAGAATCTGTATCCAAGCAACACACAAAATTACATAAGCAACGTCCATCCAAATATCATCATATAACATTAAGCACATGAAAAATAGAAGCTCTTTTTTCATTTATTATTCTAATTAATATGAAAAGTAAATCTACTCTAACTACAAAATAAAATGTTGAAATAACAAGGTGTAAGGTTAGAGATACAATACAAAGGATGCCCTATGGCATCAAATGTGTTCAATATAGTGCATACTGAGCATTTGTCTGCTTTCAAACAAGTCTGTAGGCTGCTTTTCAGATGTGCAATGGCCGATCTTGCATATTGTAGGACTCTGTCTTATCCGAATGTCAAGCTGCTCTCGGCCATCAGATGAATCAAACCACTTACTTCTTCTTTTCTGCTTTTTTCTCTTCTTCTCAGTGGGCTGTGATGTCAGCGATGAGACCATTGTAGATTTCTTGTCCTTATCTTGAAGATGCTTGTACAAAACATCTGATGAACCTGTAGTGTGACCAATCTTATTCTGAATATACTCTGTCAATAGTGACACATAAGCTTGGTCTTTCTTAACGTCCTTTGTAACCATAGTTAATTTTTCCTTAATGGGAAAAGTGACCTCCGTGTGATGAGATGGAAATTGCTTCAACAAACTAGGAGGCCTATGACCTCTCGACAAATCTGACTTGGGTTGGAAATTCTACATGTGTGATCTTTCCATTTTTTTCCAACTTATTCTGAATAACAATCGTTTGATTAGAATGCTTAACATTTACAACACTAATTTCCTTCGCATGACTCTCTTCAATAGCCAACAATTTGTGTTGAAGAGACATCTGATTAGAATGATTAACTTCCATCATCCTTAACCTGTTTTCCATGACATTTATTTCCCGTGCATGACTTGCTTCAATGGCATTTATCCTATTTTGAAGATTGATCTGGTTAGCTTCCATGTTTTGAATCATTTTATCATTATCCACTTTCATGGCCATGAAGAAATT
This sequence comes from Pinus albicaulis, assembly GCA_034641835.2. Lineage (NCBI taxonomy): Eukaryota > Viridiplantae > Streptophyta > Pinopsida > Pinales > Pinaceae > Pinus > Pinus albicaulis. The sequence continues at coordinate 320,205,570 of CM076581.1, read as the reverse complement.
TTGCATATAGTTCATCTCCTTCTCATGATTTGCTTCCATGATCGTCATTTCCTTGACATGTTTTTCTTCTAAGGCCAATAACCTACTTTGCATAGAACCAATTTCCCTAGCGTGATCCGCTATTATTTTTTCTTGATTAAGTTCCATATTCTTAATGATTTGAGCCTGGTTGGCCTCCATATTCTTTATTACCTGAGCTTGATTTAGTTGTATATCCTTAACCATCTGAATCAATTCGTTAACAAAATGTTTATCGTTGTAAACACTGATTTGACAACTTGTTTCTGCTTCAACACTATCGTGGATTTGTGTTGTCGTGGTACAAGTGGATTCATCCTGAGAACTGTCTTGAAATCTCCTGTTAATAGTTGAGTTCTTTACAAGATCATTTTCATTATTTTGCATAATACTGGGAGTACAAGGCGAGCCACCTTGTTTTATATATTTATCTTTAAAAGCATTGATGATGTGTTGCAAACAATAAAAATACTCCTTAGAACAATTTCGAAACCAATCGATAGCATCACCTTTTAAGGAATAGCCAAAGATACGTATCTTGACATCTTCATGATTATAATATGAAGGACGACAATATTTATTTATTATATGAGTGACTGTCAATAGATGCTTTCAAGCAATGGCTGCATTACGACCTGAGAAAAAAGGCAATTTAGAAATGGCCTATTCTGGCATGTCATGAAAGGTGTCATCCATGATGACCAACTTAAAGGCTAAGTGGATGTTAGAGAAAGAGATCCGTGTTTAAGAATAGTCACGAGGTCCTCACAGGAACTCTTGTAAGAAATGAAAGAATTGGAGTCGCCACTTGAACATGAAACTAATTCTAAAACAGCAGAAATAGTCGAGAGTAGGATCATCTAGGAGTAAAATAGATGAAGAAGTGGAGTTGCCACCCAAACAAGAAGCCAACCGAAATGTCCAGGTGCCAAAGGAGATGCAAGGATTAGTGATATGACGAAAGATATGATGATGAAACGATGAAGAGATGAAATGACGCTAAAAAATGCTATGTCATGCGACAGGCTAATGAATGGCGAGAAAAAAAGATTAGAAGATTAGAAGATGTCGTTAAGACCAAGGACAGACGAACTCTATCCCCGACAACGGCGCCAAAAAATGTTATCGCACAGAATGTCTAGGCACCGCAATAACGGCTCAGATCGGGGGCTGTCACCCTGATCCCCAATCTCTCTATCTAAGTTGTCTCCTTGCAGACTAAGGGAGGTAGACCCTAATGAAAATGAAGAAGGAGAATTGGTTGAAAATCAACCAATTCAGGAGACAGTTAAATGACCGAGTACTTGTTAAGATTAACGAGATTTTACAGATCCAATAAGATTTGAAACTTTAAAACCAATGCCTTGTGGAGTCAAAATATCCCGTTATGGAATTAAAGTCAAGTAATTGATATGCAACTGCTGCTATGAAACATCAATCCACCACAATGATATTCGATAAAACACCCTCACAATTATGCATTAACAATGTTCGATAAAGACATGCAATTTATCATTACCTGAAATATTTCCAAAGTTGACTAAATCAATTAATCACCGATTCCAAGCAATTTTAAAACCACAATTAGATAGTTTAACGATCATCAAACATAGCTAAGCATTGAAACACTTTGAACCAACAATTTAACTTTCGAAACAAAAATATAATCATGAGAGAACCATCAAATTTAAATGTTAGACATTTCCAATAATTCCAATTTCAGAAATATATAGCCAAACTCTAGATAAAGAGAAATTTAAAGTTCATTTTTTACTATGCAAAATTTTAGATCCAAAAACCACTTTATTAAAAAATTTGACCATTTTCTAAATTTTTAAAGTTTAAAAAATCTAAATATGAAAATCTTAAAGACTAAAATCTAAAGCTATGAAACTAAAAAAAAAAAATGAATAAATCTAAAACTAAAGATAGAGTTTTAAAAAAGGAAAAAGTTAAAATTTTTATTTATTTATTTATTTTTATATCTTAAATTTTCAAAATCCAAAAATCAAATCCTAAAGTAAAGTAAAAAAAAAAAACAAAATTAAACGCTACCTAAACTGAACTAATTTTCACGCTAACTAAACACACTTCAAAATAAATCAAAGTCGAAATTTTTTAAAGCTAAAACTATATAAAATTAAAATTAAAATTTTAAAACTAAGACTAATGCAAAGCTAAAAATTAAAAAAAATATCGAAAATCAAAAATTTAAAATCTAAGTTGAAACTAAAAGACAAATGGAAAATAAATCTAAACGAAATTTTAAAAATCAAACCTAAAATGCCCATAAAAAAATCAAAATCGAAATAAAACAAAATAAAAAAAGGGTTAACATTAGAAATGCGTTCAATATTTTTTTGTTTTGTCGGAGTCTAAGGCGGCAACATGAAGAGGGAAGAGGACCTACAGCGATGGAGGGAGAATGGCAGTGGTTGTGGATTGTGGAGAAATGTGAAAGGAAGCCGCTGACAGAGGCAGCAACAAGTGAGGGACAATGGCAGTGTTTAGGCAGCGTAAGTATTGCAGATTGGACGGGGAAAGTGAAAGGCTCGAGGGCAGCGTATGGAAAAGGAAAGGGCTGCGAATAGATGGAAACGGGCTCGTGGAGGGCCCCGTAAATGCTGAGGGACAGTGCTGCAAGGAAAAGATGGAAATGCGTGGAAATATGGCAGCAAAAGAAAACTTGCGTGAGCAAGGCAGGCAGCGACAACAGACAGTGTATAGTGTGGGAAAGCAGGAATGCTGGAAATGGTGGCAAAGAAATGCATGAAGAATGAAGAAAACGCAGGCAGCAAGCTAGGACAGCGGAAAAATGAGGAGATCTGGTGCACAAAACCTTAATTTCCTTGCCGAGAAATTGACAATTTTAGATTTAAAAATCAGATTTCACTTAAATAAATGCACCTGCAGGCAGATCCCTCCTAGATCTGCAAACAAAACTGATCCTGAGGCCAGATCTTACCCTCCAGGACCTAGATCTAGCTCAAATCTGAAAAATCTCCCTGTAGAACCTGCACAGAACAAGAAACCAGCAAACCCAGAAAAACAGTGTATGTACAAAGTAAAAACAAACCCAAAAATTCTAGTGAATTAAAAAATAAGCGAGATTTACACTGCTATTTTACATATCAGAGGCCCTCATGGCCAGATTTAAACCATTCAGCACAATTTAGAAAATAAAAATTAAGAGAAAGGCACAAGCCCAATAAAGAACCTTGCAAAAAATGGAATTTAAGATAAGCCCGGGGAATTAGATAGGAGGGTTCTTCAGATCTTATCTCCTTGGGAGTTAACTAGTCCAAACTAGGACTTCCCCAAACGCCCAATTCTAAATCCGGAAGATTTCTACAAACTTAAAGTTAAACTGTTAAATTAATAGAGAAATAGTGATAAAACATAAAATTTTCATGAGCTAGAGATCACTGTTAACTCGATCCAATTAATATTTTTACCCTAGATCCAGTAACCTAAGCAAGATACTTGTACATTAGATTACTCTACAAAAGCCATTAATCAACAATCCATTAAAATAATCACCATTAAGAACAAGTTTACCATAAAATACTAAAGAGGAACACCATCATCAAAATAAAACCCCAAAGTCTTCGTTTGTGTTATTCCAGAAAATATTACAAGAGAGCTTCAAGAGCGACTGCACGATCAAGAGATCGGATGATTGAAAGACTGACAAAGACCTCTAATTTATAAGATAAAATCTCCAACGGCTAGTTTGGTTGATCTGTGTCAAAGTAATCTCGACCGTCGAAAAGATTTAATCATCTTTTAATTTGGACCGTCGAAATTATAATTTTGAGGAAATTCGAATTTATCATTTACTTCCATTTTAATTAACTCAAAAATAATATTTTGAGTTAATTACCTCAAAAATTTGACTTTGACTTAACTACCAAGGCCCAAGGGTCCAAAATTTCTTGAAATTCTCAATATTCCCTTGACCTTAAGACCTTTAAAAATTTATTTTTAAGGACCTACGAATTTTGCCTTTGAAGAATTTTAACTCACCTAGGACTTAGAATTAATTAAATTTCTGGCTTAGGATTTTTTTAATTAATTTGACCAGAAAATTGAATTACTTGACTGAGAGGGGATTTAATTATTTTTCCAACCCTCTTTACATAAGATAAATACATTTAGACACATAAAGGGGGAATACCCATTCGTATAGACCCTCAAATAGTTATCCAATTCTGCAACTCAAAACATGATCCAGTAGACCTAGCAATCTGTAATAAAATGATCTAGCCAATTAGCTAGGATCATTTCCAGATTACTTTACAAAGACTTGATAGAAAACACTAGGACTCACTTAGCATCTTGATGACAAAATCCACCCTAACTTTGGGGTGAAGCTGGAGGGGAAAACTTTGCCAATCACTTGTGTCGAGAAACACAAATGAATCAGTGAGACAAAAAACCTCCTAAGATAGAGATCATCACCAAAATACTAGGCTTACCTAGGTTGTTACATACATGGTGGTCTTACTTAGATCATTTACATCATAAACATGCAGAATGGGTTTACATTATTTATAAAACTGCCAACCGATGATGAAATCTGAAATGGCGTGAACACGTCTAACATGATGAATCCCATTTGAAAAAATGGGGGTGTACTGCTATGGGGTCGTTGATAAAGTGTGGTCAACAGGTACTTCCTCACCTAGTCAATATGATCCAATGGGAGCCTCACCTCATGGTACTCTGACTAGTTCAAGGTTGCCATCCCCCATGGTCAAACCCGTGTCCCAAATCGAAAGGCCTCTCTCTAGGCCATGATGTTGACGAGGCACCCACTCCACGAGTGTCCGAGCCTCAGAGACCATTCCTTTCAAGAATGTTCTTCCCTCATGCTATCTCACCAACAATTCGGGTCATGTTCCTATTATCACCAACAATCTGAGCCATACACCTGTCATCCACCCATCAACATTTCGGGCTTGTTACCACTCAAACGGGACCTAAAGGGGTTCCTATGAGGGCAACTGCTAGGTTAAGGGCAACGATGGAGACTCAACCCACTGTCACCACAGCTAAGGCTCCCTGCTCTTTACATACTTTCACCAATGGGAGGAGACCCAATGTTTTTAGGAAGCCACTTATAGAGGATATATCAACAAATATATGAGAAGTGACCCCTTAGACCCTTTCCCTAGGATAGGATGAAGAATGGAACTTGCTTGCTTTTTAAGCAAGAGACTTGACTTTCTAGGGAGAGGGGATGAGGATTGGAGGATCAAGGTAGAACAATATGACTTATAAAGGAATTTCTCAATCCCTAACATCCCTTAGGAACTTGGATTCCCGAGTATCCTTGAAAAATGATCTTTGGTGAAGATGGGACAACACGAGGCCAAGTGGACCCAGCCCAAGTTAATGGATGGATTTTGGCAACCAACAATGTTCTTAACCTGGCCAAGGTGAGGGGAAAGGATCAAACAAGAATTTTCACCCAAAAATGTTAAATTGATCCTATTAGGAACCCACCAGCATAGTAGATCTTAGGAGATCGAAATTTTCTCGTGGTCAATTTCCCGGGAAATTCATGCCCTAGGTGACCTAATGAGGCTAGACCTAGGAAAAAGGGGAAAAAGGTGAAAAATGGGGTTGAAATGATCACCCTTTGATGGACCAGTGCCTGATTTTACTTGGGAACATGGAGTCAAGGAGAAAGGTGAAGACGGATTTTGTTTCTTGCTCAAGGAGGCTCCAAAAGTCAACTTCGTCCAATGTTAGAGGCAAGAGAAGAAAAGTGACTTTAAAACATTTGTACTTCATTACAAATGGTGAAGGCTTATCAAGATAACACGATCTCTAGGACATTTCATTCATCCAACATGGCCCATATTTAGAATAATCTAAATAGACACATAATTCCACATTAAACACATGCATCAATTAGCCCTAATTATAGTGAAGTTCCGACAACAAAATGAAAAATAGCGTTAAATTTGCACTTACATGTTAGAGAGTATATCCAACCAGCATCCCATTTGCAATATAAGAAGCTCCAAGATAGAAAAGAACCCAATCCATACATCAAAATTCATCCATCATCCAAAAATATCCACCAAGGAAAAAATGTGAAGTTCTCTAATGAGAGAGAGATCCCAATCCAAGTGATGATACAAGTGAATCCATCAAACTCCTATTTATACACCAATTAGGAGTTCGAATTACCTAATGGACCTACATTAGCCCCTAAAAATAAAATAATGTGCAAATTAACTAACTTTTGGTGACAAGCCCACCAAACTAGCTCACAAACGAAATAATAAGCCTATCAAGAGGTCAAATAATAATATATGCATATCGTAGGGCCCTCCAAGAGGCCTGATGATGTCCATAACTTGGTATGCAAACACAATGAAAGGAAGAACAGACAAGGAGACTTGATGGAGGGAATCTCTAGTCTAGGTTGTAAGGGTCATGGTCGTCTCATCTTGAATATACTGAAGGAAGAATTTTGACCGAGTTTTCCCCGAGAGTGTGGTTTTGCCCGTTTGCCTACATTTTGTGTCCTCTTCTATTTGTTGCTTCGAATTAGTCTTGATTATAAGAAAAGATAAATCGAAAGAACAAATAATAATAACAAAAACATCACAAGATAATGTCATATTAAGAGAAATTCTTTAATTGCTACTCCTTGGATTTCTCAACACAAGGTACTTGTTTTTAACAATGATCTTTTTCAGACCTCTAATATCAATACAAAGTTGCCATGTCTTGTCCTTTGAACCAACATAGTCAAACTCCTTAAGGTGAAGCATTTGGACAGGTGTGACCCTTCTTTGTTAGCTTTTGAATTGGTTACTTGATCTCATAATTATCAAAATAAAGTGCCTATACACAAGGCCACTGGGTACAAGGGTGCTCGATGTTGGATCTATTGAACGCTTCACCTAACGATGCAGGGCTAACCAATCGCTGTAGTGAGATGTCTTCGTAATCTACTGCCACTTGATCTAACTTTCTCTATAGCATTGCGAGAACCCTTGCAGTAGTCTTAGCGATAGAATTGTCTTTGTGCCGCCTTGGGAATTAACCATGGATAGCACAAACCCCTAGTTTGAGCAATCAATTTTTGGCACTACTTGGCACTGATCAAATAAAAAGTGGTAATAAAGGCCACGTCTAGTATCCTAGAGATTTGACATCCTAGGGTAATGATGACACTAAATACACTATGGGGTCTTGATTAACAGATAACATGTCGCTCCTGCATGTAGGGTTGAGCAAGCAAAATATCACAAACTTCGAGTGGTGCCACATCACAAGTATTATCTTTGACAAGTTTGATGTTGTATGACAATTGGCACTATTGGCTAGGGTATGTGTCTTGCCTTTGATTCAATGAATTAATCATGTATGGTTTAGGGTGAGGTGTTGTTGGCAACTTCATCCTTCTAGAAAAACCTGCACAGATCAAATTCCTCTCTTTGACATTATCAATGATGAAATGTAGAGTTGTCCCCTTCCACCACATTTCTGAATGGAAGAGGCACTCCCCCTCCCTCTAGCTCCTGTAGATGTACTTGTGTAGTAGCAAATTATGGCATATGGATCTATGTAAATTATTTGCTTTACTTTGTCCATGGTCTATATTGGTGTTGATATTAGTCTAGAGGTCTGCAAAGTGACCAGCAATACTTGTTGAGCACGACACTTCTCCTTTGAGTGCCACTTACCTTTGTGGATGTCACACCACTTGCTTGTGTCCTTTTGTAATTTCTTTCAAAATCACACTTCTTTATAGGAAGCTTCAACTAATGACTAATATTAGGTATCATTGCCTTGCCCTTTTATTGAAAATCAAGGCCACCTTTATCCTTCGTTGGTTATGACTTATTTCCTGCACCAAACTCGTTCTTACCCTTATACTTGAATTTCTCCTCAATCTTTAACTATATAACAATAAGTCACTCCTAGTGATGCGATGTCCAAGAATACTATTTCGATTTAGATGTACATGTGCAAATCATTGTTGTAATCAAGGACTTTGTGCCTTTTGATGTCCCCAACGTCGTGTTTTATGGATAAGACATGGAATGTGTTGATGTACTCCACAAACTAGTCCCGACCTTTGAAATACCGTGTCCACTTAACATCCTACCTATTGCCTAAAAATCTAGCATGTCTTTTGAGGGGAGCTCACAAGGCAAAAGTTAAACCAAGTGACAACATCATGAGATGTGGCCCACTGTCACCACAACCACTACTTCCTACTCTTTACTAAGCTTCACCATAAGGGAGGCTTCCCTATTTTATGCCACCTAAAGGATATATCAAGTCCAAGGGTTAGAGGTGACAAGGATAGGCTTGGGAGAGATACTCTTCTTAGGAACAAGGTTCAGCTAGCTCAAACAAGGTAATGTGTGCCCTCCAAAAGACCCTATATAAGGCACAAACTGACCTAGGTTTATGAGTAGACAAGATCAACAGGTTTACCTAGGTGCACAAAGGCCAAGAAAAGGCTTAAATATATAGATATGATCAACGTTAGGAACCACAAGCCTTCAACGAGCCCCAAGTTGAAGCCTACAGCAAGACTAAGGTTTAGCTAGGTCAAAAATTACCTAGGGCAGAGGACCTCAAGCCTAAAAGGGAGAAATTAGCCACTGGAAAGAAGTGATTTTGAAACAATGACTTCATGTTAGGGCCCTATATTACTAGTGTAGTCCCTTATTGTTGTAAGTGTAGCCCCCTTATTGTTATTATTGTACCCCTGTAGTCCCCAGATTGTTATTATTGTGCCCCATAATAGCCCACTATTTTTATTGTTGTGCCCTTACATTATTATTGTTAGGTCGGCTAGGATTATATTGTGACCCCATGGGACTCCTATATATAGAAAGGAGGTTTTGTCATTTGTGTCATCCAAGAATTGTTCATTTATGTAATATAAAGAAGGTTGCCCCCTCAAAGACGTTGATTTCTAAGACGTTGATCTATCTTTTCTTCTATTTTGTGAGTTGGTTTCATAACATTTGGTATCAGAGCTTTGGATTCTAGGGTTTCACTGCTTCAAACAGATCATTGTGGCAATTTCGCTATAAAAATTTTTCTACGAAGGTTCAAAAGCTTAAAAAAACCCATTTGTGCAGAAATCCGAAGGAACTTCGTGGAAAAATTTCAAATGTTGGTTTGCAATATTTTCGGAGATATGATATGTGGAAGTTAGGGTTTTTGCAGGCTCCCGAATTTCATCTCAACGAGGGGACCTTGGGAAAATCATCATAACTCTCTTTGAGCATCGGATTGAAATTCTGTAAAAAGTGACCGAAAGTACACAGACTGTAGTTTCCTGTGTATCAATTTCAAAACCTAAGGAGGAAACAGTGACATGTGGCATGCCATACAAGTTCCCTCTACTGAACCAGTCCATAATTAGGTCATTGTGGGAGATTGGGCATAACTTTGCCTTGAAGAATCCAAATCAGGTCAGACTTGTGGCATTGGAAAGAAGATTCAGAGGGCTACTAAAGAACCGAAGATAAAATCTTGGAGATCCAAAATTACAGAGATACATCGGTTTCAATATCGAGCTCCTCAAAAGCAAGAAAAATGTGTATTTTTTTTAAAAATTACATAAGTCTTGTTTGAAAAATCAGTTTGAAGTGATTCCAAGGGCATATTGAAGCATAGATATCAGTATTAGGTTCTAAAATGCCCCCTAAAAAGAATTCAACACCCTTTAAGCCCTCAGAAGGTTCTACTACGACTCATAAAGAGGAAGAAGTGCAACATGATATATCAAAATTACAAGACCAAGTGCAACAAATTTCGCAAAAAATGAAATGAAAGCTAAGATGGATGGTTTGAAGAAAGGCGTAAAAGCTAAGATGGATGGTTTGAAGAATGGCATGGAAGCTAAGATGGATGGTTCGAAGAATGGCATGGAAGCTAAGATGGATAAGGCGTGGAAGCTAAGATGGATGGTTCGAAGAATGGCATGGAAGCTAAGATGGATGGTATAGAAGGCAACATGGAAGATTTGAAGAAAGGCATGGAAGGTTTGAAGGAAGGTTTGGCAAAGTTGCTACAAAAAAAGCCTCCTAATGGCGAAAAGGTAGTAGAGGAAACTCATGATGAGAACAAAAGAAATGTTAATCATGATTTCATAGACTCTAATGTTGGATTTAAGATCCACCATATTCCAAAGATAGATGAGGAAGTTTGATGGCAAGGATCCGATAACTTGGACACTACAAATGGAGCAACACTTTGAGCTCTATAACATGCAAAACACACAAAAGGTACGCCTTGCAATTTCATATTTAGAACAAAATCAATTTATATGGTATTGATGGCTTTGTTCTCGTAAACCACTGGTCACTTGGTCAATTTTTACGGAGGAAATGATAGCACGTTATGAAGATACAAAGAGCAACACCTTTAGCCAATTGATAAATCTCAAACAAAAGGGTTCATTGATGGAACACATTGAGGACTTCCAAAAATTGAATATAAGGGTAAATAATATTCCAGAGGAACATAGGATTGATGTCTGGGACTCTAAAGGATAACATCCAACATGAGGTTTGCCTTTGGGAACCTGATACATTGGAGAAGGCATTCAGGTTGGCAAGAAAAATTGAAAGCAAAATTATGGCGACAAGGAAGCCTAACACTCACAACTATAAAGATGGAAGTGTTGCTATTCCTAGACTTCCACAACCTACAAGGTTGACACCACAACAATTGGAAGAATAAAGAGCAAAAGGGATTTGCTATAGTTGTGATAGCAAATACACTAAAGGTCATAAGTGTGCTAAGAAGAAATTATTTTACATAGATTGTGAAGAGGAGGAAGAAAAGGAACAAGAAACTTCAAAAGAAGAGGATATACACCAGGAACCAACCCTAGAGGAAGAAGAAATGAATCCGACCATATAATGTAATGCATTAGCAAGAATTACCACTCCTCAAACTCTCAAGATAGAAGGACATAATGTAATAGTGCTTATTGATTCGAGTAGTACCCATAATTTTATTCATTGTAAGGCAGCCAAGGAATTGAATTGCTTCCTATACCCAGCGCCAGTGTTTCAAGTGATGTTGGCAAATGGAGGAACTATAAATTGCTCTGGAAAGTGCCATAATATCAAGCTAACCATGGGGGAATATGTATTGAATAGTCCAATGCTTTTCATTCCAATGGGTGGTGTTGATGTTGTACTAGGAGTACCATGGTTACAATCTTTGGGGACGATAGCTTTTAATTTTCAAGAACTTTTCTTGAAATTTTTTTTGGAAGGAAAGGAAGTTGAATTATGGGGTATCGCGGGGATGACGGGAAAGATAATAAGCTCTAATGTCATGACAAAGCTTCTAAAGAAAAAACAATGAGGCATCATTACACAACTATGCTCACTAGAAGTTCCAACATCAAAATCATCTATTTCTCCAAATCTCCAAAAAAATCTTGGACAATCATTCCAAGGTGTTTGAAACTACCAAAGGACTCCCACCTATTCGTGATCATGATCATGCTATTCATTTGATTCCAAGAAGTGTTCCTCCAAGCATCAAGCCTTACATATATCCTTATGTCCAAAAGAGCAAAATTGAAAGTATGATTGCAGAAATGCTAGAGGCTGGTATAATTCAACCTAGTAAAAGTTCTTTCTATGCTCGAGTAGTATTGGTGCACAAGAAGGATGGATCATGGTGCATGTTTCTGGATTATAAGGAGCTCAATAAGCTCACTATTAAAGATAAATTTCTCATTTCTGTGATTGATGAATTATTGGATGAATTACATGGAGCAATTTATTTCACCAAGTTGGATCTTCGTTCAGGATATCATCAAATTAGAATGAAGATTGAAGACATTTCGAAAATAGCATTTCGAACTCACGAGGGTCATTATGAATTTTTGGTCATGCCTTTTGGCCTTACCAATGCACCTTCTACATTTCAAGGGTTGATGAATTCCATTTTCAAACCCTTCCTTAGAAAATCTGTGTTAATATTTTTTGATGATATACTAATCTACAGCAGGTCTTGGAAGGATCATGTTCAACATGTTGACAGGGTGCTTAAACTATTGAAGGAGAAACAATTATATGCAAAAACCTCCAAATGTTTCTTTGGAGTACAAGAGGTGGAATATCTAGGTCATATTGTATCTGAGGAGGGTGTTAAGGTAGACCCTAACAAAATTAAAGCCATTAAGGAATGGAAAGTCCCCACAACCATAAAGCAGTTGCAAGGATTTCTCGAGTTAACAGGGTATTATCACAAGTTTGGTAAGAATTATGGGAGAATAGCAGCACCTCTAACAACATTATTGAAGAAAGATGCATTTTCATGGACTCTTGAAGCAACTAAGGCCTTTGAACATCTTAAAGAGGCAATGTGCCAAGCAACGATCTTAGCTACGCCAAACTTCACAAAAACCTTTATTATAGAATGTGATGCCTCAGAAAATGAAATTGGTGTTGTTTTAATGCAAGAAGGAAGACCCGTTGCTTTTGAAAGTCATCCAATCAAAGGAAAGTATTTACAAAAAGCTATTTATGAGAAGGAAATGTTGGCAATACTACATGCACTAAAGAAATTGCGACCTTACCTAATGGGAAGACACTTCAAGGTAAAAACTAATCATGATAGTCTTAAATACCTTTTGGAAGAAAGACTATCTTCAAAAGAGCAGCAAAAATGGATCACAAAGATGTTGGATTATGACTTTGAAATCATCTACAAAAAAGGGAAGTTAAATGTTGTTGCAGATGCACTCTCAAGAAAGGATGAGGATGTGGAAGCATTGCTTTGTGCCATTTATATTATCCAACCAGATTGGATAACTGAAGCAAGGGAGGAATGGAAGAATGACGAAGAAGTATGGACACTCATTCAAAAGTTGCAACAAGATCACAGTACATCTGATACATTTAGTAGGAAAAATGATTCCTTATGGTACAAAGATCTCTTATATCTTTGTAAGAATTCCACTAAAACAAAAGATTCTTTTGGAATTGCACACCTCTCCCTTAGGACGACACTCGGGATTTTTAAAAACTTACCACAGGGTGAAGAAAGAATTTTTTTGGGATGGTCTTAAATCTGATATTCAAAAGTTTGTGGCGGAACATTTGGTTTGCCAGCAAAATAAAGTTGAGACAATTAAGACCCCAAGTCTGCTACAGCCTTTATCCATTCCAAATCAACATTGGGAGGAGGTTTCAATGGATTTTATCACAGGTTTACCTAAGTCCGAAGGAAAGAGTGTCATCACAGTGGTAGTTGATAGACTTCCCAAGTATGCACACTTTTGTGCATTATCTCATCCATTTAAAGCAAGTACAGTTGCTAATGTATTTATGGAAACAATTCAAAAGCTACATGGAAACCCAAAGATTATTGTAAGCGACAGAGATCCCATTTTTACTGGAAATTTTTGGACAGAATTATTTTCTTGTTTGGGTAATCAACTAGCTCATAGCTCATCTTATCATCCTCAATCTGACGGGCAAACTGAGATAGTGAACAAATGTTTGGAAGGATATCTTCGTCATTTTGTATCTGATAAACAAACACAATGGGTCAAGTGGTTACCTCTGGCTAAATGGTGGTATAACACTTCCTTCCATATTGCAGCGAAAATGACCCCATTTATGGCACTTTATGGATATCATCCACCGTCCATCACATCGTCTTCAAGAGAATATTCTAAGGTTCAAGCAGTGGAAGATCACATCGAGCATCAACAACAAGTTCTCCAACTCTTAAAGGATAACATAAATTTGGCACAAAATCGAATGAAACAATAGGCAGATCAACATCGCAACAAGAGAAGTTTTGATGTAGGAAACTGGGTATTTTTACAGCTACAACCATACAAACAAATGTCCCTCAAGCAAGCTAAGAAGGATAATAAATTATCGCCAAAGTACTATGGTCCTTACAAGGTGTTGCAAAATATTGGTACTATGGCCATACAAATTGGAGCTTCCTGCTTCTTCTCGAGTGCACCCAATTTTCCATGTTTCATGTTTAAAGAAGGTTATAGGTGACAAACTTCCAGTTCAAACAATATTGCCAGAACTTGATGCGGAAGGAAAAATCATATTGGAACCTGAAGCAGTGACGGAAACAAGAACTCGACAGCTACGAAATCGATCAATTTCAGAGTATCTCATCAAGTAGAAGAACTTACCCACTGAAGATTCCACATGGGAGGATGAGAATTTTATACAAAAGCATCCAGAGCTACTCAAGCGTTGAGGACAACAATTTTTTGAAGGAGAGGAGCATGTTAGGTCCCTATAATACTAGTGTAGTCCCTTATTGTTGTTAGTGTAGCCCCCTTATTGTTATTGTTGTACCCCTGTAACCCCCATATTGTTATTATTGTGCCCCATATAAAGCCTTATTGTTGTGCCCTTACATTATTATTGTTAGGTCGGCTAGGATTATAATGTGACCCCATGGACTCCTATATATAGAAAGGAGGTTTTGTCATTTGAATCATCCAAGAATTATTCATTTATGTAATGTAAAGGAGGTTGCCCCCTCGAACTGGCTGATTTCTAACGCGTTGATCTCTCTTTTTTTCTATTTTGGAGTTGGTTTCATAACATTTCTTGTTCCTGTTAATCTATTGTTTGCTCCTGAAAACCTGGCATTCTGCTGCTGAAAATTTGTTGTCTCTCATTCAATTAGCTCACACAATTTGTCCCATCTCCTTTCATCAAGGATAGAAAATTTTTAATAATTGGCATACAAATTGGAACTTCCTGCTTCTTCTCGAGTGCACACAGTTTTCCATGTTTCATGCTTAAGAAGGTTATAGGTGACAAACTTTCGGTTCAAACAATATTGCCAAAACTTGATGAGGAAGGAAAAACCATATTAGAACCTGAAGCAGTCACGAAAACAAGAACCCGACAGCTACGAAATCGATCAATTTCAGAGTATCTCATCAAGTGGAAAAACTTACCCGCTGAAGATTCCACATGGGAGAATGAAAATTTTATACAGAAGCATCCAAAACTACTCAAGAGTTGAGGACAACATTTTTTTGAAGGAGAGGAGCATGTTAGGGCCCTATATTACTAGTGTAGTCCCTTATTGTTGTTAGTGTAGCCCTTTTATTGTTATTGTTGTACCCCTGTAGTCCCCATATTGTTATTATTGTGCCCCATAATAACCCACTATTGTTATTGTTGTGCCCTTACATTATTGTTGTTAGGTCGACTAGGATTATATTGTGACCCCATGGACTCTTATATATAGAAAGGAGGTTTTGTCATTTGTGTCATCCAAGAATTATTCATTTATGTAATGTAAAGGAGGTTGCCCCCTCGAAGAGGTTGATTTCTAAGGCGTTGATCTATCTTTTCTTCTATTTTGTGAGCTAGTTTCATAACACTTCACAACCACATGTTGAATCCTTCCATAATGCAACACACCAACCCTAGTTGAATTCTAACCCTAAACCTCCCCTAGTGACTTTCCATAAGAGGTTGAAAATCAGAAAACGAGGAGAAGAATGTGATTTGAAGGTGTGACTTTTGGTGTGATCAACAATGTGAATAAGTCTCGTGCCTTGACCTTGGGTGATGAAGTCTAATTGAGATCTACTTAGAAGAAAAGACTGAACCCTAGAATGGAGTTAGGGAATAAGAAACCCTAGTTTCAAACCCTAGCTATCATTTTATGAGGGAGCAAAGTCAATGAGGAGAGCTTAACATGAAAAAACACCCATGGGATTGTCACACAAATTCTATAAGGGTAATGTATACAATACCATTGCCAAGATTTCATAGAAAATTTTTCAAAAATTACTAGCACATAGAAACCCTAACAATATCCATTCCATGCAATAGCCATAATGATATTCCAATACAAAAAATACTTACAAGAAAAATGCATGAACCAATCCCTTATTGCTCCAAAATGACATCTCCAAAACAAGAGAATAGCTCCATAAGCAAAAACTCCATAATAGATCACATCTCCACAAGATACACGACAAATTTCAGCTAGGCCAAAATCTCTAAGAGGGTCGAATTGATCCACAAGTGATGATTAAAACGAAATGAAGGTGACCTCTATTTATATGAGGTCAACCTCAAGTTATTTTTAGCCTAATGAAGCCCCTCATAACAAGTTTGACACCAAATGAACTTGGATTACGAGCAACCCACTAGCTAATAATAAATTAGACCATAAATGCCCACACGTATGAGCCATAGCATCTCAAAAAGTTGATGCCATGCCCTTTAAGGGCTCCAAATGCCATGCTAAGGTGTGGTGACGTGTCCAACTGTATCAAAGTTCCTAGATCATCCAAAATTTGAGGGGATGTCCTCAAATCCACCTCACATTTTCCTTTGGGGTCCCAAGTGCATCTGGGGTGCCATCAAGTGGTCTCCATGGGTCTTCAACTGTCAAATAAGGCCTCTGTCTCTCCAACATTAGGGCTTCTTCAGTTGCAACAAGCCCTCCCTAGTCTCTCAATGGGACACCATCCTCATCTGGGCTCTGAATCAGGTCCTGCGTATCAGGTTTTGTCAAGGTTGACCTATGAGCACACTAGGTCCAATGGTGTCATCGTGAAGAATCCTCAAAGCTAGGTCAAAGTTGCCCAACGTCCTGGGTCCTGAAGTTAGCTTGGGACATGTAACGTCTACTCATGTTGTCAAGAGACTCCAATCTCTCAACACTGCATCTGCTAAGGCCATATACTTCTCTAAAAGGTTTGGGTACCTGTGGAGTGGATGCCCTCAAAACCTGGGTTGTTGTGGACCACCTGTCAAAAACCACGTGAACTCAAGTGAAAGCAACCATTCATCATAGACTAAGACCAATAATGCATCTCAGTGAACCAACTTGAATGTTAAGGGCATGTTAATACTTCAAATAAGGATCACCTTCTAATATCTAACTAGACCAAGCTCATAAAGGTGTTCCCTACCTTGGGAGAGGTGACTAATGGTCAACCCTATTAGGTGCTTCCAACCCTCAAGGGGAAATGATAGTTCCAGGGTGAACCCCTCAATCAACAAGTGCTAGTGTAAATAATGTGGTAATGAAGGGGAAGAGGCTTCATGGTCAAGGAGACCAGCTAATGGGGAGTCCACATCTGGAGTGTATGAATGTAAAGGAAGGGGAAATTGTGGAGGCATGAGTTACTCGCTCAGCTTGATTTTTCCACCCCTCTTGTGTGTCTTTTACTTCTTCTTGATTATTCCTTGTATTACCACATATAGCTCAAAGGTTAGAGCTTGCTCTTTATGATATACCAGTTTTATTTCCCCTTAAGATGAGTCAGTTCATTGCTCAAGATTGGGACATGCAAGGGGTTTTGTTTAATCAAATGGGGCATCATGTGCTCAGAAACCAGGTGACATCCATATGAAGAAGGTAGAGCTCATGCTAGGCCTTTGCCCATGTGCTAATCTTATGTCCTGGCCATCTTTTGCATTTTGATTTTCTTCTTTTTCTTTCAATGTGGCCATGATATGCTTTTTTATTATTTTAGTTGCATCAACCTCCAGGGCAAAGTTTTTTGGCCCTACTCAAGGAGTGTGAACATATGGGTGCCAAATGCCAAAGAACAAATGACAAGTTAGACCCGAAGAGTGGAGGTGAGATATGGGGCATGTAATGTGTGATGGAAAGTGTCAAGTATAGTATAGGGAATAATGAACTCACCATCTCAATCCTGGTTTTCCAAGTAGTGCCCCTCTTATAACCCTAAGGGCCTTAAGGGAGGCCCCACTGGACTAGGGTTGAAGATTAACCCCTAGTAAGGTGAGAGAACATAATTATAGCCAAGATCGAGCAATCTTCTAGATCACCCCTTTATCCATACTAAATTCCCAAAACAAACAAGTATAAGCACCCGATTGCGAAATGATCGAAGTACCTTTTAAAAAGCAACCCACCTTCATCCAAGCATAAATGTCGAATGGTGAGAGGCACATGGCTAATGCAAATGGCAGAGACACATGGCATATCACCGTCAAATAGTGTTTGTTAGGAGCTATTGCCTGGTTGGTTGTTCGACTGGCTCTCTAATGAAGAAGAAAAGTTCTCCTATGGAGTTGACCATTTTGGTGGGTAACCCTACGCATCATAATTTCCGACATGAAAATACTCTTTCCTATGGATGTCCACAAAATCCTCCCAAGTAGGTCCTTCAAGACCTTCAAATGATTCATCTTCTTCCTCTTTAGCTTGCATATAGTAGGCATCACACCAATGTTTGGCATGGGGAACTGCTTTCAATACTGCAAATGTGATCTTCCTTGAGTTGAAAAAGTTAATGACAAAGAAATGCCCTTCTAATTGATATAATTGTTTTTTTAATGCATACCCTTCTAATTGATCTAGCCATTTTTCTAATGCATACCCTTTTGATTGAACTAGCCATTTTTCTAATGCTTACCCTTCTAATTTTTCTTTCAAATAGGGGGATATCAAAATTGAATTGTACATTGAAAAGTGTTTGTCCATTACAAGGTTGGCTTATCGAAGTTGCATCCATCATGGTTGGAACTCCTTGAAGAATCTAGATAAATCAGTTCATCATCTTGCTCCTCTACTTCTAGAGGGCTTCATTGAGCAATAACTTTATAGTATATCCTACTCCATCCTCTTCCGCTATCTAAGGATGTTTGGACCAGTAAGGAAGGTGGTCTGGTGGGTCACATATCTCAAGCCCTAGTTTCATGTACCCTAACTTCATTCAATGGGTTATGGGATGCATAACACACTACTATGATACCATTGATCCATATTTAACTTCATTTAAGAGCAACCCAAGGGACAACAGATTATATTGTAGAATTTATGGAGTTTGATATGTTGTACCAAATAAGATAAACTATAAAAGGAAAACAGAATGAATACAAAACAATATTGCAGAAGAAAACAACTTTATTCATAAAAGTTTTGCACACTAGTGGTAGCAACTCCAAGAAGAGATGTGAAGCTGCTCTCTCTTGCCAAGCCTATTACAAGATGTTGCTGCCACTATTTATCACTAAGTACATCAGAAATGAAAGACTAAACATTGGAAGGCCATGAGCAAGGTGCACCAAGTTGGACATGTAACAGCCAACTTATCAGCACCACGACTTTTCTCTCTGCACTTTAAATTGAGTGCTGGATAGCTCTTTGGAAAGCTTTGAATAAGCAGAACAACATGAAGGGTATCAGAACTCTATTTGAGCTTTGAAGAGTTTTGTCAGCAAAAAGCTTCTGGGAAAGGCCTGAAAATCACATTTTTTTTTTTGACAAAAGTTTAGGATCTACTATGGAACAACCTGACCAGCCCAAACAGTCACCTGGATCAACCACTTAGACTTCCTACCAAAGCAAAATAACATGCAGAATCTACCATATGTAAATTTTGCATTAAGTTTTATTAAGAAGTCAGTTAGCTTGAACTTAATAGGAATTGTGTACATAGCAAACCACTCTAAAAATATCCTTGGGGTTTTTATACTAATTAGGCTGCTCGTGATTTCAATATGTTGTATGGGAGAAATGAATATTTCAGATTACACTACTTTATGTTTTTAACCCTTTAAACCTATCTCTATTTTCACAGCGCATTTTTACTTAGTGGACTAGATAACCACAAAATAATGACAACAAAGCTCAGGTTCTACCATGTGTCAGATTTCACTCTGTTAAGAAGCCAGTTATCCTGAATTTACTAAGAATGTTTTTAATCTGGCTAAAATAAACTCGACATGTATATCAAACCACTCTAATTAATTTTCCTGGGGTTACTAGGTATGCTGTGTTTGCCCTCTGCAGGTTCTAAATGTCATCCCTTTAACAGTCGATGACAAATCCATTTTACTTTTTCTAATTATTCCTCTCATCTAGCTAGTTTGAAGAAAACAACTTTAACTGATTTATATCGTAGTTAGTAAGGGGTGGCTTACCACATCCAGCAGATTAAGATATCAAGTTCAATTACAATTTGTCCAAATTATTATGTGAACAACTCTTTTATGACAAGTCCATAAAGTCGGATTCAGTCCAACTAATTTTAACCAAAAAAAGGAGTAACAAAGTATACTTTTAAAAACCATATTATTGTAGCAACATTAAAACCTTGGCAAATCTGTATTGCCTTCGAAATATTATACACCGTAAATAATAATAATTTTATGGAAAATATTTGACTTTTTATGTTTTATCGCAATATTTTTAATTTAACCGATTTATTTTGCAACCATAAGGCATGTCTTCCTTTTCAATTGATGAATCTTTCTGTAGAAGACTGCCGTAATGGAGTAATTTAATTTAGCAAGGTAGAAATTTATTAAGCATGTCAATTTGTTTCAAGGCTAACAGACCTCAATCTTAACAAATTCACCTGTTTAAAAAGGTTGTCCAAAATGACCCTAAACCAGGTGAATTATTTTTCCAAGAGACTAAAAATAGACCCGCAGTAGCTAGTTTACCATGTCCTTCAATACACTTAAAAGTCTGCAAATTCAGTCTAAATATAGTTCAAACCACACTTACAGAATGCAATGTGAAGCTGCAAATAACCCAAACAAAAGACGGTAAAATCTGGATGTACCCACTGAGAAAGTACAGAAACATAGGTGAATCAAGAAGAGATAGCTATTACCTCAAACTATATGTATCTTTCAATATGATAAGACATAGGAACGAGGGAACAACTAAAATGAACCCATTGTATTCATCTATGAGAATGAAGATGACTAATTTGAAGCATGTATCTCTAGATACAACAAAATCATGTATCAATAACCATCGCTATGTCACAACGGTGCCACCCTTTATGACAGGGAAATATTTGTCAATGAAATACAACATTCATTAATAAATCCTAAACTAACACGATCTAAAATCTATAGACTACGAGTGCATCCATACACAATAAGACCAGTTTTTGCAGGGAATACAAGAGTACATATGGCTAATGTCTACAATTCAGAAACGAACAGTGCGCTCTAACCAATATTTCTCAGTAAAGACTAGTATAAATTATGCCCACAAGGGAAATGAAAAATGCACAAATACATACCTCACTAACCCTGGAAGCGTGAAGGACGGGAGTTTCAGATGACCCAATGTCAGCAGCCATGCATTTTTCCGGCCATACAAATGCCACTTCAGGCAGAGAAGGGCACGGGCAAAAGGGCAGTGTGGATTCTCCGAGAACGATACCAGGAGCCAGACCAAGGACGAAGAAGATAAGGCAAGCAGCAGCCATGTCAGTCCAAAACAATCAACTGTAAAAATTATAAAGATGAAGACCCCACTTAAATTCGATCCGGAGCCCTGTGTTTGAGGATGGAGGCGTTCGCCATATGAAGTTGCCCGTTATGGATTGTGCGAGCCCTCTGTATTTGGAAAGAAATTCACCAATTTCTGTGAAAGCTCCCCCCGCCTACTTCGCTATGCTTGAATAAAAGTTGGGTATACGCCAAATAAACTAGCATGTAATATGTAATTATAGTTGTTGTGTTGGTGGGTGTGTGCGAGACCGAGTCGCATTGCATCGGGGGGTGTTACGGTTTTCTAAACTTTGAATCCATGGCTGCAATTTTATCCCCTTGCATCTATTGACTTGGCAGTTTGGACCGCGTTTTCGGTTTGATTTGACTTGTTTGCAGTTAGCAATTCGATCCGGGGGCGGTTACATCGTAAACTGTTTCAGTGGTATTGCTGTTGTGTCATTTTCTCCTCTTTAAACGTAACAAATCCGGGTTTTGTGTTTAAATTTCCTCTTGTAGGGTTGTGAGTAGACCATGGCCTTGTTTTGCTTCAGGAGCTCCTTTGTTCCCAGCAAAAAAAATTCAAACATACTTTACTTGCATCTCACATTATTGGAAATTGAATTAAGGTTTGACATTGTAGTATGTCGATGTGAGTTTGAAATGATGGCAATAAAATATTGTGACGAAATGGACGTAAAATATAAGTAATCCATTGGCGTTCACTCTAAGATTCTTTCACATGAATCTTATCTTAGATAATTTAAAGATAGGAAAAAGTCCATGGTTCAAAACCTTTTTCAATGTTAAAGTTAATTAAGTCTTACTGGGATGTTATATTTTCTAGTTGGTTTCAAATTTTATGGGGTACCTTGTCTTGTCATAGTAAGGTTGGAAGGATAGGTGTTTTATTGGAATTTAGGATTTCGAGATCTCGGCTCTAGTTTCTGGCGGTCTCTAGACGTCTCAGTGCTAGGTTGAATTATGAATTTCTGATTTATGATATATGTGATTTGTGGGTTGTTACATATATTTCGTGAGATTGCTAATCCCCATCATCCATTTCACCCTTGAAAAAAAATATTAAAATTTTAATTACAGTTTTATTTGTAGTATTTTTTTTTTTTTTAAGATTTAATGATAAAGGTCATGGTTTTCATTTCATAGTAAAGTATTTTTTTAAATTAAAGTCCTTGCTTTTAATGACTTGTTTGGATTTAATTAATGTTTGTGTTTTTTATATTTATTTTATTTTATGTGGTTGATTTATATGTTTCATCATGTGGATTTTTATTGTGTTATTGTTGTTTGTGTTTTGTTAAGTCAAAAATTTATTTAATTTTTTTATTATGTTATTATTGCTTGTGTTTTATCATGTTGATTTTTTTTTACACAAATAGTGGTAGTTTTTTATTATGTCAAAGTTTTTTTTGGAAACCAATGTCAAACTTTTGTCATGTTATTCATCATTTAACGAGATCAAAATTATTTGACACTAACTTAATGGCCAACTCCCCATATCACTATGGTGACAACTCAACGTGCTATGTCACAAGCTAGAGGGACTATGTATATGACATTATAGGTGATCAAACTAGACTATGTCTTAATTTGTGTTATTCACTCACGATCAATTTTGACTAATTTAATGCACAAGATGACTAAAATAATTTGATATTGGAACAAGGTAATGATCACCATCATCCACTAGGAGCAATATTATCATTAGGAACCACCACGATCATTTGATCATTCATTTCTTGTATAAATATGTAATTATAAGTACTTGAAAATGGCGTAGTTAATAGAGTGTGAGTTCTCTAATTTCTTCTTTGTGTTTACAATACATGTAGATCTCATCTTTATACATGACTCGAGTATATAATGCTTCTTCACAATGTTTGATCTAGGTGGATATTGGTGGCCACCCGCCTATTCCACTTGGGGCCCTACCATTGTCTCTTTTAGTTTTTTAGTTTTGGCACAACTTACTATTTTTAGCAGTTTTTCGGGTCTTGAACTTGCAAAGCTGTTTTGAGGCCCTAAACGACGTATTTTGGGCATCGCGCCTTTGGCTAATATGATTCTATTTCAAAATCAATATTCATGATTAGCAGTTGTATTCCTTGGATAGATCTTTCTAACGATGTATAATGTGCGTCAAACGGAGATAGTATGCCAAAGTTACGACCCCGGGAAGTTGAAACACCAATTTACCCAAACGGGGCCCATAGTTTTGGCGCTTCATCTCCTAGGGTTAGGTTTTTGGATGTTTTGGGTTTTCCATTGTTTCTCTATAATAAATAGGCCCTGTTGCTTCAATGGAACACAATTCAAAGGCTTGTAGCCGCCACATCTCTTCTCAAAGATAAGCTACCAAAGCCCTAGCTATTTTATTTGCATTCTGTCTATAAGAAAATTTCAGTTATTTGATATTAATGAAAGGAAGTGTT
Source organism: Pinus albicaulis (assembly GCA_034641835.2). Lineage (NCBI taxonomy): Eukaryota > Viridiplantae > Streptophyta > Pinopsida > Pinales > Pinaceae > Pinus > Pinus albicaulis. The sequence goes on along the minus strand of CM076581.1, from coordinate 320,181,857 downwards.
ATTTCTATTGCATCTTTGTATTTATGGTTATATGTGTATTATGTTGCGTTCCTACATAAATCCATATCAATGTTACAGTAACTACTCTAATTTTGTACTAATTTGTATAAATAGTATGTTAAATAAATTGAGAAATTCTATTATTATACATTTAAATCTTATGTCATTGCATAGTCTATTGCTTAGAGAGTTCATGATTTGTGTGAAGGAATAGTTTCAAAGTCTTACTTAAGCATGAAACTCTCTAGAGCATTCAACTTTCTTCAACATGCCCCATCTTTTTTATGTGAGCAGTGCTTGTGCTTCATCATGCCAAATATTTTCTGCATGATTTATGTTAGTGTTTCATCATGTTAGAGCTTTTTGGTGTAACCAACACCAAACACTTGTTATGCTAGATAGCATATGACAATGCCAAAGCTCTTTAGCACCAACCCCATGCCACATCATAGTCTAAAGGAACGATTATGTGTACAACATAATATATGAACAAATTGGGTCATGCGTTGGCCTAGGTTGTGAGATAATGAATAATTTTAACCAATTCAACACATGACATGACCAACATAATTTGATAATGGAACAAGGTAGTGATCATTTTCCTTTAATATTAAGATCAATCATTATGAACAACCCTAATTATTGATCATTTAACCCTTATAAAAGTATGCAAACATAAGTACTTGAAAAATTCTTCACTCGTAGAGTGTGAGTTCTTGAATTCCTCTGTATATTTTATGATACATTTAGCCATCTCCATACATGACTCAAACACATTGTACTTATTCACATTGATTCAATTTCAACTTCAATTTTGTACACATTTTTATAAGCAATACTTTATATCCTTAGAAATATTTAGTGTTATGTGTTTGAAACTTATGCATAGTCTCTTACTTACATCAATGAGTAACAAATGTTCATTTGTTCATTTCCTTATTGTTTTGATTTGTACATATATTAGTTTTTTATTATCTAACTCCACACTATGCATTTTATAGTGCAATTTAATTTAATTCATAGTTGCACACATTATTCATGACATGAATTAATTATTCAATTGTACACTTTATCACTATACAAATATGTATGGCTACACTATATTATATTTGAGTTCTAAATTATATTAATTTTGAGATTTTTATACGAAAGCTTTAAACATTTTTAACATCAAAATTCATTATATATTTTTTCCTAGTTTTTCAATATTTTTTTTAATAAACTTCAAATTTTTAATGTTATACTAATGATTTATTGTCATGATATAAAAAATTGTCCATTTAATCAATGTTTTCTCAAATTAATAATTTCTATGTCAAAATCTTAGCATTTTTAAAGTTAAATCTCCATGATTGAAATCTTTTATATAGCATATCATGTGCCTAAAACAAATCCATATATGAAAGTTATGGCCTTTGTAAGTGGGCATTCCATTGTAGCTAATCAAAGCCCTATCTTTTTACATGTTCAACTTCTATGATGAAGGTTATTATCATGTGGTTTTTTCATCTATCTCTTTTTAACATCATTAAATTCATATAACATCTACACATCATATTGCATAAATAAAACCACAAATAAATTGATGTTTCCACTAAAATGTGCAAATAGTAATTGAACAAATTGGGTTAAGTGGGGAAATCTGGGCAATTTTCATATCTGAGTAATCAAAACAACAGAGAAAGGTGGGGTAATTATGTAAATTGGGGAAATATGTTCAAAATTGGTTGGGGAAAATGGAGCTAATTGGGTAAGTTAGCTAAATTGGGTCAATTAGGGAAAACAGTTGAGGTTAAATGGGTAATTAGGGTTGATTAGAAAATTACAATAATTGAGCCTATTTGAGGCAATTGAGAAAATTAGGAAAGTTTCTTAAGTATGAAAAGTAGGTATGCCTAGTAAAACTAAGGCAATTTGTGTTAGTCAAGTTAAATGGGGAAATTGAGACTAAGTGAGTGAATTAGGGAGTATGAAAAAAATGGGCTAGTTTGAGCCGTTGGAAAAGCGAGGCTTATTAAGGAAATTGGGGCAAGTGGGGCTACCTCGGAAAAATTGGGTCTATTAGGTTGAAAACGTCTAATTATTATACTTCGAAAACTAAGGATAATTGAGGATAATTGAGGTTATCTATACAAATAATGTTCTAACTTGGAAATTTTGTGTGATTAGTGTAAATTAGGGCGAGTTGAGATAGTTGGGGCTAATTGGGGAAACTTCCCATATTGGGCTATTTCTTAGGAATTGGGAAAAACTGGGCTAATTGGTAAAAAAAGGCATAATTAGGCTACTTGGTAAACTAAGGAAAATTGGGTTAATTAGGCATTTAGGAAAATTGGTGCTAATTAGGGTTATCTAAACAAATAATCTACTAATTGGGAAATTTTGGGTTTTTAGTGTAAATTGGTGTAAATCGAATAAGTGGGGAAATTTCCCTACTTAAGGTAAATTGGGGCATTCTTTTAGGGAAAATTAGTTTAATTATGGATAATTGTATAACCAACCCTGTAGGATAAATATGTCTTATGCAAGAACTATGTTCTGGTTGGGGCACTATGCATGGTCCATGAATGCTAAAGGTAAATGGCATGGCCATAAATCATGTTTTTTTTAATCCCAAAACATTTCGTGGGAAATAAGAACCACCCTTTGTTGAAAATATAAACATGGAAAACATGACCCTTTTCTAGTCTAAAAATTCCCTACGAAGGGATTGTGTGATGATGCAAGGACCTATGTATGACATATATTGAATCTGAAAGGCAAATGTGATAAATTAATACTCTAGGTTTTAGCGTTGGACCATGAAGTGGGTCATATGGACCATCCATGGTGTGCCAATTAATATAATGACCATATCTTACTCATGTGTTAAATATTTTAGGGCCCTCCACATGACCCATAAACCCTATAAGAAAAATTTATGGCCTAAGACTATTGTTTTTAACCATGCACCATGTCTTGGTGCATAAGAACCATCTCTTGTGCACAAAACATTAGAATGGATACCATCTACCACTTGGTTATTGAAGGTTTCTTCATGGCTTGTATGATGACCTTATATCTTGTCTTTTAATCTCAAACCACAGTTATCGTATCCCTCTCATATGCCTAGGATTCCCTATTTACAACACATGTGATGACCTTGAACCATCACATGGGCCATAAGAACCTTTCTTGGTGTTTCAAATCTTGAAATTACCACCATATATCACTTGAAAGCCAAATATTCCCTCTATAGATCCTATGTGAGGGTTTGGGGCCTCACACATGCCCAATGAACCATAAAATAAAATGTTATGGACCAATAAATTTCCACTACCCATTAATCGTTAACCATATTGACCATAGTTAACTTCAATAGACCAATGAACCCATATTCTTTTCTAGTCATGTCATGGTCCTCTTAGGCCACTACCTGTCATTTGTATCATTTTTTTGTAAGTTCTATTTTTTACAACACAGTATGATCCAAGTGACCACCCAACATAGTAAAAAATTGTCTTGATATTACCAACTTTCAGGCCCTGATCTGTTAATGCATTTTTTGGGGCCTTTCCATATTTGTTTCAAGGTAGTTTACACACAATAATTGGGAACTGAATTTAGTTTGTGAGTGTTCTTCCAATAAGCTAAATAAGACCCAAAAAGAAACATCAAATGAAAATTTATGATCCCAATAAGCCTCATCTTTTTTCTCTATGGCTTAAATTCATCAAGCACAACATTCCTACTTGTAGAAATTTGAATAACTGATATATTATTCACCGAGATTCTCCTAATCACACACTATTTTAACTCCATGCACAATACAGAATCTCTTCTACCATTGATCATTAATTGCGGAAATAAAAACAATCGCATGCGCACATTAAAACCATAAACAATCACACATATGAACACAGTATTTTATGGGAAAGCCTAAAGTTGAAAACCCCCAACTATCTGTATATTATATGTCATAGAGATCATGTAACAAACATTATACAAAGCTCCTCACAAGCTCTCAGTATAATCTCCAATTGCTACACACTAATCAAGCCCGATCTAGAAAATCACATGCTCCAATATCTGCCACCTGATAGCCTGCCTCTACTGCGCAATCACTGCTGAAGAATGGCTTTGAATGAACTCGAATTGGTCCAGCCTTGCTCACGCAATCTTCATTGGAATATCTAATCACTGGTTGTTGCAAATCATGCAACAGTATAGTCGCAACTGATAGTCACACTGCTCTTTCACCTACCTCTTCACTGGTCTCCACTGAAACTGTCCATGCACTGTAGTTAACTGATGTATTCTTTAGTTGATTAATGAATTATTAATTAGTGAATTAATTAATAATTAATTCACACCACTCTAACTAGGGTATCAATCAGTTAGAATAGATACAACTAGCTCAACTATGTTTAACTCAGTTAAACTGAACACAACTCCATCAACTAGCTCAATAACTCCACCAAACTCTGTCACATGAGTTATAACTGAAGTATCCATGCAATAGCTCCACTTAACCCTCAGGAATAGCGTAATTCCTTCTGTCAGCTCCTGTGCCACATCTGTGCACTTAACTGAAGTGCTCCAAGAGAATAAGATAATGTTTAGAGTCTAAATATTATTAAGAGCTAATAATATTCGACATATCTATTTTTAGACTGGCAATCTAAAAATAGATTCCGCCCATTATGTCTAAAAATAGAAGTCCATATATTTTTCCAACTTGACCAACCATCCACAAATAGCATCCTGCAACTCATAGAATATGATCGACATGTCTAAAAATAGACTTGCACCAAAAATAGCCTGCGAGCCCACTTAGTGAAGGCGACTTCTTTCCACTAAGCTCATCTTCTTGTTGCAATCTCAACACTCCCTCTCAACAATATAAGGATTATCTGCCACCCCTATCCTACCCCTGTGGTATTCGAATTTTCTCCTGGTGAGCACCTTCGTCAAGATATTAGCATCCTGATCCTCCATGGGAATGTATGAAAGTAGCATGATCTTCCGCTGCACACAATCTCTGATATGATAGTATCGGTCTGTGAAGCCATGCTGCCTCAACTCATCCTCCTGTCTGTACCATGATCCATATCCCGATGTGCCTCTGATATATCTCAATACATGCTTGTCTGCCTTCCAGTAGAGCTTGGTAGGCTTAACCATATCTTGTGAAAGTTGGTTAACAGCATAGCATATGTCGGGTCTTGTATTGACCAGATACATAAGCGACCCCACCAACTGTCGATAAACAGTGGCATCCACTACCTCTGCCGATGTAGCATCCTCTTTCCTCCAACCACCAGGAAGAGGAGTGTCGATAGGCTTGCAGCCATACATATTGAACTTCTCCAGTATCTCCCGAGCATACTTGCCTTGAGCCACAAACAGTCCATCACTGCGATGCCAAATTTCCAATCCCAGGAAATAATGAAGGAGGCCCAAGTCCTACATCTCAAACTCTTTTTCAAGATCAACCTTGCATGAGAGTATCAACAGTTCATCACCCGTCAAAATCAAATCATCTACATAAAGTACAAAGATCCGCAACTTACCCTCCACCACAATTTGGTATAGGTTCGGCTCCGCCTCACTCTTAGAGAATCCAAGTCCGGTGAAATAACTGTCTATCCGTGTGTACCAAGCACGAGGTGCTTGCTTCAACCCATACAATGCTCTCTTGAGCCTGCACACATGCGACTCGCTACTAAAGATCTCGAAACCTTTGGGCTGCTCTATGTACACCTCCTCCTCAATCACTCCGTTGAGGAATGCAGTCTTCACATCCATCTGATGAATGTGCCACCCCATCTGCGCTGAGAGAGAAAGAATCGTCCATATGGAAGAATACCTTGCGACAGGTGCAAAGGTTTCCTCATAATTGATCCCCTCAATCTGTGAGAAGCCTCGGGCAACAAATCTTGCCTTGTACTTCTCCACACTCCCGTCAGCCGTTTTTCTTCTGTCTCTTGTGTATCAATCTCAACTCACCCACCGATCTACCTGGACAACTTCCCAAGCACTGTTTCTGACAATGGGTCATACTCCTCCACCATGGCATCTACCCATGTGGGCTCCTGCGCTGCTTCTTCAAAAGAAGATGGCTCTGTCACGACACACTTGCTCATAAGAGCCATGTATCCAAAAGATATCTACCTGTGTGACCTGCCTCGCCTAAGCCAGGGACAGGTGCTCCTACAACCTTCTCTGCATCTTGAGCCAGTCGCTCAGCTTCTGTAGTGCGCTTCCGCCCTCTGATGGTTGGAGCTGCATGAGTGGTCTCTTCCACTCCATGAACCTCCTCTTGTGGTTGATCCACATCCTAAGGCTCATCCTTAGGAACTAATAGCTCCTCATCTGCATGCAAGTGTGGCTCCTTCTCAAGCGAACACTTCATGGCTTTCTCCTCCTGAAATTTGATATCCCGTCGCACAACAGTCTTGTGACTGTCTAGCAAATACACACGATAGTTGTGGGGCGTATCAGTGTACCCAAAAAATATCCCAACCTCTACGGTCGGCTCCAGCTTCTTCCTGGCATCCTTCGTCACATGAATGTAAACAGGTGAACCAAAAATCCTCAAATGGGAAATATCAGGCTTCTTACCAGAAAACGCCTCCTCGGGTGTACTCATGCCAAGTATCCTGTGAGGACAACGATTTTGCACATAAACCGCAGTATTGCATGCCTCAACCCACAAGTGTATGGGAAGGCCCTGATCATGCAACATTTCTCGTGCAGCACCCATGATCATTCTGTTCTTCCGCTCAACAACCCCATTCTGCTGTGGGTTATGAGGTGCTACAAGCTCTCTTCGAATTCCTTCTGCGCTGTAAAAGTCCTTGAATTCGCCAGAGATGAATTCACTACCATTGTCACTCCTAAGAGCCTTCACTTGCTTCCCCGATTCTTTCTCAACCAGTGCCTTGAACTCACAGAACTTTGAGTATGTCTCGCTCTTCTTCTGCATGAAGAAGATCCAACACTTCCGAGAAAATTCATCAACAAATATCACATAGTACCTGTGCTTTGCTGTCGAAGCTACTGAGAAAGGTCCACACACGTCTATGTGAATTCTCTCAAGGATCATCGTGGCGCAACTATCCTTCTCGTGAAAGGTGGTTTTCACAAATTTTCCCAAGGTACATCCCTTGCACTGATCTGACTGCGCAAGAGTACCCTTAGGAAGCCCAGTAGAAATCTGCTGCAGTATCTTGAAAGCTCCATGGTGAAGGTGGCCCAAACTCCGGTGCCACAGCTCGCCATCATCCCGGCTCACCACTCCTTCTGCCTTGCATGCCATTGCTTCGCAACCATCTACCTGCAATTGATAAAGGTTCTTATCTCAAACCCCTATCCTCCGGGTTTCACCAGTTGCCTTACTGCGCATGAAAACCTTTCCCTCGCTAAAGACAACATCATATCCCTTGTCTTCTAACATGGCCACAGAGATAAGATTCTTCTTCAATCTTGGATACGAAGGGTTTACCAGACTCCCTCTCAAAAGAAATGGTATCGATACCGGTCGCACTGTATCCACCATCATCGCCCATCTCAATGTGCACTCCAAGATCTTTCTCATCCAGATCAGTAAACAAATCTTTGTCTCTGGTCATATGAAAAGACACACCACTGTCAAGAAACCACACTGAACCCATCATACTTGAGACCAAGCATGCGATCAGCGAAAAATGCAGCTCAAACTGCGAGGCTAAGGCCTCTCCAGCTGCAGATCCAACAGCCTTCTTATTTTTCTTCTTCTGTGGACAATTAATGGTGTAATGTCCGTGTTGGTGACAGTGAAAGCACTTCACCTTGGACATGTCCTGCTTCTTGCCTTTCGCACCGGATTGAGAAGCATTCTTCTTTCTCTTCCCCTTCCTTGCTTTGGAAGCCAAAGTGAAATTTTCTTCATCTGAGTTCTTTGATGAAGATCCGTCCCTGGTACTTCACCTTATCTCCTCTTGCACAAGATCCGACCAAAGTCGCTCCCATCCTGGCAATTTCTCCCGACTCATCGATGTATCCCATAGAATGCCAACTTTTCTAAGCCCAAGGAGAGCCAAGCTCACCAAGTCCTCATCATCTACAACAATTTCCCCACATTTCCGGCCTCACCGCATTTATGAAACTGCCGACAGCCTGGGGGCATACTATCGTCTTTCTCCATTTTTATGTTCTTGAGTTTATCCTTGAGCGCCAACTTCCTCTGGTCGCTCTTGCTTTGGAATAAATCTGTCAAATATTTCCACATAAAGAATGGAGAAGCTTTACCATGAAGGTTGGACACTATGTGATCCTTCACACCTTCCAACAGAATCCTTCGACATTTTGTTGTCTTATTTTTCCATGCGTCAAGTGCGGCTGCATCGCTAGAAGCAGGTTTTGGAATTTCTGCATCTATGAACTCCTTCAACCCATTATCATCTAGCACCGCCTCCATCCTGTCCTTCCATGCAATATAATTTGAGCTTCCCTCAAGGGCATACTCCAATCGCAATCCGTTGAAAGACATCTCAACTTTGACACCAAGAAAACACTGCTGCAAATTCGAATTCCACCAGCACAAAACTCAACCGCTTCAATGTTTTGTAATTGCTCCAATGATCAATATCGCTCTGATACCATGTAGAAATTTTGAATAACTGATATGTTATCCACTGAGATTCTCCCGATCACACACTATTTTATCTTCATGCACAATACATAAACTTTTCTATCATTGATCATTACATGCGGAAATAAAATCAATTGCATGCGCACATTAAAACCATAAACAATCACACATATGAAATTACGTATTTTAAGGGAAATATTAAAGTCAAACCCCCAACTATCTCAGATATTAGCATGTCATAGAGATCATGTAAACAATTAATATACAAATCTCTCACAATCTCTAGCAGAATCTCCAATTGTTACACACTAACTGCCCCAATTACAAATCACATGCTCCAATCTCTCTTACCTAATAGCTTGCCTCTATCATAAGGCATCACCGCCGAAGAATGGGCTCGAATGAACTCGAATTGGTCCAGTCACCACGATCCTCATTGGCTTCTCCAAACACTAGTTTTTGCAAATCATGCAACAGTATAGTCACAACTGATAGTCACACTGCTCTTTCACCTACCTCTTCACTGGTCTCCACTGAAACTGTCCATGCACTGTAGTTAACTGATGTATTCTTTAGTTGATTAATGAGTTATTAATTATTGAATTAATTAATAATTAATTCACACCACTCTCACTAGTGTATCAATCAGTTAGACTAGATACAACTAGCTCAACTATGTTTAACTCAGTTAAACTGAACACAACTCCATTAACTACTCAATCAACTCCACCAAACTCTGTCACATGAGTTCTAACTGAAATATCCATGCAATAGCTCCACTTAACCCTAAGGAATAGCGCAATTCCTTCTGTCAGCTCCTGTGCCACATCTGTGCACTTAACTGAAGTGCTCCAAGAGAATAAGATAATGTTTATAGTCCAAATATTATTAAGAGCTAATAATATTCGACATATCTATTTTTAGACTGGAAATCTAAAAATAGATTCTGCCCAATATGTCTAAAAATAGAATTCCATATATTTTTCCAACTTGACCAACCATCCACAAATAGCATCCTGCAACTCATAGAATATGATCGACATGTCTAAAAATAGACATAGTCTAAAAATAGACTTGCGCCAAAAATAGCCTGCGGGCCCACTTAGTGAAGGCGACTTCTTTCCACTAAGCTCATCATCTTGTTGCAATCTCAACACTACTCATCCATATCATGTTAAGGTTAGGGTTTTTCTTCATTTTATAGTCATTGCTTCTTAAGTTTTGGGGGCATCATAATAAAATGTACTTTTAACCTCTTATTATTGGATTTTTGTGAATGTGTGTCACTGGCGTATCTCTTCTCAAAGATAAGTTGCCACCATTTTAGCCATTTTGTATCTCTATTTAAAATATTTACCTACCAAAAATTATGAATACTAATACATGAGATCAAATATCTTGTGAAAACTTGTTAAATTCCATAATGTGTCATAGTACATGAATGCATTTCATACCTTGTGTACAAAACCAAGTACTCAATGCTTTGAGAATAACTTGCAAGTTCTAAAAAAACACAATGGTTTACAAATATATGTAGAAACAAAAGTGGAATTTATGGGCATCTCTTTGTTAGGAGTCACTGTTGAGATTCAACAAGATGATGAGCTTAGTGAAAAGTAAGCACCTTCACTAAGTGGGGCCCGCGGGCTATTTTTAGGTGTATGTCTATTTTTAGACATGGTGAGTATATTCTATAAGTTGCAGGATGCTATTTGTAGATGGTTGGTCAAATGTGAAAAATAGATGAAATTCTATTTTTAGAATATTGGGCGAAGTCTATTTATAGATCGTCGATCTAAAAATAGATGCATGTTGGTTATTATTAGCTCTTAATAATAATCCGACAATAAACATCAACTTATTCTCTTGGAGCACTTTATTTCAGTATACAAATTTGGAAAATCAGTGGGTTGAAGGAATTACGCAATTCCTAGGGTTTATTGGTGGCTCATGCATGAGGACTTAGTTAGAACTAAAGTGGAAAAGTTATGACAGTGTTGGAAGAGTAGTTTATGGAGTTGTTATTCAGTTTAACTCAATTAAGTGAGTTAAACTCAGTTGAGCTAGTTGTATCTAGTCTAACTGAAAGATACACTAGTGAGAGTTGAGTGAATTAATTAGTTAATTAATTCACAACTAATAACTCACTAACAACTGAATAGAAACAATAGTTAACTACAGTGCATGTCAGTTCTAGTGGAGATCCAGTGGAGAGATAGTTTAAAGGGTGAGATGGACTATCCGTTGTGACTATAGTGATGCATTCAATGCATCTGACACACATTGGAGTTGCTAATGAGGATTGCGTAGTAAAGGCAAGGCCAATTTGAATTAATTCAAGGGCCTTCTTCAACAGGGATTGTGCAGTGGAGGCAGGTTGTTAGGAGGTAAGAAATTGGTGTATGGAGATGCAAATTTATGCATGACAGTGTGTAATGAATCTACATTGTATTGAGAGCTTGATGTACTAAGCTTTGCATGAGATTATTACATGATTCCATTGATATACATAATATATGATAGTTGGGGTTTTTAGCTTTAAGCTTCCCCGTTAAACAATTGTGCTATGTGCGATTGAATTAATTCACGTGTTTGCAATTGAGTTTTAAATTTCCACTAGAATAATAGTGGAATGATTCTATGTTTTGCAAGAAGATAAATATTGTGAGATCAGTAGGATTTGGTAATACATCAGTATTAATAAATTTCTACATGGTATCAGCGCTGTTTTTTTATTACTGGAGATTGCAATTGTGAATAATTGTTGAGTTTTGTGCTGGTTGACAATTCGAATTTGCTGCAAAAATTTCTTGGTACGACAGTTGAGTATTCATTGAAATGTCTTTCAATGGGTTGCGATTGGAGTAAGCCCTTGATGGTAGCTTGAATTACATAGCCTAGAAGGATAGGATGGAGGCGGTGCTTGAAGATAATGGACTGAAGGAGTTCATCGATAGCGATGTTCCTAAGATGACTTCTAGCGATGTTGCAGGACTTGACGCGTGGCAAAAGAAGGTAGCAAAGACAAGAAGGATTTTGTTGGAAGGTGTGAAGGACCATATTGTGTCAAGCCTTCACAGGAAAGCCACTCCATTTGCAATGTGGAAGGATTTGATAGATATTTTCCAAAGCAGCAGTGACCAGAGGAAGTTGGCGCTGAAAGATAAGCTCAAAAAATTAAAAATGGAGAAGGGCGACAGTATTCCAAAATATCTCATGAAATTTATCCACTGTAGGGATGAACTAGGAAGTGTGGGGATTACTGTTGATGATGACAACTTGGTGAGCTTGGCTCTCCTTGGGCTTTCGAAGAGTTGGCATAGCTACGAAGACTCTATCAATGGACGGGAGAAACTGCCGGGTTGGGAGCGACTTTGGTCGGATCTTGTGTAGGAGAAGATAAGGCGAAGTACCAGGGATGTCTCTTCATCGAAGAATGACGATGAAGAGAATTGTGCTTTGGCTGTCAAATCAAGGAAAGGGAAGGGGAAGAAATTCCCACCAAAATCCGAGGCTAAAGGCAAGAAGCTAGATTTGTCCAAAGTGAAGTGTTTTCATTGTCACGAACATGGGCATCTTGCCACTAACTGCCCACAGAAAAAGAAGAACAAGAAGGTTGCTAGAGCTAAATCTGGAGAGGCCTTAGCCTCACAATTTGAACTTGATTTCTCTTTGATCGCATGCTTGGTTTCAATCTCAATGGGATCGGTGTGGTATCTTGATAGTGGTGCGTCTTTCCATATGACGAGAGACAAGGAGTTGTTTAGTGACTTGGAGGAGAAGTGTTCCAGATCTTGGGGGGAGGCCCCCAAGATCTAAAAAATTGAAATGGATCTGACAAGATCTGCAAAATTAGAATGCTAGAAAAAAGAGAAAGAACACACAACAAATAAAACCACAAAGAAACTTGCTTTATTAAAACAGAGAATAACTATAGAAACTACATTGTGGCAAACAAATCTGTCCTTTTACAAACTGAGGCTTGTTATTTATAGCCTTTCTTGAGTTACAATACCATGTGTAGATACCATAGGCCAATACCATGGGTAGATACCACTTACAATACCATGGGTAAATCCCATGTGTGGATGAATACCATGGGTCACTTACAATACCATGGGTGAATAAATATCATGGGTGGATGAATACCATGGGTAAATTTCGTGGGTGGATGGATAACATGGGTAGATGAATACCATGGGTTGATGCCATTTTCCATTCAGATCATTCCTCCCTCCTTAAGAAGCAATGGTCCCCATTGTGTGAAGTTCCCTCCTGAGAAGCCTTTGTTGAATATGAAGAGCCACTAAGAGAAGATTTTTGTGTAGTTAACCCATAACCGTGATGAACGAAGATCCAAGGATAGAGATACCCTGTAATATCCAAGGATAGAGATACCCTGTAATGCTTGTGACCAACTGTGATATTGACAGTGTGCGGCCTAGCAAATGGACTTCGATGAAGTGTGGGTTTGTGGATGAACCAAAACCATGAAAAACGAAGATCCGAGGATAGAGATACCCTGTAATGCTTATGACCAACTGTGTGACTAACAGTGTGCGGCCTAGCAAATGGACTTCGATGAAAAATATTTTGTGTGGTTGACCCATAATCGTGATGATGATTGTTGATGAAGTAGAAGGTGCCTACATAGCTTGGGGTGGGAGGGCACGTCTCCAAATAACCCAAACCGAACGCTGCTATGATGAAACTGGTGAATGTGAAGCAGTTGCCTACTAAAGCGGGGTGGGAGGGCACGTCTCCAAAGGGAACCCGCTCCGAATGCTGCTCTAGATTTAAAATGAGCATAACTCGGGCAATATAACTCATAATATTTATTATAACCTGTTTTTGGAAATGGAATAATCATTTTGCATCTTCTCATATGTTTGAAACCAATATCTGGAGAACCTAGACTATCAAATTCGCGCTGGAACTGTCTCGTCCTCACAAAATTTATGAAAAAATAGTTGATTTTAAATCAACGATAACTCCCACATCCGGACTCCGATTCGACCGATTTTTTTTTTTTGAACTTGGGTGATTTTTCAAGAGGAGCTCAGATCTATATCCATTCTTCTAAAAATTGCGAAAAATGACAGGAGAGCCGCCGTCCATGAATTGTCGTCAGAAAAATTGCTTCAACATTGCTGATTTTGCATCAACGATATCTCTCTCATCCGAACTCCAATTTGGCCGATTTTTTTTTTTGAATTTGAGTATTTTTTTCGCAAGGAATCCAGATCTGGTCTTTTTTTTTGTAAATTTTTCACCAAAATTTTCAGATCTGATCTGAAAACTCACCACCCAAGAAATTCATGGAGTTTGCTGAAGATTGCTGCCAAAAATTGACACTGAAATATGCTTCAAACCCTCATTCCCATGGATTCGTAACCTGAATCTGATACCACTGATCCAGATCTTGGGGGAGGCCCCCAAGATCTAAAATATTGAAATGGATCTGACAAGATCTGCAAAATTAGAATGCTAGAAAAAAGAGAAAGAACACACGACAAATAAAACCACAAAGAAACTTGTTTTATTAAAATAGAGAATAAATGTAGAAGCTACATTGTGGCAGAAAAATCTGTCCTTTTACAAACTGAGACTGGTTATTTATAGCCTTTCTTGAGTTACAATACCATGTGTAGATACCATAGGCCAATACCATGGGTAGATACCACTTACAATACCATGGGTAAATCCCATGTGTGGATGAATACCATGGGTGGATATATACCATGGGTCACTTACAATACCATGGGTGAATATCATGTGCATGAATACCATGGGTCGATGCTATATTTACAATACCATGGGAAAATTCCTTATACAGGTGGATGGATAACATGGGTAGTGTTGAAAATGCAACAAGATGATGGAGCTTAGTGAAAAGAAGTCGCCTTCACTAAGTGGGCCCGCAGGCTATTTTTGGCGCAAAGTCTATTTTAGACATATGGATCATGGTCTATGAGTTGCAGGATGCTATTTATGGATGATTGGTCGAGTTGGTAAAAATAAATGGACCTCTATTTTTGTGACCTATAGGTCGAAGAGGTCGAAGTCTATTTTTAGACTGCCTCTCCTTAAAATAGAGAAGTCAAATATTATCTACCCTTAATAATATTTGGACTATAAACTTCAGTTTACTCTCTTGGAGCACTTCAGTTCGAGCCTTGGAAGTGGCTCATGCATCTGACAGAGGAATTACGCTATTCCTAGGGGTTTGGTGAGCACATGCATGGTTGACTTCAGTTAGGACTTCAGTGGCAGAAGTTTGGTGGAGTTAATGAGACAGCTAGTGGAGTTGTGTTCGGTTTAACTTAGTTGAACTAGTTGAGATTAGTTTAACTAGCTAATCAACTAGTAAGGAGTGGAGTGAATTAAATATTATTTAATTCATTAATTAGTAACTCATTATTCAACTCAAGAACACATCAGTTCACTACAGTGCATGGACAGTTCAGTGGAGACCAGTGAAAGAGGAAGATGAAAGGGTGGAGTTAGCTATCAGTGGCGACATCAGTTGTGCATGAGATTTGCACCACACTTGGAGGAATTTCCCATGATGATTGCGCTGTCAAGCCAAGGAGATTCAAACCTTGGATCTCTATATATACAGGCCTGGATTGCGCAATAGAGGCAAGGCAATTGGCGGTGAGTTTTGAACCAGTAACCTGTTCAAAACTGAGCTAGTTTGTGTGTAACTTCATGAGAAAGTACTCAGTACTTGTGAGGAGTATTGTACTGAGTTTGTTACATGATTTCTCCATTATAATATACACAATAGCTGCGGGGTTTTCAGCTATAAGCTTTCCCCATACATAATGTGTTAATGTGTATGATGAATTGATGTGCTATCGCTTGTTTTATTTCCACATGTGTGATGATCTGAGTGGAAGAGATTATGTGTTGCATATGAATTCGAATTGATATGTGATCAGGATAGTCTCGGTGGATAATTGATCATTATTCAGCAAATTTCTACAGGTAGATGAATACCATGGGTTGATGCCATTTTCCATTCGGATCAAGAAGGATCTCCAAATGCATATAGAGATGGGCGACGATGGCAGATATAGTGCGATCGGCATTGGAACCATTACCTTTGAGAGGGAGTCAGGTAAATCATTTATGTTGAAAGATGTTATGCATGTTCCAGGTCTGAAGAAGAACTTGGTCTCGGTCACAATGTTGGAAGACAGAGGTTATGACGTTGTTTTCAGCAAGGGAAAATCTTTCTCGTGACATAAAACAATGGGTCAAAACAAGAGGATAGGGGTTTGAGTTAAAAATATCTACAAGCTAGAGGTAGATGGTTGCACTGCAATGATGGGCAAAGCAGAAGAAGTGGTGAGCCGGGATGAGGGCGAATTATGGCACTGGAGATTGGGCCATCTTCACCATGGTGGTTGGAAGATTTTGCAGCAGATTTCTACTCGACTTCCCAAGGGTACTCTTACGCAGTCAGATTAGTGTAAGGGATGTACTATGGGTAAGTTTGTGAATACCACCTTTCATGAGAAGGAGAACTATGCTTCAGTGATCCTGGAGAGAATTCACACAGACATGTGTGGACCTTTCTCGGTTGCTTCAATAGAAAAACACATGTATTATGTTATATTTGTTGATGACTATTCTCATAGATGCTGGATCTTCTTCATGCAGAAGAAGAGCGAAACATTCTCAAAGTTCTGTAAGTTTAAAGCATTGGTGGAGAAGGAGTTGGGGAAGTAAGTGAAGGCTCTACGGAGCGATAATGGTGGTGAATATATCTCGAACGAATTCAAAGACTTCTGTAGCAAAGAAGGAATTCGAAGAGAACTCATAGCACCTCATAACCCATAGTAGAATGGGGTTGCGGAAAGGAAGAACAGAACAATCGTGGGTGTTGCACGAGCTATGCTGCATGACCAGGGCCTACCAATGCACTTGTGGGCGGAAGGATGCAACACTGTGGTTTATGTGAAAAACCATTGTCCTCGTAGAGTACTTGGCATGAGTACACCTGAAAAAATATTTTACTGGTAAGAAGCCTAATATTTCTCATTTGAATATTTTTGGCTCATATGTTTACATTCATGTGACAAAGGACACCAAGAAGAAGCCGGAGTCGACTGCAGAAGTTGGGATATTTGTGGGGTACATAGATACACCCCATAATTATTGTGTGTATTTTCCAAACAGTCGAATGATTGTGGTGTGATGGGATATAAAATTCAATGAGGTGAAAGCCATGAAGTTGTCGCTTGAGAGGGAGCTACACTTGCATGCAGAGGAGGAACTTCTTGTTCCGAAAGATGAACCTCCAGATGTGGATCGACCAGAGGAGGAATTTCATGGAGTGGAGGAGTCCACTCATGTAGAACCAAACATCAGATATGGTAGAAAGCGTACCACAGAAGCTGAGAGACTGAAGCTTGATGCGACACAGAATGTAGGAGTCCCTACATCACAGCGCAGACAGAGACAGTCACCTGACCAATTTACTGGATACATGGCTCTTATGAGCAAGTGTATCATGACGACACCTCTTTGAAGCATAGCAGGCAGACATCACATGGGTAGATGCCATGGTGAAGAAGTATGACTCCATTGTCAGAAATAGTGCTTGGGAGATTGTTCCAAGGCCAGTGGGTAAATCAGTGGTAGATTCGAAATGGATCTACAAGGTAAAGCAAGCTACTGATGGGAGCGTTGAGAAGTATAAGGCAATATTTGTTTCCCGGGTTTTCTCATAGATCGAGGGGATTGATTATGAAGAAACCTTTGCACCTGTTGCACGGTATTCTTCCATAAGGACCATCCTTGCTCTCTCAGTGCAGATGGGTTGGCACATTCATCAGATGGATGTGAAGACTATGTTCCTTAATGGGATCATTGAGGAAGAGGTGTACATTGAGCAACCTGAAGGATTTGAGATCTTTAGCAGCAAGTCGCATGTGTGCAGACTCAAAAGAGCATTGTATGGGCTGAAGCAAGCACCACGTGCTTGGTACACACGGATCGACAACTATTTCACTGGGCTTGGCTTCACCAAGAGTGAGGCAGATGCAAACTTGTATCAAATTGTGGTGGAGGGTAAGCTTTTAATCATTGTTATTTATGTTGATGATTTAATACTAACGGGTGATGAGAAGTTTGATACACTCATGAAAGGCAGATCTTGCAAAGGAGTTTGAGATGAAAGATTTGGGCCTCCTTCATTATTTCCTTGGATTGGAAATATGGCAGCAATAAGGTGAACTGTTTGTGTCTCAAGGCAAGTATGCTCGGGAGATACTTGGTAAGTTTCACACAGAGGACTGCAAGCCCATGGATACTCCTATTCCAAGAAATCAGAGGAAAGAGGATGCTACATCGACAAAGGTAATGGATGCCACTGTTTATCGACAGTTGGTGGGTTCGCTCATGTATTTAGTTAATACAATACTGGACATATGCTATGCGGTGAACCAGCTTTCACAAGCAATAGTTAAGTCTACCAAGCTCTTTTGGAAGGCAGACAAGCATGTCCTGAGGTATCTCAGGGGCACATCTGAGTAGGCTTATGGTATAGACAAATGGATGAGGTGAAGTTGCATGGCTTCACGGATGCAGATTGGGCAGGCAGCCCAATGGACAAAAAGAGCACATCAGGAGGGGTTTTCAGTATCGGATCTACAACAGTTTCTTGGTACAACAGGAAACAAAGATCTGTGGCACTCAATTCAGCGGAAGCAGAATGCATGGCAACAAGTCAAGTTGCATGTGAGGCTATCTAGATGAGGAAGATCCTGGTTGGTTTGTTCGATTCACATTTAGATACTACAGTGATACATTGTGATAATCAGAGTTGCATTAAACTCTCGATTAATCTTGTGTTTCATGATACATCTAAACATATTGATATCTGGTATCATCGTATCAAAGATTGTGTGCAGCAGAAGGTCATGTTGCTTCTATACATTCCTACGGAAGATCGGGATGCAGACATTCTGATGAAAGCGCTCGGCAAGAGAAAATTTGAATACCATAGAGGTAGGATCGGGGTGAAGGATAATCCCTATCTTGTTGAGAGGGAGTGTTGAGATTCAACAAGATGATGAGCTTAGTGAAAAGTAATCACCTTCACTAAGTGGGGCCCGCAGGCTATTTTTAGGTGTATGTCTATTTTTAGACATGGTGAGCATATTCTATAAGTTTCAGGATGCTATTTGTAGATGGTTTGTCAAATGTGAAAAATAGATGAAACAATATTTTTATAATATTGGGCGAAGTCTATTTATAGATCGTCGATCTAATAATAGATGCATGTTGATTATTATTAGCTCTTAATAATAATCCGACAATAAACATCAACTTATTCTCTTGGAGCACTTTATTTCAGTATACAGATTTGGAAAATCAGTGGGATGAAGGAATTACGCAATTCATAGGGTTTATTGGTGGCTCATGCATGAGGACTCAGTTATAACTGAAGTGGCAAAGTTATGACAGAGTTGGAAGAGTAGTTTATGGAGTTGTTATTTAGTTTAACTCAGTTAAGTGAGTTAAACTCATTTGAGGTAGTTGTATCTAGTTTAACTGAAAGATACACTAGTGAGAGTTAAGTGAATTAATTAGTTAATTAATTCACAACTAATAACTCACTAACAACTGAACAGAAACAACAGTTAACTACAGTGCATATCAGTTCCAGTGGAGAGATAGGTGAAAGGGTGAGATGGACTATCCATTGTGACTATAGTGATGCATTCAATGCATCTGACACACATTCGAGTTGCCAATGAGGATTACGCAGTAAAGGCAAGGCAAATTCGAATGCATTTAGGGGTCTTCTTCAGTAGGGATTGCGCAGTGGAGGCAGGCTGTCAGGAGGCAAGAAATTGGTGTATGAAGATGCAAATTTCTGCATGACAGTGTGTAATGAATCTACATTGTACTGGGAGATTGATGTACTAAGCTTTGTATGAGATTATTACATGATTCCATTGATATACATAATATATGATAGTTGGGGTTTTTAGCTTTAAGCTTTCCCATTAAACAATTGTGTTATGTGAGATTGAATTTATTCACATGTGTTTGCAATTGAGTTTTAAATTTCTGCAAGATCAATAGTGGAAGGATTCCGTGTTTTGCAAGAAGATAAATATTGTGAGACCAGGAGGATTCGTTAATACATAAGTATTAATAAATTTCTACAGTCACTTGTTACTGTACCATCAAAATTGAGAAAAAAATTTGGCATAAGCATAAGAAAGAGTTAGGGGCTGAGAATTATCCATAACACAAGAAGGGTAAAGGTGACTCTAACTCTCATAACAAAGCATAAAGTAAAGATAACCAACATCATGACAATTGGTCAAAATCTCATGAAAATAATAAGAATGGAAAGTCAAATAAGGACATGGAGAAAGCGATGTGCCTACTTGTTAACATAGGTATATGTCCCTTATCAACTTCACATTTTCACCTATCAAAACAACCCAATTAGACCCTTACTTGAAAGTGGGAAACCCCTTAATTGTGGCATTTTTGTCCTATTCTTGTATGACTTATGAAATACAACTATTATGAAAAATTGGTATGATATGCAGCTAAATAAATAACTAAGAGCAATAACAAGAATTGGTGATGTAATTTGTATCAAGGGTAATACTCCACCACTACCACAAGAACCTAAGTTAGATCCCCCTAAGTCTCTTCCTAAGTAGGGTGGTCTAGATATTGGAAACATTTCCTTTTTATATGACAAAAGAGCTTAAATAAAACATGATAGGGCATATAAGGTTAGGGATAATATTCTACTAGTTAAAGTATAAGGAGAATCAAAAGTTTTGATTAATCGAGAATAATCCATAATTTGTCAAGAGACTCCCAACTCCATGTTAGAGGTTATCCATGTATAAGATAAATAAGCATAGACATTACAAGCACGAGAATAGTCTACATATTGCAACATCCATCCCTATAAGCTTTAATAAGACTATGAATGGAGATAATAGTCATGACTAGGATCATGCTAGTGTGTCCAAGTCTCTGGAACAAGGCCCCCCTCAATACCAAGTCAAATGCCTTTCAAAAGTCAAAATAGCAATGGAAGACTTTCAAATAGCGATGCCTCGACTCTATGATGGCACAAAGTGTGAGGATATGATCAATGATTTGGTGTCTCAACTTAAAACCTACTTGATCTCTAATCCATATGTGTCTCCTCTCATTTTTCCCAAAAACATATAAATGAAAGGTAGCCGTGTAAAGCTTAGAGAAATTGTGAATTGCCATGATTGACCAATAATTGTTCGGATCAACACTGGCCCCAATTTATGGATATAGTGAATAGTGTGGCAAGACCATCTATGTGGATGATTTCTAAACTACCATGGGTATTTCATTGGATAGTTTGTCACAAAGATTTGATAAAATTATATTTAAAAATTCAAAGTATATACTTTCATGGTTTTGCTTAACCTTAGACTTTTGGATATGTAGATTATTGTTAATTCCATATGCTTGTAAATCAAAATTATGTATAAAATAGAGAATAACGAAATAAAAACTCACAAACGCATTTGACACAAGATATGACCTGGGAAACCCTTTCGAGAGAAAACCGAGCAAGAAAGTGAGGTTTCCCTGCTCTCTTTCTCTATGTAGAAAATGGTTGTGAGTAAAAATAAGTATGGCATGTGGCCTATGGGCTACTACAATGCACACATCCTCTTTGTATGCTATATATCCTATCCATTTCGACTATTTTTCTCATCTATGGAACAAATTCACTCGAAAAGAATGGAACCCCTTTTCCTCCTAGTGGCCCAGTTATAACACAATCTGATAGCCTACTGGTGGTTAGGTTTAACTACCTCAACTCTTAACCAAAGTTATAATATGGTCCCTTATAGAGTCTTCTTCATCATAATAACATGGCTAGCTCCTTCTCCATGAATAATGGGGGATGACAGGGCATCCTCTCGAATTATGGTGGTGAAAACAGGAAGGTCAACTTTTGAGTGGCACAACTTTTGCATACAGAATTTGAGTGGCGTGATTATTGTACCGTTGGAAATTTATCTATGTGTATAATATGAAAAAAGGGTGTCACAATAATGTGGAAATTTTTTACCCCTAAAAGGTATCATTTGATGCCTCAAAATGCTCCCAAAAGGTTTCAGACCCCAATTTTCCAAACTGGGTCTCGTCGGTGAAAATGGTCCTATGAGCTGATTCCTCCACTTTTTCCACTCGAAAAGCATCAATATGGATGACAAAAAATATAATAATCCAATATGGATTACTGGAAATCTTCAATTAACAACATGGATTAGCAATGTAATCAAGAAGAGCTCATCCACCTTGTTTGAAAAACTCAACCTAGAACCCCTCCTCATCTATCACTTTGCTAGTGTATGTCTCCTAAATAGCTTGTCAAATTTTAATGTAATGGAACACATAATATTTTTCTAGGGGGAGAAGGTCACTAGAATGAGAGGTTACATGATAACATCATGGAGGGTGGACATATGTGTGAAAGTGAGCCATGGGTAAAGGTTTAAAGGGATATTAGAGTGGTAGGGGAAGATAATACACCAAAAGGTTTTCGTGTAATGGTGAAGTGCATCACACAATTCACATCTCCTCTATGAGATGAAGGGGAATTTCTTACAACGAAGAATTCAAAAATAAATACATCAAAGGAAGGGTTATGAGGTGGGAAACTAGAAAAATGCATGATAGAGTTGTTTATGATGCGATTTACAATCATTATCATACCAATAATTCATAGTGTTGGAACCATAGCTTAGGGATGAGAGGATAGGTTGGTAACATATGAATACGAGCTAAGGGATACTTCCTAAATAGTCGATGAGAGATGGTTTTATTTGGAGGAGGTCGCCTAGAGGGACATGAAGCAAGAGAGGGGAGAAAGTAGTTGGCAAAGGAAAGAATAAAATGCATTCAAATCCCCATTAATAAAAGATATATTGATATTAGGGGGGCCAAGGGGTTTGGGGGGGGTGGGGGAGGTGTTGACTATGAGTGAAAATAATGTGCCCTTGTTGGCTAGGACATAGTTGACAACACTAGCTACTCCAATATGAGGAACACATGTGACCCTACTAGAATTAAAAAAACAAGGTCAGACATTCAATATCATTATATCATGAGACTCACAAAAAAAAGTTTGTCATAAGCAATAAGGTGTCCCAAATCATCCTCTACGGTCCCGTGGATATTTACTAACTCCGATTCAATCTCATGAAGACAAATATCATCCTTATACTTTTCATGAAGTGGGCTCTAATGAGCTCTAGTGCAGTCATTAAAATGCCCCGAGAGAATGACATATCCCAAACATGCCCTTGTTAGTTAGGACATAGTTGACCACACTTGCTCCCCCACTATGAGAAAAACAGGTGAACCTAATAGAATTCAAAAAGCAAGGTTATTCATATATCATTATATCATAAGACTCACCGGGGTGCAATTTTTTTTTGGCATAAGCAATGAGGGGTCCCAAAGCATCCTCTAAATACTTATGGATATCTACTAACTTCACTTCAATCTCATGAAGACAAAGTGCACCCTTAGACTTGTCTTGAAGTGGGATCTAATGGGCTCTAGTGCAGGAATTAAAATCTCACAAGGGAATGACATATCCCAAGGTAAAGTGTTGGGAAATGCGTTAGATTTCAAGGTTACCCTAAAATTATGCACACCATCCTTGGTGATGCTTCATGTGATGTGGATTTTGTGGTGCATAAAATACCCTTGGTTGTATTGCGATGGGCATACACATAGGAATTGACTTGTGCATTGATTGCCACATCCTATATAGATGCTTGGGTGGATTTATTCCTTAGAGCATTAGATAAGTAGAAAATATAATGTCATTCTTCATGATGCACACATGGAGAGTGGGATGCTTTCTTGGAGAGTGACTTGCATTGGAAGAACACTAGGCATCCTAGAGGATGGAATTAAGCCCTAGATGGCATGGGGATGCTTGGTTGCTTGCATGGAGACTTGTACTTTACATAAGGACGCTTGCGTTGAAGATTAATCACGTAGATGGGGTGGACACAAATGAGAAAATTTTCTAAGAGTGTTTCAGATTCATAGGCTTGTGGAAGTGAAGAGTTGGACCCATATTGAGAAGCACTCTCCTCGAATCCTTGCTTGTTGGACATTTTCACCTTAGAGCTTAGCATATGTCATTTGTGATGGAGCACTTCACATGTGACCCTACTTGGTTGCTTCTCATGGAATCGATCCACTTTGTATCATTATCCCCCCTCATTGTTCATATAAACAGAGGGAGGACAAAGCCTTTCCATTCAATCCATTCATCACACACACTTGTATTAGAGATGTGAGGAGTAGAGTGCATTAGTATTTCTCCCATGTACCCTTATTCATGTATATTTTCTCTCTGACTTAAGCGTTAGGCTCTCACCAATGTTGCATGAGGTGGGGATCAAGTGGGTGTGCTTATGAGAAGTGAAGTGTCAAAAGCTTATTTTTCAAAAAAACCTTGGAAGCTATTTGTGCCGGAAGCGCCAATTCTATATATATTATTGCATTTATGTTTAAAAAAGCATTCAAAATGCCAAATTAATTGCAGAAATAAAAAAACATGCATATTTGTAAATAAATCTAGATGGAAATGGAATCCAAAGTACATTAATGATTAATTATTTGAGCATCAACCATCTACAATCCAAATTCTATCAATTACAAACAAACATACAATTTTTAAAGTCATACGATAGGAAGTAGACCATTAACTTATGGAATGAAATATGTCAACTAACAATTATAAACAATAACATGAACAATTAGTAATGTTTATAAAATAGGCCACCTACACACTAAAATATGAAGACCAAGAGGTCCAAAACAATAAACTAAGCTAGTTACTAAACACCTCTTTACAGAAAAAGAGTTCATCAATTGTGAAATCACCCATGTTGCTAGATGTTATTGTAAAATCTTATCGAAGGTGTATGAAAATACCCTACTTTAGCTATGCGTGACGAATAGCCCTAACAAAAGAAATGGTTGTGTAACTCTTTAGACTTGCAATAGACAATTAGAACAAATCCTGCAAAAACCGAAATCTATGTAGTAAAAGTAGTTAAACAACAGAAAGAAATAGTAACTAATGCAAAAATAACTCCAAGTATCCAACAAATAAGACAAGATTAAAGAATGATTTCTTATATTATAACACTTGGTGAAGGAAACAAGTAGATGTTACCAATCCCCCTCAATGGGATGGGTTCTTGGTTGTCCTCAATGCTTCAGCTTCAGAAGTTTTGTCTCTCTCTATGGTGTAGAAAACCCAAAGTACGTGTTGAACTCGAGTGGGAGCTCAAATGGCAAAAGAAAATAATAGCGACAATGAGAATGATCAAAGTGAAGAATGAATGGAAAAACCTTCCTATTTATAAAAAAATATTGAGTTATCCTCGATAATGGAGAATAATAAAATATTATTAACTAAAATCTAGTTATAACTGCTCGAAATATTTTATTATATTTTGTTGGAGGTAAAAGGAATTTAAATTGGTTAAATACCTTTATTTAGAAATAATAAAAAAATAAATGATTTATTTATCATTTCAAGAATGTGATTAAAGAATAATAAACAAATAATGATTTGTTTAATTATTCCTAGGTGATTTAGTCAAATTTAACAAGGAATTATAACTAATTAATTATTCCAAGAGAAAAATAAGAAAAATAATGTTTTATCTATATATTTCTCATAATTGGGTTAAATATGGCGAGGAATATTATTTAAACAATGGTTTAATTAATTATTCCTAGAGGAAAATCAAATAAATAAGGATTTATTTAATTATTCCTCATGGCGTTTCTTGTTTTAACCAGAAATAACTTAATAAAATATGGTTTATTAAATTATTTCTTATAGTGAAAGAAATTTTACTATGGTAAAATTGGTCTTACATGGTGTACTTCAATCCATCTAATTATAAATGGTTAGATGACCAATTTTTGGTGATAACAGATTGGCCCCCAACGTGCGAGCATTAGGAGCAAATCGTATGATCAAAGTACGTTGTAAGAACACAATCACTAGACATCGAAGGAGAGAGAGAGAGAGAGAGATCCGAGTGAAGCAAAGCGAGAGAGGACAATGACTGAGGGGGTGAAACCTACAAAGTGATATAAGTCTCATTTTATGTTGGAGTACTTGTTCTCAATGAGGCAGGGGAGGCATACCCATACCCGCTGAGATGACAAAGTACAAATAATAATGGTAAGCCCATGTGGGACTGAGCTGCAAATTGTATAATACATGATACATGATATGTTGGCATCAATGGGCCAGAAAATAATACAATGGATCCCAAATACATAATGCACTTGGAAAAACATGTGTCGGGACTAAATACAATAACATCTAAGTACATGAGACATAAATAGTGCCCCTCCATATAACATGGGGAGGGGGAGAGGGTATAACAACCAAAGAAGCCTTGCTGAACAGGAAAGGGCTCTGAAGATCTGAATGGATCATCTGAATGAGACATGCATGTTGTGGGCGCTACAAGCGAATGAAATCGAACCCATCAAATCTGTGGAACTGGATCTAAGGTTGTAGCATAATCTGAGGTCATCTAGGCATGTCGAGGGCTACTTGAAGGGACACCCCCTCATGAGGTCTAAAACATCTCACACACACCCGACAATCACTAGTACAATTTGCTGGATCACCATACCATCAAGTATATGAATCTCAATCATGCGATAATGAGCTGAGGTTGAGCAGATGAGAAACAACAAAGTCAAAGTGAAATGGTGATTCCCTTTGCTTGATCCGAGGCACTGAACAATAATGGAAGCTGGAACCACGGTACACTGCCCTCTAGACCTGTCTTTTTGAATGAATGTGTTGATGTCGACAAAAGGCGGTCCACCATAGGCGAGGCAATGATGAATCCTCAACTAAGGCACGAGTGATCATAGTAAAGTGACAGATAGAATGACAATAGGGATGATGATGGAATAAGGGGATATTGAGTAGCGGACAAATGATTTCCCTTGTCAGAGCATAAAATGCATGGTGGACCTGGCAGCGAATGAATCGACTCTGGAGGGGATGGGGGACAGTATGACTAGAGGCCAAAATGGCAAACTCGTGATGAATTCGACGTAAAGATGGATGGAATACAGTGACAAGAGATAAAGGGACTTGGGACAGACTCCATAAATGCAATGATGACTCAACTCGGATGCTTTGAAAAAGGGTGACTTGATGATGCTGCCACACAGGGTAGGCCCAGGGGGACCATAAAAACATGAGCAAAAGATGGTTACTCATGACGAAAATCAACACATGAGGTGACAAGTGTGAAGGCAAAGTGGTTCCCCAAGCACAAGAAACTCATATGAAGAAATTCGATTTAAAAATGCGGTGAAGCGACCGTTCATGGAAAAAAAGCTTTCAGGTGAAGTTACAAATCAAAAAGAAGAAGAATAAGACCCATTATAGTGCTCTATGAGAGATTTCCAATGGTGTTAACAGTTCTTCAAACCGAGCTATGGTTTGGTCGCAATTGGCAACGAAAAATTTGGGGGTTTTCCTATAAAAGGGCATTTTCCCTCCAATTTAATTCATTTTCCAAGTGAGGTATGGTGAATTTGGAGAGGAGGAGAACACCCTAAATCTTGTGGCGAACGCAACGAAAAAATCGACCATTGGAATCAGGATTCGTTAGTTGCAGGTAGGTGGCCTAACCTTAATTTTCATTTTCAATGGTTTATTTTTTAGATTATGTCCTGGGAGCCCTGTAAGAGACCCCTACCCATGTTTACAGCCGGGTCGCACTTTTCTGCTCCTAAAATGCGCTCTGGCTCGCAAGAAATAGAGGGAAAATTGTGAGCTCGCAGTTTCTGGGCAGAACAGTGCAAGTTGGGGTTGAAAATAGGATTTATTATGTCTGTTTGTTGAGAGTCGAGGTTAAAATTTTTTTATGGTACAATTGTCTTTTTATGAGCTGATAGAACGTGTTGATGTTTTGCAGGTATGGTAGAGTTAAAGATCTACTGGCGTGAAAGAGACTTGGACACTCTTCGTTCCAAGATTCAGGGGAATCAGGTGGTGAGAGGAGCGCTTCCTTAGTATGGGTTCTCAACTTGGTAGAGAACTCGTTGATGAGGGCAGGCGAGCCCTTTCTATCTATAATAGTGAGCTACTGGGATCCATACTAGGAGGCCTTCATGGTGCAGGGGCACTGGATCGAGCTCACGAACTAGGATATCTATTTTTTGACCGGACTCCCCCCACTAGGGGTGGTGGGGAACATACATCTAGTGCTACCTCGTGGGAGAAACATAACAGAGTTCGCAGAGTGCCATTGTAGATCGGGTGCTCATGCTAAGGACACGACCATCATGATCAATGATCTAGAGAGGCTAGAGACACGGGTTGTCACCGCAACGATGCTACAAATCTTCGGCAACCAGGAGTTCCATCACATCACTGAAGGGTAGATGATGTTAGTGGAGAGTGTTTTGAGTGGGACTTACTATGGGTGGGCCCAGATGATGCTAGTTTCAGTGAAACGAAACCTATCACTATGCAGACGATAGGTGAACCATGATTGTGCTTTTGGTAAAGTGTTGTGCTCTTTATTCTTTGAGAAGATCCCGACTATCCAGCCTCATGTACATATCCGTGATGGGGGCCCACAAGAGCCCAAGATGTGTCGTTGGGGCTAGCTAGTGCGTAGAGGAGGGGGAGGGGGAGTCAGACGTGTGTTCCGACTAGAGTTATTTGCACATTGGGATCAAATGCCACTATACATAGATGATTATCCATATAGTGGTATGAACTATCAGGGGGATATTGACTTGCCACTTCAGCCTAGATGAGCATGGGGACCAGATGGTAAGTGAAAGTTGCTATATATTATGGTGAATTTAATTTTTTTAGAATATGTGTGTGGTACTGATTCTTAACTTCTGGTATGCAGATATAGCATCGGTCAAGCCGACAAGATATGCAGGATGAGCCGCAACACCAAAGGCTGTAGAGCAGCGTGGTTCAACATCACAACAGAGGCCATAGTGTGAGGCTCTGCTAGAGGACCTCCGCCACAGGTTTGATGTACTACTGACCGGGGTGGCAGAGTGTGGTTGGCATGAGTTAGAGGATCGGTATACATATGAGTGTACTAGTCTTCCCTCGGAGCAGTGAGGCATCATACAACACATAGCTATGGCTAGTCAGGTAGTTCAAGACCTACGGGCTGGTGGAGCAGAGCCATTGGCCCAGGAGCCTATAGATAGTGAATATATATAGGGGCATGTGGTGCCCCCTTTTTATTTTTTGTAACATGCTATGGGCATGTCAGATGCATTTAGAGTAGTGGACTCAAAATACTTATGTTTTTATGTGATGATACATAATATGGATATGCATCTTTTATATGACGATTGTGGTTCACCATTTGTTTTTCATGGTTGTCTTGTGTTAAATGCATGTGATAAATGGCAATCTAGAATGTTATTTGCAATGGTATCTACAAAGTGATTTTGGGCTCCAGGGACATGACTGAATGTAATGGATTCTAATTCACCTGCTAAAAGCTTCACTCGTAGATATTTTCTAAATAGGATATGGTTATGCACACGATAAACACCATTCAATTGCATGACAAGTAGCAAGGAATATAAACGAACATGAAGATGAACGATGCAATGGTCCAGGGCATCGAATAACAAACCTATCACTGCATCATATTCGGCCTGGTTATTGGTGGCAGTTCCAATGCATACGCTGTTGGAGTGAACTAAAGAATGCAAGTGGGTAAAAATGCCCCAAGATGCCGAGGCTAGATTCTGGGAGAAGCGACTTGCACCATCGACGTGCTCGATATACGATGTGGATAATGGATCCATCTGAAAGGCACAAAAATATAACAAATGAGATGATGGTGAACAATGCAAGCTACCTAAATACATGATAGAAATAAATACACACATGTCAATGGCAGATGTTATGGGTAAAATTTCTTGAGGTAGAGTGCATTGTGTGGGTTAGGAAGGAGTTGGAATTTGAAATCCTCTATAAGGTATGCCCCCTCGCCCAAGTCCTTACTAATGATGTAAGGCCCTAACCATAATGAGTCAAACTTCCCATGACCAAGGACATCATGAGCCTGGTCATACACTCGAACAAGATCACTTTCGTGAAAGGTACGAGGGTGGAATTTTCAGTCATACTGAGCTTTGGTGTTCTTCTTGGCCGCTTCAATGGTTTGCAATGCAACACAACAGTCTTCAAAAGCACACTCAAGCATGATAAGTCTTTGTTTTAAAGGTTTGGTGTTAGAGAGAAGTTCGATGATGAGGTGAAGGGAGGGGATTTCACACTCGATCGGTAATAATGCCTCCTCGCCAAAAAGAAGGTGGAATGGAGTAAAATCGGTGGCGATTTTAACAAAATTTCTATAGGCCCAGAAATCAGGGAAGAGCATAAGGTTCCAGTTGGTTTTATGCTTGTTCACCGTCCGTTGAAGCAAAGTTTTAAGGATTTTATTGACCACTTCAACTTGTCCATTACCATGGGGATAATAAGACGATGAATATT
Source organism: Pinus albicaulis (assembly GCA_034641835.2). Taxonomy (NCBI): domain Eukaryota; kingdom Viridiplantae; phylum Streptophyta; class Pinopsida; order Pinales; family Pinaceae; genus Pinus; species Pinus albicaulis. The sequence continues at coordinate 320,151,633 of CM076581.1, read as the reverse complement.
GGTTCTCAAAGCCCAACAGAGAGGATAGCTCACACCATAGATCATTGTCGAAATGTCGGCCATGGTCAGAGAACAAATCTTTTGGAACCCCTAATTGAGCGATAACATGGTTAAAGAAGAATAGAGATGTGGTAGCCGTGTTGTTGTTGAACATCGGCATGGCCTCAACCCATTTGGTGAAATAGTCTACGGCCACGATAATATACTTGTGGTTACTAGCAGATGGAGGTCGACACTCCATAAATTCAATAGCCCATTTGCAGAAAGGACCAGTGGATATGACAGGATGGAGGGGAGCAGGTGGAGCTTATGCCTTTGGTGGAAATAGCCGACAATCAGGACAATGTTTGACTACCTCAATGAAATCGCCAAAGAGAGAAGGCAAAAAATACCCAACGCACATGATTTTATGGGAAATGGCCATACCTGAAAGGTGGCCACCACAAGCGCCGCTATGGCAGGGATTAAGGACTTGCTTAGCTTTAGCATGTGTGAGACAACAACAAAGGACATAATCAACACCGCGATGATAAATATCGTCACCAATGAGAAGGTAGCGGGGAGCTTGGTGTCATATACGTTTTCAAGCATCACGATCGAGATGGGAAAATAATTTATGGGTTCGTAGATAGCTAAGGACGTCATCATACAAAGGATCATCCGAAGTAATGGCAAACAAGCGTTCATCGGGTAAATCATCATTAACCAGCGGATCATGCATACGAGTAGGAAATTCAAAAATGAGTTCAGCAAGGGCTGAACCTTTCTTACTATTGTGAGTGACAAATTCAAGATAGAACTCCTGGAGGATAATGATCCGACGGGCGTATTTCCCATTAATGATCTGTCGACTTAAGAGGAAATCCATTGGGTTGGAATTGGTCATGACCTTGGTGGAATGTGTAAGGATATAATGACGAAGTTTTTGGACCAAGAACACAACGGCCGGTTCCAACTTCTCTTCATGTGAATATGACACAGGGGGTACCACAAGGTTCTTACTGACATAATAGATAACATGCTCGTTTCTGGTGGCATCTTCCTAGATGAGGACCCCAACGACCGAATGGGTGGAAGTTGAGATATACAGGATGAAGTCCCTCTCAAAGTCAGGTGGAATAATAAAGGGAGCAGAAGTGAGATCATGTTTCAGGTCGTCAAAATACTGTTGATCATAGTCATCCCAAACAAATGGAATGTTAGATTGAAGGATTGCTAGAAAACCATGCATAGTGGTGGCATAGTCAGGTATGAACTGACGAAGGAAGTTGGCTTTGCCTTGAAGGCTTTGTAACTCGCACAAGATACAAGGGATGGGTAGCTCAAGAATGGCCTGAAATTTGAGTGGATCAAGCTTTATACCATATTTGGACACAATGAAGCCCAAGAGACAGCCGAAAGGAACACAAAAGACACACTTCAACGGGTTGAGGCGGATATTATACTTGCGACAATGGAGAAAAATGGTACACAAATCATGAATGTGTTGCGCCCAAATCCTAGAACGAGTAGTGAGGTCATCAAGGTAAGAAAGGATAATATGAGCTAAGTAATGGAAGCAGTAAGACATGGCCCGCTCGAAGGTGGCTCCGACATTCTTTAAACCGAAAGGCATGACCCTAAAAGCAAAAGTCCTCCACGGACCAATGAGCGCAATTTTCAACTGATCAGCACGGTGGATAGTTATTTGGTTGTATCTAGAGAATCCATCCATAAAGGATAGAACCTCATTCCCCACACACTCATCAATGATTTAGTCAGTAAATGGTGTGGGGAAGTTGTCTTTGGGACAAGCTTTTTTCAGGTCGCGAAATTTAGTGCAGACACGAGAGGTGCCTTGTTTCTTGAGAAAAGAACTGGATTGGAAACCCATGTGGTATATTCAATAGGATAGATAAAACCAGCTTTATTAAGCTTATTGATTTCGGATTTGATAGCCTCACGTTTGGAAGGATTGATGGGTCTCAACTTTTGATGGATAGAAGTGGCATCGGGCCATGTATCAATATGGTGTTCAACAATGGCGGGATCAAGTCTGGGAATCTCAGAATAAGACCAAGCGAAAACATCACAAAATTCCTTAAATAGCTTGGTGTATGCCTCAATTTATTTCAGGGTGCAATGTGTCCCCAAGGTAATGTTTTCTTCGACCCTTGGTTTATCAGAAATGTTTATTTTAATGGTAGGAGAGATATTGGCCTTGTTTAATTCTTCTAAAGCATCTGGTGCAGGAATGGGATTCCTAAATCAATAGACTTCATCATGAATGGAGTCTTTAGACTCCACAATGTACTGGTCATGGGTATGATGCGGAAGGAAGTATGCACGATGGTGCGTATCATCTCAAGGAAAATCAGGGGTGGTCATGGCTTCCATAATGTCTTCATCGGAATGGAAGATGGGAGGACTGGCGGATGGGAGACCACTTGATGCGGCGGGGTTAACTGACACATATTCATGAGAAATATGGTTCACATACACATCGCTACGAAGGCTAGATGAAGAGATAGTAGATGAAACATCTACTGATGTTGAGACCAGGGTGTTGGAAGAGGGAGGTTCGACCGAAACTGAATGGGAATCCCCAGAGGGGTCTTCCTCTGTGGATCTCATGGATGACGACAGATAGAGAATAACGATCGAAGAGTCTGTCATCTCGACATCGGGGGGAGGTATCACAATGGGTGCAGAACTATCCTCTGGTTCTAGTGAAGTCAAACTCACAAGTAGAGGTGTACATGATCCACTATGAGCGGCTTCTATTTCGCGAATTTACTCAAGGGTATTGCGAAATTAGTCGAGATGGGGACAATGGTGGGAATAGTGGTTGTAAATGTCGCACAAAGCACAAGGGTGGTTCATGCATAATGATTTGAGTTTCTTAGTTGAATCAGGTAAGGTAACATGGACCTCTGGTATGTCAAATTCAAGAAATGTTTCATTGACCACAGGTTTGAGACGAGGAAGTTCAAGATAGTTATGGGTGGAATTCCCAACAACGTCACACAAAGTGCACAAAGGTGTCAGCTTTGGAGGCTTAAGTGGAGCTGGAGTTGTTTGGGAGCCTTGTCCTTAGGTTCCTTCTTTTTGGCTTTTCCCCCCTCACCAGATGCTTTTGTGACAGGAGTAGATTCCTGTTGAGGTGGTTGTGGCACTGAAGCAAATGGAGGGGTAATGGTGATCGGTTTAACCGGGGTTAAAGCGGTATATGGTTTAAGTTGACAAGGAGGAGTGTTTGCTAGGGGATCAATGTACCAGACTGGGATCCTAGGGTAAAATTGGGTAAACTCAACATAGCCATAACAGGCGCAAAAAATACTCCAGATGGGGGAGCTAAAAATGGTATCTGACCTAAAGGGTACCAAGAGTATATTATAATCCAATGGGGCATCAATGAATTCTATGTCAATATAATCAGTCTTTCCTGCAAGTGTGACTGGACAATTGCAGAACATGCCAAGGGGCTGGCAAGGGTGACCGACCCAAGCACGTAAAGTGACGGTGGATGGGGACAGATCGGGGAATCTGAGTTTCTTCCTAACATAGGCGTACATGACACAGGTGGATGTGCCCTCGTCAATGATACATCATTGAACATGGGCATTATGAATCTTGACTGGTATTTAGAAGGCAATGGATGAAGGTAAAGGGGGATGTTCTGACTTTTCAATATCAAAGATGATCAAATGATCATCTAAAGGATCAACAATTCCCAAATCAGATAGTAGAGCTTTTCGTTGTGATGGGCACGTCTAGAGGGCTTCCTGCGTTGACATGGAGGCATGAGACCGGGCCAAGTCATCTACTATGTTGTAGGTGTGAGCGACTTTGGCTAAAGCAACATTTTTGCATAATGGCCCTTTAGGGATCTTAGGAATGACCTCTGCCTTAGGCCGAGGGATCTGTAAGGGAACATTTGGTATCATAATGGACTCTATGGATACTTTGGTTTGGGACTCGGTTGCATATGTAGTGGGTTGCTTCTCATACTAGCGACACCAGGTCTGAAGGTTGACATCAGCGGTATTGACCTCGTCAAAATTTATCATGGGAATCTAGTAATCAGGGGTACCAGACTATTGAGGTTGAGGAGCGACCTGACCTCGAGGTGGTTGGGCAGCAACATATCCTTGCTGAGGGAAAGGATTAGTGAACATAGTTGGTTGAGTTGGTGCAGTGTTTGGAGGAAGAGACGTGGTGGGTTGTTGTCTTTGGACATTGCTTGGGCTTCCCACCACTAGTGCATCTAGGGTAAAGGGGACAATCATGATTATAATGGCCATGCATACCAAAACATGAATAAGTTTTATTCGTATGAAGGGTCTTATTCTTCTTGGGTTGATCGCCCTATTTCTGGTTTGCGGTGTTAGGCTGGTTCCCTTAGGGTGTGTTTGGTTGATTACATTGGTGACCTTGGTTACCCTGCGCTTGTTGGTTATGGTTTCCTTTCCCCTTATTATTTTTCTTCGAATTAGGGGGATTAGTTGCGCTCTGCTGAGCATACAATTGACCTTGAGGAAGTGGTGGTTATTGTGGCTGAGGTTGAGAAGGCATGAGAGGCGGGGGCGCTGATACCAGATGGGATGGAGCGTTGGGCTATGAATAAGAATATAAAGGAGATGGGGAAACGTTTGGGTAAACAGGTTGAGAAACGGATAGCCTTGGCATCGACTGATGCGGTTGGGCAAATGCGTAAGGCGTACTTTGACCGGGATACAAGTTTCCTGAAGGGGGATAAGTGTTGGAGGAATTGGTCCCCCCCCTGGGGGTAACCATAAGTCATGCGAGGAGGAGCATATGGATGTGAAAGAGATCCAACGATATCATCGGCCACATGAGATGCCCCCGGTGCATTGGGACCACCGAGACTAGGAAGACAAACGTACAAACATAACCATAATAGGCGTAGATCAAGTCATATTTTAATGCGACCTAGAGAGCTTCTTCCTCAGACTGAGGAAAATGATATGCGACATCTTTACCGATGGGGGCTAATAGCGTTCTAAGAAACCAATCCATATAGACATGGTCGTCGAATGTAGGAGCTCTACACAAGCTCCTTCTTCTACGCCACTCCTGGACAAGGTTAGAGAGGCGGATGGCAGAAGATTGACAGTATGCGGTCAACAACTCGGTATCGATATCATAACAGAGGGGTAACTAGAAATATGATAGAAACGCTTTATCAAGAGTCGCAAAAGTGGTATGAGATGCAGCGGGCTGATCGACATACCACTTTGCAGCTTCTCCAGTGAGGGTACGTTGGAACAACCGAAGGCGAATGGAGTCATCCGTGATGGAATTAGACAAACAACACATATGAAAGGAGCAGACATTATTAGTGGGGTCCTCTCTAGTGCTTCCTTCAAACTTAGTAATTTCAGAAGGAAGATTAGTTGGCATAGATGGCCAACCTGCTCATGGAGTATGGGGTCTTTAATTAACTAGATAAAATCGGGAAGGCTTAAACCTGCTATAAAAGGTAGCAAAGGAGTATTCGGGACCGTTCCAGTAGCGGTTCCGCTAGTAGTGGCTCCAGCATTAGGGCCAGTGCTAGGGCCACCACCAGCTTGAGGACCTGTACTTGCATTTGCACCTGACATGGTGATGGTATGAGGGTGAGGAGAACACAGGTCAAAATTAGAGGAAGAACTCGATGAACCATAATCAGAGTCGATATGGGGACTTGGGGTAGGACTAACTTGGACCCTACGGGGTGGAGTAAGACGTCCTAGCAGAAAATGAGGGTGAAGGCGTTGGAGTCTCTGTAATAAACGCATTGGGGGCGCAATGATGGCATGTCAAAAATGACATGAAAAGGTTGAAGAGTGATGAAAAAGGGATCTGTGAGGTAGATTAATTAATTATGATGTTTATGTCTTGGATTGACGGTGTAAACCAAGCACTCTTCGCTTTAGGTGTGAGTGTGTGCAAGCCGTGTGTTTATTTTCATTTAAGCCTAGACGGTTATTTAAAGAAAAATAAAAAATGTTAAAAAATTGAAATGACAGTAAAATAAACAACTACTCATGCATAAATCCAAACCCAAACGAGGCTATAAAAAAACCAGAATAAATGGGGGAAAAATTGACTCAAAACACACTAAAATTACCAAGAGATCTAATATCTATGAGACTGGGATCTAATGACTTGATACTGTTGGAAATTACGCAGAAAACAACAAGAAACTAGAGGGGAAAACTGCTGCAAAAGATAAGGTTAAAGGTTGAAAAACCTAGGGCAAACTAAGAGACCCTAAGTCAAAGACCAAAAAAAACTCAAGAGAGGGTTTTGGATGTAACAATAACCTATCAGAAAGGATCTGTAAAAAGGATAGATCACCCTAAAACAATGGCTGAAAGTGTTGTAAATCTCAAACTACCTACTTAGCTTAACCCCTCTTAAAATGTGGAAGTGTACTAAAACCCTAGGGAGCTTGGTTCTACTTCAAGGATACAAACTAAGCATATCCAAACCCAAGACAGGTTGAAACATAGGTCAGACAACCCAAAACAGGGCTCTCGAAAAACCTTGATAGTTTCAGAAAAAAACTCAGAAAAATATTCCAGATCGCAATTACTAACCTGTGAACAAGTGAGCTTGCACCTTTTGACCAAATAAGTGTGATTTCAGGGGGAATCACACTATTTGGGCTGAAAACTGTGATTTCTGCTCCTTGGTTCTTGGGCGGCAGGTTGCGGAAAATTTGACGTCTCTGGCGCGGTTAATACCTGCTACCTACATAAAACACCAGAAAACATCCAAAATTTATAATTTTGACTGAATTAGGGCAACAAATTTAGAAAACAACATCAATTGACTGAAAATAGTTGAAGAAAAACCCTTTTTGTTGATGTTGTTGGTCACACAGGAATATGGATCACAACAGTGGAGTCGCCATTTGTTAGTGTAAAATATTATCGATGGTGTACGGAAAGACCCTACTTTAGCTATGCGTAAAAAATAGCCCTAAAAATAGAAATTGATGTGTAACTCCTTAGATCTGCAATAGACAATTAGAACAAATCCTGTAAAAACCTAGATCTATGTAGTAAAAGTAGTTAAACAACAAAAAGAAATAGTAACTGATGCAAAAATAACTCCAAGTATCCAACAGACAATACAAGATTAAAGATTGATTTCTTATATTATAACACTTGGTGAAGGAAACAAGTAGATGTTACCAATCCCCCTCAATGGGATGGGTTCTTGGTTGTCATCAATGCTTCAACTTAAGAAGTTTTTCTCTCTCAATGGTGTAGAAAACCTAAAATATGTGTTGAACTCAAGTGGGAGCTCAAATGGCAAAAGAAAATAATAGCGACAATGAGAATGATCAAAGTGAAGAATGAATGGAAAAACCCTCATATTTATAACAACATATTGAGTTGTCTTCAATAATGGAGAATAATAAAATATTATTAACCAAAATCTAGATCTATCCGCTCAGAATATTTTGTTATATTTTGTTGGGGGGGAAATGAATTTAAATTGGTTAAATACATTTATTTAGAAATAATAAACAAATAAATAATTTATTTATCATTTCAAGAATGTGGTTAAAGAATAATAAACAAATAATGACTTGTTTAATTATTCCTAGGTGATCTAGTCAAATTTAACAAGGAATAATAACTAAATAATGATTAATTAATTATTCCTAGAGAAAAATAAGAAAAACAATGTTTTCTCTATTTATTTCTCATAATTGGGTTAAATATGACGAGGAATATTATTTAAACAATAGTTTAATTAATTATTCTTTGAGGAAAATCAAATAAATAAGGATTTATTTAATTATTCCTCATGGGGTTTCTTGTTTTAACCAGAAATAACTTAATACAAATATGGCTTATTAAATTATTTCTTATAGTGAAAGCAATTTTACTATGGTAAAATTGGTCTTACATGGTGTACTTCGATCCATCTAATTAGAAATGGTTAGATGACCAATTTTTGGTGATAACACAAGATGTTGTGGTTGTGGGGTAGCACCACCATGCATGTTCTACCACACCTTGACAAACAATGTTCCACCATTACATATACCGGAATCCTCATCACTAGCATCATCCTTGATTCTTCTCCTCTTGTGTAGCCTTTGTCTCTACCTCGATTTTTTGGTGACATCAATCAAGACTTCCTAATTTTGGTCAGACTGCATAATCAAAGCCTTAAAATATGGTAGAAAAATATTAACATGCCCAATCAATGTTTTTTATTTGAGATAAGGGTACATTTTTGCTAAGGCCATCACAAAGGTGTTCAACAATCAACACCACCAACACTAGGGTACATATAGGGTTTGGTGCTCTTAATTAAATTCAATCACATGACCTCATACGTGATAGAATCTAATGAAATGTCACAATCCCATTAATCCTGAAATCCTAACAACGATTAAGTCTACTGAATTTTGTACGGGATATGAAATCCTATTTTCTCTATATGAAGTCCAATGAGATTGAAACTACTCTCAAACATCTTGAAAAAATTAATGGTAATGTTAAAAATTTAAGTGAAAATATGAAAATGAAAGATAAAACATTTAGTGGACTAACCAGCTTTAGTGGATCTTTAGTGGACTAACCAACTTTGTTAAGGGTGATTCTTAGCTAAGACGAGTTGGTGTTTATGTTTTTCCCGACCAAGGTTCAGATAACTTGACTTGTACCAACTTGTGATAAGTTGTTTCAACTGTCCAATTATTTTTTACTTGTATATTTTATTTTTAGCTTGTGTTATCTTCATTTTTGTGTGATTTCAATACTTATTGTTCATGCTAATTTGACATATTATGTTTTTATATTGTCAAGTGATTTAACATACATATAGAAAATAAATAAACACATATTATGATGTAAGAATTTCTATAGTAAAGTTATTTCAAATCTATTATATGTCTAGAAAAGTGTGCCCTAGGGGTTGTACCTTGTAAGCATTGAAGCACACTTACATGGGATTTACTCTCTTGAGCTACTAGGTGATTTGGTGGAACCATATTAAAGCATTTATGGTTGCAAATGAATATTTCAAATCAACACTAAGGCTAAAACATCACGAGGAATAGATTTAGGAAATTTCACGTTTGAGGTGAAATTTATGAACTTGCATTAAAAGTCACATTTATGAAATTTCTACACAGTGTTGACACTAGTCCTAGTAAGTATCCCTATCTAAATCCCTTCGATGATCAAAGCTTAAGGACACAGGAGGAAAGTGATCAAGTGAAATGCAGATATATCGGGGGGGGGGGGGGGGGGGAGACCCTAACCCACATAAATCTGGTATAATCATCCAAATATACCAACAGAAATATAGTAAAATCATCCAAATATACCATTGTGATTATACCTCAAAGAGTCTCAAATCAAGCAAGAAACACTTCATGAACTATGAACATTACGTCTCTTATTTCAAGGGTAATAAATAATGATACTCTTGGTAGTTTGAAATTACTCCAATTTCCCTAAAATGGTCCCCAAGAGGCTTGCATAAATCTCGTCAAAAAAAAATCAATGGTCTGAGTGCAATGTAAAATCAAGCCTTTTGAAGACCGAAGGATTCCGTTGCAACTAGAGCATCTAATGGAGACCGAAATATCACCCTACTAGGGAAGTCATTTTTTGGACCTTAGTCAAGTTCACCCTTAGGGGTGATCTTTAATGGCCACCCAAAGTTCTTTAACAACAACCCCTTTTCTGACCTTCCTACAAGGGAGGGAAAAAAAATTCTGCTTAGCCCAAATGATGTGCAATTCCAATCTATCTACCAATGTCTAAAAACCATGGAATATTTTGGAGTCAAAGTAAAATACCACGCTCTCAGGGGTCAATTCCAATATACCTAGCATGTCTCAAAGAAAATAAATCCTTGTCTACATGGGACTTAGAGGTAGAGATGAAGGTGTTGGGAGTCCCTGAACCTTCAAGTTTAGTTCTCGAGCTTAATTGGTATGTTCCTCAAGATTTTGGCCACTATAACTTCTTCAAACTGCATATGGAAAGGTCCCTTGTTACTATCCCAAACCACCTAAAGCTAAGAATTGAGAATTCCCTCATCCTATTGAGTCTTGGCATCTTTCTTAAATCAAGATTGTTGTGAATATATTTCATCTTGCTTGTTTTGGACATTCATAATTTTTGCATGGATCGAATCGTCTAAGGCATGATGAATTAGTAAAATTTTATATATAATGGTAAACAGATTCAAAAATGTAATATATTCGCTACAAGAAATTAAAAACAACACAAACTAAAACCTATCAAAATAACTATATGTGCTAGATGCAAGAATCTATAAACACATACTATAGAAAATAATAGTTTGTTGTCGCCGCGACAACAACCCACCAAAATTTTTGCCTATGTATATTTTGGAGCCTACACTAACTATTGTTTCAAGCCCCTTTGCATCGTCATGTGGTTTGATTTGTTATTTGTGTGTTTTCTCCTAATGTTGCACCCTCTTAAGTCAATGTTTCTTAAGTGTCGTCACTTAACCAGAAGAACCATTTGAGTTAGTAAGTTGATTATTAAGTGAACTCACAATCTTCATTGACTTAGAAAATTGCCTTATTACCATGTAAACACTTAAAAAAACACATAAAAGTGGAAAAAAACAAACAAAAAGCAAGAAAATCACTCACAAAAGCAAAAGCGCACTTTGATTTGACGAAGACATCCACTTGATTTGAGTACACTCCTTTGGGCTAAAGGAGTCCACCCTCCTTGAGCGCATTCCTTCAGACTGAACAAGTGATCCCTACCTGGGCGCACTCCTTCATGTCAAAGACATGCACCCTATCCAGTTGCACGCATGAGCCAACTTGTTGCATGAAGACACACTCCTAGAAAATAGGAGACCCCTTAAATCCTCTTAACTAAACCTTTCATTTTACTATAAGTGGCACTCATGCATGAATCCGTTTTGAATGTTAATTTCTTTATGTTAGCATAAGAAGTCACTGCTCGACTGCAAAAGGAGTAAGCCTTACACATCATACTTCATTTCAAATTTTAAAGGGGGTTGTTTGAGTGTGTTATATTCTTTCCACGACTAATCATGCCCCCCTATCAGGGTTCGGGGCAGCGCCCCGGAAATTTTTTTTGGTCCTTATTTTCTGATGGGCGGATCTGCCCATGTTTTGTGCATGGGTTGCACATGGTTTTGGGGTACGATGGTTTTCGGCCTCTGGTATTTTGTAGATCTGGTCAAGGGAACTATGGTTATGTTCTAATCCAGGGTTAATGGATTGGGGTTTATATATGCTTCGGCATGTATATATATGTGTTGTAACACTAAAAGGAATATAATGAAAAATCAATCTGGTCATCCCAATTTGGGATCCAGGGGAAAATATCTGTGTTTATTTGTTTTATGTTTTATGATCTCACTACTGTTTATTTTATGTCTTTAAGATTCATTTGCAGATAATTTCTGTACAGGGTTAAAACCTTCATTTGGTATCAAAGCAGTTTCGGCTTCAAGGGGACGCCTTTGTTGCTGAGGGGTTTTTTTCTCGGGCCTGAGGTAGACCCTGTTTAGTGGGAGATCTGCGGGATTGATTCTTGCGATGAAAGAAGATGGTGAGCGGCGAGAAGATAGAGATTGAGAAATTTAATGGTCAGAGTTTTGAGTTGTGGAAGCTCAATATGGAGGATTTGCTGGTGGATAAGGACCAGTGGATAGCGGTAGATATGGGTACTAAACCAAAAACAATGTTAGATGAAGACTGGAAGAAACTAGAATGGAAGGCAAAGAGCACAATACGGTTGCGTGTCTCAGATTCAGTATTGTTGAATGTATATGGGGAAGCTACGATGAAGACCTTGTGGGACAAGCTAGGGACTTTGTACCAATCTAAGTCTCTGGTGAATAAATTGTTCCTGCAGAAAAAGCTGTATAACCTGAGGATGAAGGATGGAGACTCAGTGACAGAGAATCTGAATGCCTTCAATACTGTGGTAAGTCAACTTCCATTTGTTGATATTAAAATCTCAGATGAAGATAAGTGCATCAATTTGTTGTGTTCTCTACCAGACTCGTGGGACAGTCTGGTTATTGCAATAGGTAGCAGTACAACTACCTTGAATTTTGATGACATTGTCTCAGCCTTGCCGTTGGAGGAAATGAGACAGAGAAATATGGAGGGTCAGAATGGAGATGCCTTACCTGTACGAGGAAGGTCCCAGAACAGAAACAAGAATAAGGTTTCGAGTAGGAGATCTAAATCTAGAGGGAAATCTAAATCTCCTGGAAATTTTGTAAAGGTGTGCTGGAAATGCGGAAAGGAAGGGCACTACAAAAAGGACTGCAGATCTAAAGCTCATAAGAAAGGAAAGGGATATGATGATTCTCCTTCTGCAGAGGCAAAAACCACCTCAGATGAAGGTGGGGATGTGTATTTGGCTTCATCTTCAAATACACTTGTAGATCATGAGTCATGGTTGATTGACTAGGGTGCATCCTTTCACTTAACTCACCATAGGGAGTGGTTCTACGAGTATGAGAAATATGATGGCAGTGATGTCTTATTAGGTGATGATAGGAAGGCTAGAATTGTCGGACATGGAAAAGTCAAGATGAAGCTGCAAGGTGGAAGGATTAGAACACTTCCTGGTGTTTTGCACATTCCTGCATTGGCCAGAAATCTGAAAGCAAGATGGATGATGTAGGTGTAAAAATAGTGTTCGAGAAAGATACCTGTAAGATGGTTCGGGGAGCACTGGTATTAATGCGGGGAGTTTGGATTGGAACTCTGTACAAGCTTCAGGGCAGCACTGTTATTGCTGGGTGCAATAGTTCTATGGTTCCTGAAGGTGGAGCGGAAATCCTAGCGGTCTCTGGAGAAAAGACCATACTATGGCATCAAAGGATTGGACATATTAGAGAGAAGGGCCTTCGGATACTACATGGAAATGGTATGGTAGAAGGTATGTCTAATAGCTCTCTGGATTTTGATTTCTGTGAACATTGTGTATATGGGAAGCAGAATCAGGTGAGTTTTCCTTCTGGTGCTAAGAGGGCGAACAAGATATTAGAGCTTGTGCATAGTGATGTGTTTGGACCTGTGTCGGTTCCATCACTGGGTAAGTCTGTGTGTTATGTTTCATTCATAGATGACTTCTCAAGGAATACATGGATATATTTCTTGAGGAAGAAATTTGAAGTCTTTGACAGATTTAAAGAATTTAAGGCTCTAGTGGAAAACCCGACAGAGAAGAAGATAAAGGTGCTGAGGACAGATAATGGTGGGGAGTTCTGCAAGAAGGAATTTGAAGTGTTCTGTAATAAGTGTGGTATAGCATGGCATAAGACTACTCCATACACTCCTCAGCAAAATGGAGTTGCAAAAAAAATGAACAAAATGCTGATGGAAAAGGAAAGAAGCATGCTCAGTGGTACCGGGTTAGGACAAGAATTCTGGGCAGAGGCAGTGGAGACTGCATGTTACTTGGTTAACAGATCACCTTCATCAGCGTTGGAGGATAAGACTCCACATGAGGTATGGACTTGTAAGAAACCCTCTCTTTCACATCTGAGGGTATTTGGATGTGATGCATATGTACATGTTCCAAAGGAGAAAAGGACCAAGTTGGATAATAAATCTGAAAGGTGCATCTTTATTGGGTATAAGGATGTTTTAAAGGGTTACAAGCTTTGGAACCCAGAAACAAGGAAGGTTGTGTACAGCCGAGATGTGGTGTTTAGAGAAGTGAAAGATGTTGTTAAACATGAAGTCCTACCAAAGGAACCTGAGAAGATAAAGTTTGAGCTAAAGGAGGATGAATCAGACTCTACAACAGAAGAAGACTCAGAAGATGAAGAGCCACAAACTCCAGCTTTGAGAAGATCAGTTCGGGAAAGAAGGCAACCAGAAAGGTATAGTCCATTTGCTTTTTGTTCAGGTTTTGCCTTAACTATAACTGATGATGATCCCAGAACTGTCAGGGAGGCAGTAGATTCAGAGGATGGAAAACTCTGGAAGGAGGCCATGGTTGATGAAATGGCATCCTTGCATAAAAATGAGGCATGGGATCTGGTGGAGTTGCCAGTTGGAAGGAAGCCCATCGGGAGAAAATGGGTGTTTAAGAAGAAGATGAATGTAGAAGGCAAGGTGGAGAAATGCAAATCTTGGTTGGTAGAAAAAGGTTATTCGCAGGTGCCGGGAATTGATTTTGGTGATATTTTTTCTCTTGTTTCCAAAGTTACTTCTATTAGATTAATTTTATCTGTTGTTGCTACATTTGATTTTGAGGTAGAACAAATGGATGTGAAGACAACATTTCTTCACGGGGATCTGGAAGAGGAGATCTACATGAAACAACCTGAAGGCTTTATGGTGAAGGGGAAGAAAGAACTAGTACGTAGGTTAAAGAAGTCTCTGTATGGGTTAAAACAATGACCAAGGATGTGGTATCAGAAATTTGATACCTACATACGGGGACTTGGCTTCACCATAATCAAGGAGGATCACTGTGTTTATTTTAAATTAATTGTTGATCATGTTATTTATTTGCTCTTGTATGTGGATGATATGTTGTTGATTGGAAATGACAAAGAAATTATCCAAGATTTGAAGACCCAATTGTTCTCCAAATTCGACATGAAGGATATTGGTGTTGCAAACTATATTTTGGGCATGGAAATTAAGAGATATTGAGCAAAGAGGAAGCTCCGGTTAAACCAGAGGAAGTATGTCGAGACTATATTGCAGAGGTTCAATATGCAAGATAGTAAACCGGTGAATGTTCCGATTCCTGTAGGTACAAAGCTGTTTGCTGAACAGTGTCCCAAGACACAAGAAGAAGAGGAGAGATGTCTCGTGTTCCATATGCAAGTGCAGTGGGTAGCCTGATGTATGCAATGGTTTGTACTATACCAGACATTACACATGCAGTGGGAATATTGAGCAAGTTTATGTCAAACCCAGGGAAGGAGCATTGGACAACAGTGAAGCGGGTTTTCAGATATTTACATGGCACTATTGATTATGGCTTGTGCTACCAGGGAAGACTGGGATTAGAAAGAGTGTTGGAAATTCTTGGTTTTGTTGATGCAGACTGGACTGGAGATCTGGACCAAAGAAGATCTACAAGTGGGTATGTGTTTAGCCTATTTGGAGGTGCAATCAGTTGGATGAATAAAAGACAGTCTGTAGTGGCTCTTTCAACTACAGAGGCTGAATACATAACAACCACTCATGCAAGCAAGGAAGCAGTTTGGTTGAAGAGATTGTGTTCATTATGGGGTTGGTGCAACAAGCTATAAGATAGATTGTGATAGCCAAAGTGCAATTTTCTTGGCTAAGAACCCTGATTATCATTCAAAGACAAAGCACATTGATGTTTAATATCACTTTGTGAGAGATATGGTTGAGGCTAAAAGGGCGTTGCTGGTAAAGTTGGACACTTTGAAGAATTTTGTAGATGCATTGACGAAGTCTGCAAGCACTCATAAGCTCTCTTGGTGTAGATAAATAATGGGTGTTGCAGAACTGGGCTAATGACTAAGCTCTCCTGTGGCCCCCTGCGGAAAGAAAACAAGAAGTGGGAGAATTTTGGGTATGTGTTATATTCTTTCCACGACTAATCATGCGTGGGGGGGTCACTGGTTTTGTGCATGGATTTGCACATGGTTTTGGGGTACGATGGTTTTCGGCCCCAGGTATTTTGTAGATCCGGTCAAGGGAACTACGGTTATGTTCTAATCCAGGATTAATGGATTGGGGTTTATGTATGCTTCGGCATGTATATATATGTGTTGTAACACTAAAAGGAATATAATGAAAAATCAAGCTGGTCGTCCCGATTTGGGATCTAGGGGAAAATATCTGTGTTTATCTGTTTTATGTTTTATGCTCTCGCTACTGTTTATTTTCTGTGTTTAAGATTCATTGGCAGATAATTTCTGTGCAGGGTTAAAACCTATAGAGTGGTGGGATGGTTTCTCAAAGATTTTGAAATGATTTTATGTTCTTTAAGACTTTCATGCATTTGGCAAGTATAAATTGTGTGGGTAAAAGGTAGTATAGGGAGCAGAGTGCACAAGTGGAGGAAGATGAATAACTGGTACCTATTCCAGGAAATATTCCTATCCTGAATCAGTCACACAGCTATGATGATGGATTTTTACATAAAATCAGTTTATGCAAACCAAACAACATTCATAAAATAGATTGCATGTATAAAGTATTCCACAAATCATTTATGAAATCTTCACTGACATGTTCTATAACACACATATAACTTGCAAAAAACTGAAAGCAGATAATTTACTGCTAAATCCTTTAACAACTTATCACTCACACCTTACTAGTTGCTACAATTCATATTTTAGAAGAAATTAACAAAGAAAAGAGACACACCACACATTAGATGTTCCTTGAGTCACAAATTCCTCCAGCATGAAGCAAAAAGGTTTTTTATTATATTCAATCTTCAGGTACACCAACATCCAACCTGGAGATAGTATCTACAAGTGGTATATATAGCAAGAGAGGAACCAAATCCATCTCTTCTAAAAATAAGGAAACATTAATTCTAACATAACATATGTGTCAAAAGACATTACAACCTTATCTCATCGAAATCTAACAGAAAGGACAGATGGAGAAGAAAGAAGAGAAGAATTTTGGGCTGGAATGCTGAGTGTGTTGTCATGCTACCCCTTTTAACGCTGAATTATCTCCTTATGTCTTTGGTCTTTAAATAACCATGTAACTCCAATTAATAAGACCTCAAACAAATGCATAAACACCTCTGACCATCACTTGTTTTATCCATTTGGTTATGCGTTCTCTTCCATCCTTAACTGGCTCAAAAAAACTTGCTGACAGGTGTCAAAATTCAGTTAAAACATGTGCTGCCGGAAATTCCAGTAAAAACCTGTAACTGCGCAAAATCTGGAATGGTACTGAAAATTCTGGTAGCACCTTGTTTCTTTTTCAAAAATACACAGAAAAATGCTGAAAATTACGTGTAGAGCTGTATTCCATGACACCTAAACTATTGTTCAAAATTGTAACTGATAAGCAAAAAAAGGTACTTGTATCAAAAACCCTTTTTACCTTCCCTCTATGTGTGCTACAACTTCAACCAGTTTATTTAAGTCAGTTTTTCTGTCAGCGACTAATGATATGGATCTGGTTGCTCTTGTAGTTGTTTACTTGACAGGGGCTTTGTCCTCCTTAGAACCATTTTGTGTTTTTCTTCTCTTTGAGGGTTCTGACTGTTGTTCTGAAGGAGTTGTGTTCATTCTTTTCTTCATGGATTTTTTCTATTTTTGAACCTTAAGATTTACCTTCGTTGTCAATAACATCTATCATTAGACTTGGATTATGTAGAGCCTTTGACTTAAGTCTAAACTTATTGCTGTCTCTGGTATGCCTCTTTCTTGTACCAACAACAAGTTTAGTTTCTTCCTTCTTCTTCTTACTGCTGATCTCATATCCAACATCCTTGAGGAGTTCTTCATCTAATGGTGTAGACTGATATTCTTTCTGCAAGTTCTGCTGAATATGTGTTTCCGGAATTTCCGGTAACACCTAAATTTTTTATTTTTCTGCTGTTGTAGACCTTGCTCTTCTGGCTCTAGTGTAAACATTAGGAAATGGAGGAACATGGGGCACTATTTTCATGGACTTGGGTTTTGTTGTTGAGAATCTCTTTCCTTTTTCGACCTTTCTTTAAGCTTTGATGGCATAAACCTTATCTTTTTTGCCCTTGTCCTTCTTATGAATGTTTTCTCTTTGGGCCTCTCTTTGTTCTTATCCTTGCAGGCTGAGGGTTTGGTTGTGGAACTGGAGGTGTAGGTGCAGATTGGCCTGCCCTATAGAATAAAAAGTGGTCCCAAATGTGGTTTCTCTTTCCCAACTCTTCTTCAACTAAAACTTTGATCAAAGCTTGATGGTACAAGCTATACTCTGAAACATCAGCATGAGTCTGAACCCTCGCTGACATCTTGGTTAGGCTTTTCAACAAGAAAAATGGCAGATTCAATGTCTTCATCCCCGCAATATGAAAAATAAACCTCATATGATAGAGGAATAACATTGTATACCTCCTTTCACAAGGGAGGTATATCTTGATAAGCTTGATAGCTTCTGCCCAGTGATTCTTAAGGTAGTTTCTTGGGATGCTTTTTTCCCAATTTGGATCTCTATGAGCATCTTTGAGGAAGCTTTTGAGATCACATCCTGTAATAACTTGTCCTTTGAACCACCTTTCTCCTTCTTGAGGAAGGGTAAAGGCTTCAACAATTGAGTCTTCAGAAACCTACAAAGTGAGGCCATAAACTGTAGCTTCCTATCCATTAAAAGAGTTAATAAAATCTTGTGCTACTCCTGAGTGAGAGCTCCCTAACCTGGTACAAAGAGTATACCACCCTGACTTCATAAACAAAATTTTTACCCTCGAATTGGCATCAACTAAATCTACACCTTTTGGTTCTGTTCAATTTATCTTACCACCTGTTTTAGTCATCTTTAGAAAAATAAATGCCCATGTCTCCTGCAACTGATAGGTGGCAGAGTAGGAAGAGTTTTACCTTACAGGTGTGGCCTGTATTCACCTCCAGAATCTTGGCTGAAATCCAGACTCCTTCTCAAAGTGTGACTCTCAACAATTCGAATCCCAACAACTAAAACTTTGAATGACATTCTCCTGATTTTTAGGTGGTTTTAAAATCAAATTTTGGTTCATCATCCCATGCAAATCATCCTTCATCATTGAAAATATTCCTCACCATGATGTGCACCATGTGATACTCCATCACCACCTTCAGTTGGCTGTGTTTTTCCGTATGGGAGCTCCAGATGGCTTGTGGCAATTGGGTTTATGACTTGCAGTCACCTCCACAGTCTTTGTTGTTGATTGGTCGGAATTTTTGGCAGCACTGATGTGCAGCGAACCAAACGATTATGGTGTGTAGTGTAATAACCACGATCTCTTTGATTCAGAAAAACATGTATCTAAACATGCGTAAACTAACTTGGAGTTTGACAGGGAGGACAGGTTAACGGTTTAGTTCATAACTATAGATGACACATATTTTCAACGTATATAATGACTTGACTTAAGCTAATTGACTGTAATACGAGACCTATCATGGGATCTAAAAATATTTAAAAATATTTGAGGCGTATTTAGACTATGACACATGGTTTAACTAAAGCGGATGTACTTTTTCGTTTTATTTTTAAAAAACAGAGTATGCTTTCGGAAATTTTGATAGCATCAGAATAAAAATAAAAAAGACAGGAACAAGAAAATAACAGATTGTTCGAAAGGGATAAAACTGGTGCTTCTGGAAATTCCAATAGCGACCATTTTTTTTTTTTGGGAATAGACTCATGACTTAGCAAAGAACTGTGCTAACATTGGCTCCACATGGGATAGAGCTCTCCGTACGAGGCTCTAAGAATCTTTTGTAGTTTCAGTGCCTTGTCATTAGGATACGGAGTCTTATTATGAAACACACTGGTATTTAGAGTGAACTTAGGCTACTAACAACCTTAGTAAAATATTTTTTTGAGAAAACGCCCATTGAATGCGCCTCCAAACAGTGCTGCTCCATCAAGATGTTGCAACTCAAAAGTGTTTTTCTACCAAATGTTTGAGATTTTGAAAGGACCAAGCCATAAATAGTCAAATTTGGAATGCTTACCTAGATCTCAATGTTGTGCATCCCACTTCAACACTAGATCTCCAATCTGGAATTTTTCTTTTTTAGTTCCTTTATCAAAAACTTTCTTTACAACTTGCTGATATTTTCTCACCAAATCATATTGTTTTTCTCGCTTTTGCTGCACTTCTATGATTTGATAAACTCTTCTGGTCATGTCATCTTGCTCAGCTTCATGATCTTAGAGATATTTAGCTACAGGAATGGCTAATTGGATTGGAAAAACAACCTCAGTTCCATAAACCATTTGAAAATGTGATGTATTAATATATTTTTTTTATTGTCACCGTATATGCCCATAAAGAAAACTTCAGTTTTGAATCCCAGGCTTTCTTGTTTTGCTCCAACAGTTTGGTGATGATTCTTATCAAACTTTTGTTTGATGATTCAGCTAAACCATTCCCTTAGGGATAGTAAGCTGTACAGTGAGTGAGATGAATGCCATAATCTTCATAGAAATTTACCAATGGAGTGGCTTTAAAAGCAGCTGCACTATCTTCTACTAAACTTGATGGACATCCAAATCTGGTTATGATTCCCTCCAGAAAATAATAATAACTTTATGAGTATCATTCCTAGTAGGTATTGATTCAATCCATTTGGTGAAGTAATTAGTTGCAACAAGAATCCAACGATGTTGTCCACTTGAAGGTGGATGAATTTCTCCAATGAAATATAAACCCCATTGCTGAAAAGGTGTAGAAAAAACTATGGGCTTGAGAGGCAAAGACTTCAAATGTTTCTTGTCGGTGAAATTTTGACATTTTTCACATGCTCTCAGCTCAGCACATACATCAGAAAATAAGCTAGGCCAAAAATAGCCAGCTCTCAATATTTTTTATGCAGTAGTTCTCCAATAGTGATGACCTCCACACACACTACTATGCATATCAAAGATAACTTTCTTGGAATCATCTGGGTCAATGCATCTTAAAAAAACTCCTATAGGATATTTCCAATATAAACAATTATCTTTAATGCAGAATTTAACAATTTTCAGCTTCAAAGGTCTTACTATGCTTTTATCATAATTTGGAGGAGGTTTAAAATGATGCATAAAATAGATAATGTCTTTATACCAGCTACGTTCAGAAAGCTTTACATCCACTGCCATGATGTCTATAGGTTCAAAAATATTCCCTTCAAAGTTGCCATCCATGGAATTGAAGCCCAAAACTTTAAAATTTTCTTCAGCTAGTAGTTTGTCTAATCCTTGAACTTTGATTAGTTTAGTAGGTTTTATCTCTAAATCAAACTCAAGAACTTTAGTCACCCACTTTCTTCTTTTTCCATCAATATCAGGTTGAACTAATATCTCTCTAACAACAGATGAAGGTACATAAGAAATAACTTGAGCATGCAGAATATAAACCCTAAAAGCTTTCAGAGCTTTCACTAATGCATAGGCATGCTTTTCCAACATTTCATACTGCAATTCTGAATCTCTATGTGCTCCGCTAAAAAATGCTATGGGAGCTTCCTTATTTTCCGAATCTTTTTGTAACAAAACAACAAAAATAGTACCTTTTGAGGCAAATGAGAAGATCAAGAAAGGCTTTGAGTATTCATGGCTTATCAACTGAGGTGCTTCAATTATAGCTTTTTTTATCAGCTCAAATGAATTTATGGATTCAATGGTCCACTTGACTTCTTTCTTTGTCCTTCTTCAACATGCAAGTAATACGCTTCACCACTTCAAAATTTTTTGTATGAACCTTCTTAAGAAATTGATCTTACCAAGGAAAGATTGAATCTCTTTCTTGGATCTTGGAAGTGTTAAATCCTAAATTTCAATTACTCTCTTAGGATTGATTTTCACTACATATTTAGAAACTATGTGGCCCAACATCTTACCTTCCTTGAGAGCAAAATTAGACTTTTTTGGATTTAATGATATACCATATTTTCTGCATTTAACAAATAATTTTCTCAAGTGCTGAAGGTGTTATTGATCTAAAGTAGAGTAAACGGTAATATCATCTAGATAGATGACCAAGAATTTGTCCTTTTCTCCAATGAATGCAAAGTCCATAGCACACTGAAAAGTAGCTCCGACATTCATAAGCCCAAATGGCATATTTGCATACGTGATTGTTCCCCAAAGAGTTGTGAATGTTGTCTTCTATCGGTCTTCTGGCCAAAATGAAACTTGATTGTACCCGGAGAAACCATCTAACATGGAAATTCTGTCTGAAATAGTTACCTTTTGAAGAATATGCTCCATCTTTGGCAAAGGATAGTTATCTTTCTTGGAGCATTTGTTAAGATTTCTGAAATATACACATAATCTGACTTCACCACTCTTATTCCTTACTGGAACTAGATTAGCAGCCCAATCCGAGTATCTCATTGGAATGATGATTTTTGCGTCCAAAAGTTTCTTAACTCTCATCTCCATCACTGGTAACAATAGTGGATTGATTTTCCTTAATTTATGCTTGACTGGCTTAGTACCATCCTTCAATGGTATCCTATGCTCAATGATAGTTGTATCATATGTTTTAAGATCTTCATATCTCCAGGAAAAAACATCAACAAATTCACAAAATAGCTTGTGGTATTCAACCTTTATTTATTCTGATAAAACTTTTGACAACTTTACATATCTTGGTTCTTTTTCTATGCCCAAATTGAAATCTTCCAATTTTGCTTTTGTTCCATCCAACTGTGTTTTGACTGAGACATCATTGTGATCAAAGAGATTCTCAAGTGGGATTAACCCCTTGGGAATGTGATTGGTAGGCAGCTGAGTGATAGGCTGATCAAAAATCTGTTTTTGCAGATTTTTGGTGTCTTGCAAATCAACATCATCCTTCCTAAAATATTCATCTTGATCAATGTTTAGGACAACAAGCTCTTCAGCAGCTTCAATGAATCTTCTAATCTCCTGATCATCTTCAAAAAATTTCCAATGCTTGACATTATCAGGAATGCTAGGTCTGGACCTAACTTCAGCTTCATAGGTATTGGAAGCTTGAATGAGCTTGCTCAAATAGAAAGTGAATCAGCCAAAATTGTATTACTTTCTCTTGGAACAAAAGAAATGTTAAAAGCCAGGAACGAGTCTTCTACAATGCTCCGTATTGTATTCCGGTAATCTCTGAGTCTGGGATGATTAGTTTGATAAACATTTCTGATTTGCTGAATGATAAGTTCAACATCTCCAAAAACATAAATTTCTGAAATATTCATGTCCTTTGTTGTTTTTAAACCAATTAGCAGAGCTTCATACTTAGCCACATTGTTAGTTGCTTCAAATTCAAGTTTGAAAGAAAACGTGGAGCTCTCTTTCAAATGGGAAATGAGAACTATCCCTGCACCAGCTCCCTCTTTATAACATGAGCCATCAAAGTACATTTTCCATAGTTAAGAACCCTCATGATTGATCTGTTTTTTAGTAGGCTTCAAAATCTGAAAATTTTCTGCAGATAGGACAACATTATCCATGTGTAAAATACTTGAACCAACATTAGTTTTTCTGGCATAAATTAGATGATTAGTGGGGCCTTTGTTGTCACTAATGATATATGCCAGCTGAGCTTCTCTGTAAAGTATTCTTTGTTCTCCTCAAAAAACAAGGACAATAGCATAAATGAAATCCATTTGCAAGGTTCCTCCTAACCATCTAATCCATGACCTAGAAAGTAACATACCAAACCTAGGAGGAATGACAGCTACAACAATATCCATCACCATTCCTCTCCTGGGTAACTGAAAAAGGATTATTGCAAGGTCTTTGATGACACCAAGGCATTGAACTTTTTGGGAATCAAAGGAGTAGAGATCTTGGTACTCTCTAGTTACCTCAAGACCTAGTTCATTCATGACTACCTTGGGCATTAAATTACGCGTGGCTCCAGAGTCCATTAGGAAATTATGCAAGATATTTTCATGAATATTCAGAGATAGATAGAAAGGAGGGGTAGATTCATCTATTTCTTCTACGAATGGACCTAAAATAACAGTGGCCTTGTCATCTTGAAGGTTAACAAAATCAATAGCTACTTCGGTAGGTGGGGGTTGAAGAGCTTTCATAAAGGTCTTTTGAAATCATCATTTTTCATGAGCTCTACAAGAGGAACAAGAATATTATATTTTGCATTTATTTATAAAAATTGAAACAGGGGGGAATTTGTGAGCAATTTTTACCTCTAGTGAAGGAGTATTAACTGCTACCGGATTTTTCGGTAATTTTTGTTCAACAACTTGATTTTCTATTGAAATTTTTACTGTGCCCTTATTCTTCTTGGGTTGTGCGTCGATTATCATCAATCGTTTATGATCTTAGATTATATCTGCTTTGATGATCGGCTTCAATCATGGAATGATGAGGAACCACTTCATTATTCTGAGTATATGACATGAAATCCTCATACTCTGCTTATGTAAGATGAATCAGCCCTTATTTGTCTCTTAGAAAATTGATATCAACAACCTTCTCTAACATTTCAACTTCCTCTTCATCTTCAAATATAGCATTATGCAAAGGACATTGTACTTTTTTATCATCAACCTCTCTCCTTTCTCGCTGCCAAATTTGAGGAACATTAGGTATTCTAAATTGCTGCATAATAGGCTGATCAAATGAAACATTTCTACTAGTAGTTGGTCTTGCTTCCATCTTGAGCTTGGACATACCAGTAGTCAATGAATTGACCATCTTGGTCAACTCATCTAACTTAGGATCAATGTCTGAAGTTCCTGAAGTTGAAACTTCAACTTTTTTCTTTCTTTTTTCTCTGTCAATCCCTCCTCTGAGCCTATCAGCTGCTAACGCATTAGATTCTACCTCCAATGCATTGTCCTGCATTTGTGTTAGTGTTGCAATTTTTCTTTCTCTCAATAATAAAAAAAAAAATCACAATCAAAGGCACCAACTTAAGTGATTTTGGATGAAGCTTCAGTAGTTATTTTACAATACATCTTATTGAATCTCTTAGAAAAATCAGAAACTGATTCTCCTTTTCTTTTTATTGCATAAAATTCAGTGATATAATAGAGAAAATCTTTCTTATCTCCCCATTTCCTTAAAATTTATCATCCAGGGTTTCAATTCCAGTGATGCTACCAGCTGTCAAGGATCTGAACCATTTTCTTACATCACCCTCAAGACTCTAAATGAAAAATTTAATCCAAACATCTTCATTCTCAATATTAAGATTGTTAGCATAGGCATAAAAATCAACAAGGTGTTCTTCAGCTGTTACCTCTCCCTCACCACTAAACTTAGGCATGTAATTGAGATAATCTCCTGCAGGTAATGCGTACATAGGCTGAGTTAAAACCAAAGGGGCATACCTTGCAGCAACAATTGCATCCATTCAGTTAGGGGGTTGGTTTGGACCTACCATGATGTGAGTTATTGGGATTTTTGGAACAACATTAGGTTGATTGTGAACAACAGATGATGAATAACCAACTTGTGATGTAGGTACTATTTGTTGGTTGGAAAAAAAGGGAGGTAAAATATTTTCTGCAAAATCAGGGGATAAAGTTTGCAAGACTTCTTTAGGAACAACCTTTGAGAAAACTGTAGTAGAAGAAGAAAACTTTCGTTTACTCTTTTTCTTGATTAGATTTTCAGGGTTAGAAACTAGGATTCTCAAAGGGGAATATGGGTTAGCCCTTGTTCTAATACTTCTAGGATTCAAAGCTTCTCAATGGAGTTGCCAGGTGTAAAGCAGTCTAAAAATACATCTGAAACTGTATGTCATCACTCCGCCAGATTCCCAAGGCTGAAGAAGGAACCCCAACGGAGGTAACCACAGACCAAGCTTTTGACTTGGTAGCTAGCCCTACCAAGTAGGAGAGGGCCCTCTCCAAAAAGGTCACAGCCAGGAGGGCTGGATAAATTAGGGTTTTTAGGCTACATATAGAGTACAGGGGGTTTGTTTTGATTTGGTTTTGTTTGGGGAATAATTGGATGAAGAAATTAGGTCAATGAAAGCTAGGTCAGGGCAAATGAGATAGGGTTGCAGGGATTAATGGTGAAAGGTAGGCACAAGGCTTATCACTTGAAGAGGATCATGATGGAATGGTGTTGAAGCTGAAATAAATCTAGGAAGTGAATATGAGATGTATTCTTCTTAGACACATGAAAATGGACAAACTATGATCAATTACCCAAAACAGAGCATGTGCAAACATTTATTTTGATTATCTAACTTGGAAGAGATCATAACATAGACATGAAGTGAACATGAATATAATACATTCTAACATATGATACTGAAGAAAAGATAATGATAGACATCAATACCACAAGTATCCCAAAAAGTAGGTGCAACTCCTCTTTATTAGCTGGCCAAACTGAGTACAAAAGTTTCCTTGATCAACTAGTAAACATACAAACTGATTCCAACCCTTCACTTGTGTGAAGAAAGGGGATAAATAGACATCTAAACAAGATTCACTCATCCTTAGGGGTAGAATCCATGAGGTGAGGAAGAGATCCACTAATTGATGAACTGAAACTTGAAGTGTAGGATGGTCCAAGTGACTCACTCCTCATTACATTCAACTGATTCATCATAACTCATTAATGAATTTTACCCGAGAAGTCTACCCTAGGTAAGTAATCTCAGAAAAAAATACATTTTATCATAATTAATTACATGGGTAGAAATATTATTTGTTGAAGAAAAGTCAAAACTTGAGAGAATTTTTGAAAAAATCAGAAAATTTGACATTCGCAGTATCCACTATACATTTGCACCCTATGTGTTTAGGGCCACTTTTGGAGGCCTTCTCTGTGTCCAAATCAGGCCCAAGATGTCTTGTTGGAAAGCCCTGCTTGTCCTCTTTCCAAATATGTCTCAAGTTATCAAAATGGAGGTCATTCCCCCCCTCAAAAAGTCAATCTCACAAGACTAGTATTTGCACAATGCTAAGGTAAAAAAAGGGGCAGAAAGGGGAATTTTTGATGGGTTTTTGAGCTTTTCACATATAAAAAATGAAAACCAAGGTTGGAAACATGGTTGTCTGAGATGAATGGGTCATTAGGAACCCAATGGTGCCTTCCTTATCCTCAAAAAGTGTGCCAATTATTTGCAAATGCCCAATTTTCTGCTAATTAATTCCTAAAAAAACAGAGAGTTTTCCAGATTTTGACAAGAAGTTAGAAGGTGCCTAAAAAATGTTGGAATAACTGAGGATGATGTGTCTAAGCTTGGAGGGAAGCCTCAGCAAGGATTTCCAACTTATTTTTCTCCTCCTTAGTCAACTCTTCAATTTTGGCATTGGCTCTTTTGAGCTTGGCCAATGCAAATTTCTATTTTTGGGCATGGAGTTTGACCTTCCTCCTCAAAAATTTATTATCCTTATTGGCCTTTTCTAGCAGCTTCTATAAGTGTTGATTGGATCTGTCAAGACACGACTCCCTGTTCTCATTGATTTCTATGGAAAGATGCTCATTTATGGTTAGCTGATCAGTAAGGTCAGCTTCCCTTTGTCTCTATAGAGCTAGAGCTCTTTTCAACCCTCTAGTTCTAGGTCTTTGCCTTGGTACTTGTTCTCCTTCCTCATCAAGAAAGCCACGCTTCTCCACTGTTACATCTAGCATTTATTTGGCATTCTTAGCCTCCCTTTGAGCAGTGAAGTACTTCACCTCATCAATGACCTGTTTGGTCTTCAACTGCTCATTTTCTTGTTCAAGGAGTTGAATAACATATCTAGCCCTGTCAAGATTAGTCTGAATTTCACTAATCTTGGCATCCTTACCCTAGTGAAGTGCATCGAGAGCCATATGCGATATGAATAGAGCCTTGAAAATCTGCCATCACATGAAAAATATCTCATTATAATGTTCATCATAGGTGCATATCTGTCTAAGAGGTGTGAAAAGGAGAAAAATCTCTTTGTTTGATTTTGATGTCTAGGTTTTAGGAAGAAGAAATAATCTTGATTCTTCATCCTGCCTTTCTTGAACCATTTCTCCTCGACATTAGGGATCCCTGTAGCATCTGAAATGACAGTAGTAGATAAGGTAAAAGTGACCCCAACTAATTCAACTTGATTGTCATGGAGTCCTCATATGAACAGTCTAGTTATCATGGGGTGGTGTTTAACCCTATAAATTTTCTCACATAATTCATAGCAGCCAACATGTTTGAAGCATGTGATAGTCAATGGAGAAGCTAAGAGTTCTTTAGTGTTGGCAGACTCAAGTCTGAGCAGTCTTCCTCCTTTATGTGGCCTCCTTATCTATGTTTCCTCTCCTTCAATGAATGATGTGTTTTCCTTTTTTGTTGCCATGGTGTTTTTGTTAAAACCCCAGGGATTAGGGAAGGGAAATGGGAAAGGGATATGTGAAGGGAAAAATGAGGGAGATGTTTGATAAGGATAGGTGATATGGGGAGGGGATAGGGAATGAAAGAGTGATGTGAATTGGGATTTAGGAGCTTAGGTCTAAAATAACATCTAAGGCTTAGGGTTTTAGGAATTAGCAACTTAGGGATAGGGTTTATGATAAAAGGGTTTAGGGAATAAATTTTAACAGTGTAGGGATGGTATTGAGTGTAAGGGAAGTGGAATTTTGGGAATTATGAGTGCAAGGGAGAAAAACTAGGGTTTCACATTAAAAAAGACACCAAATTACAACTTCAATTGCAAACTTCAACACATATAACTTAAGAAGGTGATCTGTGTTGGCATGTGCCTCTTACTGGTTTTCTAGAGGTCAATGACTAAGTGGAGGAGTTTTGAAGGCAATTTCTCATCACTTGGACACTTTGTAGAGCTTGTTGGTAATTTGCGCCATGGACAATGCATTTGCGCCCTTGAATGGTTATTTGCGCCCTTGCCTACACATATGTGCCATCCTCTACACATTTTAAACCTCCTCTACACATTTGTGCCCTCTTATGAGTATTTTACCCTCTCTATGCATTTGCACCCTCTCTTAGAAACATTTGTGCCCTCTCAAAAGGATTTGCGCAACGAATTTTTGCATACCACTTTTGGAGGCCTTCCCAATTTCCAAATTGGGCCTAGGATAGCGCGTTGGAAAGATTATCCTGTCTAATTTTCAAATATTCCTTTATTTTACAGAATGGACTTGATTTGACCTTTAAAAATTTGAGTCTCCCAAGACTGTTCAAAAAGTGCAGAATGAGGGTGCAAAAATGCAGTGTTATGGTGCAGGAAACTTTTGGAGGCCTTCCTCAACTCCAAATTGAGCTCATGACATCTCAATGGAAATATATTCCAGTATAGTTTTCATTTGAATTTTCAAGAAAGTGATTTGGATTCTCTAGCTAGGAGAAACCTTGATTTTCCCAAGGTCATTCCAGAAGTGCAGAAAACCTCTTGTAGCACCTGTATTTTGACATTTCTCCCAAACCATGATACTTGTGTAAAAAATGAAGGAAGGTTTTCGTTTTTGACCTAGTATGGAAAAAAACCTCTCTCACTTGTATCAAATTCATCACTGTTTGGTCATAAACATACTTTTAAGCAAAACTGGCCCTATGAGTGGTAAATGATTTGACTCTTGGAATGAATTTTTGAAAAATGATGGATACATGATGTTTATGAGCTTTAATGACCTCATACTTATTGATATGACCTACCTTATTCCTACTATGCTCAGATGTGTTTGATTCCATAGCAAACCCTAGGTCAATGGGAGAGGAAATTAGGGTTTAGTGCTTGTGGAAAATGATGATTTGGGCACCCTTGGGAAAAGATAGCTCCCTTTGACATTTGATCAATTGATGGACTAAAAAATCTTGCAATTTGACATTTGATGTGTTGGCATCTGGAAAATGAGTTGGCAACCTTGGGAACCAAGTACTTATTACATATTTAATGACATAAAATTACATAGAAAAAATAAAAATTACATCTTTGTTTTTTAAATAAATATTACATCTTGGAATGAAACTCACACTTTGAAATCAAATGAAAATTTTGGAAACCATCTTGGAGATCATCTTTACATGGTAAAGAGACATTATTTGGGATCACTCTCATACTTTTCTAACCTTATGCAAATGAAATGGTGTTTTATTTGGACCTTGAAGAATGAAACATAGAGACCTAATGAGACCTTGAGTGACCAAGGCTTCATGGTGATTTTGAATGACATAATGACATAGTGAAATAAGTTTTCAAGAATGATTTATGCTCAAAAAGACATGAAGTTAGGCCAGAAAATGTGAAATTTTGAGGGAAAGTGAGGTCTTATGACTAGGGGTACCATCAGTGAAACAATTTTTAGCATGACCTAATGGAATGATATAAAAAATTCAGAGTGGGACACCTTAAATGGGAATGAAAAGAGTGATTTTGATCACTGATGGCATAATGCATATTCTGACACTAACATTGGCCATATTGGGGACGACAGCTCGGAAAGAGGTGTTAAGAACCACAAATCTCTGAATTTTGCAAATCAGTGCCTCATCCATTGGGCCAATACG
This sequence comes from Pinus albicaulis, assembly GCA_034641835.2. Lineage (NCBI taxonomy): Eukaryota > Viridiplantae > Streptophyta > Pinopsida > Pinales > Pinaceae > Pinus > Pinus albicaulis. The sequence continues at coordinate 320,121,526 of CM076581.1, read as the reverse complement.
GTAAAAAAAATAACTCAAACTGAAATGTAGGACTAAATACCGACAACTCAATAACACAAACTGACTGAAAATAAAGAACTTACTAAACTTATTGATGGAAGTACATCACCGAGACTTGAGGGCTTAAAATCCTGATGACAACCACGTGCCTGCTGAAGACATATGTACAATCATGTGAAATGATCATTCCAATGTAACCAATACAATGGATGGCTACTTACTAAAATTTTTCTCTCATTTTCCTCGAGCAGGCAGAAAAAACAAAAAACTAGGCCACTCCAAGTGTCTACTGCACATGTGCTTCTGGTCTGTGAAAACAAGAAAATATATCTTCTCTGCTAACTGTAGCAGATCAGTAAAGGGATCTTCAAAAATATGAAATGTTACCTTTTCTTGAGATCCAACAAAAACAAAAGCACACTCTTCATTCTGATCTGAAAGAACACTTGCTTGTTGATCCATAGGAGAGCATAGGGAAGTATGAATTTTTGCTATCTGAGTGTTGGCTGAAAATTCCTGAAGCATGAGCAAATCTGATTCTCTCTCTGGCATATTGTCTTTCTTAGGCTCATACTCCTCAAATTCATATTCTAAATCATCTTTGAACAGAAAACATTCTTCAATATTGTTAAACATGACAACCCTATCTTCTTCATGAAAGGAAAAAATATCTGTTAGTTGATCCCCTTGCAGAAACTCATCATCACAAATCAGTTTACTCACAACAAATTCCTGTATGGCTTCATTAGTCTCATGAATATCATCATTCAAACCCAAAATTTCATGTTCAATAATGGAAGATGCTTCACTCACACATCCTTGACTGTTTGAACACTGTAAGAGCTGCAAATCTACATTCTCTTGGGTTGTAACATGATTTTTCAGGAGCTTATCTATTTCATCTTCAGACAAAGGAGAAAACTGAGTTTTAAATAAATTTACATTGATTTGGTGATTTTCATTTTCAGGATCGGGAATTGGCACTTCTCTTTCTTGGTCCCAGTTTGTCTCATCTAAGGGGGGAGCTACTGATTATTTTTGGTGATGAAAAGGGTTCTCATGAAAAGGCTCAAGGATCTCTTAATCCAAGGAGGAAACTGTTGATTCTTGTTGGGAAGAAAAATCATGAAGGGATTCTATGATCTCATCATCTAGACACTCTTCATCCCCATACAACTTTTCAAGAAACTCAATGAAATTATTAGAGATCTCACAAAAAATATCAATTATCGACAAGGAAGAATTAGAGATTTGATAATGTTGAAAGAAAACTGAATGAAAGTCCTTTAGAGAATATAAATAAGTAGATGGTAGATTCTCATACCATGATCTCGCTTTTTCCTCCAAGGTAGCCATAAATATCTTCATTTGAGAATATTTAGGAAACTCAATCTTTAGTCTATGAATGTGCAAATGAAATTTGACCAAATGCAAACTAGCATCTTCACCGTCTTGACCCTTAAACTTTGACAATCCTGATTGCCAATCTATATGAGGAATACGATCCAAAAAACCACGAATATGAGCTCGATTCATAGGAGGATACCTTTGAGAAATTAAATCCATTTTGAAAACAATGAGTTCACCAAGAATATCTTAAAACTACCGGCTCTTGAAAAATGGATTCGCCATGAAAATTCTGACTCTTTGGATTTTTCGACATTGGTGAATGATGCACAACCTTCTTGTGCCTGATCGTTGTTCACCATCAACAATCAGATTTGATATTTTTTGTTCTTTCCTAGGGAATATTTATCTTTTCGCCTCCCCGACAACAGTGCCAAAATGTTATCACTCTGCCAGATTCCCAAGGCTGAAGAAGGAATCCCAACATAGGTAACCACATACCAAGCTTTTGACTTGGTAGCTAGCCCCACCAAATCGGAGAGGGATCTCTCCAAAAAGGTCACAGCCAGGAGGGCTTGATAAATTAGGGGTTTTAGGCTAGATATAGAGAGCAGGGGGTTTGTTTTGATTTGGTTTTGGTTGGGGAATCACCGAATGAAGAAATTAGGTCAAGGAAAGCTAGGTTAGGGAAAATGAGACAAGGTTGCAGGGATTAATGGGGAAATGTAGGCACAAGGCTTATCACTTGAAGAGGATTGTGATGGAATGGTGTTGAATTTGAAAGAAATAAAGGAAGAGCATATGAGATGCATTCTTCTTAGACATATGAAAATGGACAAACTATGATCAATTACCCAAAACAGAGCATGTGTAAACATGTATTCTTATTATCTAACTTGTAAGAGATCATAAAATAGAAATGAATTGAACATGAATACAATACATTATAACATATGATCCTGAAGAAAATACAATGATAGACATCAATACCACAAGTATCCCAAAAAGTAGCTGCAACTCCTCTTTATTAGCTGGCCAAAATGAGTATAAAAGTTTCCTTGATCAACTAGAAAACATACAAACTGATTCCAGCCCTTCACTTGTGTGAAGAAAGGGGATAAATAGACATCTAAAGAAGCTTCACTCATCCTCGGGGGTAGAATCCATGAGGTGAGGAAGAGATCCACTAATTTTCGAACTGAAAACTTAAGTGTAGGATGGTCCAAGTGACTCACTCCTCATTACATTCAACTGATTCATCATGACTCATTAATGAAGTTTACCCGAGGAATCAACCCTAGGTAAGTAATCTCAGCCATAATTACATTTTACCATAATTAATTACTGAAGAAAAGACAAAACTGTTGGGTATATGTTATATTCTTTCCATGACTAATCACATGGCTGTCGGGGTCCGGGGCAGCGCCCCGTTGAAAATTTTTGGTCCTTAATTTCCGATGGACGGTCCACGCCCATGGTTTGGTGCATGGTTTTGCACATGGTTTTGGGGTATGATGGTTTTCAGCCCCTAGTATTTTTGTAGATCCGGTCAAGGGAACTACAGTTATGTTCTAATCCAGGGTTAATGGATTGGGGTTTATGTATGCTTCGGCATGTATATATATGTGTTGTAACACTAAAAGGAATATAATGAAAAATCAAGCTGGTCGTCTCGATTTGGGATCCAGGGGAAAATCTCTGTGATTATCTATTTTATTTTTATGCTCTCGCTATTGTTTATTTTCTGTTATAAGATTCGTGTGTAGATAATTTCTGTTCAGGGTTAAAATCTACAAAAACTTGAGAGAATTTTTGAAAAAATCAACAAATTTGATATTTGCGCCATCCTAGTGTCATTTGCGCCCTCTATGTTTAGGACCACTTTTGGAGGCCTTCCCGGTGTCCAAATAAGGCCAAAGATGGCTTGTTAGAAAGCCGTGCCTATGCTTTTTCCAAATATGCCTTAATTTCTCAAAATGGAGGTAATTCCCCCCTTAAAAGGTCAATCTCCCAAGACTAGTATTTGCGCAACGCCAAGGTAAAAAAAAGGGGCATAAAGGTGATATTTTGATTTTTTTCTGAGCTTTTCACCCATAAAAAATGCAAACCAAGTTGGAAACATGGTTTTCTGAGATGCATGGGTCATTACGAACCCAATGGTGCCTTCCTTCTCCTAAAAAAGTGTGCTAATTATTTGCATAGCGCCTAGGGCGTTGCGCAAATGCCCAATTTTCTGCTAATTAATTGCCTAAAAAAACACAGAGTTTTCCAGATTTTGACAAAAAGTTAGAAGGTGCCTCCAAACTGTTGGGATAACTGAGGATGATGTGTCTAATCTTGGAGGGAAGCCTTAGCAAGTATTTCCAACTTCTTTTTTCCTCCTTGGTCAACTCTTGAATTTTGGCATTGGCTCTTTTGAGCTTGGCCAATGCAAATTTATCTTTTTGGGCATGGAGTTTGACCTTCCTCCTCAACAAGTTATTATCCTTATTGTTTGTGCTCAACCTAGTCTCCTAAATTGAGTTCATTAATTGTCAACCAGGGTTGGTAAACTGCTGAAGTGTGGTGCACTATATGTGCCTAGGTATTTGTTTCTCACCACGTTGTGTTTAGTGTTTTCTGATGTTTTTGGTTTTATGGTTTTATGTTTTGAAAGGGAAAGAACTAAATGCTGATGGAAAGATGCTACTGGTTAAAAACAAAGTGAAGCCTACATTATGGATGACAAATGACAAATGAAAATACTAAAACAAAACAAAGCCTAAACTATGGCTAGCAAATTACAAAGCTTGATAATGACTTCAAGAAAATAAATCACAACATAAGCTTAAATTGTCCAATTCATTCATTAAAGATGTTTTGGAAGAGCTTGAGAAATGGGCAGCTAAGTGTAAATGAAATTCTCCTAACTAAACAATCAAACAATCAACTTACAATGTTACAACATCTCATCCATGATTAAAGGTCTATTAAAATATATTTGGAAAAGAACATTTGTATCACCATAAGATTTATATTCTAAACTAGCTTCTAACTTTATTCTGCAACTCAATCTAGCACCACTAGGCCTCATACAAAAGTTATAGATTTCCTTTTATAATGGTCTTTGAGAAAGGTCTTGTTTGTGAAATGGTAAAAAGGTTGCAAAAGTACTCTAGGCCTTAAACTGATACTTCCTTCTGTCCAGATAATTATGTGTTAGTATGAGTTTGGAACAAAAGAAGTTTTGTAAATAATGAAGACCGAGGTGTTGAATTTTAACAACTAATTCAATTTCAAATGCAATGGATGACAACTACACTGGAATGTTAACACAGTGAACTAAGTTAAGACTAAACTAGGGTACTTCTAGTCTACAGTGAACAATGTTAAATTAAAAGCCATTATCAAACTGAAAATGAAATGACAGAACTGAACCACATGCATTCTACCTCCGGAGTGCTCTAAGTAAGTTATCATGCAACTAACCTAAGGAATTCTACAGTTCATCCCGTTCAGTATGAATGTTGTTTTGGAAGAGTTTGTGAGAACGAGTATGGCTGTATCATTCAAAGCAATTGAACATAAACACAAGACTGAAAGCAAGTACAACTAAAGTCCAAGACACCACAGTTACTTCTTACTCACTTTTATGATGTTTTGGAAGAGATTTATACAAGTAAGATTAGCTGTGTTACTTGGTGCAAACTAGCAATTAAAACCTACAATATCACAGTTATATCTCATTCATCATAATGATATTTTGGAAAAGTTTATTAGAGTAAGTTTTAACTGTGATAACTAATGGAAATAAATGCAACTAGACCTACACTATCACAGTTGTGCCTTATTCTTCATAATGATATTTTGGAAGAGTTGATTAGAGTAAGTTTGGCTGTGATAGTAAATATAAACAAACATGAACATAAGCTTCAGAAATCTACTTAAACTAGAAATAAAAGCGAGATTTAAACACTTATCTACTGTATAAACAAGGCCGCTCAGGAGGCAGGGGCCCTCTACCACCAGAGTAGCACGAAATCTAGCTCAAAATTGACTTAACGCGTTCAAGGAAATGTTGCTTCTTTCATTAAAGAGGAATCACCTCAAAATAGAGTATTCACGGACTTCAAAGATCTAACAGTCAAACATAAAATCTAACCAAAATCTAACCTTTGTCTCTCGGTTTCTCGAGCATATTTATAGAAAATTTACATAACAGAACTTGAGATAATACGGGGATTATTGTCTTTCCTAATAGAAATTAAACTAGGACTCTGATCATGATCACGTAACAGACTCTGGACTGTCCTTATCGTGTTAGGAGTCTACCTCCTAGTTTAAGTTTCCACGTGCTTAACCACGTACAAGATTCTGTTCCAACAAATGATGAGGACATGATGTGGAATACACCCATGTGTGCTTTTCTCCAAGATGACATTCGGAACCTGTATAAACATGAAGCTAGCTACAGAATTGGCAACTAGCTACAGAATGTCTGCATTCTGTAGCTAGTTTCAGTTCAAAAAGTACTACAATGACACAATCACAAAAACATAGCAAGTTAGCCACGATATTCATTCTTAAAGCAATTTTAACTAATTTCATTGATCATTTGAGCCTGGGATTAATAATGGATGAAAGAAATGGAATGGAATGTGGTGGAAGAAAGAACATTTTTGGAGCTCAACACTTATTGGCCTTTTATAGCAGATTCTCCAAGTGTTGATTGGCTCTATCAAGCCATGGCTCCCTGTTCTCATTGATTTCTATGGCAAGCTGCTCATTCAGGGTTAGCTGGTCAACAAGCTCAGTTTCCCTTTGTCTCTCTAGAGCTAGAGCTCTTTTCAGCCCTACAGTTCTAGGTCTCTTAATTGGTACCTATTCTTCTTCCTCATCAAGCAAGCCATACTTCTCCATTGTTTCATCTAGCATTGCTTTGGCCTTCTGAGACTCCCTTTGAGAAATGAAGTACTTCACCTCATCAATGACCTGTTTGGTCTTCAACTGCTCATTTTCTTGCTCAAGAAATTGAATAACATATCTAGCCCTATGAAGATTAGTCTGAAGTTCACTAATATTGGCATCGTTACCCTAGTGAAGTGCATCAAGAGGTGAATGTGATAGGAATAAAGCCTTGAAAGTCTGCCTTCACATGAAAAATATCTCATTATAATCTTCATCATAGGTGCATATCTGTCTAAGAGGTGTGAAAAATGGAAAGACCTCTTTGTTTTATTTTAATGTCTAGGTTTTACGAAGAATTCATAATCCTGTTTCATCAACCCGCCTTTCTTGAACCATTTCTCCCCAAAATTAGGGATCCTTGTAGCATTTGAAAGGACAGCAGTAGATAATGTAAAAGTGACCCTAGCTAATTTAACTTGATTGTCATGGAGTCCTGATATGAACAGTCTAGTTAGCATGGGGTGGTGTTTAACGCTCTGAATTTTCTCACAAAAATCATAGCAACCAACATGTTTGAAATATGTGACAGTCAATGGAGAAGCTAAGAGTTCTTTAGTGTTGGCAGGCTCAAGTTTGAGCAGTCTTCCTCCTCTATGTGGCCTCCTTATCTCTATTTCCTTTCCTTCAGTGAATGATGTGTTTTCCTTTTTTGTTGCCATGGTGTTTTTGTTAAAACCCCAGGGATTAGGGAAGGGAAATAGGAAAGGGAGATATTTGATAAGGATATGTGATATGGAGAGGGGATAATGAATGAAAGAGTGATGGGAATTGGGATTTAGGAGCCTAGGTCTAAAATAGCACTTGGGGCTTAGGGTTTTAGGAATTAGTAACTTAGGGATAGGTTTTATAATAACAAGGTTTAGGGAATAAATTTTAACAGTGTAGGGATGGTATTGAGTGTAAGGGAAGTGGAATTTTGGGAATTATGAGAGCAAGGGAGAAAAACTAGGGTTTCACATTAAAAAAGACACCAAATTACAACTTCGATTGAAAAATTTAACACATATAACTTAAGAAGGTGATTTGTGATGGCACGTGCCTCTTACTGGTTTGCTGGAAGTCAATGACTGAGTGGAGGAGTTTTGAAGGCAATTTCTCATCATTTGGACACTTTGTAGAGCTTTCTGGTAATTTGCGCCATGGACAATGCATTTGCGCCCTTGACTGGTTATTTGCGCACTTGCCTACACATTTATGCCATCCTCTACACATTTTAAACATCCTCTAGACATTTTCACCCTCTCTTAGAAACATTTGCGCCCTCACAGAAGGATTTGCACAACACCTTTTTGCAGATCACTTTTGGAGGCCTTCCCTGTGTCCAAATTGGACCCAGGATAGCTCGTTGGAAATATTATCCTGTCTAATTTCCCAATATGCATTTATTTTTTAGAATGGAATTGATTTGACGTGTCAAAAATTTACTCTCCCAAGACTGGTCCAAAAGTGCACAATGAGGGTACAAAAATGCAGTGTTCTGGTTCATGCAACTTTTGGAGGCCTTCCTCGACTCAAAATTGAGCTCATGATAGCATATTGGAAATATCTTCCAGTATAGGTGTCATTTTACTTATCAACCAAGTGATTTGGATACTCCAGCTAGGACCTCCAACAACCTCATAACCACCTCTCACCATCACTTGTATTATGCATTTGGTTATGGGTTCTCATCCATCCTTAACTAGCTCGGAAAAACTTGCTGACGGGTGTCAAAATTCAGTTAAAATAGGTGCTGCCAGAAATTCTGGTAAAAACCTGTAACTGCGTAAAATCTAGAATGCTACCAAAAATACCAGTAGCAACCTGATTATTTTTCAAAAATACATAGAAAATGCTGAAAATTCTGTGTAGAATTGTATTCCATGACACCTAAGTTGTTGTTCAAAATTGTAACTGATAAGGAAAAAATGTACTTGTATCAAAAACCCTTTTTACCTTCCCTCTATGTGTGTTGCAGCTTCAGCCAGTTTATCTAAGTCAGTTTTCCTGTTAGTAGCTGATGATCTGGATCTGGTTGCTCTTGTAGTTGTTTCCGTGATAGGGGCTTTGTCCTCCTTAGAACCCTTTTGTTTTTTTCTTCTCTTTGAGGGTTCTGAGTGCTGTTCTGAAGGAGTTGTGTTCTTGCTTTTCTGAATGGATTTTTCCATTTTTGAACCTTCAAATTTACCTTTAATGTCAATAACCTCTGTCATTAGTCATGGATTATGTAGACCCTTAGAATTAAGTCTAAACTTATTGCTGTCTCTGGTATGCCTCTTTCTTGTACCAACAACATGTTTAACTTCCTCCTTCTTCTTATTACTGCTGATCTCATATCCAAAATACTTGAGGAGTTATTCATTTGATGGTGTAGGCTGATATTCTTTCTGCAAGTTCTGTGGAATATGTGCTTCTAGAATTTTCGGTAACACCTGTGATTTTTATTTATCTGTTGTTTCAGACCTTCCTCTTCTGGCTCTAGTGTAAACACTAGGAAATGGAGGAACATGGGGTACTATTTTCATGGACTTGGGTTTTCTTGTTGAGGAGCTCTCTCCTTTTTCCACCTTTCTTTCAGCTTTGACTTCATAAAACTTCTGTTTTTTGCCCTTAGCCTTCTTATGAATGTTTTATATTTGGGCCTTTCTCCTTGTTCTTCTCCTTGCAGGCTGAGGGTTTGGTTGTGGAACTAGAGGTGTAGGTGCAGGTTGTCCTGCCCTATAGAATAAAAAGTGGTCCCAAGTCTGGTTTCTCTTTCTCAACTCTTCTTCAACTAGAACTTTGATCAAAGCTTGATGGTACAAGCTATACTTTGAAACATCAACATGAGTCTAAACCCTTGCTAACATCTTGGTCAGGCTTTTCAACAAGAAAAATTGCAGATTCAATGTCTTTATCCTTGCAATATGAAAAAGAAACCTCATGTGATAGAGGAATACCACTATATACCTCCTTTGACAAGTGAGGTATATCTTGATAAGCTTGATAGCTTCTGCCCAGTCATTCTTAAGGTAGCTGCTCGAGATGCCTTTTTCCCAATTTGGATCTTTGTGAGCATCTTTGAGGAAGCTATTGAGATCACCTCCTGTAATAACTTGTACTTTGAATGAACTTTCTCCTTCTTGAGGAGGGTTAAAGGCTTCAGCAATGGAGTCTTCAGAAACCTACAAAGTGAGGCCATAAACTGTAGCTTCCCGTCCATTAAAAGATTTAGAAAAATCTCGGGCTACTCCTGAGTGAGAGCTCCCTAACCTGGTACAAAGAGGATACCACGCTGACTGCATAAACAAACTTCTTACCCTCGAATTGGCATAAACTAAATCTGCACCCTGTGGTTCTATTCGATTTATCTTACCGGCTGTTTTAGTCATCTTCAGAAAAATAAATGCCTATGTCTCCTGCAACTGATAGGTGGCAGAGTAGGAAGAGTTTTACCTTATAGGTGTGGCCTGTATTCACCTTTGGAATCTTGTCTGAAATCGAGAATCCTTCTCAAAGTATGACTCTCAGTAATTCAAATCCCAACAAATAAAACTTCGAATGACATTCTCTTGATTTTTAGGTGGTTTTAAAATCAAATTTTGGTTCATCACCCCAAGAAAATCATCCTTCATCATTGAAAATGTTCCTCACCATGATGTGCACCATGTGATACTCCATTACCACCTTCAGTTGGCTGCGTTTTCCGTATGAGAGCTCTAGATGGCTTGTGGCAAGTGGGTTTATGACTTGCAGTCACCTCCGTAGTCTTTGCTGTTGATTGGCCGAAATTTCCGGCAGCACTGCTGTGTAGCCACCCAAACGGTTATGGCGTGTAGTTTAATAACCACGATCTCTTTGATTCAGAAAAAAATCTACCTAAACATGCGTAAATTGACTTGGAGTTTGACAAGCAGGACGGGTTAACGGTTCAGTTCATAACTGCAGATGACACATGTGTTCAACGTATATAACAAATTGAATTAAGCTAATTGATTGTAATACGACACTTATCATGGGATATAAAAATATTTAAAAAGATTTGAGGCGTATTTACACTATGACATATGGTTTAACTAAAGCGAATGCACTTTTTCGTTTTATTTAAAAAAAAACAAAGTATGCTTCCGGAAATTCTGGCAGCATCAGAATAAAAATAAAAAAGACAGAAATAAGAAAATAACAGACTGTACGAAAGGGCTAAAACTGGTGCTTCCAGAAATGCAGGTATCGACCATTTTTTATTTTATTTTTATTTATTTATTTTTTTGAAAATTTTGAAGTTTTAATCCTAAAATTAAACTAGGGAATAGACTCATGACTTAGCAAAGAACTATGCTAACTGTTGAGCCAATTTAATTACCTATCATTTAATTGTCAACCCGGGGGTTTCGTAAAACTTGCGAAGCATGCGTGCACTATATATGCTATAAATTATCCTCGAATTTAGATTAATATAACTACGAAATCAAATGATGACAAACTAAAAACAGAAGGAAACTGAAATCAATCTACGTAAAGGAAAACAAATCTTAATCTATGAAAGACAATTCTAATCCTACTCACAAAAGTTGTCTAATATAAGCGTGCGCACAATCTCTTGAAAATGAATCTTTTAATATAGGAATCCAATTAAATTTAATCTTCTTGCACGAAACAAAAAGCTGATCTATACACATACTTGCATGATTGAAATCAGATTTAATCTAATGAAATTTATGAAAATGGGAAACCTAATCTAGGAAAACATTCAAAACACACTTACTACAATTGAAATCTTAATCTACTACACACATTTGCGTGAATGGGAAAACTAATCTACTTGCATGATTGAAATCAAACTTAACAGGAAAGTAAATTTATGCTAATGAAATAAAATATAGTCTAGGAAAGCAACAAATCTTTAATCTATGAAAAATATGAAATCTAATCTACCACATATGTATAAGTGGAAATCTAAACTATCACACATGCATAAATAGAAATCTAAACTACGACACACTTGCATAGAATTGGAAATATAATCTAGGTACACTTCATGAATTCAAAATCTAAACTTCTTGCATGAATTGAAAAGCATGAATTGAAATCTAAATGATCTTAACTACAATGAAATCAAAGTGACAAATCCATCAAAACCTGCAAGAGCACAAAAAAAATGAGCATATGAAAGCTTAACTTATGAAAGCATGTAAATGAACATGAAGGAAATAATAACAAAGCATGAAATGAAAACTAAACTAAACATAAAGAAATGAATGAAATTATGATACAATCTCACACTCATTTAGGTGGCCAATCCAATGATGCATGAGGATGGCAAGTGAAGAAGTACCATATGCAAGCAAAACCAAATCAAAGTGAAAGAAAACTCATGAGTATGGTGCCAAATATAATTCTTTATTCAAAACATGAGCATAACTCCAAACTTTACACATGCCTTTGAGAGAAGAAGCCTCTTCTATTTATACAAAAACACAAGAAGCTACCTCATTAATGAGGATCCACTATTCTCTCCCTAGATCCCTAAAAATCTCAACCAATTAGAAACATATGCCTTTATCCATGATTTTTCTCCATGAGATATGGTTGATTCCTATCCCAAATCTTTTTCCAAACTTGAAGAGAATTCGAAATTGATCATTGGAGGCCACATAAGAGTGTCTTCGAAGCTTCCAAATGATCTACACTTGTCATGAAACTCAAACCACTTTTAAATATTAGCAATTATATGTCATTTTTCTAATTTTTAATCATTAATTCACTATAAACACTTGAAAAATATAACTTTAGGAAAATACAATTATGAACCCAAATGATGATAGAGATGTAGGTTGTACAGTGACAAAGTGATGGAATGAAGGTGATAAAGGTGAAATGAGGTGTGAATGAAGTGAAAACATATGTCATTTTAAAGACATTTTGGAGACCTAACACATCCCCCAACAAGAGTGATTGCATGTCCTCATGCAAATATTGCATTAATTCCTTTGATTTGCTTGCAACGTCTTTGCTTTTAAATGAGCTTGGCTTACATTATCTCAAAATCAGACCCTGATAGGCTGCTAGTCAAGGAGACCCTAAGTAAATATTTCAAACCAAACTTTTAGTTGAGGCTTAGCCTCCTCAACCTGAGAGGGCTCTCTCAATAGGTTAATGATTTGAAAATAAAGATCAGATGGCTAACTCTGTGAATAAACTGAATAAAGTGAATAATTGGTTGTACTACTAATCAACAAACATCTATTGTGTAAATGGAGTCAAATGTGCTTTCACAAAAAATAAATATCAGTTTCATATGGAAGTCAGGGCATTTCAGGGTTTAGATGCATCAATAGAACAGTAGGACAGAGAATAAACATAGTTCATGAACATATGAAAGAAGTTAGAGCACCTTCAGTGAATTCTAAGTAAAATACATTCATGCCACTGCAAGTAATTTAAAGAGAAACATCATGAGACAATCAAACATCCATAACCCTTTCTGAATCCTGAGTGATGAAACAAAACTCTTTGTATTAATATAAAAACACAGTTCTCTGATATCACAAAAAGTATGCTTGTTCAATGAAAATTCCAACCCTCTACAATTCAATTTCTTCCCTCTTATAGAGTAGTCATTACATCTTTGGATTCCTTCTAAACATTTGAGAAGAAATTCGAATTTTGACACCTATCAACTTCTAAACAAACTTCATTTACAAACTGAGAGTAAAACTGTCTGTTTTACAGTTCTAATACAACTAGGACTAAAACACTATTTATTACATCTTAACAAACTTGAACAAACTTATCTAATCATTTAAAACTATTCTTGACAGCTAGACTTCGACCATGATGTTGCTCATCTTGCTGTTGTTAGACCCATCAACCTGCTTCTTATCTATTCCTGAAAAATAGGAGCATGTTTCCTGTATAGTAGCTAAATGCTTCTTTCTTGTCCATTTGAATCAATTGCTAAAGAATAACTGGTGCTCAAAACATGTGGAAAATGTGCTATGAATTTCACTTGAATTCGACCTTCCAGCTGTGAAAATATCAACTTTCAAAATGGTGTAACAGCTATCAATACCACTACGCTACGAAACTGCTGAGTCTGCTGTTTTCGTAACGCATACCATTTCCTTTTTAAAATCATACTTTAAACACCATTTTACATGTGCCAACCCTCTGGATCTTCATTTGTATTCTCCATATACCTCCCACCAGCATCAAAGTCCAACACAAAACCCTTGTCACCTTTGAAAATTCGCAAAAATATTCCAAAATGCATCCTACAGCAGTTTCGTAGTGCGCTACGAAACTGCTGTGTGTCACCTTCAATAGTTTCATAGCGCACTACGAAACTGCTGAGTCTTCACATTTCACAGCTTCTTATCAAAAATTTGGTTTTCAACCCCTTTAAAACTATGTTTTCAGGTGTATATCAACCTTCATAACCCATAACATCATCTTTAAACAACTCCAAAAATGAGATATATTCATATAACCTCAAAAATTTGTTAAAGGATTACACTTATTGTTTGCACTTATTTTAGCTGTGGCTGATCTTCAAATTGTGCTAGTTGTATTTCCAAATCTTCAACTCTCCTCTTAAGCTTTCTATTGTTTTCCCTTAGCTTGGTATTGACCATCCTAATGAATTTTTCTTCTTTGATTGCAGGTAGGGTCCATATGAATAATTGAGCTTGACTATCAATTAATTCAGGGTTTGGATTTTTCTCCATCTCCCATAGTCCTTTCATTCTTTCAAAGTTTGCTCTTTCTTCTGCATGCACTCTCACCTTTTTCTTCAACTTATCAATCTCATTATTTGCCAATCTGAGTTTGTCTTTGACATCTTCATAGCTGCTCTTTTCCTTCTGAATATTGAAAACCCTGTCTCTATCTTCTTCAGGCATTGAAAAAGATATATTTGTGGTTTCTTAAAAAACGTTTGTATCCTCACCTCCTGTTAGTTTCCTGCAAACATAAGCTTTAGCATTCGAAAATAGCCTCACTTGATTAGGAACTCAGCCTCGCTTGATTTCAAGATGAAGGAAGCTTGGGTTTCAATTTACCATGAGCTTACCATTCAAAAGGGCATGTATGTATTACTTCTTTGCATGAGATAATGAAACAAAAGACCAGCCCCTTTTGAATTTTGAAAATAACTAACATAAATGACCTCCAACGAACGTAATGATGGTTTTGAATGGTTGCATGCATGAGAAATGACTCCTAGCTAACACCTACTGATGAATAATTAACGAAATTTGAGTGATTTGATGAATTGACATGACTTGCTACGAATCCCCGATTTCGTAGCGCGCTCAATGAAAATTAAGGGTTTTGCACTACGAAATGACCAACATTTTCGTAGTGCAAAAGCGGTTTTTTACACTGTTTGCGCTACGAAAACGTGGTTTCGTGGCTTAACCCAAATTTTTTCAAAATGATTAAAAATTTAACCCTCTAAAAATGGAATGAGACTGTCAAGGTATGAAATAAGGATGTTAAACTTATTTTGTGAATGGAAATGAGACTCTAACCCTATCCCTTAACCCCTAAAAACTTAAAATGACTCAAAACCTACTGAAACCATGGCCAAAAGTAGAGTTGAAATAGTGATGCTTTGAGAATTTTTGGGTGATAACAGTGGCTCCACTTGGGATAGTGTGCCCTTGTGGTACACTAAGAACTAGTAGCTCCAGTGATGCAATCCATTCCTTAAAACTAAGAACCCTGAAATTCTGCCCAATCTGATTCAAACTGTACCTACTAAAAATGCTCAGTCAACCTTGAGCTTATTTGCACATTCCTACCTACCCTATCAACTGCAAATTCTTTCAACTCAATCAATGTGAAATTTCCAATGTAGCCAACCATCTATTTTGTCTATAATTTGAGTTTTTTGACTGCATCGGACTTCAAAGCAACCATGAAATTTTGATGACCACTGCCGCTGAAATTGTAACTGATCTTTATGGTAAAAATAAAACTGAAATAGTGGAGAGTAAAACTCTTTCATGTATCTAGCTATAGGGTCCCAGAATACATAATCAACTTGATGATCCTCATAACATCCTGTAACTTCTAACAACTTATTTTTAGCCACAAAATTTATTTGATAAGCTATCCAACTGACATTCTGAATGATTCCAAAGGCAGTGTAGTTTTCCTTATTATTATGATCATTCTTTGAAGTAGGCTGCTGTGAAGTATGACATAAGTAATCAACCTTTTCCTGTACTAGAGGTGTGTAGCAAGCAATTTCCAATATTTACTCTTGCTGTTTATAATGATTCTCATACTCATGATGATCAAAGGTTTGACAAAACTGCTGCAAATTTTCTTCAAACTCAGAGGATGTGTCATAATTTTCATAAGTAAACTCCTGCTGGGTTTCATTTTCATCTAAGGGAGATATTCTCCTTTCTTCTTGGTGTTCTTCTTGTTGATGAAAGGTATTGTCATGAAGGGCTTCTAAAATTTCCTCATCCATAAACTCCTCATCTTCATAACAATTCTCCAAATATTCAATAAAACTTTCAGAGTGTTTACAACAGTCTTTAACCATCAATAAAGAGGGATGACACTCTTTATACATCTCATAGAATTCATCATGAAAGTTAGCAAGAGAATATAATGAACCATTTTCTAAACCTTTATACCAAGACCATGCTTTTCCTTATAAAGTGGTCATAAACATCTTCATAAGACAGTCTTTAGGGATCTGAACCTTAAGAATATGTACATGTAGATGAAACCTAACCAAATGAAGAGCAGCATTGTCTTTCTTTTCATCTTTGAATATTGGAAGATCATCTAACCAATCAACCTTTGGCATAGGATTTGGAAAACCAGGGATATGAGACCAATTCATAGGAGCATACCTGACATTCATTCTTGCAATGGAACTCATCTTGAAACTCCATCTAGCAACTGATCTTCTAGTAGTGGAGTCACCTTCCAATTTGATTATTTGATGTGTGGAGTCGCCAAGGTAGTTTTGCAGCCTCAAAAAACTTTCTGAGCTCTTGCTACCTTCAGAAGTTCAGCTTCTTGATTACAGGAATGATTAATCTTCAGGCTCCCGGCAGATGCACCAAAATGTTATTTCAAAATCAGACCCTGATAGGCTGCTGGTCAAGGAGACCCTGAGTAACTATTTCAAACCAAAATTTTAGTTGAGGCTTAACCTCCTCAACCTGAGAGGGCTCTCTTAATAGGTTAATTATTTTCAAATAAAGATCAGATGGTTAACTCTGTGAATAAACTGAGTAAAGTGAATAATTGGTTGTACTACTAATCAACAAACATCTATTAGGTAAATGGAGTCAAATGTGCTTTCACAAAACATAAATATCAGTTTCATATGGAAGTCAGGGCATTTCAGGGTTTAGATGCATCAATAGAACAAGAGGATAGAGAATAAACATAGTTCATGAACATATGAAGGAAGTTAGAGCACCTTCAATGAATTCTAAGTAACATACATTCATCCCACTGCAAGTAATTTAAGGAGAAACATCATGAGACAATCAAACATCCATAACCCCTTATGAATCCTGAGTGATGAAACAAAACTCTCTATACTAAGATAAAAACACAGTTCTCTGATATCACAAAAGGTATGCTTGTTGAATGAAAATTCCAACCCTATGTCAAATTTCAATTTATTCTCAAATATTTGGAAGGAATCCAAGGATGTAATGACCACTCTATAAGAGGGAAGAAATAAAATTGCATAGGGTTGGAATTTTCATTGAACAAGCATACTTTTTGTGATATCAAAGAACTGTGTTTTTATATTAATACAGAGAGTTTTGTTTCATCACTCAGGATTCAGAAGGGGTTATGGATGTTTGATTGTCTCATGATGTTTCTCTTTAAATTACTTGCAGTGGCATGAATGTATGTTACTTAGAATTCACTGAAGGTGCTCTAACTTCCTTCATCTGTTCATGAACTGTGTTTATTATCTGTCCCGATGTTCTATTGATGCATATAAACCCTGAAATGCCTTGAATTCCATATGAAACTGATCTTTATGTTTTGTGAAAGCACATTTGACTCCATTTACCCAATAGATGTTTGTTGATTAGTAGTACAACCAATTATTCACTTTTCTCAGTTTATTCACAGAGTTAACCATCTGATCTTTATTTGCAAATCATTAACCTATTGAGAGAGCCCTCTCAGGTTGAGGAGGTTAAGCCTCAACTAAAATTTTGGTTTGAAATAGTTACTCAGGGTCTCCTTGATCAGCAGCCTATCAGGATCTGATTTTGAGATAACAACTTATATCAATTCTCTTTAAACTTTGCATTAGATTATATTTGACATTTTCATTTCTTTTTGCAAAGTATTCCTTGTCATATATTTAATTGAAACATGTTTGGTTGGTTCTTGTGTGGCAACCAAATTTTAATTGGTATTGGTTCTTATGTATTAATACCTTGTTTCTTTTTGTTGCAACAAGGTTCCTTTAACTGATTTGAATGTGATCGAAATTAAGTGCTGAAATAGAATTGATTAATTTCCATCAGTGAATTGATTGTTAACTGAACTGCTAAATGTGGAAGACTGAAGGAAATCTAAAGAATTTACGAATTAAACCAAAAACATATTAAACATGAAATTATAGCAGAGAACATAGAAAAGAGACAACAAACATTGATTACAGAGTTTGTACATGGTGGATTATCTCTCCGGGTCCGCTTTCAAGTTGGGCATCCATTTTATTAGGATTGATTTGAGTAAGTATTTACATAGAAAATACACCATACTGAATGTGATTGCAGGCACCTCTGGCCTATCCCTGCGCTCAAATACGCCTCCGTACGACCAAGAAACACTGAAAACAATACTATCTCTCTTGCTCAAAATTTGAATACAAAGTCACTCATTTGTGTCCTTCATGGAGAAAATGTCATGGCTTAAATAAGCCCTACTCTCGAACTTCTGAAAGCTAAATTAGGCATGTGGTTGAAGAAATCAAGGTGTTTGAGGTCTCGATCATGTCACATTGTGACACCTAGTCTATAGTGATAAGGTAGTTTAATTATAACCTTAGCGCATTTAACATTAAAACCCAAAATAGAACTTTAGGATAAAAATTAGCCCTGACGGTTAGCTAATGGCGCGGAGGATGAGCTAACAGTTTGCATGTGATCGGGCGCGGCCTAACCTCCAGCTGACATCTTGCGGTCCGATCCTGGCGGCTTTGGCTGACAATTGTATTCTCTGCGTTCACATGCCTCCACGATAACCACGTGATATTATTTTTAATGGTTTTTGCAACGGTTCCGTCGGTAGTTACCTTTTGACATTTCCGCCGCTCACATGTACTTACTCCGACACGGTTCCGATGAGGCTTATTCCGACAGTTAGCTGCTGTGGGTTTTGTTTTTATTACAAATTTTGATACATAAACCCGAAAGGTTAATACATGGTAAGGTTTTTTGATGTAACGTGCTAGGTTTATGTCTTAGCCTTAGGAATTAGACTTAGGTGTTAGGTTTTAGACCTAGGACCACCACCATTTACATTCAATTTTTCCACCATTACCACACACATCATGAAAAATATCACACATGCCATGACATCACTGAAGTATACCGTGAACACAAATTGAACCATGACAAAGTGACTCTCATCCGAACACTGGAGGACTTGGCGATCTAAAGACAGAATTGGACATTGGACAAACTGGAGCCGACTGGACCTCACTGTCGATTTGCATTGAAGCAAGATCCTCCTGGATCAATCCTCTCCACTTGAAATCTTTTGGACCACAAAATTTTAATTTAAGCAGAAATCAGGTGAGGGTACAACTCCCTCACTTTTTCGATCTCTATCCACCTCGCCTTGCTCAGATTCATGCGCTTGAGTCCCACTTGAAGATATTCAACATCTCCTCATTTGGAAGTGTGAAATTTCCTGTCCAAGATGGTATCTTCTTGCAACTCATTCATATACTCAGGTTCCAAATCATCAATAGTAGGAATCTGTGTATCTTTCTTGGGATCAATGATCATTGGAGGTTCATACAACTTCAAATTTTCTACATTCACAACTGAATAAATACGCATGTAAGGAGGTAAATATAACCGGAATTCATTATTTCCAACCTTTTCAACAAGCTTGAAAGGACCATACTTGATGGGTTTCAGTTTATTACCTTCTCTTTTCAACCCATCTTTATCGATATACAACCATACTTGATCGTCGACCTGAAAATGATGATCGACTCGATGCTTGTCGTGGTGCATTTTGTACTTGGCCTGACTCTTCTCTAACTGATCTTGCACTGCTTTATGTATCTTTTGAATGAAATTAACTGCTTTTCTTGAATCTTCGTGTCCATCCACTTTATCTTCTTCACCAAACATGAAGTCCATTGGTGACTTTGGTAGATACCCTAAACATGTTTCAAATGACGATCGATTAGTCAAAGAATGTAAGGCTCGATTGTAAGCATGCTGCACATAAGGTAAAGACTCATCCCACAACTTAGGATGTTTACTGCAGTAACCTCAAAGAATATGTATCATTTTCATATTCACCACTTTTGTCTGTGGATGAAAATGTGTGCTCTTCTTTAACTTTGTGTCCATGAGTCCCCACAAAGTGGACCAAATTCTCCTACAAAGCGAGTATCTCGATCAAAAATAGAAGTAGGTAATCCAAAATGAACCCATACCTATTGAAATAACATCTGTTCCATCTCTTTTGCAGTTACTTTATTTTTGCACGGAACAAGAATGCACATCTTGCTGAAACGATCAACCACGACATACATGTAATCATGCCCTGTCCTAGACATAGGTATCCCTCCAACAAAATCCATGGAAATGTTGTCCCATGGTCGCAAAGGAATTGGAAGTGGCTTGTACAAACCAATATTTTGATTACTTTGCTTGCTTGTCGAACACATCACACATCCTTTAATGTACTTCACAACTGTTTCATACATGCGAGGCCAGTAACAATACCTTTGAATTTGCGCCATAGTCTTTCTTACGCCAAAATGTCCTGCAATTCGAAAAGAATGTGCTTCCTGAATAACATGCACCCTTTTTGTTTGTGGTATGCACAACTTACCTAGATGATATAACAACCTATCATGAATATGAAAATTGACTTCTTCCACCTGAGTACCATGAGTTAGTGAATCATAAATATCTTTGAAATCATCATCAATACTATAGTGTTCTACATAAATTTCATGTTTCAATGAACTATTCTACAGTACTACTGAAGCATTAAAAGACGGTCTAGACAACAGATCAGCTACTTTGTTTGTTACACCTTTCTTGTACTTAATTACTAAGTGAAATTGCTGAAGAAATCCCATCCATCTGTAGTGGCGAGATTGTTGCAACTTAGTTTGTGACTGAAGGTATTGAAGCGGCTGATGATCTGTGTGAATCACAATTTCCTTACCCATTATGTAGTGTTTCCATTTCTTTACAATTTCAACCAAAGAAAATAGTTCTTTATCATATGTTGGATAATTGATTACTTCCTTAGAAAAATTTTCAGAATGAAAACAAATTGGTTTCCCATTTTGAAGTAAGACTGCACCCATTGCATATCCACTTGCATCTGATTCAATTTCTAATGGCTGTTGAAGATTAGGTAAAGCTAAGATTGGTGTTGTGACAATTTTCTAATTAAGTGAATCAAAAGATTTTTGTTGTTTTCCTCCCCACTGAAATGAAATTTTGGATCCTGTTAAAGCATGTAACGGTGATGCAATCAAAGAAAACTGAGCAATAAATTTTCTCCAATACTGAACTGCACCTAGAAAACTCCTAACTTCAATTACACTCTGTGGTCTTGGCCACTTAACAATCACATCTATCGTAGCTGGATCTTTCTTTAAATGACCACCTCCAACTATGTAACCAAGATAAACTAGTGAAGTTTTCCCAAACTCACATTTTGACAACTTAAAGTACAATTTTTCTCTCTGCAACACTTTGAAGACCCGTTTAACATGCCTAACATGTTATTCCATACTGAAATTGAAAATCAGGATATCATCTAAGTATATTATGACAAACTTATCAATGTATGGACGAAAGACATCATTCATAACACGCATGAAAGTTGTTGGTGCATTACACAAACCAAAAGGAATTACTAACCACTCAAATAGTCCTTGCCTAGTTTTGAATGCAGTTTTCCAGATGTCATTTTCTGCTATCCTTATTTGATGATACCCACTATGAAAATCCAACTTAGTGAAATAGAAAACATTTTTCAACTGGTCAAGTAAATCATATATCCTGGGAAGAGGATACCTGTTCTTGATTGTGATTTTATTTAAGGTCCTAAAGTCGACACACATTCTCCATGTCCCGTTTTTCCTAGGAACCAAAATTATGGGTGAACCACATGGAGATGAACTGGGTTGAATGAAGTCTTTTCCAACCATCCCTTGGATTTGTTTCTTTATTTCTTCGTGCTCTATGATTGTCTTGTGATACATTCTGATATTAGGAAGAGGGGCATCAGACATCAACTCCATCTCATGTTGTATTTCCCATTTATGAAGTAGATGTTTTGGTTCTTTAAATATATTTTGAAAATAATCTACCACTTTAACCAAAATATCATTAAACTAAGATTCACAACATGAAAAAGCATCATGAAGATCCTTACGTTGTTTTTTACAACCATGAGTATATATCTTTTACTTGAACTTATTAGTTGCTTCATCTGATTAGCATTAACTAAATCCAAGTGAGTTTTGATTTTATGCGCCTGGACGATGTATTCAATCCCATATTTCTTAAGATGATATTTATGCTCTTTCCTATGAAACACTGCATCACGATCATAGAGATAAGGACTCCCTAGCACTATCCACATATGTCTAACGGTATCACATCTAAATCCACTTCATCAATGTAATTAGTTGTGATAGAAAATTTTAAACGACACGGCTTTGTGACATTAATCTGAGTCTTTTCCTTTAGCCAACCTAATGGGTATGGTCTTGGATGATTCTGTGTCTCCAAGCCCAATTTATTAACTAATGATTCAGATATTAAATTTTCTTGTGACCCACTATAAAACAATGTATCTATTTTTCGTGTGCTTAGAAGTTACCCTTATGTGAAATAACTCAACTCTTTTATCTTCATCCAGATGATTAATGTTTTAAGGAGAAAAAGTTCTTAAACTTGAACTAGCGTCAGAATTTTTACCTGTCGTAACCATTGCAGTTATTTTCCCTTCATCACTTGAATTAGAGCCCAAGTCTTGTTGGATTGCTGCACTAGCCTTCTTTTCACCTTTCTTCTTCCGGAACTTCTTCAATTTGAGTTCTAGGTGAAGTTTCCAACATATAGCTTCATCATGTCCAATCCTCTGGAAGTGAGTACAGGTAGGTCTTTCACCTTCCTTCTGAGTTGTAGCTGTCTTCTTTCCCTTCAAACTGCTCTTCCTCTTGCTGTCTTTGGAATCCAATTGTTTGGATGTCTTCTATGAAAAATTGAATGGTCTGCCATCTGATTCGATATGTATGGCTTGAACACATACTTCATAAAATTCATTAGGATTAAACATCAATAGCGTATGCTATAAATATGAATGTAAACTGCCAATGTACTTTAATAAAGTTTCATGTGTATCCAAAGGAATACCAAGTGCCAATGCTTTCTTCCTGAACTCCTGGGTAAACTCCTGAACATTCTGTCCCTTACCTTGTCGCAAACACTGCCAATCATTAATAGCTTTCCGTGTGTATCCCAACAGATAGAATTATTTCCTGAGAGCTTTTAAAAACTTAGACCATGAGGAGATGACTTTACCTTTATGCTTTAAATCTATTTGTGTTTTACTCTCCCACTAGATTAAAGCAGTTCCCCCCATCCTAAGAGTAGCTAACTGGATTTTTGTCTTATCATCAGAAATGTTCTAAATCCTACAATACACTTCTAACTGCTTAATCAAGTTGTCTAGTTTCTCTGGGTTAATTTCGCCATCATAAACAGGTAGTTCAAATTTTACATCAAGTTTCAAAAGAGATTTTTGAGGTTGATTTTTTGTTTCAACATCCAAACTAGAAGAAGAAGAAGAAGAAGATGATGATGATGGAGATGATGGAGGAGAAGGAGGTTTATCAGATTTTCATTTCCCCTTGTCCTTCTTCAATGCCTTTGAAGAAGAAGCTATATCTCTCACCTTATTATCTTCATAGAGTTCTCCCAACATCTGCTGCATGTTCAAAAACATTTGCTGAACTTTATTCTCATCCATGACCTTCACTTCAGGAGTTTCGCCTGCTTCAGTCCTTGTCATCGTCGATTGATGAGTAACTTTCCGCTTCCCAATTTCTGGATCGAACTCCTCAAGAGTTCCTTCTCCACGTTGCAATCCTAACCTGGTTAACATTCACTAGAAAAAATACTACAAAGCACAAACTGCTCTGATATTAAAATATATGATATGAATGTGATCTAAATTAAGTGTTGAAGTAGAATTGATTAATTTCCATTAGTGAATTGATTATTAACTTAACTGTTTAATGTGGAAGATTGAAGGAAATATAAAAAATTTACGAATTAAACCACCAACATATTAAACATGAAATTATAGTAGAGAACAGAGAAAAGAGACAAAAAGAATTGATTACGGCGTTCGTCCCTGGTGGACTACGTCTCCGGGTCCACTTTCAAGTTGGGCATCTGTTTTATTAGGATTGATCCGAGGAAGTATTTACACAGAAAATACACCATACTTAATGTGCTCGCAGGCATATCTGGTCACCAAAAACATAAATCTCTCTCTCCTAGCTTTCCAACTCCTGTCTCTGTGCTCAAATCCGCCTTCGGACGACCAAGAAACATTGAAAAATAATACTGCCTCTCTCGCTCAAAATATGAATACAAAGTCACTCATGTGTGTCCTTCATGAAGAAAATGTCATGGTTTAAATAAGCCCTGGTCTCTAACTTCTGAAATCCAAATTAGGCATGTGGTTAAAGAAATCAAGGTGTTTGAGGTCTCGGTCTTATCACATTGTGACACCTAGTGTATAATGATAAGGTGGTTTAATTACAACCTTAGCGCATTTAACATTAAAACCCAAAACATAAATTTAGGATAAAACTTAACCCTAACGGTCAGGTAACGATGCGGAGGATGACCTAACAGTTTGCATGTGATCGGGCGCGACCTAACCTCCGACTGACATCTCACGGTCTGATCTCGGCGGCTTCGACTGACAATTGTATTCTCCGTGTTCACATGCCTCCTCGATAACCGTGCGGTATTTTTATTAATAGTTTCTACAATAGTTCTGTCGGCGGTTACATTTTGACATTTTTGCCGCTCACATGTACTTACTCTGACATGGTTTCGATGCGGATTAGTCCGACGATTAGTTGCTTCAGGTTTTATACTTTGGGTTTTGTTTTTGTTACAAAGTTTGATACATAAACCCGAAAGGTCAATACATGATAAGGTTTTTTTATGTAATGCGCTAGGTTTATGTCTTAGCCTTAGGACTTAGACTTAGGTGTTAGGTTTTAGACTTAGGACCACCACCATATACATTCAATTTTGCCACTATTACCACACACATCATGAAAAATACCACACATGCCATGACATCACTGAAGTACACCATGAACCCAAATTGAACCATGACAAAGTGACTCTCATTCGAAAACTGGAGGACTTGGCAATCTGGAGACTGAACTAGACATCGGACAAACTGGAGCCGACAAAACCTCACTGTATTTTGAGTATGCATCTTTAAATCAGCCATATAATATGCTCATTATTTAGTCGTCATTTTGCAAATAATACAATTTTTTTGAATCATAATGTAATCATAATTGATTAGGACAAGTATGTTAGGATGAAATGAAGTGAAACAGAATGAAGTGATATGAAAAGTGATCATAATGGATTTTCCTCCCCCGCCCCCAACTAAATGTGTTTTTGGTTTTTAAATGAGAAATGAAATATGGTAAAGTATTTTCCAAAAATTATAATTTCAGTATTTAAGGAATTTTATGATTAAAAGCTAGAAAATAACATACCTTTACTTACCTTACGAGAGATCCGGCCCAATCGATAGATTTCATCCTGAGGGTTCTCTTGTTCTTCCTTTGTTTGATGCACCTTGGAGGGAAGAAAAATAAGAAGTAAACGAATTGTGCATATGTAGAGAAGTGTAGATCATGCTGCTGAATCATGGAGTAGAATTTCATCTTCTTCTTGGTTGCATAAATGGTGGATGAGATCATGAAAGTGGATTCTTTATTTCTACTGCTAAATATGTTGTATTCACTGCAAAATTTTGAAGTGATATAGTATTCACATGCTACAAAACCCGATGGTACAATTATTTTCATGTGAAAATGTGTTGTTGTTGAGCATGAAGATAAGTCATTGGATTATCAGCCATTAATGAATGCCATTAACCAATGCGAGGCAAACTCGCCATTAATGTCAACGAGTGCCAAGGTACCTAAGTACATCTTGCGAAGTGTGAATAGATGAGCTAATGTCAAACCACTTGCAAGATCCAACGTTCAAGGGACATTGATGTATTCCCACGATTGTTAGCGAGAGAACTTGTCATTAATGCATACAAGCCTCAAGGTACTAATAAGGACTCTAGCCTTGAACCTAGATAATGTGCTGATGTCAATAGGCCAAGACTTCTTAGAAGGGAGGCCTTAATGAATCCTCCATCATCTAACACAAGTATGGAATAATGGTTTTGGAAGGAGCATGGATGAAAATTTGCATCAAGCAGGATTTATTTAATGGAAAGGAAAATGACAAGAGGGTAAACAAGTGAACGGAAAGCAAAATAAAAAATCATCATTTAAGTGAGCTGATGTCTTTATTAATGGGTTACTAAAAATGAATGGGAATTATGGAAAATGTGAATGAAACATGTGACACTTGTAAGGAAAATGCTGACGATGATGTTTAGCGAAAATGGTTTGAATAACTTGTGAGTTTGGAGAGGAAAAGTGATGGCATTTATGGATGAAAGAAATAGATTTGATTGGTTCATGTTTCTTGAAATTGGTCGTAGAAAATCAATCATGCATTAAAAAAAAAAAAAAAAAACATGGCACTAACATCGCAATAAAACATAAGTGTGTTCAAAGAGAAGTGATCAATTCCTCTCGATACCTACACAACTTTTTTTGCAAAATTACTGCTTAGTAAAACGGGTTTAGAACACGTCTTCGTTTGAAATTATCATGGTTAGTCCAATTTCACAATTGCGATAATAAATCCAATTTCTAAAAATGACGATATGCACAATTTCCTCAATTTAGTTTGAACCATAGAATTTCATAAAGATAAAGAAATATTAGTGTTCAAATGCTTAATGATTCCTCCAAAACAATCTTCAATCAAAATTTTCTAATCGACCCTGCAGATAAAGCGCTTTTATGGTTCTTCTTCTTCCCTGTATCATGCTTGAAAACATAGTATTAGACAAAACCAATGATAAATGAAAAAACTCAATATTAACAAAATTCAATTTGCAATTAAATTTAGTTAAGGTGAGCTATTGCACCCTTACTCAATTAATTTTGTCTTGTGTTTTTTAATTCTTTTCCTTTGTTTCTTTCTTCAACGGGTGTGTTTAAATAAACCATCACAACAACTTTTTATCAATTTGCTCCAATCATGATTTTCAAACACAATTTTTTTTTTTTTTTAATGACAATAATATACAATATAATTACAATCTAAAAATTAATAAAATATTTACAAAATAAAAATGAAATATTAAAACATCACTCCACGCCTTCTGTAGATTAGGGAAATCAGATCTTCTCTTTCCATCATGGCCGCAACTTAAGCAGTGCATTAAATTAGAAACCATTTTTTTCACGAAATCTAGCAAATAAGGCTCTACAGAACCTCAAAAATCTCTCAAATGGTTACGAATTTGAGGAAATAACTCATTGTAAACCAAACTCACCCTGTTCTGAAAAAACCCATGTTTGATTTTTCTGAGATTCGTTTTCATTTGGTCAGTTTTAAAAATTATGTTTTTAGGTTCTTACGCATTATAACAAAGAAGGTTCTAAAGAACCTCAAATATTTCTCAAATGGTTACGAATTTGAGGAAATTGCTCACGATAAACATAATTCACCCCGTTCTGAGAAAAACCATTTTTTATTTTTTGAGATTCGTTTTCATTTGGTCACAAAATGCGTTTTAAAAATGTCGTTTTCAGGCTGTTACACATTCTGGAAAATGCTCTTGTTAACAAAATCAATTGCTGGTTCCTGGGCTATTTGTGGGTTCCTCTTGTTATCAGTGCAGACCATGGCGTTGTTGAAGAGCTGGTTGGAGTCATAAGGCCAAATCTCGACATTGTTGGCCCTCTCGAAGGCGTGCCATCGTCGAGCACCAATTTTGATCTCCCATGTTTTCTGCCCATAAAACTGCATCTCAGAGATTGATACATAGATTTCTTCTCAGCTCGTTTAGAAATCATAGACTAAAGGTTGATACAAAGCCTATTCTCAATTTGACAATTCTCTTGAAATGAAAGCAAAAACAAAAGAGAATTGATTTCATTTTAAATTTTACATTTTCCTTATTCATAAATGCAATTTTTTTTTTATTGAAAATATTTCTGTGTGGCTCTTACTACACCACTAGAAATCAAAGAAAATAAAAACAAATGAAAGAAATGAAAATTCTAAAAGAATTTAAAAATGTATTCAAGAACTAAATTAAGAGCCTAAATGCAATTAGATTTGATTTGATTTTTCCACTTTATCCTATGCTATTTGAAAGGATATATTTTTTTTAAGTATATGAATGTTTCCAATGGAGCCATTTATAGATTAAAATTTCTGAAATGTTGATATCTAAATTTGCAAAATGTACCTGATTGTGTGTGAGGACATGAGAAATTGTTTTCATCTTTGGATTCAACGCAAAGATTAGTTGAAGGCTGAATGAATATCACGACATAGTTACTTATTGAAACCACTCTTCAATATAATTTTGGCACTCCAAAGAATGTTTGATCTGCGTTCTAGATCTTTCATCCATAAATGGTTTAGCATCGTGGGTTTTTTTTTTTTAAATTACAAAAATGATTGAAATTTATGCAGCTAAATGATTTATACATCTACATCTTTTAACCATGCATCTAGGAAAATAAAATAAAAATAAAAACTGCAAAATAAACTCTAGACTGAAGGCTAGTTTCTATGCACACTTCCCCGATACCGACGCCAAAATGTTGAGGCAATTTAATTACCTATCATTTAATTGTCAACTCGTGGGTTTCGTAAAACTTGCAAAGCGTGCATGCACTATATATGCTAGAAATTATCCTCTAATTTAGATTAATCTAACTACGAAATCAAATGATGACAAACTAAAAATATAAGGAAACTGAAATCAATCTACGTAAGGAAAAAAAAAAAAACTTAATCTATGAAAGGCAATTCAAATCCTATTCACAAAAGTTGTCTAATATGAACGTGCACACAATCTCTTGAAATGAATATTTTAATCTAGGAATGAAAATAAATCTAATCTTCTTGCATGAAATGAAAAGTTGATCTATACACATACTTGCATGATTGAAATCAGACTTAATCTAATGAAATCTATGAAAAAAGGAAATCTAATATAGGAAAGCATTCAAAACACACTTACTAGAATTGAAATATTAATATACTACACACACTTGCATGAGTGGGAAAAACATTCTGCTTGCATGATTGAAATCAAACTTAACAAGAAAGTAAATTTATGCTAATGAAAGAAAATCTAGTCTAGGAAAGCAAGAAATATTTAATCTATGAAAAATAGGAAATCTAATCTACCACATATGTATAAGTGGAAATATAAACTATCACACATGCATAAATATAAATCTAAACTACGACACACTTGCATAGAATTGGAAATCTAATTTAGGCACACTTCATGAATTCAAAATCTAAACTTCTTGCAAGAATTGAAAAGCATGAATTGAAATCTAAACAATCTTAACTACAATGAAAGCAAAGTGACCATTCCATCAAAAGCTGCAAGAGCACACAAACAAAATGAGCATATGAAAACTTAACTTATGAAAGCATGTAAATGAACATAAAGGAAATAATATCAAAGCATGAAATGAAAACTAAAATAAACATAAAGAAACTAATGAAATTATGATACAATCTCACACTCATTTAGGTGGCCTGTTAGTGTTAGTCTTGTCATACTGCCATCAGTGATCAAAATATGCTCTTTTGCATCTGCATATAAGGAGTCTCATACTATAAATTTTTATCACTCCATTAGGTCATGGATCAACTAATGGTTGGGGTCACTTCATCAGTTTTCCCTCATGAAAAATACTTGCTTGTTCTCCTCTCTATGGTCTTCAGTCATGATTCATTTTCACTCTAAGTGCATTTTATTAGGTCATAGGGTTTGGTCTCATTAGGTTTTAGGGTTCCACCATAGTTAAGTTGGTGATGAAAGTATCAATAAATATCAGTAAGGACAT
Source organism: Pinus albicaulis (assembly GCA_034641835.2). Classification (NCBI taxonomy): domain Eukaryota; kingdom Viridiplantae; phylum Streptophyta; class Pinopsida; order Pinales; family Pinaceae; genus Pinus; species Pinus albicaulis. Next base: position 320,091,765 of record CM076581.1, on the reverse strand, counting down.
GAGGATGCCAAATAAACTCAAAGCATAGTATTTGGAAAAGTCAAAGAGTTGTTCTTTTAAGCTTAATGTAATTTTCACCTCAAAACCATGTTTTGAGGTGAAAACAGGGTACTTTGTTTTTATTATCATTTCTTATGTAATTTTGTGTTTCCATATGTAATAAGTTGAACTTCAAAAGTTGCTATCTCCATAAAGCCAATTTTAGTCTTTCGCAGCCCATCACCAAGGGTCAAAGGGGATTTTTCTCTGTCTGGTTTTCAAAAGTGTTCTACACATGATTTTCAATGCAAATCATATTCTAAGCATGTTCATCAGAAACAGCTTAGAAAAATCTTTCCAACGGTATATCACACTCCCAAAATCAGCTTCTGGATCCGAAAATACGCCCAAATGAATAAATGACTCAAAAAGCATAGCTCTGCCCTTTTTTCCATTACTTCACTGGCCTTTAACTTTAAAATTCTTACTTTTTTTTCTGTATTTTCCCTTTACTGCAAATTATTTGTATTTCCGTCTCCTACATCCCCGATGCGATTTCTCATTGCTGATGCGATCGCATCGCATCATCGCATATCGCATTTCCCGCAGCCCCGAACCCTGCCATCCCGCTTCTGCCGATGCGATAATTCTCCATCGCATCGCAGCGTCGCTCCATCCCCCATCACATTGTTCTATCACCCATCGCTCCTTGTTCATCACTCCAATCGCTCCATCGCTCATCGCATATCGCAATTTCCTTCACTCGAAACATTCTCGCTCCTCTTCCATTTGCGATTGCGATTCCCATGGCCCACCACTTCTCTTTCCACTCGTTTCTAAGGAAAAATGGCTTTTCTCCGTTCAAATGAGGCACATTCGGTTTATTTTTTTTAAAGGGTTTTCTTCAGCAAAAAGGTTAAAAGGGGCAGGCATTCTGTTAAGGCCGTAAGTAATTGTGAATGCAGAGACCATTATAGCACCAGCTCACGAAACGACGGTCAACGATAAAAGTGGCAGAAAATTGGTTCTAGATTTGTTTTCTTTCCATTGGCTGGAGTAAATGTAACAGATAATACTTCTAGATGGTCGAGTATACAGTTTCCTCTCTTTCAGAGGTATATCGTTGGGTTTTTCGATCTTCAGGTTTTTGTTTAGGGGCAAGTGAAACAACTCCTCTTTTTACGGATTTTCCCCCTGAGGCTAGTATATTTAATGTAATTTTTCAGTCATTTGAGAGAGGTTGGAATCACTTGGGCGCTCTGAGCTTGATTGTACATTATTTATAATCAGTTTGGCAGGAAATTGATAAGATTTGTAGCTATTTTTATGGGATCCCTGTGGTATGGAATTTTAGCACAGTTTATTCTTTTGTAATCATTTGTTTAAATGTTTTATGTATGCCATCATTCATTCCATTGATTTCTGTTGAATGTTTTCAAGTTAGATGGGTAGAATCCATTGTTACAGTGCTCTGTCTTGGGAAATCATTCAATATTTTATGTTTTCTACTGTTTGAGAAGGATTCATCTCATATGCCCTCCTCAGCTCCTCCCCAATCTTAAACACTTCACATCATTAAGCCAAAGGTGTTAAAGTTCATGCCTACCTTGCCCCATAGAATACCCTGCATTTCTGATTTAATTTCCCAGACGTAAACTTCCCAGCTCCATCTGATCCAACAAACACCAAAAAAATCTATCAAAACATTTCGAGCTACTATACCTAGCCTAAAATATTTTTTCCGCAGTCATCCTTGATTGAGATTCCTTACGGAGAGAGCCCTCTCCCTGCCTTGTAGGGCTAGCTACAAGGTTAAGTGTGGTTTGTGGTTACCCTGGCTTGCCTTCCTTCAATCTGAGGTCAATCCAGGTGATAACATAGTGGCGACCATACTGGGGAGAAAAAAAATAAAAAAATCTAAAACGAAAGACTGATCACCTCCGTAATATCTTCCATATAAATTCTTGAACTTTGGATGATGAGTTTCAACATTTTCTAGGCTTAAATAGAACATTTCAAAGTAAAAATTTCGAAATTCGACCGCACTGGCTTCAAGGAAATACACGAGGGCCAATCCTAATCCAAATCCTCCCCCTATATTTGAAAATGCTAACCTTATTCCGTGAATAATCAGAAGACAAGAAAGTTCAGTAAGCCCTAGACCTATTTTCAGATCCAATTCCTGTCCTAGTGAGTGGTTGTTCATTGAAGACCTCCTTTTTGATGAGTATTTTGAGCTTTCTCTATTAAGAACCAAATCTGAAACTGACCTTAATGACACAATTTTAGACCCGGAGTTTCTTGTAGATCTTGAAGTTCAAAAGGAAAACAAATCAATTGACGATTATATCTTAAATTCTTCTCAATCATCTATCACTGCTACCAATATACCTCAGCTTTCATAATCATCAGAATTAGCATCCGCTACCCTCAATTCATCAGTATTCACATCAATTTTTGAAATCAATTCTCAACTTCCATTTATACCTACCCTTCCCTTCCAACTTATCACCCCTACTTCTCCATCAAAAGCTCTTTTAAATCCTAGTAGTTCAAACGTTGTTTTGAATCTGCCTCGAGTCATGGCTACCTGGTATGCACCCCTGGTTTTACCTCAAGATCTGAATGATATGCCTGCTGATTACCGAAGTAAAATACCTCTTTTTGATGCCACTCAAAGCATTACAGTGCAACAACATGTTGATAAAATGAATGACTTCTTTGACCTTCATGAGGTAGAGGCAGAAAATGTGTCTGTGAGATTGTTTGTCCAAATATTTGGAGGTGAAGTTCGAAAATGGTTCAAAGCCTTACCAACAGCCTTTTTCCACACTTTGGTGGAGCTACATAGACAATTCTTAGACCGGTGGGAGGTAAAGAAAAACCCACTCCAAATTCTGTCTGAGTATGAAAATATCAAAAGGAATGTGGGTGAAAGTGTACAATATTATTGTGTGAGGTTTAATGCAGTGTATAATGCTATTCCAGCCAACCTCAAACCCCCCATGGGGTTATCTTTGCTCAAATTTCCAGATGGTTTCGATGCTGACATGGCATATCAGTTACGAGAACGAGATCCTACTACACTTGAAGATATGCAGAAAAATGCTGTAAGCATAGAAGCAAATCTGCTGGATAAAAGAGCACAGACGAGATATGAAAAGAGAGTGATTGTAAAGGAGGAAGCATCTCCTTCAGATATTAAGATGGATACTTTGATTCGAACGATGGAGAATATGGTTGACCGGTTGACTATTTCAGATAGACCTGAAACACCAATCAGGAATCCAAAATTTAGAGGACAACAGCAGCTCCAATTCCGAATCAAGCAGATGGAACATAAAAAGCAAGACCAAAAAACACAACAACAACAGATCAGAACTCCTTTGCAGCAAAATTATGTTTAGGGAATGAAAACAAATGATGATGATGATCCAATATTTGAATTAAATCATTTTTTCACTGCTGATGGTATGCCCATTTTCCTGACAGAAGATGAATAATATGCAGTGGTTCCAGACTCTCAAAGAGATGAAGATTTCATATTGGAAAATGACGTAGCTTTAGAGGAAGAGTCCTATGATTATCAATGAGGATATATGAACACTTTGACAACACATCAGAAGCAATATTCTTCGAGGAGCAGAGATGTGCCAATCAATCCCATTAAGAAAAGGAAAGCGCTGCTATCAAAGAATGACTCTTCAAATATTCAGAGGAAAGGGAAAGAACCTGCTGATCCGACTTCCAACAAAGCACCCTCGACAAATAACATTTCAAATGAGAAGAATAATCAGCCAAGTGCAGCGAAGGAGCAAGTGTAGAAGAAAGATCTTCCTGTCAAAAAGGTAGAAAAAGTTTCATCTTTTAATTTAGAAAATGAAATTGCTAAGTTGAAGGTGTCCATTCCCTTAGCTGAGTTGGTGAAGAACAGCACTTATAAACATCATGTATCCAGAATTTTGCAAATAGACCCTATGTCAAATATGGTAAATGTCGAAGATGATCATCCTGAACTCATTTTTGGTCCTACCATAGAAGGTTAGTCTGAAGATAGTGAAGTCCCTCCCTTTTACCTGAGTCTTAGATTGCATGAGTACATTTTACACAATGCTATGTTGGATTCCAGAGTTTCTCACAATTTTATGCCTAAAGCCATTATGGAGAAGTTGGGTCTTGATATTACCCACAAATACCATGATCTGTATTCCTTTGACTCCAGTAGGGTCCGTTGTATTGGTCTTATCAAATAATTGGTAGTATCTTTAGATCAAATCCCAGCCAAGAATGTTTTGATGGATGTGGTTTTTGCTGATGTTCCACCACAGTTTGGTATGCTTTTGTCCAGATCGCAGGTTGCAAAACTTAAGGGAAATATATGACTTGATTTCTCTTATGCTACCATTCCTATGTTCGGTCAATTGAGAAAGCTATACAGGGAGAAGAAAATGAAATATATGATCACTAGCAAAGAGAAGCCCATTAATCATCCAATTAATGCTGTACATACAGATTTAGAATCATTTGTACAATATTCAGATAGTGGTTTGAATGATGAAGATTTTCAGTTGGTAGAAGTAGATGAGGTACCAAAAATTTCAGATAATTTTAGGGAAGTCCTTAAACATGAAAAAGAAAAAGTAGCAAGCCTTTCTGAGCTTTCCACCTACTAGCAGCAAAAGGATAGTGAACAGTAGAAAAATGAAAAGATTAGTCAAGGTAAGGTAGAGAAAGAGACAAAATTTTAGCATCTAGAAGAGGAGGAAGGCCTTTGGAGCACGGATTTTGACAGAGTCCTTGTTAAGGACGGTGCTGGTATAGGAATATGGATTTGGAGCCCTGTTTTCCAGCCTGACAGAGTTCCTAGTAATGTTAGAATATGTGCTTGTAAGTTTGATTTTGACTACTCTAACAATGAAGCAGAGTATGAAGCTTTGATTGCAAGTCTGAAAAATTTGAAGAAATTAAATGCAAAAAGGATTTCTGTCTATGGAGATTCAGAGTTGGTCATCAAATAGATAAAAGGAGAGTATCAAGCAAAGCATCCGCGATTGAGAGCCTACAGAAATGCGGTCCTAGACATCCTGAGAATGTTTTCTGAATATACTTTGACAACAGTACCCCGAATTCATAATCTTATTGCAGATTCACTTGCCACTGCTACAAGTAATTTGAAGATTCCAATGAACTCCAGCAACAAATTTGAAATTCATGTCAAACATTGGCCTGCTGTTCCGAATAATTTAAGGTATTGGCAAGTGTTTTGGGATGAAAACGAAATCAATGCTTTTTTGCAGAATGAAGGAAAATCCAAGGATGCTTCCATAGATGGTGATTATGATACCGATGAACAAGAGATTGAAGCAAATTAGATGGACGCTTTGCAGCTGAAAGATAATGTTATTCCTAGAGGTCTCATACCTTTAGAGGAGCTTTTTGATCAAGATGATGTTGCAAGAAAGCCGAGCTTGGTGCCTACTGATAAAGGAGTTGAGGATGTCAATCTTGGAACATATGGCAAGCCTAAGTTTGTGAAGTTATCAAAAGCATTGTCTCCTGAGGTAAAAGCCTAGTATGTTAAATTACTTTCTAAATTTTTTGATGTGTTTGCGTGGGCTTATTCAGATTTGAAGGTATATGACAAAAATATAATTCAACATACTATTCCTATCAAGTCGAATCATAAGCCATTTAGAAAAAAGCTGAGAAGGATCAATCCAAAGCTGCTTCCATCCATTGAAAAAGAGGTAAACGGATTGTTCAAAGCTGGTATCATTGTTCCAATTAGATTTTCTGATTTGATTTCAAATTTAGTCCCGGTACGCAATAAGACAGGAGAAATAAGGTTGTGCATAGATTTCTAGAATCTCAATAAAGTATCCTTAAAGGATAACTATCCACTTCCGAAGATGGATCATATTCTGCAAAGAGTAGTTGGAGCATTGCGGATGTCACTACTCGATGGTTACTCAGGCTATAATTAGATCTTGGTGCATGAAAAAGACCAAGACAAAACTGCTTTTACGACACCTTGGGGAACTTTTCAGTACGCCAAAATTCCATTCGGATTAAAGAATGTTGGAGCCACTTTTCAGCGAGCAATGGACATCGCTTTAGCTAATGAGAAGGATGTTTTTCTGGTTGTTTATTTAGATGATTTGACAGTATTTTCTGGTTCTGATGATGAACACCTGCACCACTTGAGGATTGTATTTCAGAGATGCAGAAAGTTTGGGATTTCTCTCAACCCGAAGAAAAGTCTTTTTGCTGTTGATGAGGGCAAGCTTCTTGGTCATATCATTTCTAAAGACGGTATCCGCATTGATCCTTCAAGAGTGGAGGAAATTTAGCACATATATTTTCCACGTAAAAAAAAGGATATTTAGGCATTCAATGGTAAGATGAAATTCTTACGCAGATTTATACCCAATTTGGTGGAACATTTACGAGAAAAGACTAATATGTTGAAAAAGGACAACATTGTCAAATGGAGCGAGGATGCTATGAAGTCATTTAATTTGGTAAAGTTTGCTTTGTCCAAAGCCCCAGTCTTGATTAGTCCTGATTACACTCAAGATTTCATTATATTTTAATTTGCATCAGAGCATACCATGGATGCGATATTGATGCAAAAGAGAGATAAAATTGAACAACCCATTGCTTTTTTCAGTAGGACTATTTGAGATGCTGCCTTGCAGTATAATATCATTGAAAAAAAAACGTTGGATCTTATAAAAGCATTAAAGGATTTTAGAGTGTACATTCTGCATTCACATACCATATCATATGTTCCTAATGCAACAGTAAAATATGTTCTGGTGCAAACTGATCCGGAGGGAAGAAGAGGTAAGTGGATAGCAGCAATGCTGGAATATGATTTGGAGATTCAACCCATAAAGTTAATCAAGGGACAAGGCTTGGAAAAACTAATGGCACAATCAAACTTGCGTGCCCTAGACATAAATCTCATAGCAGCAATGTCGGAGGTTGAGGATGATGGTTCGCTTATTCCAGTTTCAGAAATTTTTCTCCAATCGCCATGGTATTCAGACATTGTTTATGCTCTTCAGCATCTTTCACCACCTCCAGGGATGTCTAGAAGCAAAGGTATATCACTAAAACTCAAGTTTGCTAAATTCTGTATTTTAAATAGTGCTCTTTATTGGAAAGATCTAGGAGGTATTCTACTTAATTGTTTGGTTGAAGACGAGGCTCAATAGGTGATGCATGAATTTCATAAAGGTGATTGTTGTGGTCATTTGTTTTGGAAAGCAACAACTAATAAAGTATTGAGAGCAAGATATTATTGTCTGACTCTATTTTCAGATTTGTATAAAACAGTGATGAGCTACCATGAGTGTCAAGTTTTTCAAGGAAAAAGGAAACTGCTTCCTCTTCCTTTGAAACCAGTTCAAGTAAATGCACCTTTCCAGCAGCGAGGACTTGATTTCATAGGGGAAATCCATCCCAAATCATCAGCACCGCATCGATGGATCTTGACAGCTACCGATTATTTCACCAAATGGATTGAGGCCATTCCAGCAAGGCAGGCCACGGATACGTTAATTTTTCAATTTTTAGAATAAAATATCTTGTCTCGTTTTGTTTTCCCTCACAAGATCATAACAGATAATGCAACAGCATTTAAATCCAAGAAGATGGCAGAGTTCTACCATAAGTACAATATTATACTGGTCCATTCAATAGCATACTACCCGCAGGGTAACGGATTGGCAGAGTCAATAAATAAGACTTTGGTGAATATAATCAAGAAAATGTTGGAAGCGAATAAGAAGAATTGGCATCGAAAACTTGTTAACGCATTATGGGTCGACAGAGTTAGAAGTAAGAAATCCATAGGTATGTCACCATTCGAATTGGTTTATGGCACTGATTCAACATTTCCTACATCACTTACAGTTCTAGTCATGAGATTACTACAAGAAGCTGGCAGCGAAGAGGATGATATTCAACGAAGGATCAATCAAATGATCCACCTTCAGCAAACAAGGGAAGAAGTTTCTTAGAACACTTTTCGGTTGTAGGAAAAAATAAAGAAAATCTATGACCGCAAAACCAAAGCAGAAAAATTTTAGTTAGAAGATGTGTTGTTGAGATGGGATGCACGAAATGAGGACAAAGGAAAGCATGGTAAGTTCGATAACCTATGGAAAGGACCGTATAAGATTTCAGTATACAGAGGACAAAACACTTTTCTGCTCATAGAGATGGATGGTCAATATTACCCAGGAGGGCCAGTGAATGGTAGGCTCTTGAAGCACTACTACTTTTAAGATGATTCTCTGAAATTATGTCACAGTCATTGTACGTGCCATATTCATTTTTGGTAAGATTTCAAGTACACAGTCACTGAAGCTTGGGGCCCGAAGCGAAGGCTATAAAACTTGAATGATATGTGTAAGGTTTGTCGGTTTTGATTTAGTTTACAGTCATGGTTTGAGTCACGAGTCAGTCTGCATTGTGTCAGTTTTCAGTCTTTGAAGTATTTTGACCGTATTTCCCAATGGATAAGGCTACTAGGTCTAAGGTGTTCTTGGCACCTCCAAGGAGCTACCATCCCCATTGGAGCCAATGTTAGTGTCAGTCTTGTCATACTGCCATCAGTGATCAAAATATTCTCTTTTGCATTTGCATAGTAGGAGTCTCATACTATAACTTTTTATCACTCCATTAGGTCATGGATCGATTGATGGTTGGGGTCACTTCATCAGTTTTCCCTCATGAAAAATACTTGTTGGTTCTCCTCTCTATGGTCTTCATTCATGATTCATTTTCACTCTGCAGTTCATTTTATTAGGTCATAGGGTTTGGTCTCATTAGGTTTTAGGGTTCCACCATAGTCAAATTGGTGATGAAAGTATCAACAAATATCAGCAAGGACATGAGGATGCCAAATAAACTCAAAGCATAGTATCTGGAAAATTCAAAGAGTTGTTCTTTTAAGCTTAATGTAATTTTCACCTCAAAACCATTTTTTGAGGTGAAAACAGGGTACTTTGTTTTTATTATCATTTCTTATGTAATTTTGTGTTTCCATATGTAATAAGTTAAACTTCAAAAGCTGCTATCTCCATAAAGCCAATGTTAGTCTTTCGCAGCCCATCACCAAGGTTCAAAGGGGCTTTTTCTCTGTCTGGTTTTCAAAAGTGTTCTACACATGATTTTTAGTGAAAATAATATTCTACGTATGTTCATCAGAAGCAGCTCAGAAAAATATTTCAAACGGTATATCACACTCCCGAAATTAGCTTCTGGATCGGAAAATATGCCCGAATGAATAAATGACTCAAAAAGCACAACTCTGCCCTTTTTTCCATTACTTCACTGGCCTTTAACTTTAAAATTCTTACCTTTTTCTGTATTTTTCCTTTACTGCAAAGTCTTTGTATTGCCGTCTCCTACAACCCCGATGCGATTGCTCATCACTGATGCGATCGCATCGCATCATCACATATCGCATTTCCCGTAGCGCTGAACCCTGCCATCCCGCTTCCGCCGATGCGATAATCCTCCATCGCATCGCAACGTCGCTCCATCCCCCATCGCATCATTCTATTGCCCGTCACTCCTCATTCATCGCTCCAATCACTCCATCGCTCATCACATATCACGATTTCCTCTACTCGGAACATTCTCGCTCCTCTTCCATTTGCGATTGCGATTCCCATGGCCCACCACTTCTCTTTCCGCTCGTTTCTAAGGAAAAATGACTTTTCTTCGTTAAAATGAGGCACATTTGTTTTATTTGTTTAAAAGGGTTTTCTTCAGCAAAAAGGTTAAAAGGGGCAGACATTCTGTTAAGGTCGTAAGTAATTGTGAATGTAGAGAACATTATAGCACCAACTCACGAAACGACGGCCAATGATAAATGTGGCGGAAAATTGGTTCCAGATTTGTTTTCTTTCCATTGGCTGGAGTAAATGTAACAGATAATACTTCCAGATGGTCGAGTATATAGTTTCCTCTATTTCAGAGGTATATCGTTGGGTTTTTCTATCTTCAGGTTTTTGTTTGGGGGCAGGTGAAACAACTCCTCTTTTTACGGATTCTCCCCCTGAGGCTAGTCTATTTAATGTAATTTTTTAGTTATTTGAGAGAGGTTGGAATCACTTGGGCACTCTGAGCTTGATTGTACATCATTTGTAATTAGTTTGGTAGGAAATTAATAAGATTTGCAGCTATTTTTATGGGATCCCTGTGGTATGGAATTTTAGCACAGTTTCTTCTTTTGTAATCATTTTTTAAGTGTTTTATGTATGCCATCATTCATTCCATTGATTTCTGTTGAATGTTTTCAAGTTAGATGGGTAGAATCCATTGTTACAGTGCTCTGCCTTGGGAAATCATTCAATATTTTATGTTTTCTACTGTTTGAGAAGGATTCATCTCATATGCCCTCCTCAGCTCCTCACCAGTCTTAAACACTTCACATCATTAAGCCAAAGGTGTTAAAGTTCATGCCTACCTTTCCCCATAGAATACCCAACATTTTTTATTTAATTTCCTAGACTTAAATTGCCCAACTCCATCTGATCCAACAAAAACCAACAAAATCTATCAAAACCTTTCGAGCTATTATATCTAGCCTAAAATCTTTTTTTCTTTTCTTTTTTTCGCAGTCATCCTTGACTGAGATTCCTTATGGAGAGAGCCCTCTCCCTGCCTTGTAGGGATAGCTACAAGGTTAGGTGTGGTTTGTGGTTACCCTGGCTTGCCTTCCTTCAGTCTGAGGTCAATCCAGATGATAACATGGCCAATCCAATGATGCATGAGGATGGCAAGTGAAGAAGCTCCATATGCAAGAAAAACCAAATCAAAGTGAAAGAACACTCATGAGTATGGTGCCAAATCTAATTCTTTATTCAAAACATGAGCATAACTCCAAACTTTACACATGCCTTTGAGAGGAGAAGGCTTTCCTATTTATGCAAAAACATAAGAAGCTACCTCATTAATGAGGATCCACTATTCTCTCCCTAGATCCCTAAAAATATCAACCAATTAGAAACATATCCCTTTATCCATGATTTTTCTCCATGAGATATGGTTGATTCCTATCCCAAATCTTCTTCCAAATTTGAAGAGAATTCGAAATTGATTCTTGGAGGCAACATAAGAGTGTCTTGGTAGCTTCCAAATGACCTACACTTGTCTTGAAAGTCAAGCCACTTTTAGATATTAGCAAGTATACGTCATTTTTCTAATTTTTAATCATTAATTCACTATAAACACTTGAAAAATATAACTTTAGGAAAATACAATTATGAACCCATCTGATGATAGAGATGTAGGTTATATAGTGACAAAGTGATGGAATGAAGGTGATAAAGGTGAAATGAGGTGTGAATGAAAGTGAAAATATATGTCATTTTAAAGACATTTTGGAGACCCAACACTAACACTTTAGATAAACTTAGTTAATCATTCTTTTCATAATGATTTCATCTTACTTGGATGCACAACTAGGAAATCAAGAATCCCTTCATCAACTAGTGCAACAAGTAAGTTTTCATGCTCAATTTTTGATTGTTTTTCATGATTTCACTGTCAAATGTTGATTTGCTTGTTGTCTATCACTTTTTTTACAATTTTTTTGATGGCTTTTTTTCTAAATATTCATCTTGCAAGTGTTAATCCATTGTCACATGCCAGAGACTTTTCACATTCTTGAAACCTTTCATCTTCCACCATGCATGCGACAACAACTATAAAATCCTTGCAGATCCTTCTATTCCTCATCATATCTTCAAATCCTGTTAATTTAACTTGTTTATGAGCTTCTCACATGAAAAGCGCACTTCTCGAGCTCGAAGCTCCACCAGCCTCGAAAATTGCACCCGATGTGACCAAGTTTTCTTCCTAAGCACATGAGTGTGTCACGAAGGCACAAAGAATTTCCCTTCGACCATTAAGAGTTATATAGTGCACCCTATTTTCCTTAGAGAGCATGAGTGCATCATGAAGGCATGAAGAATCAACCATTAAGCCCTTTGCCATGAAACAATGCACCCTCCTTTTACTTGAGCACATCAGTGCATTGTGAATGCCAGAAGTTTTGTCTTTACTCATCCTTCATCGCTTCGCAATGCAACAGTGCACCCTTCTTGTCTCCTTGAGCACATGGGCGCACAAGGAAGACTTGAAGGCCCCTTTTCCACCCCTTTGACCCTTTAGGGTGCGATAATGCACCCTTGTTAATTTTTTCTTCCTTTCTGAAGCGTATGAGCACACCATGAAGCCTCGAATGACCATGCATGTTCTTTTCTGTCTTTGAAAGTGCACCCTCCTAGATTGCATGTGTATTTTTTATTACATGCAAGTTATTTATGTTGTTTTTTATAGTTTTTCATGATTTATCATCTGTGACGACTCTTTGAATTTGATTTACAAGTATTGTTGCATAATTAGTTGTTTTAAGTTGATCTTGTCGTTATGAGTGTGATTCCACAAACAGGTGCTCGTGCTACAAGTGTTGTTGTTGTGTCATCATTTGTTGGATACATGCCACCTCATAAAGTAGGCTCTAAATAGCTTTCAGAAGAAAACGTTGATGAACCTATGGAAGTTACAAGGTATAATGTTACCATATACACATATACTTAGTGTTTTATCAACAAGACTATAGAGGTCACATGGAGCAAGATCTATAACACATTCACATAAGAAAATTTTTGTGAGGACTTAGAATATGTGCATACATACATCAACATTAAGAAGTCGAGGATGCACAAGGTCGCATGTAGATTCTCAGTCATGCCATGTGCAAAATATATTGAATGGATCATCACGCATATGGATGACTCTCACCTTGTGCTTCGTAGTAAGAGTGGCAATCAATTCGCCACCTATTATGGTGTGGATATGTAGAAATATTATAAGATGCTCAAGCCTAATAAATATGCAAATGAAAACTTCTGCATGAGATGGGCTACCCTCGAGACAACCGATGTTATCAAATCATGGTGTTGAGGACCTGCCAATTTTCACCGTCACCTATCTATAGTGATCTGACGAAGATACTGAGGGACGTATATCATTATTTGATGGCTATGTAGTCTCAGATGTTTGGGCACAAGAATGCCGAGGTATTCCAAGAAAAATGGATATATACACTCAATTTGGTGGTAAAATGTGGTAGATCTTTCAACTGGGTGAATATATTATCATATGAGTTGCAGGATCAGGTGGGCAAGCCAAAGCAAATTTACAGGCAACCCAAGCACCAAAATTTTACATGTTTACATTTCTCATGGATGGAAACTATGCTCTACACGTATTACCAAAACTATATTGGAAGTCGACTCCTAAAAATAATTTCTCGGTATATTTCCATTGTAGGGTGTTATCAGATGGAAGCTTCAAAGGTGCATACGATATATTGGTTTACCATTTCTTTGCAACCATCTTTCATTTGATATTCGAGACCGATCCACTGTGCATGACTTCAAGATATTGCAGACTGATTTGCAACTCCTGAGGGTACATACATAAGATGCTTTGGATGTCAAAAAATCCCTCATCTTATGTCACAATATGGGACAAATAAGGTGGTCATGCAGGAAGTGGTAAATCAACTGGACAAGGGATTGTCGAGAATTCTTCATAGGAGGAAGAAAGCCCCTTGACCTATCTTTCCATTAAGGATCAGATTATATAAATTAAAGAGTTAGAAGGCAATAGAAGCCGAGATAAAAGAGTTGAATCGCCTACACTTCACCATAAAATACTTCCATGTATATGATACTAGGTGAATTTTTAGGTCCAACTGTCAAACGATCGGTCATAATACAGGGTATTCATCAATGACTAAAGTTGAAGATGAAAATATAAAGAACTGGTACAATGCCAAAATGAAGACACATCCAGCTATGAAGATGATCTGTATTTATGCAGGACCACAACAGAAAAAACATATATCCATAAATACAAATATGCAGAAGAAATAACACTTCATTTCATTAAAATCAATGAACTAAAATTTGTTTACATACAAAATGGAAATAAACTAGCTAGGGCATTGGTAGCTTATCTCTAAGAAGAGATGTGGTGGCTATAGGCCTCTGAACTGTGTTACAATGAGGCTTGAGGGCCTATTTATTATTGATAAACAATGGAAAACCCTAAACATACAAAAAACCTAACCCTAGGGGATGAAGCGCCAAAACTATGGGCCCCGTTTGGGTAAATCGGTACATCAAATTCCCGGGGACGTAACTTTGGCATACGATCTCCGTTTAACGTGCACCATACCTTGTTAGAAAGATATATATGAGGAATACAAATTTTGATGTGATAAACATTGAAGGAACTTCCATATCGCTCTCGGTTTTCCCAAAAAATGTTGTTTAGGGCCTCAAAACAGCTCCGGAAGTTCAAGACCTGAAAAACTACTAAAAATAGTAAACTGTGCTATAATTAAGGAAACTGGAAAACTAAAAGAAACAATGGTGGGGCCCCAAGTGGAATAGGCGGGTGGCCACCAATATCCACCTAGATCATTCCTGCCCCCTTAATAAGCAATGGTTCCCATGGCGTTGAGTTCCTCCATGAGATGAGGAAACTTCTGCTGAACTTGGTCCCTCGTGAACCACTTGCCTTGGTGCAGGAGTTGGCCAAATTTGACAACTTGGTATAATTTTATTTTCTTGTTGGCGAGTGTTCTTGATTTTCATGTCCATGATACAATATGTGGTGGTCTGTTCCATGCAGTCTGGGTTTAACTCTATTGGTGAAAGTTGTTCTGCAATGTCGGAGGTGTCCAATAGAGGTGGGAAGTAGGGCTGAAGGCGGTCCACATTGAATACTGGGTGTAGACCAAGGAATGGTGGAATATTGAGCTCAAATGAATTGGTCCCTATAGCCTTGGTGATGGTGTACAACCCATATCAAAGTAGGCAAAGCTTGCGATGGGGTCCAATGAGGCGCTCCTTTTGCAAATGTAGCCACACTTTGTTGCCCACCTGGAAGTTGTGTGGCACTCGATGTGATCATGTATTTCCTTGTACTTAGCATTGGATCTGTCCAATATGTTATGAAACTGTTGGAAAATGTGCTCAATGCGCTCAATGAAGTTTTTCGCTTTGTCAAATTCCGACTGGACATGATCCGAATCAGCCTGAGTAGCCGCATATGGCATGGCTACGTCAATGGGACATAGTGGCTGGAATCCCAAGCCCACTTGAAAGGGGCTATGGCCGATTGAGTTGTGGAGAGCCCGGTTATAACTGTGTTTTACATAGAGAAGGATCTCATCCCATGTGCATGGATGCTTTGTATTGTAGATGCACATAGTGTGTACAATCATCCTATTGACGACCTCTGTCTGGCCATCAGTTTGGAAATGGAAAAATGTGGACTTGGTGAGTTTGGTGTCCAACATTGATCAGAGACTGGACCAAAATGTGTTGAGGAACCTGTTGTCCCGATCTGAGATGATAGGCTGTGGGATCCTAAAGTGCACCTACACTCGTTCAAAGAAGAGTTTAGCAGTAGATTCTGTTGTGATATTCTTCTTGTAGGTTGCCATAATGGCCATTTTCGAGAATCTGTCGATGACCACGAAAAAACAGTCGCTTCCATGCTTAGTAGAAGGAAGGCCTGAAATGTAATCAATGAAGATGGATTCCCAAGGCCGACTAGGGGTAGGTAGCAGAGTATAGAGGCATTGCTTCTTGATGATCGGTTTGGAAATGGCACAAGTAATATAGGATCTGATGTACTTCCCAACATCTTGTCGAAGGTTCGGCCAATAGAAATAATTTTGTGGTACTGTCATTGTTTCTCGACCCCGAAATGCCCAATGACTCGATTGTAGTGCGCTTCCCAAATAATGTTGGCACACTCACTTGAAGGAACACAAAGGTGTCCCATGTGACATAGCAGTGCATCCTGGAGGTGAAAATTTGGAACTTTCATACCCTCCAAGAGTGTCTTGTATGTGTGGCTGAATTCTGGGTCGCTCTTGTAGAGAAGCGACTAGTTAGAAGTTTCGTTCCCATAAGAGTTGAGAATGGTGGTTAGTGCCACGATCAGTGGTAGGATGAGGCAGTTGTTATGGGCAATGTTACCTTAAGGTCTTGGGTTGATAAACCTTCACAGATCAGGGGCATGTTAGCATAATAAGGACTCAATTAACCAAATTCTATGCTCTAAACTAGAAACTAAGGGTTGTAGACCTTACCCGTTTATCCTTCGGTTGTAGTAGATCTCGTAGGGTTCAAACCCCCGGCAACACCTTGTGCTCCAGAACCTGCAAACCAGCAAAGAAAAAGTAGAAAAACCTAGTTGTAAAACATATATAAGTTCTAGATGTTAGCAAAATGCATGCATAACCTCATAAAAATAACAATAAATGAACCATTTAATATCATTAAGCATGTATAAGAGATAAATGACACGTGAACATCAGGAATAAGATGGCACTTCTTTTCATTAATA
The DNA here is from genome assembly GCA_034641835.2 of Pinus albicaulis. NCBI lineage: Eukaryota > Viridiplantae > Streptophyta > Pinopsida > Pinales > Pinaceae > Pinus > Pinus albicaulis. The sequence goes on along the minus strand of CM076581.1, from coordinate 320,075,328 downwards.
ACATGTATATTAAAAAAATGTGGAGAGATCACCTGAAATCTGCCATGGCCTTGAGCATACCGTCCTCTAGATCCGTCTAGCCCTAGCCTCACAAAACTTCTTCCAAAAATAGTGCACAATGGATCACATAGGATGAGTGAACATCTCAAGAAAATAAGGGTTTCCTGAAAATCTGGGAAGTGCAGGAGGCACAGGGGAAATATCGTACTTGGATAGGGTTATAACAGGTTATAATATCTATAATTCTCTCTCTTCCTCCCTTAGGTCATTCCCTTGAGGGGTTTTTATACTCCCTCAAATTAGGTTTTTTTTTTTTTTTTTTTTTTTTAATTTGGAACAGTCAGGCCACGGGCTGGGTTAGTTAAGTTACAGGAAAAACTGTAAACCCCGCCTCTAAAATAGGGAAATTATATATATTTTTAATATTTTAAATAGCATGCGCGGTTCTATATGTATGGAATCGCGTGTATATGCGGAAAAGTTTGGGCAGAGTCGTGTATGGGTTTTGAGAAACTATTTTTTGAGAAAACATGACCAAGTCTAAATGGAAGGGTTGCCCAAGGCCAATGCACAAGTCATCAAGTATATAATTGTGATAAATTATGCTATAACAGATGCCCCCTAATATATGAGGTCATAAGGGGTACATGATGGCCGAAATGTATTATGTGCATAGAAAGAACCTTGCGAGGGCTAGAGAAGACTTCACCAAATTTCAGCCAACCAAAAAACGAGTGATAGAAATCAGAAAGATAGCTCATGTCTGAGGCGGGCATACCCATGCTCAGTGAAAGAAAATCATGTCTGCATAGGAAGTATAGAGCGGATCCAATATGTATACAAGTATAGCTGAAATGTAAAGTACATAGTGAATCATCTGATCACTGCCCGGAAGTATAAGTCAAAATCATGTCCAAGTATCACATATAGAAGTCTGATCAATGATGCTGCAACAGATATCTGATCACGAAAGTCACAAATGAAACTCTAAGAACCAAATCACAAGTGGTGGAACAAATGGTACAACACGCAACTCGGGAGCCAACATATAAGATGCTGCTGTGATGAAGCTGCAACATATAAGAGTGGATGGTGTCACTGGTAGAAAACTGAAGGAGCTATCAAAGTGAACCAAATCATGCTAATGCAAACCCGAGGTCTTCACCGATCACTATGGCACAATTATACATAATGGAAATAAATGAGCTGAGGTCGACCATGTGATAAATCGTTTGATTACCAGTCATTGATGTATACCGTTAACAAACGCGAGACAACCCATCGATAAGGGCCCCAGTACAATCTAGCAAGTGCGAATGAATGAGTTGAAGTCGAACACTTGAAAGAATCTATTGATTAGGAGGAAATGATGTATCCTCACTGTTGATAGTGAAGAGTCTACCATTGATGACTGCAAACCCTAAGGTACTGACAAAAGGACTCTAGACCTTATTCCCGGAGCAATGAGTTAGAGTCTATAGGAAAATATCTGCTGGAAGGAAGGAATTAAGGTGTCCCACATAAGTCCAGCACGAGTGTAACCCACAAGCCAAGATTTGGAAGGAATCAGACGAAGTAAAGTGAAGTAACCAACTCGATGTACATTTCCGATATGCACAAGATGAAGCTAATGCACGACATAAACCCTTTGAACCAACCAATAATGAAAGCTGACAAAGAGGCGAGATATCCACCGATAGGGTCAAATGGAAATCAAGGTACTGCACGAATCCCAGGTGTGATAATGTAATCTGAAGTCAAACACAAGGGAAACCACTCAGTCAAAGACCCATGGTGTTGATCAAATGCTGAGCACAAGGTCGCCTATCAATGATGTAAATAGGGCCAGGTTGCAGCTCTAGGTTTACTCTTAGAGCAATATTTCGTAGTTGATAAGAGACAAACCCGCTAGCAAGAAGTCAGTGGAGAACTTCTCAAACCGGCACGAGCAAAGGACCAAAATATCTGATGTGATAGAACAAGAAGATGACAAGACCGGGAAGGCTGACTGAAAAATGAGTCAAGAGATACTGTAGAAAGGCCGACTTAGGTTAAATTCCCTTGAACAAAAGCACGACTCATGTTGACTATGACAACAAATGATAACTTTGTATAAGTTTGTCATGCAGGAGGCATAAACAAACCCTCCATATGATTGGAAGAGGTAACCAAGCGGGGGTGTACTGACTCAAAAACAAGGTTATGGCTTCTCCTAAGTAAAAAACTAAAACCATCCCAAATGGAGAAAATACTTAGTTTTTTTTTTTTTTTGCTTTTTTCAAGGGTGACACAACTGACACTATAGCTGCCATCAAGTATGGAAGTAATATCCCGTTCCCGCTCTTTTTCAAAATTTTAATTTGTTTGTATTTTTCATATTTGAAAGCCTGAAAAATAATAAAAGAATGCCTATAGTACAATGGATAGAACGAGTGTCGAAAAATAGATGCACTAGTTCCTGGGATAGGAACAATCCTATTCTCAATGCAAGGTGGCAAAATGTAATATTCCTAATTAGCCCAAGCTAATAGGAATATTTCATTTTGTTTTTAATTTTATTTATTGATGAATAAAATGTAAAGGAGGACATGAAAAACTCCTAAAACATAAAAATAAATCAATGCCCAATGTCAATAGAGACAAATCAGGGCTTTCTTAATAAAATCCACTTGTGTGTGAACAGGATTGAGCCACTTGACTGGGTCAACAGGACCAAATCACTAAGCAGACCAGATACATTGAACCACTTTGAAGACCCAAGGCAGTTCTAGAAGGAGGATCCCATGTGAAAGGGGTTAATTCATTTGAGGTGGTTTAGGGTTTTTCACATCCTCATCTTATAAAAGGAAGGAGAAGGCTCAAGAGAAGGTTGTTGAATATGATATGATTTCATAGAATTAATTCTGATTAGACTAATTCAAATTCTCTGGGCTGTTTAGCAAGAGAATAGTGAGGGTTTCCTGTTTAGGAATCCTCCCTCCTTCCCTGAGGATTTCTTGGAGGAGATTGTACTGCTTTGGTCCACTATCTGGCATTGGCCAAGCTACATCTCTCTTTGGCAGTGTGAATCCAGTGAGGGTTTCATTTTCTAAGTGAGCTACAACAATTGGGATTCTAGATCTGCAGAGATCTAGCTTGTTTTAGGAGCCTCTTCTCATGGAGTGTGTCTTTTAACCTCCTAGAAGAGTGCCTCTCTTGTTTGGGCTTCAGTTACAGATCTTGGCATCAGGCTAGAGTTTTCTCCACTTCATCTGCACAGTCCCTTGAGGAAACTATGTCCTTTTTGCAGGCAGAGTTGCAGTGTGGGTTTTGCATTAGTTTGGAGGATATATCTCTGGTGAAAGGGATCCTTCCGTTCACTGTGGCGATCCATAGATTGGCAAAAAAATATATGTTCCATTTCATATCTGTTCTACTGTGTATCATGTTCTTTAGAAATTTTTGAATTTTACTGCAGATCCATGGTGTAGATCTCAGATCTAATCATTGTTATTCATCTTCTGCTGCGATCCCCAAGGGGAATGTACTAAAAAGATATTTTTGCATATAGATCCAATTCAAATCTATCATTTTGTACTCAGATCTATTCTATATCTGAAATATAATAAAACATTTCTTCATCTTCCTGAATATTACGCTGTCTGGTTCATCTTGCATTTCCTTGTATCATAATGCTTGGTTTTGAGGCCTTTCTTCATGTATAAATCTGTATTTTATAATATAAAGCCATTGAATCATATTATAAACTTTCCATAATGATATTCCTACATAAACTCATCTAAATCCTCAAAAAATCACGTTGTAGAAGCTTCAGTAAAATTTGCATACTTCAAGCCATGGGAAAACAGGGTTTTTAAGCCTAGTTAGGAGTGGGAGACCTGTTTAATATAGTTAAACTTATTTGTTTGAGCTGAAATTTGGAGCGTAGGTCCCTCATGACCTAAGCTATCAGATCCAATCATCATCCCATCTTATTTTTACGCAAAAACCTGAATACATTCATTTTAGGGCCAAAATCACCGCTTTTCCCCATATTTTGTGAGTAGAATTAATCTTGCTTCTTGCTGTTGTACATATAATTGTTTCTGAGGTGTTTCTTAACACATTCCAGGGTTATTATCTTGCTTTTGTTCCAGTATTGTGCTTACATACTGTTGCAACCCTTCATTGGGCATTTTCCTGAAGACAACTAGGTGTGGGATATTTGTTTAACCCACCCAGAGTGATTTATTTTGAGCCTCCTCTTGGATTTCGGTCTTAGATACTCTGATCTAAGGGATCCAAGGTCTGGTTTGGGTTTCTAAACCACACATTCCTGAAAAATTCATTTTTCAGGCCTGTCTTGCTGAGCATTCCCAATTTGGAATATTAAAGTGGTATCAAAGCATGATCTCTAGCTCAGACTGTGAAATCTATTCATCAGAGAAAGTAAGAAGAAAATTAGAGAACAGAGAGTTGGAGAAGGTGAGCTTTGTCTCATCATTTTTCAGATCGATGGAGAACCTCCCCAAGGAGGATGAGCAGAGAGAAGAGGAAGGCCCCTGCACTTCCTATTCTCATCAAGAAGAGAGAGAAATAAGGAGGATAGATCCTAAAAATACCTTGGATAGATATACAAGATCTTTGCATAGGGAAAATTCTACATCCTCATTTTATGGGTATGAGCACTAAGCCATACCATCAAAGTTACAACGTTCTATCAACAACTTCTTCATGAAGAGGAAGAAAGGAGATGTACCAAAGAGAGAGATTCCTGAAGAATTTTTGTGGGAGTGTGAAGCTCAATCCAAAGAGTTTTCTTCCCAAGAATATGACTTGGGGATTCCTCCTTCGAGAGAAGACCAAGATCTAAGGTCTCCTATTGAGGATGAGGCATTTTCCATTTTTGAAGAAAAGGCTAGGGGAGACTGCACAGTCACAGCAAGAGCACCTCTAGCATTTCATGAAGAAGAAGAAGGAGCAACTGCTCCAAGGAGAAAAACTCTTGCAATTTTGCAAAGAGTCCCAAAGAATCTCACATATGAAGACTGTGGCACGATTCATGTGCATCATGTTCCATCCTTATCAAATGGTGGGATCTTGAAGATTGCAGATAACGAAGGGGAGGGCAAGCCTCAAATGGTAAGAAACGTTTACCCCTCTTTATTTTAGAAAAATGTTGCACAAATAAGGTTGAAAGATCTATGAAAGAAAAATAAGGATACATCAGTCCATGCATCTCTCCATGATCTATGCCTTGATGTCTCCTTGGAATAATTTCACCAGGGGATTTCCCTGATGAAAAGAAGAACAAAGTGTTCCCTCAACGTTGTGCATTGGTGTCACATTCCGATAAGGGAGGAGCTATCACAGTGCTGGAGACTATGGGTAAGAAGCATGCTTATGCAAATCACATCTTACTATATGATTGCATGCATACTTTTACCTTACATATGCAGGCCATGACTTCCAAAAGGAGTGTCCTACCTTATAAGCTCCATGGCAAACTATGGGCCAAGTCTATTTCCAATTATGGCCTCTCCCTTGACAGGCTAAGGGGGATTTTGCAGCATGATGTGTGCTTTCCCAAGGTACCAAAAATATATCTCACTTTCAGCCATGGTGAGATGATAAGAGCAGTAAGTAAGTGGCATGTGAACCACTTACCACATATAGATCTGAAGCAGGAAGGAGATAACCTGCGTTGGTTTCTGTTGGGTGAGTGTGGGTACTCCCCAAAATTTCTGATTTTCTTGTCTCATGCCTTGTATTTATATAAAAGGTTGCATAAGAGGAAGGAATGGTTGCTTGGGTTGACAAGAAGGAAGTATGGACACCACATAATGAATTCCATATCCATACATTTACTTTTTCCTACAATGTATTTACATGTATTTCTATTTAGAATGTATTTCAAAATCATGTATGTACTTGGGCTTGGGAGAAATTGTAACCTTCTCATGAGTTGGCATAAGGATACTTGTTCATATCATGATATTAATGCTCCAAATATGAAAGGAGGGATGACACATTGGGTGAATGTGCTCATGGGGAATGGAATTTCCCATATCTGTTCATACTTCAAGAAGAGGATAAAACAATATATGGCTACTACATTGTATATGTTGTTTCTTTTTACAAAGGGCCATGTATTGAATTTATGTCATGAAGAGAAGTCTCTCACATGGGAGAATTTGGAGCATGATATGTGTTGTTTGAATCATATTCAACCAACACCTATTATCCTCCACTATTTTCAAGCTTTGAAGAAGCTTATTGCAGCAAGTAGGTGGTGGGATGGCCACTTATTATGCTATGATTTGAAGCAGCATGGGAAGGGAAAATTTCCATATGACACATTTTGCATGGAAGGGGTAAAAAACGAAGAGTTAAATCAGCCCACTCTTTCTTCTTTTAAGGAAGAGAATAGATCCATGCACCATTCCATTGATGGGGGGAGGATTATTGGTGAAGAACATGATCATGTTACATATGCTTTATATTCTGATTTCATGCATTCTTACACCATGTTTTTGCAGGTCATGGCTCCAAGAAGGAGTGTTATATCATATGAGCTTCTTGGCCAACATTGGGCCCCAAAAATTTCTGAACTAGGCCACTCCCTGTTGTGACCAACAACAACCCCCCTTTTTATTTAATATTAGTAATAATACTAAATAAATGGGGACCCTTAGTTAAAAAATCCAAAAAATCAACTAGGATTTGTTTTCCTTTTTTGAATAAAATTTCTATCATAAACTTAGAGAAATCCCTTAGAAGAACATTAAGAAACACTTAAGTTTATGATAGATTACAATAAAAATGTTCTTTAAACAAAATAGCGCATCCATCGCAAAATGATATATATCTTTTATAAAACTGAAAATGCGATTTTGTGCTTTTGCGATAATGCGATCCCAAAAAGCCTATACAATAAACATATTGGTCGCAGATCGCATAGCGCAGAAAACATAAATGATAAACGAATACCTTTTGCGCTATTTTCAATTTTGCGTTTTTGCGAGATTTGCGATGTGCGCTTTTGCGCTATTACGCAAGTTGCACTTTTGCGCTATTTTACATAATTGCGATGGTTTCATTTTGCGATATTGCGATATTGCGACATTGCGATATTGCGATATTGCGCAGCAAATCGCAAATCGCAATGTCGCAGATTCATAAAGGCGCGTTGTCCAAAGGCAATCTTCCCATATATCAAATCTGTTATGCGCTTTAATGATTAGATTAAATGATTGGATTGACAATTAATGGTAAATGAGATTTTGTTTTGATTGAAAGTCGTTTCACGATTAAAATAATATATTTCATCCGCCTTCGCTTTTAAAACAGTCTCATCACCTTTCTCATGCCATTACTCTCATTTAACTCGTAAAACGCATGCACGAAGGAGAAAACGTCTATACAAAGCTTTCACTAAACACTATGGGTAAGAAGGAGAAGAGCTCGAATTCTGAAAACAGAGAAATGGCTTCACTGTACGCAGACACCGCTTGTAATAAGGATGCCGGTATATCCACTTGGGAAGGAATGTATAATCTGTTAGAAGAAGAAAATCCTGTGGTAATGAAAGTTGTGGCTACAGCAGGTTCTAGTAATACATCAGAAGCAACCCTCAAAGAACTGGCTTGTTCATTTCTCCATAGGATAGCGGCAAGGCCAAGGATTCTCCCGTATATGGACATGGTGAAATGGGTGCTGGACAACACCGATATTTCAGACAGGCAATTCAGAACTCCAGCTCAAGAACTAGTCGGGTCGTTCACCACAGAAGATTTGAGGCTGATGTATAAGTTGCCGGAACCTCATGCGAATTATAATAAGCAATATATGGAACAATTTGCCAGAGAACATGCGAATTTGTCAGAATGCACACAGGAATGGACCAAAAGAGATGAACCATTGAAGAAAAACAAGCACGGGTGGACAGTACCAAAAAAGGATGTTTTAGACGCTGTTCACAAGTTCAAATGTCCAAGTGGGCAATTTGACATAGTTTCTACCACAAGATAAGGTAGGTAAGTTTGCCAAAATGATCCTCTATAGAGCTTTTAGAAGTTACTAAAGAAGCTGTTAGAGGTCAGGAGTTCTCAGGGAAACATAAAGCTCTTCTTGAGAAAAGTCGGGAGTTGAAGAGACTTGAAATAACTGTAAGGCAAAATGAGGAAACATTGACCAAATTCAAGGCACTTAACGCTGAGCAAGAAAAAAGATGTGGAGCGTGTTCGGCACAGAGAAAAATATTGCGAAAGGTCAAAACTATAAAAAAGAAACTACTTTGGCTGAAGTATGATATGAGAAAGTGGTGAAGAAAAATCAAGATGAAATTGCAAAATTAATAACAGAGGAAAAAGCTCCAATAAAGGAAAATGCACAAAGAGAAGGCAACAGAGGAGGTGGCTACAGCGGCAAACACTCTTACGAATTGTGTAAATGATAATTTACACAAAGCAAATTTAATTTCAGAAACTGTTCCAGGATATCTCCCACAAGCACATCAACTGCAAACAGAATGGAGACAAAAGGCAGAAGAAAGAGCAAAATCGATTCAAGGGCTGACAAGATTAAATTGGGACTCATACTGGGCGTACTTGGTGAAGCCACACAGTCAGCACAGTGCGCTTAATTGTATCATCAATGCTACAGAGAAAATTACGCCTACACTTGCCGACTCTGTCTTTTCAGGACAGTTGAATTCTGAAGTCGGTCAACCGCATCTTCTCAAAACTATGCTAGATGCCTGCAAGTTTAAAGATCAAGTTCATAGATAGTTAGATTTAGTTTTAATTTTACTGTATTTTAGCCTAGGAAAAGGATGGTCATTAAACCGAATCCTTAATTTTTGTAATAGACTATTTTTAGATTTAGCTAAGTAGTATTTAAACCCTTCTCATGCATTTAGAGAAGGGTCTTGGATCTTAATATTTTTTGACTTGGAGATTACATTTCTGTACTCCACTGTCTTATATTTTTTTTTAAAGGATCACATCTGGTGATTTTTATGCGGAATTATCTTTGAAGTGTTGCATTTTTGTACCTTGGAATTTGATTTTGCATCAGAGTTACTGGATTAGAGTATCAGATTTCATTTGAAAGTCTTCAAGATGAATGAGGTATTTCTATCCGTTCACTGTTGATTTCTTTTGTCTTATGATATTCGCTTTAAAATTTGCTATCATTTATATATAGTTGTTTTCACAACGCTTCTTTTTATATATCATTTCTGAGTATAATTGAAATTTTATCTTTCATAAGTATATATAGATGATATACAATGATGAATGCAATATGCTAATACAACTCTGTTTAATTTCTTAAATAGAGTTATCTTTATTTGTTTCTGCACATTTCAATTTAAATAATAATACATTTTTATGGTTATTGTTAAATTGGAACAATCTTAAATTGTATTCACATATAATTACCCGGGTTAGTGTTAGAATTTCTTTATCAGTATTTAGTTTAAATTAGATAGTTTTATTTCAGTTAATTTAGTCCCATTTCCACTCATCCAAACCAATCCATTTAGCTATAAGGAAACTGGTCCTTTAAATCCAGTCGGAGCCACCATACCAAACGGAAAAGGAGCTGTCTTAAGGTCACGACCGGGTGGTTTTCCCCAATGTTTGAAGCAGAGATTTTCTAGGCTTCAACACTCCCTTGAGAGGAAAAGAGAGATTTTACAACATGATGGGCGCTTCCCCAAAGCACCAAACATACATCACATTTCCATCCATGGTGATATGGTGTGGGCAGCAAGTAAGTGGTGGGAAAACCACTTACCATAACTATATTTTATGCAAGCAAGGGATGCATTGCGTTGGTTTCACATGTGGGACTATGACCCACCTCCATATGTGCAATTTTCTATTTTCAAGCACATTGTTTTGATTCCCTATCTTGATAATGTACTTGTAATTCTATGGGGATGTATGGGGAAAGAAGGAAGGATGGCATGTGCCTCATGGGATGGCTACTCTCCATGTACTTTATGTTTTCTTGTTTTAGGGGGAGCATGGGGGAAAACCATTTTTGTTTCATATGATTGATTGTCTCCTTATGGGATGAACTATTTGCATCTCATGAGAACATTGGAGGAGCAATACATGGATGGATGGATTGGTGAGCACTTGGCTTATGGAGGAAGCTTATCTTATGTTGGTGTCACCAAGGAGGAGATTTTGCAGCACCCACCTTGCAGTTTCTTGAGGACAAGCAACAATTTTGGAGGGGAGGACTGTAATATTCCTAATTAGCCCAAGCTAATAGGAATATTTTATTCTGTTTTTAATTTTATTTATTGATGAATAAAATGTAAAGGAGGACATGAAAAACTCCTAAAACATAAAAATAAATCAATGCCCAATGTGAACAAAGACAAATCAGGGCTTTCTTAATAAAATCCACTTGTGTGTGAACAAGATTGAGCCACTTGACAGGGTCAACATGACCAAATAACTAAGCAGACCAGATACATTGAACCACTTTGAAGACCCAGAACAGTTCTAGAAGGAGGATCCCATGTGAAAGGGGTTAATTCATTTGAGGTGATTTAGGGTTTTGCACATCCTCATCTTATAAAAGGAAGGAGAAGGCTCAAGAGAAGGTTGTTGAATATGATATTATTTCATAGAATTAAGTCTAATTAGACTAATTTGAATTCTCTGGGCTGCTTAGCAAGAGAATAGTGAGGGTTTCTTATTTAGGAATCCTCCCTCCTTCCCTGAGGATTTCTTGGAGGAGATTGTGCTGCTTTGGTCCACTATCTGGCATTGGCCAAGCTTCATCTCTCTTTGGCAACATGAATCCAGTGAGGGTTTCATTTTCTAAGTGAGCTGCAACAAGTGGGATTCTAGATCTTCAGAGATATAGCTTGTTTTAGGAGCCTCTTCTCATGGAGTGTGTCTTTTAACCTCCTGGAAGAGTGTCACTCTTGTTTGGGCTTCAGTTAAAAATCTTGGCATCAGGCCAAAGTGTTCTCCACTTCATCTACCTAGTCCGTTGAGGAAACTGCGTCCTTTTTGCAGGCAGAGTTGCAGTGTGGGTTTTGCATCAGTTTGGACGATAGATCTCTAGCGAAAGGGATCCTTCCCTTCATTGTGGTGATCCATAGATTGGCCAACCAATCTATGTTCCATTTCAGATCTGATCTGCTGTGTATCATTTTCTTCAGAAATTTTTGAATTTTACTGCAGATCCATGGTGTAGATCTCAGATCTAATCATTATTATTCATCTTTTGCTGAGATCCCCAAGGGGAATGTACTAAAAAGCTCTTTTTGCATATAGATCCCATTCAGATCTATAATTTTTTACTCATATCTGTTCTATATCTGAAATATAATAAAACATTGCTTCAACTTCCTGAATATTACGCTGTCTGGTTCATCTTGCATTTCCTTGTATCATAATGCTTGGTTTTGAGGCCTTTCTTCATGTATAAATTTGTATTTTCTAATATCAAGCCATTGAATCATATTATAAACTTTCCATACTGATATTCCTGCATAAAATTAGCTAAATCCTCAGAAAATCACACCGTAGACGCTTCATTAAAATCTGCATACTTCAAGCCATGGGAAAACATGGTTTTTAAGCCTAGTCGGGAGTGGGAGACCTGTTTAACATAGTTAAACTTATTTGTTTGAGCTGAAATTTGGAACGTAGGTCCCTCACGACCTAAGCTATCAGATATAACCATCAACCCATCTTATTTTTACGTAGAAACCTGAATACGTTCATTTTAGGGCCAAAATCACCGCTTTTCCCCATATTTTGTGAGTAGAATTAATCTTGCTTCTTGCTGCTATACATATAATTTTTTCTGAGGTGTTTCTTAACACATTTTAGGGTTATTATCTTGATTTTTTTCCAGTATTGTGTTTACATATTGCTGCAGCCCTTCATTGGGCTTTTTCATGAAGACAACTAGGTGTGGGAGATCTGTTTAACCCACCCAGAGTGATTTATTTTGAGCCTCCTCCTGGATTTCGGTCTTATATACTCTGATCTAAGGGATCCAAGGGCTCGTTTTGGTTTTTGAAGCACACATTCCTGAAAAATACATTTTTCAGGCCTGTCTTGCTGAGCATTCCCAATTTGGAATATTACACAAAAATTGGTAAGTGGCACTCAAAGGAATGTTCCATCCATGGGTTAAGGTGTCAAGTCACAAAAGGCTAAGTGATTTCATGGTTAACTTGTAAAAAAAGACATGGTCAAAAGGGGGCTTAAACATGAGTCCAAATGAAGCCCGTTAAAGGCCAAGATAAACAAGTAGTCAATATGCAATGCAGTAAAATAACTCGAAAACATATGGGAGCCTCTAGGGTAAATGGCCAGAATAAAAATAGTGAGGAAGAATAAGAATGAAGCTTCAATGCATAATTCATAGCGGGACTAAAGAGGATTCCCGATCCTACATAAATTGTAGCATGGGCGAAAAATACTTAGTGAGGAACTAACTAGGAAACCCATGTAAAGGATGGCTCTACCACCAAGTCATGATTAAAAAATTAGCGAGTGAAATGGGTTAAGTACTCATGACATAATGGGATCGACCCTATGTCAAGGGATCAGAATGGAGGCTAGTATGCAAAAATGCAACGGAAAGTGAATTCCCTAACCTATATGCCAGTTCGAAATAAAATACCTGCCATGACAGGTTAGCGGTCATGGATATGAAGGAAAACTAGGAATATCTGAAATTCAGCAAAATGTACCTGAAAAATACTTTTCCCAACGCTTAAGAGCCAAAAGGTTAAACAACCTTAATCAAATTCGAAGAATAAGCACAAATGAAATTTGTAAAAGTTTTTCAAATTCTGGGCATAAATAAACATTTTGACTCACATTTTGAATCATTTTTACATTTCATAAGTGGAGAAAGAGCTCTGGGCAAAAAAATCCTCTTCTCAAATACGGAGCAACTGGCCACCAAATCACATCAAATCAGTCAAGTAAGCCTTAGAATCATCCTATTTATCAATTTCGTTTCTGTTTGAAGCAAAATTTTGGATTTTTGACTGTAGGAAAGAGATTTTCATTGAAACCCTCTACGCATACGCAAGTTCATGAGGAGGAACCTGAGTATGATACGCGACTGTATACAAGCAAGGTCTCGTATGCGCAGAGTGAAATTAAAAAAAATTATATCTAATCAGTTAATTGATGATTTTTCCTAGGATGTCGATTAGTTGGAGAGAACGTGAGCATAGTGCAATTGATAAAGAAGTGATGGAGGACAAAACATACTTAGATATCCTTTGGAATTGCAGTTTGATCAAAGTTTTCAAAATTCTGAATATGAAAAGCAATGTTCGTTTGCTTCAAATGCTGGTAGATCATTGGGAACTAGAAGAATTTTGTTTCATAATTGATTAGATGCCACTATGAATAGAGGTGGAAGACATATATTTTATTACCGGACTCTCCCGAAGGGGAGACCAAGTAGATTTGCACGGAAAGCTTGTTGGAGGGATTAACGTGGAATATTATGTCCAAGTCTATTGCGTGGATGATGCAAAGAAGGTGGGAACTCAGATTCCCATCATAGATATGAAATATTTGTAGATGAATACCCTTCTCTTTACCATTGGCAGAGTATCAAGATCAACTTCTCTACATCAGGCTTCACGTACACACATGAGTATAGCAGTGGAATGCTTGATTCACCTTTTTGATTGGTACACAGCATTACTGAGCAATCTGAAAAAGCAATTGTCTTCAATCCGGAAGAAAAAGACTAAAAACTTTGGATACAGTACAGTCTTGCTAACATTCTTCTTCGAGAGGGTCTGAGGGCTTCGACCCAAGGTCATCTCTATTATCAGTAGCCCGAGATATCCAAGAATAGCCCGATGGGTAGATCTGATGAAGAGATTGGGGGGGGGGGAGTGAGGTTCCCCGAACCACTTGGGATGATGAGTTATTCCAATGGTGGGAAGAACAAGTCATCGCAGAGGAGGATTATCCCTATGCTGGGATGGACTTTCGCGTAGATCCTGATCTAGTCCTTCCACCCGATGCCGCATGGGGCGCAATTGGTAAGATTGCGTTTTTTTAATTTTTTGATTATATGATTTTTTGATTTTTTTAATTATATGGAAAATGAAAAAATGTTTTTTATTGAACAAAATGAATTACAAAATTTTAATTATCATGATGCAGACATGGGATCAGTTAGGCCGGAGGGGTACCCAAGGCACAAGCGCTGCAGAGGTGAGGCATATGCTGAAGAACTTGGAAGGACCCTCCATGCAATACATAGAAACTTGGAGAGTTTGACTCGCCAAGTGCCTATGGCCGCTATAGAGGACCTACCGGAGGTTATCCAGAGGCGGGTGGTAGGGGTACCATGAGACTGGGCGCGGTTATTCCACCATGTAGCGACTGCCATTGTGTTCTATAGGAACACAAATGTTTGGCAAGGACCTCAGGAGTAGATTATATATTTTATCGAATGAATGTAATATTTTTTGATGATAGACATGATCGGGCATAAGCCCCAATTTTGTAGGACATGATTGTCCAGATTTTGTATATTTTTGAACACTCTGATATATATACACACACACACACACACACACACACATATCGATTTATATGATGTGATGCCTCAAATGTACAATAATGAATGATGTTTTATATATATATATATATATATTTTTAAAGTATTGAATGATTAATATGCTAGTCAAGTGCTTGATTAGCTAATGAGTCTGCCAACCAATTATCAGATCGAGGAATATGAATGAACGTAATAAATTGAAATTATCATTGTAAAAATCGTACCCTAAAAAAAAATCGATGCAAAAATGGGTCTCTGACACGATAGGTGTTGTTAAACTACAAAACCACTAGCTGTGAATCCAAGTAAACTACTAACTAATCAACACCCAAAGATATTACTTTCGAGAGTAGGTTGACCACTGCAGTGTATTCTGATACATTGTTCGAAGCAGGACCAATGTAGACACCTCTTGAAACTAACAACTGATCGGATGGACAATGGATTACCTAAGCCGCGGAAGCCAGGTTCCGGGTATGTCTACTAGCACCATTGGCAAAGCCAAAGTGACTCATTTCATCCAATATTACCTGCCAAATCAGATCAAATTCATCAAAACCACACCAAAAAAATAAACATAAATATGTAAAAAAATACAGTATATAAAACAAAGCAAGTGCTAGGCCTAAGCCTAAGCATAATACTTTTTCAAATAGAGCCCATTTCTAGGCTCCGCCAACTCGTTCCCATCAAAGTCAACCAAGGCATAGGCTCCTTTCTTCAGGACCTTTTTGACAGTAAAGGGGACATACCACATAGATTTGAACTTGCCTGCCCCCAAGGCATCATTCTCTTTGGCATAAACCAAGACAAGGCCACCTTTAGAGAAAACCCTAGGTTTGACCGCCTTATGGTACTGAACCTTCACCTATTTCTTATGTGCCTCATTCATCGTAGCTGCATCTCAGTGTTGATCATCGAGATGTTCTAGATGGAGAAGGCTTTCTTCGAGACTGGAAGTGTCAAGAAGAAGCTCAATAGCTAAATTAAGGGAAGGGATTTCACATTCAATAGGAAAAATAGATTCCAACCCATAAGCTAGTTGAAACGGAGTGAAACCGGTTGTAGTCTTTACTGACATCCGGTATGCCCAAAGTGCAAGATTCAACATGATATGCCAATTAGATCTAGCTTTATCAATCGTTCGTTGAAGAATTGTCTTTAAGGATTTGTTAACAACTTCAACTTTCCCATTGGCTTGAAATAAGGAGATGAATGCTCCTGTCGAAAACCTAATTTCATAGCTAATTCAGCCATCATGCTATTCTGAAAATGACTGCCATGGTCAGTGACAATCTCTTTAGGGATACCAAAGTGAGAAATGACTTAATTGAAGAGGAACAGGGCTACTGTCTCACCGTCATTCCCAAAAGTAGGCATAGCCTCAACCCACTTCGTGAAGTAGTCTACAGTTACAATAATGTACTGGTGACCTTTATTCATAGGCGGGTTAAAAGTAGTATAATCAATACCCCACTTTTTGAAGGGACCGACAGTGATGACAGGAAAGAGAGGAGCTAGATGAGCACGTATATTTTGAGTATAAACTTGACACAGATTACACTTTTTGACTGATTTAATACAATATTTGAAAAATGAAGGCCAAAAGTATCCTGCATGCAATATTTTTTGGGTTGTAGCAAGCCCATATAAATGACCACCACAAGCTCCACTGTGGTAATCATTCAACATGACCTCAACTTCTTCAAGAGTTAAGCAGCGTCTAAGGATCAAATTGACCCCATGACGATATAGAGTGTCACCAATAATCAAATAAATTTTGGCTAAGTGAAGTAACTTTCAACGCTCATCTTTCGAAAAAGCTAAGGGAGAATTCGCAGTTTGGAGGTAAACTATGAGATCCCCATGCCAAGGATCCTATGAAGAAATTAGAAAAATATGTTCATCAAGAAATGATTCTTCATAAACAATCTCTTCTCCACAGGGCAACTCAGAAATCAACTCCACAAATACTAACGATTTCTTGGACTTGGAAGAAAAAAATTCAATATCAAATTCCTGCAAAATAACAATCCATCGATTTTATTTGCCCCCAATCACTCACCTACTGAGAAAAATTTGAAATGGATTGACTGCTGCCAAAATATATGTTTTCTTAAGGAGAATGTAATGTCTGAGCCGCTCAAAAACATGGACAGGTGCTAAAGCTAGTTTCTCTATCAGAGAGTACCAGAGTTCAGGACCTACCAAGCCTCGACTAAGGTAGTATATAACATACTCGGAAAGAGCATCATCTTCCTGAACCAGAACCATACCAATGGTAGATTCTGCTACAACGAGATACAAGAGGAAATCCCTGCTATAATCGGGTGGAATCAGTAAAGGAGTAGATGTCAATGCTTTTTTCAAAGCATCAAATGAGAGTTGAGAAAAGTCATCCCAAAAGAATGTAACTCCTTTCTTTAATAATATCATAAATCCCTTTGTAATTTTGGCATAATTTACGATGAATCTCCGTAGGAAATTAGCTTTTCCTTGCAGACTTTGAAGTTGAAGAATTGAAGACGGGGGAGGAAACTGAAGTATCGCCTCAACCTTGAAGGGATCTACCCGAATCCCTTCCATAGACATGATGAATTCCAACAACCGACTGGATGTGAAAGTGAAAAAACAATTATTAGGGTTCAACCATAATTTGTAATACTGACATCGTTCAAAAACTTGATGGAGGTGAGAAGGATGATCAATTCTCCTGCGAGAACGAGCAGCTAAATCATCCAAATATTCCTCGATAATATGTTTGATGTCATGGAAGGCGTAGCTCCATTATTTTTAAGGCCAAAAGGCATCTTCTTGTAAGCAAAGGTACCCTAGGGACAAATAAACACAACCTTATGCTGATCTTCAGGACGGATAGTGATTTGATTATATCCCGAGAAACTGTCCATGAAGGAGAAAATATCATTCCCCACACACTCATCAATGATCTGATCTATAAATGGTGTGGGGTAATTATCTTTAGGACATGCTTTATTTAGGTCCTTGAAATCGATGCAAACTTGGATCTTTCCTTGTTTCTTGTCCACAGGAACTAGATTTGAAACTTACTCAGTTAATGGAGCGGGGTAAATGAAACCTGCCTTAAGAAGCTTCTCCACCTCAGCTTTGATAGTTGCTGCCTTCCTAGGGTTGACCAGATGAAGCTTATGCCTAATAGGCTTAGTGTTTTCGTATGTCTTGATCTCATGCTGGACAATATATGGATCTATACCAGGCATTTCCTCATAAGACCAAGCAAACACATCCTGAAATTATCGAAAGAGATCGGTGTAAGTCTGAATTTCTTTAGGGGAACACTCGGCTCCAGACATTCTCTATAATGTTGGGATCTCTGAAGATGTTCACCGGGGTAGTAGCAGAAATAACAACCATGTTCCCTTCAGCGAATACCTGTGTTGGTGCTAAAGGGTTCAGGACTGGGTGAACAAGACCAGAAGAATGAAAGTTAGGGAAACTTGTAGAAATTAAGACTGATGATGAAAATCATCCCATGGTCTCTCTACACTAGTAATTACTTCGAGGATGGCCTCTTCAGATGGAAGAGTGGTATCAAGGAAATCCTGAGCAAAAGATGAATTAAGAGTCCAAGCTGGAGCCACATCTCCATCCAATTCCTCTGGTGAAAAAGAAATTAGAATGGAATATACAGAGTCAACAATAGATCTATAATAAATCTCAACTGAAGACATAGGAAATGCCATTCCACCCACTTGATCCTCTTATAATGTGGAGGTAGGAGAAGGTAAGGTCCAAGGGTCTGAAAAATAATGATTTTTGAAGAACTCTCTCCGAGAAGGAACCCTGGAGGATGAAATAGCATTGATATGAACCGAAGGAGGCGGAATATCAAAATTACTCATCAAGGATGTATACATTCCAACCCCCATATTCTCAACAGGTTACCTGGTATCCTTCACCAAAGGAAAGGTTGAGTCAGAAGATGCATTTTGGTCTACAGGAGAAAAATCTAGTTGATCAACTGTGACAATTCTCCCTTCGTGAGGGAAACATACAATACGAAATAATGAATATGCATAGCATATATCTCATAGATCCGGTTTTTCCCCAATAGAAGGTTACAGTCTAAGCTTGCATTGACTATCTCAACTTCGATATTGATAGTTTTACCCCCAACACAGATGGGTAAAGTTGGAACAATACCATGCGGCCTGTGAGAATGACCATCAAACAGAGTTAGAAGAGTGGTTGAAGGGACAACTGAGGGAGATCCAATAGCCTTCCAGCATACAAGAGACATTACACACGTGGAAGTGCCCTCATCAACAATTGTTCGAAAAATATTATATTTCTGATATGTTGACCTAATATGGAAAGCCATATGATGAGTAAGTCTCTTTTTAAAAGTCAACATGTGAAATGTGATAATCAAAGAATTCTTCGGATCAACAACCCCAATGACAGTGAGAAATGCACTCCTTTGTGCAGGACACGATTGGAGTACCTCTAAGGCAGACATGGCACAAGGAATTTGAGCTAGATCTTCTACAATTGAGTAGTTCTGGGCAGCCTTGGCATTAGGATTGATCATCATATGCTTTTTAGACCCTTTCGGCATCCAAGGTATAGGCTCAACTGTAGGCCTCTCAATATGGAGTGGCTCAGCACTATTAGGAGCACCCTTAGCTTTCGAAGACTCAGCTTCGCCATAATCACAATATATCGTAGCGATATCTGCGTGAGCACTCATCATGTATATGTTTGATGTATTTTCCCCTTCCTAGCTGCCCCCAGAGGGAGCCCCAGAATTTTCATTCACACCAAAAAGTAATTGCGGTCCTTGGGGAAAAGGGTTTGTCAGCACAACCTGGAAAATAGAAGAACCCTGTTGAGCTAACAAGCATTGCACATCTTGAATTTTAGGGCAGAGGTGCGTAAGATGGTCTCCAGTGCACAACTTGCATGGAAACTTAACTTTCTTTTTATTATCCTTCTTACCCTCTCCAACATGATCGTTTGATTTGTTCACATTACCCTTTCCATCCTTGTCCTTTTTCTTGCTATTTCGTCCCTTCTTCTTCCCATCGGATTTTTGATTTCCTTTGGGGTTAGAAGTTTGAACAACATTAATTGCCAAGGGTTGAGAAGGAGTTGACACTGAAGGCACAACCTGACCAGAAGGAGCAGATTGTATAGAAAACTGTTGCAATTGATTTAGCAGGTTAGCCGTACCACTATCGATCGAACCGATAAGACCGTCACCATGAGGACCATTTTTAGTTTTTGCCAAATCTAATTTGGATTGAGGAGCATCTAGAAATTTTTTATTAAGGACTCCAGACTGAGAATAAATCAGTTCTAGCTGCTGAGCCCTCAAAATAGCCCACTCTTTACAAAATACCCTTGAAAGGGGTACATCCTTTGAAATTTCTAGCTGTAAAGATTTCAAAAACCATTCAAGAAGGAATTCATTCGAGATCTAGGCTTTGATGAGCCTCTTCCTTCTTCACCATTCCTGAATATGATCAGAAATGTCAGTTTCGTTGTCCTGGTAAAATTGGCCAGGAAGTTAGTCCCGACATCATAACAGACAGGTAACTGAAAATGGTTTAAGAACATGGTATCCAACTCTCCAAAAGTAGAAAAACTCCCCCCAGTCAGCTTGATGTACCATTTGGTCGCATTTCCAGTTAAGGTTCCTTGAAATAATCTCAACCTAATCGAATCGTCGATAAGGGAGTTTGAAGAACACCATAAATGGAAAGTGGTGACATGATCCTCCAGATCCTCACTAGTCTTCCCTTCAAACTTTGGAATGTTTGAGGGGAGTTCGGTGGGGTCCGGAGGCCATCCCAGACTATATCAAATAGGATTGTTAGTCAATTTCAACAGATCTGGCAAGTTTAAAATTGCCAGAAATGGTAAGCGTGGAGGAGCCTGGGAATTCCATCCCACATAGGAAGGATTCCCCACATTTTGAAAAGAATCACTTGAATTTTTTGACTCACTAGGTTGCCAGATGTTTTTCGTAGAAAATGTTGGGCCATAAGAAAATCCTTGCGACCCAACATTCAGATAAGGACCCCCTCCCAACGTAGAGTTATTATACAGATGAACATTCCCTCCAACCGAGGTATTGAATGAAGAAAAAATCCCTTAGTAAGGGTTCCAAGAATTTGCAAATGGAGAAAAAGCTTAAGAAGTACCTGATGAAGGGAAAGGAACATTCCCTTGCTGACCAGTGAAAAACCAACTCCTTGCTCCCAATGCTGTAAAAGTAGGGTTCCATCCCGAAAAAACATTAGAGCCTTGACCTCTAGAAAAATGATTGAAACCTAGATTCTGAGAGGTGAAGGGCATGGATAATAAGGAAGGGTTTGAATGAGGGATATGCCCACTTCCAAAGGGGAGCCCTTGAAAATAAGCTGACCCACTACCCATAGAAGGTATGGGTGTGGAGATAGCTGAAGCAACAGAAAAGGAGAAAAAAGGAATTCCACTAGTGGGCATTCCATAAGAAAAGGGACTAGACTAAGAAGCATGTGCCTGGGTGTTTCCGCTCGAATATAGAATAGAAGCAGAGCTAAGCACAATAGCACTAGAAGTGATTATCGATATGGAAATAGTTCCTCCTCCTTCAACTGAAAGAGGAGTATGAACACTTGTAGTGCTCATAGCCGAAAATGTGTTCCCAGTCGTGGCCATCGAAAGAAAGGGATATGATGGAAAGGGACTAGCCGGTCTCTGAGACTCAGGCCCGATGTACAAAAGGACATTAGGAAAGCTAGCAGGAAGAGGAGATGGAAGAGACTCAGTAGGCTGAGGAAATTCCTCTACTTCAACTTCTTCTAAACTGACACTGACACCAAAACCATCCACAGAAAAAATAAGACAAGATGGAGGATCACTCTCCATTGCGTTCGAAACCACCGGGTGAAAATCACCCACTGAATTACTTCTACACCCTCTTGAATAAGGCTCAACACTCGCAGGAGAAAGCCCACAAAGCCTCCTTGATTGACGAGGCGATCGGTCAGCCACTTTAAGAGATTAATTTTAAACTCAAAAAATATAAGAAGCTAAGCAATCTAGGAGCAAATAGCACACTCTAAAAAGTTCCTAAGATACAGCTAGACAAGCAACTCTCAGGTATTTCTGCTCCTGGTGATGAAGACTGGACACCAAAATACAAGAAAGCGAAATAATAGGACCTTCCAAAAATAGTCTGGGGTAGTTATGCCCCAGTCCTACTAGCAAAGGCAGCAAAATTTTTACGCTGACCTCCTAACAATAACCTTTTTCGGGGCAATTCCCCAAGCTTCGCAAGGGCACCCTCCAGAAGTACTGATGGAAGTGATGCAACGTCTGTCTCAAGTACCACGGGTATTCCCCACTGCAGTCACCTGTGTGGTCCCTAGGAGAGGAAACTAAGGGCACCAATTTGTATCGGTAGTCGGGCGGAACGGTCTTAGGTCAAGATTCATCAAATAGGAGAGGGGGTATCTCTCTTCTCTGCCTACACTATCCCTCGTGCTTGACTCTATGGAGGAGAGCTTTCCCAGTCCACTTAACGGTGTTGGATTTCGCTCTTTAATAAGCTTTCTATGTTTAACATTTTGAGCGGCCTTGGAGAGTTAATTGTCCACTCACCTATTCCAAGGACCCACAACCTAGCTATTTGGTGTATGATTAATGACAATGATACAAAAAATTCTAGTTTCTTTTAATTATAGCGCTTGATTTTAAATAGGCTGTTACTTAAGTCAAAGGTATACAGAAGTGAAACTGATGGTGTTTGTCGACGCAAAATAAATCAATGAAAACCTTACTACATGCAAATGCAATGATTTCCTTTCAATGAAAAGAGATCTCTACATGGGTTCTAGAAACTAAGTAAGCAAAAACTTTGTTTTTCTTTTCAGTTACTCACACTTCACACAATCCATAAAACTATGAAAAAGACTAAAATGCTTCAATGCACTTAATGCAAACTACCACTGACATGAAAATTCTAATATTGCTAACTTTGAAGAAGCAAAAAGAGTCTCTAGAAAGAAAATGGTTCAATCAATTTTGACAGAAAAACAAGGCTAGTTCCAAACATAACTCCTATGCATAAGAAATGCCAAAATGACTTGATGCAAAAGAGAGAAATCAAGAAAATAATTCCTTCAAAACCAAGCCAAAGAACAAAAGAATAGAAAACAACAAAAATATTCAAAAGATATGAAGAAACTGTAAAAATGAACTCAAAGCAAAAGCTATGGAAAACGAGAAATGTTTTTTGGGCTTTTCACTTGTAATGGAAGAAAAATATTTCAAGAAGACAGGCATAAAACTACCCAAGGAACCAAAATCAAGCAAAATGAGTCTCAACAAGGCTTCAAAGTGCTCAAGCCAACTATGCTACTTTCGTAGCAGGACCCAAATGAGCAAGAAGAAGCAAGAAACTCAAACAAATGATTCAACATAGTAGCACAATATTTCAGCGAACAACAACTTAAAAAACCAAGAAGGGTTTCTTCAAGATTCGCAACAAGGCTAGTCCAAGAAATCAAGAAAACCAAGATAGTCAAAAGGGGAAAAATCCAAAAGCGAAGCAATGCATAAGGCCAAGAAGAGAAAAAAAGCAGTGGCTCACTGTTCTGAATGGTCAGAATAGCCAAGAACTCTAGGAAGAGATCTTGGTGGTATAGCCACAATTGCAATCACACAAAATAGGCAATTTATCAAATGGCTAGGTTTTCACAAGAACCAGAGAGAAATGGATATGCAACCACAATAAACACAATCTAGACACCTTAAAGACACCACAAGATGGTTCACCATAGATAGAAAAGACAACATAGGTTTAAAACTCAAATTTTCAAAATTTTCCAGGCATACGTTGTTTTTTAGTATGCAACAAGCGTGTATACGCGACTGTAACCAAAGAAACTCGTGTATGCATGGGATCTTTTGGAGGATACAGGAGGTATACGCGACTGTGTAAAGACTAAGTAGCGTACGGAAACCAAAATAAAGAAAAAATAAAAATTCAAGCCTAATCAAGAGGTCAGGTCTTCTGT
Organism: Pinus albicaulis; assembly: GCA_034641835.2. Classification (NCBI taxonomy): domain Eukaryota; kingdom Viridiplantae; phylum Streptophyta; class Pinopsida; order Pinales; family Pinaceae; genus Pinus; species Pinus albicaulis. The sequence goes on along the minus strand of CM076581.1, from coordinate 320,051,716 downwards.
CTGATTGAAAAAAGAATTACTAGACTGTAAAAAGTGATAAACGTCTCAGGGAACCTACAAGACAGATAAAACAACCCGAAATAGGAATTACACGGATGTAATCCCCAGTGGAGTCGCCAGTTCTGTTATGTGCAATGTTACCCTAAGGTCTTGGGTTGATAAACCTTCACAGATCAGGGGCATGTCATCACAAGAAGGAATCAATTAACGAACTTATATGCTCTAAACTAGAAACTAAGGGTTGCAAACCTTACCCATTTATCCTTCGACTGTAGTAGATCCCGTGGGGTTCAAACCCCTTGCAATGCCTTGTGCTCCAGAACCTGAAAACCAGTAAAGAACAAGCAAAAAATCATAGTTATACAACATATATAAGTTCTATACGTTAGTAAAATTCATGCATAATCTCATAAAAATAACAATAAATGAACTATTTAAGATCATTAAACATGCATAAGAGATAAATGACACGTGAACATCAGGAACAAGATGGCACTTCTTTTCATTGATAACATGTACAACAAACAAATGTGGAGAGATCACCTAAAATATGCCATGGCCTCAAGCATACCGTCCTCTGGATCCGTCCAGCCCTAGCCTCACAAAACTTCTTCCAAGAATAGTGCACAATTGATGTCACATAGGATGAGTGAACATCTCAAGGAAACAAGGGTTTCCTGAAAATTTGGGAAGTGCAGGAGACATAGGGGAAATATCAGACTTGGATAGGGCTATAACAGGGTATAATATCTATAATTCTCTCTCTTCCTCCCTTAGGCCATTCCCTTGAGGGGTTTTTATACTCCCTCAAATTTTTTTTTTTTCAGTTGGGGAACAGTTAGGCCACGGGCTGGGGTAGTTAAGTTAAAGGAAAAACTGTAAACCCCACCTCTAAAATAAGGAAATTATATATTTTTTAATATTTTAAATAGCATACACAGTTCTCTATGTATGGACTCGCGTGTATATACGGAAAAATTTGGGTAGAGTCGCGTATGGGCTTTGAGAAACTGTTTTTTGAGAAAACATGACCAAGTATGAATGGAAGGGTTTCCCAATGCCAATGCATAAGTCATAAAGTACGTAATGGTGATAAATGATGCTATAACAATTGTTTGCAACATTATTGTTGTTTTCCTTCTTATACTTGATTTTCAAATGAAACTGTTGCAGATATGTGGACCACTTATGATGGCAATTGTTCTGCAACTTCCCTTGTGTCTGTATGAACTACAGGGGTTGGTGGTCTACGTGGACGACTGTTTCCTTTCCCAAAATGTAATGCTTCCATTGTCGGCAAGCCTGCACAATGGAATACATTTATTTGTCATAAGTGGGATACTTACAGACTATTTTGGACATTGTCTCACTATGATATGCTACTCGATGCCCATGTTGAGTAAGAACTGAACCAATAGCATAGTCAGAGGCACCTGTCTCAATCTAAAATGGTTGTTGCAAATCTGGTAATGTGAGCACTGGGGCAGAGAAGAGGCGATGTGTCAATCCTACTAATGCCTTCTGTTGAGATTCCAACCAAAATAATTTTTCTTTCACTCCTCCCTTGGTGGATTGACTTAAGGTCCAAGTAATATGAGAGAATCCCAACACGAACCTGCGGTAGAAATTAGCAAGACCCAGAAAGATACGAAACTTTGTTAGAGTTTTTGGGCCTAGCCAATCCCGAATGACTTGGATCTTGGTTGTGTATCACAGATACTGAACTTGGTTCATGCCAAAAGTGCACTTCTCCAAATCGACACACAACTTGTGTTTCTACAGTGTTTTGAGGACCTGTCGGATGTGCTGGAGGTGTTCTTCCCAAGTCTGGCTAAAGATCAGGATGTCATGCAAGTACACTACTAAAAATGAGTTGGTAAATGGCCGTAATATGTCTTCCATCAACCTCATGAAGGTTGCAAGAGAATTCGTTAACCCGGAAGGCATGGTCAACCATTCGAAAAGGCCCTCATTGGCTTTGAAGGTAGTCTTCCACACATTAGAGGGTTCAATTGGTACCTAATGATACTCGGAATTCAAGTTGATCTTGCTGAAATATTTCGCCCCTTTGACTTGGTCCAGAAGGTCTTCAATCCATGGGATCAGGTACGTATTCCGAACAATGATCTTGTTGAGTGCTCGATAGTCAATACAGAGTCTCCAAGTCCCATCCTTATTTTGCACCAACATGATTGGGCTCCCATAAGGTGATGAACTTGGCCGGATGTGACCTTTCTGAAACAGCTCTTGAATCTACCTCTTGATTTGATCATTCTCCAGAACAGAGCACTGATATATCGGTCCATTGGGCAGCGACGCACCTAGGGTTAGATCGATGGGGTGCTTGACTTGACAGTGCAGAGGCACCCCTGTGGGTGAGGTGAATATGTCCCCATAATCCTCCACGAACTTGTCCATTTTTTGTTGTCACGCAAAGGAGTCCTGTCTGGAGGTCGTGGCCATAATCTTATTCTTGCCCTGGGAGTGGATCATCAGGTAAACAAATTTATCGGTTTTGGAAATGAGCATATTGCATTATTTTGCAGTAGCCAAATAGATAGCGGAAGATGGTGGTACCTCTAGTATCCTGTACAAATTATTTCCCAAAGTAACAATAACAGCGCGAGGCTGAGTCTCATACATAGCATGTCACTTCCACAAGTATGGTTGGCCTAATAATACATCAAAAACATCAAGAGGAGCAATGTCACATAATACCTCATCTGTGAAGGGCTTGATGCTATAGGGAAGGCGAAACTGTTGGTTGACGCGGAGATCTCGTCCTTGGTGAAGCCACCTGATGGTGTATGACTGTGGGTGTGCTATGGTCAGCAAGCCTAAAAAATTCATGACCTCTACTGAAATGAGGTTTTTTTGGCTTCCACTTTCAACAATGAACTATAGTGGGGAACCCTTTACCCACATCTGGGAGTGGAAGAGACGCTCCTCCTCCTCTGGATCTTCTGGTTCCTCCTTCTGGATCTTCGTAGTGGAAACAATGGCATTGGGCTCCACATCAATAATATGATTCCCTTTGTCATTCCCCTTGCTGGGTTCTGATTCAGAGTTAGAACATGCATCTGATTCAGAAGCCCTCATCTCAGCCACCAGTGTCTTCTTGGCCCAACACTCACTTGTGTTCTTAGTGGAGCTCTTATGGAAGTCACACCACTTTCCTATGTCCTTCTTCGGCTTTGCGGTGTTGTTCTTTTCTTATGGATTTTTCAAGTTGTCTTCAACTGCCATGCCTTGGCTTTTTCCTTTGTTCTGTAGTTTGGGGGCTCCTTTCCCTTTCTTTTGATTCAAAGATCTAAAGTCTCACTTCTTCACTTTTCATTTTTTCTCAATCTTGGCAGCATACCGGTATGTTGTACCAAGCGAGGAGATGTCGAGGAACTCCATTTCCTCCTGAATGTATCTGTGCAGACAACTACGATACTTCAGCACCAAATGTTTCTTCGAATCTTTGATACCCAACTTTGTGCGTAGGGTATGGAACAGATTCGTCAACTCATGCACATCTTGATACCTTTGTTGCTGCAACGTAGTCCATTATATGTACTTGTCCTCATAACTCCCCATGGGATAATATTGTTCCTTGATGGGGTCTCAGAAATAAGTCCATGTGGGCATAACTGAGAACAGAAAGGGTTCCCCCTTTTCCTTTTTCTCACAGTAGGTTTCCCACCAGTCCTTGACATGGGGGGTAGCCTTGAGGAGTGAAAAAATAATCTTCTCCCTGTCAGAAAAGTCATGAAACAAGAAATATCCTTCTAATATATTCAACCATATATCTAAGGTGTCTGCCTCTATTTGGCCCTCAAATATGGAAATGTCAAAGTTTAATTGTACCTTGAAAGGAGTTGCGCCTCCATAGAGGCTGTTGGATGCAGATGCGCCACCAGTGGGTAGTCGTTGGAGGATCTGGGAAAAGTTATCCATCATTGTGTTGCTTTGTTTTTATAGGGCCTCCTCAAGCAATATTTTGATAGGATATCCTGCTCCCTCATCTTTCTTTTCGTCCTCTATGGGTGGCCATTGAGGTTTACGAGGCTGATCTTGCAAAGGTTCAACCAGATCGAGCTCTAACTCCTTATACCTTGACCTTATTGGGGACATGCAAAGAAGAATCGAGAAAGAGAAGACCGCTTTGATACCACTGATTCGGATTTATGTAGGAACACAAAATAATACAAATATAACCATAAATACAAATATGCAGCAGAAATAACACTTTATTTCATTAATATCAAAGAACTGAAATTTTTTTACAGACAAAATGGAAATAAACTATCTAGGGCGCTGGTAGCTTATCTATGAGAAGAGATTTGGTGGCTACAGGTCTTTGAACTGTGCTACAATGAGGCTTGAGGGCATATTTATTATTGAGAAGTAATGGAAAACCCTAAACATCCAAAAACCTAACCCTAGGAGATGAAGCGCCAAAACTATGGGCCCCGTTTGGGTAAATTGGTACATCAACTACCCGGGGACGTAACTTTGGCATACGATCTCTGTTTGACGTGCACCATACCTCATTAGAAATATCTATCCAAGGACTACAAATTTTGATGTGAGAAACATCAAAGGAACTTCCATGTTGCTCCCAGTTTTCCCAAAAAACATCGTTTAGGGCCTCAAAATAGCTCCAGAAGTTCAGGACCCAAAAAATGTTAAAAATAGTAAATTTTTCTACAATTAAGGAAACTAAAAAATTGAAATAAATAATGGTGGGGCCGCAAGTGGAATAGGCGGGTGGCCACCAATATCCACCTAGATCATAAGACAAGTTCGCCACATGATCCACGAACTCAGGACTTGTAAAAGTAGGAGGAGGATAAAATAACACGTCAAGCAAAGAAGATGGCTCGCATGAAAAGGATTAGGTATTCATTAGGCGAGAGACAACAGGAAATGGAGGATGATCCTTTAAACACAAGAGCTACTCAAACTGAGCCAGAGAGGAGAGAAGAGGAAGAATAAGAAGAAGAGATCAAGAAGCAAGATGAGTTGCTTGTGAAGCAACATGTGGAAGAAGAAGAGAGGAGAAGGATAGAAGAAGAGAAGTAGAGGCAGTCCTAGGAGGAGGAAGAAACACAGAGGTTGGAAGAAGAAAATTTGACTCAAGAGCTATAAGAGAAAAAATTTAAGGAAGAGTGACACCATCCAACCCATGGATGATGAACCATGTACTCTAGAAGAATAACCACTCATAGGAGGTCATCTTCCATTCAGAGAGATGGGTATCATGCCACCACTAGCAGATAGAGTCACAAATGCTTGTAGCGTAACATTTAATCATTTAAAGAAGAGGATCACACAAAAAAGGAATAAATAATATCCTAAGGATCCTCAGAATCCAATCTTAATCACTACAGAGAAGGTGATAGCCTCTAACACTAGAATAAATCTAAGGGAAGTCATGGTGGAAAATCTTGCATTCACTCTTAGAGTACTTATTGAATGAGAATTCTAAGTTAAGAAGAGAACTTGTTACGATGAAGCAACATCTATAACATCTTGCAACGGAAAACCAAGGACTGTCATCACAGAAATTTAATACCGTGGAATGGCAGTCAACCATGCAAGAATATCTGGGACCAATGGAGGATACTATGGCACGAATATATAACGAGATGATACTTATACAACAGGTCATGTCTCCTCTCATTAACATTCAAAAGAATGCATAGGAAGTGGTGAAACTCCTGAAGATAACAAATAGAGTAGTTGATCAGATGCATGAGTGGGTTGCCAAATGTCTGGATGCTCCACAAGATTTGGAAAGGAAAGACAAGGTCTCCACCAAGATAGATAGAGTTCAATTAAGACTCGACCTACAAAATTGCTCTCATATTGGAGCATAGTCAGTTAATACTGTGGCTGCATATAGTCAGCTACATAATGGGTTTGAGTCTCTAACATAGAAGCATAGGATGCATGCCATTAGAACCCTTTAAGCAATCAGAGGTAGGGAGGTCATCTTCTAGGAGATCAGGGATTACATTAAAAAAATCAAACAAACGACTAAACAAGGAGGCTTGTAGGTCACCAAGGACATTATTCAACAGTATGCCTTTGCACCAGTCAAAGAGAACATGAAGCTTTCATGGCTGTGGAATAATGTACATTCAAGCTCCAAGAATATATTGAATGAGGCATTGGAGATGAAGATGTGATACAAAGGGGATTTGTCAGACCATATCGAAGACATCACAAAGGAGTTAAGAGCATGGCACACCTACATCAAAAATGAACTCCACGAAGAAGAAAATGATTTATCAATTTGAATGAGTCTTTTTCCTTTTGCAGTTTAGTCTTATTAGGCCACCATCTCATTTGTAAATTGTCTTATGTAATAAATGTCATGTAATGAAGTCCAAGGGACACATGTGGAATATGAAAAGCCACACATTGGAATGTAATGAGTCATATTATAATATCAATAGTCGTAGAAGTCAAAGAATCATGGGGAAGCTCAAAGGTCATTGTATTTGTTATAAATAGCTGCTCATAACTCAAGCAAAAGGATTTTTTTGGGAGGCTTAGCCTTGGCTTCTCTTGTACTACATAGGATATTGATTATTCTTTGGAGAAGCAAGTTATGGCTTCGTGTTCAACTACTGGATACAATGTGTCTTTCATGTAACAATGTACTTGGGATCTTATACTAATAATCATAAGCTCAATGAGCCAACATTCCTTCATACATGTATCATAGAGATAGTTGGACTACTTTGGTTATGTTTATGGTATATGCTGCTTTATTTACATACTAAGTTAGTGAACTAATTTGTTGCTTAGCTATGGTTGTTATCGAATGAATTTTGTTATGCTTTAATGATTGTTTTTTATTATGTGGACTAATCTGTAAGTACTCAATAAGTCTTTATTTTTATTCCCGGGGTCCCCTTTTAGGATATTACTATTAATTTTCTAACTGGTGGCTTGCTTCCCTCACCAACAATGCAAGTCTTCCCCATACACCTTACATTGGGTGCCTCACAAAGCTCACATTCTTGTTGACCCAAAGAGGCGTTGTGTTCTCTTATACCTGATTATAACCTAGGCATATCCTGGAAAACCATTTCAACGGTGGCCAGAACTTGTGACCGGATGGAACTCCTACACCAAATGGTGTGAGGTCTAACTGAGACTTCACATTGGGGATATCCCCTTAAAATGTTGGCAACATCCAACACTATAAAATTTTTTAGCATTGGAAGGAGGGTCAGATGTCAAGTTGAGCCTATGAATTCCCTTTGAATCTATTATCTCCAATGGATTCATCCAAAATCATAATCATTAGGTGTTTTTATGTAGATTTATATCTTTCAATCTCTGCATAATTTTTACATAATTCTTCATGATTTAAATTTTATGGAAAGGGTACAACAATCGTCCCTTACACTATTGAATTTGTTTGATTTTTATTCTTGAGTGGCGTTTATCCAGAAGAAATCCTTGCACGGTTGTTTACCTTTACATTGGATGGTTGTGCGAAAAAATGGTGCTATTATCTACTCACTGCGTCTATCACATATTTCAATCACTTGGTTAACGAGCTTCATTGATTTTTTGATAAATATGAATATCAGGATGCTATTGATCAAATTAGAATGGAATTGAATGAATCTCTCAAGCATTTTGTTGATTGATTCCTTCATCATTGTTATGAGTTTCCAGATGAGGACGTGGATTGGTATTTATTGGACGAGAAGTTTCGATTCTTTGTCCGGATGTCAAGGAAATATTTTGAGTCTGACCCCCCTGATCATGAATAATTTCAACATCTGGAGAAAGAATTGGATATGCTCTTTGTCCCATGTCCTCCTCCCTTTGATGTTTCGTATGTTGGACCTAGAATAATAATTGAATCAAAATATCATCTTGCAGAAAAAAAACTTATATTTCTCTCACATATCTCCTCCGATGGTGATTCATTTGACCTTATTAATATCCCATCTTCAAATATTGATATTCCCCCCATCAATTTTTCACGCGTTAATCAAAATGAACCCTTGGATGATCATAACCCTGATGGTTTTCTTCTCTCTGAATTATATTGTAATGGTTATTCAAGTAATCTGGATGGATCTTTGTGCTTACATGAAGATTTGGATTTGCAAGTGTTTCAAAAGGGGTCTGACATGATTATAAAAGATTTTATATCAGTGTACCTCCTTTCAATCAAGAAGATGACATGCTTATTATTGGATATTTTTGTAGTAGCATTTAACTTCTATCCTTTGCTAAATCTCATGAGTCAAATATTGAATCTTGTTTTGAAAAGTAATTGATTGTGTTTTCTCAGAATTAAAATTTAAGCTAGGTGAATAGGACACTTCATTCGAGGCTGATGGTTATGTTAGGTTCTTGTCACCGTGACAACATTTGTAATTTTGGTCAATTTTTTATTTCTCTGCACAAATTTTTCATGAATTTCATCACATGGGATGTTGACTCCCTCATGAGGGATGCTCATTTTCTTCACGTAAAATTTTTCAACCCTCAGGGAAGGAAATTTAATTTGACTTTTGAGCTTCCACCACTTCATCCCATTTCAACCAAATCCCTAATATGCAATGTAGAAACAAAGAAGAATCTTAATGAATCTTTTACATCATCCATCAAAGAATCTTACACCCATGATAGCTTGGATTGTGGTAAACCTGATGACATGACTTATGACATGGATTTTTCTTTGTGTATTCTTATTTGTCTATCTTTCCATAAAGGTTGTATCCATGATATTGTTGCATATTCATTATAAGTATTTCCAGTCTAGGCCCATGTCTCATGGCCTATAATTGCATGCACATCATCGAGTCATTTATGGTAATAGGCCCAATAATTATTGTTGTTGTGAAGTTCCTTGTTTGGTAGAAAATTCGAGTGTAATACACCATTGTGGTTACACTTCCTGTTTCCATCAGTCAGTGCAAATGCATTCACAGTTTCTCTTATTCACTGCAATTCTTTTTATTTTGACTTTTCACGTTCACATCTTTTGGTATAAAGGTTAGGAGCAACTTCTATGGTTGCATTGGAAGTTCCACTTTACATGATCCAACCTTGAAGTTTTTATTTTAGGTTAGGTTAGGTCGTATATAGTTAGATGCGTTGCACTATTATTTTTTCTTTCATGTTGCAGTTTCATTATTTCGGTTTGATTTGTCCTTGAATAAGTCGGTTTTGAGCTTCGAGATGATGTGGCTAATATTTTATGAAAGGAAAGTTATAGAAACACACAACCATTGGCTTATCCATTACCCTCTTCCTTGATTTGGTTTACATCTTTCGAGTCAATGATTTTTCGATGGAAAATATGATCTTTGAACTTGGAAGCTATAAGCAAACCATAAACCCTTATCTACTTGGGATTCTAATTCCTGCACTCGATCCTGTTATGAATGGTGTGTTCTTGCTTATTTGTATGTGTAGAATAAGATAAGGGGGAAGCTTTTAGCGATCAAATCATTAGAGGTCTAAAACATGTATCTAAAGGAACAACCTCTTATTCTCTCAATAAGTCAGGATCCCTCTTCCGCCCATTCAAAATAATAAGTGCCTATGCACATTCCTATGAAATAAAAGAAAAATATAAAAGGGTGAAATAAGAGAAATTATTCTTGCGCAGGGAGGTTAAGCAAGCGACTTCACTAGGGTACTGTCCAGGCTCATTGTCAGTGAAGAAACGTTTGTGTTCCTGAAGTGACTCCGTCGGGGTACTATCTAGTCTTGCTAATAGTGGAGAAATTCCAAAGATGTAAATATCATACTTTGATTGTTTTATTTCACGGTACTATGTTACCAATACTTACATTGACAAGTTATTGTTATGGCTTGTTTAAATGATTTAGTTACACCGAGTAATGGAATGAAGAAGACTATATCTTTAACCGGGTAGGGTGGGGAGATAAAGGTAACTCATTGATCAAATTAATACTTCCTATAGAAATGAGACTTTGCGCTTACATTGAAACCATTTCAGAGAAGTTGGGGTTCTCCCAGTGTGTCGCCAATGTTGTCGTTGTGACAATGACCCTCCAATTTTTTTACATATATTTATTTTGGATACTACACTAAATGTAATTTCAAGCCCCCTTGCATCGTCATGTGGTTTGATTTTTTATTTGTGTGTTTTCTCTTAGTGTCGCACCCTTCTAAGTCAATGTTTCCTAAGTGTCGCCACTTAACCATTATAAGCGTTCAAGGTAGTAAGTTGATGTTTAGGTGAACTAACAATATTTCTTGACTTATAAACTTTCCTTCTTGCAATGCAAACACTCAAAAGGCAAACAAAAAGCAAGAAAATAACGCACAAAAGCAAAAGCACACTTTGAGTTGACGAAGAAATCCACTTGAGTTGAGTGCACTCATTCAGGTTGAAGGAGTGTGCCCTCCTTGAGCACATTCCTTCAGGCTGAACAGGTGTGCCCTACTTGGGCACACTCCTTCATGTTGAAGTCATGTACCCTATCCAGTTGCATGCATGAGTCAACTTGTTGCATGAGGGAACACTCCTAGAAAATAGGAGCGCCCTTAACTCCTCTTAACTAACCTTTTCATGCAATGACAAGTGGCACTCATACATGAATCACTTTTGAATGTTAATTATTTAAATAAACTCAGTTAGTCATTCTTTCCATAATTATTTAATTTGAGTTGAGCGCATAGTTGGGAAACCAAGAAGCCCTTCATCAATCACTGAAACAAGTAAGTCTACATGCTCAATATTTTCACCATTTTTCATGATTTCACTATCAAATCTTGCTTTCCTTACTATTGATCACTTCTTTTTCAGTTTTTTTGCTAAATATTCATCTTGCAAATGTTAATCCACTGTCACATGCTAGATACTATTCACATTCTTGAAAATTTTCATCTTCCACCATGCATGCAACAACAACTATAAGATCCTTGCATATCCTTCTATTCCTCATCTTATCATCGAATCCTATTAATTGAACTTGTTTATAATATTCTCAAAGGTAGAGCACACTTTTTGACCTCAAAGCTCCATCATCCTCAAAAAATGTGCCTTGTTTGACCAAGTTTTATTCCAGAGCACATGAGGACATCACGAAGGGATGAAGCCTTTCCCTTCGACCCTTCGGAGTGCTATAGTGCACCCTCTTTTCCTTAGAGAACATGAGCGAATCATGAAGGCACGAAGTATAATCCATTCGGCCCTTCGGCATGTGATAATATGCCCTTATTTTTCTTGAGCGCATGGTCGCATTGTGAAGGTCCGAAGCTTTGTTTTTCCTCATCCTTCGTCCCTTTATAGTGCGACAATGTACCCTCCTTGTATCCTTGAGCACATGGGCTCACAGGAACACCTGAAGGCCCATTTTACACCCCTTCGACCCTTTAGGGTGCAACAATGCGTCCTTGTTGATTTTTTCTTCCTTTCTTGAGTGCATGAGTGCACTACGAGGCCGATAATGACCATGCATGTTCCCTTCGTGCTTTGAAAGTGCACCCTCCTAATATGCATGTATATTTTCTCTTGCATGCAAGTTATTTTATGTTGATATTCATAGTTTTTCATGATCTGTCGCTCGTGACAAATCTTTGAATGTGATTTACAAGTATTGATGCATAGTTAGTTGTTTTAAGTTGATCTTGTCATTATGAGTGTGATTCTAAAAATATGTGCTTGTGATACAAGTGTTGTCACTATGTCATCATCTGTTTGCGACATGTCGCCTCTAAAGAACTTTCAAAAGAAAGCATTGATGAACCTATGGAAGTTACAAGGCCTAATGTTCCCATGTACATATATACTCATTGTTTTATGGACAAGACTATAGAGGTCACATGGAGCAAGATCTATAACATATTCATGCACATAAATTTTCTTAAGGAATTAGAAGATGTGCATGCATACATCAACATTAAGAAGTCCAGGATGCACAATATCACAACTAGATTCCCGACCATGCCATGTGCAGAAGCTATTGAATGGATCATCACACATATGGATGAATCTCACCTTGTTCTTCATAGTAAGAGTGACAGTGAACTCGTCACCTATTATGGTGAGGATATGCAGACATATTATAAGATGCTCAAGCCCAATTAATATGAAAATGAAAACTACTACATGAGATGGGATACCCACGACACAACTGCTGTTATCAAATCATGGTGTCGACAACCTGCCAATTTTCAACATCGCCCATCTGCAGTCTATCCGACGAAGATTCTGAGAGACATGTATCAATATTTGATGACTATGTATTATCAGGTGTTTGGGCACAAGAATGTTGAGATGTTCCAAGAGAACTGGACATATATGCTCAATCTGATGGTGACACGTGTTATATATTTCAATTGGGAGGATATATTATCATATGAGTTGCAGCGTAAGGTGGGGTAGGCCAGAGCATCTTTTGATCCAGGTGGATATTGGTGGCCACCCACCTATTCCACTTGGGGCCCCACCATTATCTCTTTCAGTTTTTCAGTTTCGGCACAACTTACTATTTTTAGCAGCTTTTTGGGTCCTGAACTTCCGGAGCCGTTTTGAGGCCCTAAACGACATTTTTTGGGCATTGTTTGTCTAGAGAATATGATTCCATTCTAAAATCAATATTTGAGGCAATAGTTTTAGTACTCAGATAGGTATTTATAACGATGTATCATACGTGTTAAACGAAGATCTTATGCCGAAGTTATGTTCCCGAGAAGTTGAAACACCAATTTACCCAAACGGGGCCCATAGTTTTAGCGCTTCATCTCCTAGGGTTATGTTTTTGGAAGTTTAGAGTTCTCCATTGTTTCTCAATAATAAATATGCCCTTGAGCCTCATTTTCACACAGTTCAGAGGTCTGTAGCTGCCACATCTCTTCTCAGAGATTCGCTACCAGCACCCTAGCTAGTTTATTTCCATTCTATCTGTAGACAAATTTCAGTTCTTTGATATTAATGAAATGAAGTGTTATTTCCATAACATCTTTGTATTTATAGTTATAGGTGTATTCTTTTACATTCCTACATAAATCTAGATCAGTGGTATCAGAGTGGTCTTCTTTTTCTCAAGCCTTCTTTGCATGTCCCCAACAAGGTCAGGGTATAAGGAGTTAGGGCTTGATCTAGTGGAACCTTTGCAAGATCAACCTCGCAAACCTCGACAGACGCCTATGGGGGATGAAAAGAAATATGAAGGAGCAGGAGATCATATCAAAATATTGCTTGAGGAGGCCCTTGAAAAACAAAGGAACGCGATGATGGATAACTTTACCCAGAGCCTTCAACGACTGCCCACCAGCGGTGCATTTGCATCCAGCAACCACTCTGGAGGCGCGACTCCCTTTAAGGTACAAGTAAAATTTGCCATTCCCATATTTGAGGGTCAAATAGATGCATATTCCATAGATAGATGGTTGAATCTATTAGAAGGATATTTCTCGGTTCATGACTTTTCCGACTGGGAGAAGATTATTTTTTCACTCCTCAAAGCTACCCCCATGTCAAGGATTGGTGGGAAACCTACTGTGAGAAAAATACGAGACATAACCCTCTCTGTTCTCAACCGTACCCACTTGGAATTCTTTCCGAGATGCCATTAAGGAACAATACTATCCCGTGGGGAGCTATGAGGACAAGTACATACAATGGAGCACACTGTGGCAACAAAGGGATCAAGATGTGCATGAGTTGACGAATCTGTTCCATACCCTGCGTACAAAGTTGGGTATCAAATATTCAGAGAAAAATTTGGTGCTAAAGTATCGCAGTTGTCTACACAGATACATTCAAGAGGAAATGGAGTTCCTCGACATCTCCTCACTTGGTACGACATACCGGTATGTTGCCAAGATTGAGCAGAAATTTAAACAGAAGAAGCGAGACTTTGGATTTGAGAATCAAAAGCAAGGGAAAGGTACCCCCAAACTGCAAACCAAAAAACAAAGCCAAGGCATGGCAGCCCAAGATAACTTTCCAAAGCCACAAGTAAAGAACAACACCGTGAAGCTAAAGAAGGACATGGGAAAGTGGTGTGATTTCCATAAGAGCTCCACTCACAACACAAACGAGTGTTGGGCCAAGCAGTCACTAGTGGTTGAGATGAGGGCATCTGAATCAGATGCATGCTCTGACTATGAATCAGAACCTGACAAGGGGAATGAAAAAGGGAAAAAAATTATTGATGCGGAGCCCAACGTCATTGTTGCCACTACGAAGATCTAGAAGGAGGAACCAGAAGATCCAAAGGAGGCAGAGCATCTCTTCCACTTCTAGATGTGGGTAAAGGGTTCCCCGCTACAGTTCATTGTCGACAATGGGAGCCAAAAAAACCTCATTTTAGCAGATTTCATGAAGCGATTGGGCTTGCCGACCACAACGCACCCACAACCATACACCATCGGGTGGCTTCACGAAGGACAAGATCTCCGCGTCAGCCAGCAGTGCCGCCTTCCCTATAGCATCAAGCCCTTCATGGATGAGTTATTGTGTGGCATTGCTCCTATTGATGTTTCTGATGTATTATTAGGCTAACCATACTTGTGGAAGCAACATGCTGTGTATGAGTCCCGACCTTGCGTTGTTATTGTTACTTTGGGAAATAAGTTGTACAGGATACCAAAGGTACCACCGCCTCCCACTATCTCTTTGGTTACTGCAAAACAATGCAGTAAGCTCATTTCTAAAACTAAGAATTTTTTTTTACTGATGATCCACCCCCAGGGAAAGAAGAAGATTGTGGCCACGACCTCCAGACATGGCTCCTCTACACGAAAAAAACAAATGGACAAGGTTGTGGAGGAGTACAGGGACATCTTCACCTCACCCACAGGGGTGCCTCTACATTGTCAGGTCAAGCACCCCATTGAACTGACCCCAGGTGCGGCGCGCCCAATGGACTGATCTATAGGCACTATATTATGGAGTATGATGAAATAAGCGGTTGGAGGTACTCTGTGAAAAGTCACATCGGAGCCAAGTTCATCGCCCCCATGGAGCAACGTGTGTTAGTACGAGAATAAGGATGGGACTTGGAGACTTTGTATTAACTATCGAGCGCTGAACAAAATCACTGTTTGGAATAGGTACTCGATCCCATGGATTGATGACCTTCTGGACCAACTCAAGGGGGAAAAATATTTCAGCAAGATCGACTTGAAGTCTGGGTATCACCAGGTACCAATCAAACCCTCTGATGTGTGTAAGACTGCCTTCAAAGCCAAGGAGGGCCTTTTCGAATGGCTTGTCATGCCTTTCGAGTTGAAAAGTGCTCCCACAACCTTCATGAGGTTGATGGATGACATCTTGCATCCATTATCCAACTCATTTGTAGTGGTGTACTTGGATGTCATTTTGATCTTTAGCCAGAATTGGGAATAGCACCTCCACCACATCCGAGAAGTCCTCCAAACACTACGGAAACACAAGTTGTGTGCCAATTTGGAGAAGTGCACTTTTGGCATGACATAGGTTCAATATCTGGGATACATTATTGATGAAAGGGGGGTGCATGTGGATCTAGCCAAGATCCAAGTCATTCAGGATTGGCCCACCCCAACCACTCTAACAGAGCTTCGCAGATTTCTTGGTCTTGCTAATTTATACCACAGGTTCATGTTGGGATTCTCTGATATCACTTGGCCCTTGAGTCAAGTCACCAAGGGAGGGGCGAAAGAAAAATTATTTTGGTTAGAATCTCAACAGAAGGCGTTTGTAGAATTGAAACATCGCCTCTATTCTGCCCCAGTGCTCACATTACCAGACTTGCAACAATCATTTGAGATCGAGACAAATGCCTCTGACTATGCTATTTGGGACGTTCTTACTCAACAGGGGCATCCAGTGGCATATCATAGTGAAAAATTGTCTGACATAGTTCGCAAGTATCCCACCTATGACAAAGAAATGTATTCCATTAGGCAGGCTTGTCGATAATGGAAGCATTACATTTTGGGGAAGGAAACAATCATCCACATAGACCACAGACCCCCATAGTTCATACAGACACAAGGGAAGTTGCAGAATGATCACCATCAGAAGTGGTCCACATATCTGCAACAATTTCATTTGAACATCAAGTACAAGAAGGGTAGCACCAATAATGTTGCCGACTACCTTAGCTGACCACCGATCATGGCCATAACCACAATTCTTAATTCTTGTGGGCACGAGACTTTTGATTGCTCACTTCTCTACAAGAGCGA
Organism: Pinus albicaulis; assembly: GCA_034641835.2. NCBI lineage: Eukaryota > Viridiplantae > Streptophyta > Pinopsida > Pinales > Pinaceae > Pinus > Pinus albicaulis. Next base: position 320,035,534 of record CM076581.1, on the reverse strand, counting down.
TCCAGAATTCAGCCACACATACAAGGAACTCTTGGGGGGTACGCAAGTTCCAAATTTTCACCTCCAAGATGCACTGTTATGTCACCTGGGACACATTTGTGTTCCTTCAAGCGAGCGTGCCAAGATGATATGGGAAGTGCACTACAGTAGATTTGTTGGGAATTTTGGGGTTGAGAAGAAAGTGGCAGTATTGCAGAAGTATTTCTATTGGCCGAACCTTCGACAAGATGTCAGGAAGTACATCAGATCCTGCACTGCTTGTGCCATTGCCAAACCGACCATCAAGAAGCAAGGGCTCTATACTCCGCTACCTACCCCTAGTCGACCTTGGGAATCCATCTCCATGGATTACATGTCAGGCCTTCATTCTACTAAGCATGGAAATGACTATGTTTTCTTGGTCGTCGACAGATTCTCGAAGATGGCCATTATGGCGGCCTGCAAGAAGAATATCACATCAGAAGCCCCTGCCAAAATATTCTTTGAACGAGTGTGGGTTAACTTTGGGATCCCAAAATATATCATATCAGATCATGACAGCAGGTTCCTTAGCAGATTTTTATCCAGCCTCTGGTCAATGTTGGACACCAAGCTCACCACGTCCATAGCTTTCCATCCCCAAACTGATGGCCAGACATAGGTCATCAATAGGATGATTGTACACATTCTGCAAATGTACAATTCAAAGCATCCACGCACATGGGATGAGAGCCTCCCCTATGTACAACATAGTTATAACCGGGCTCTCCGCAGCTCAACCGGCCACAACCCCTTTCAGGTTGGCTTGGGATTCCAGCCAGTATGTCCCATTGACGCAACCATGCCATTTGCGGCTACTCCGGCTGATTTGGCTCATGCCCAGTCTGAAGCTGACAAAGCGAACAACTTCATAAAGCGCATTCAACACATCCAATAATAGGTTCATGACATATTGGATAGAGCCAATGCTAAGTACAAGCAATGACATGATCAGCATCGGGTGCCACACAAATTCCAGGTGGGTGACAAAGTGTGGCTACATTTGTAGAAGGAGCGCCTCACTGAACCCCACCACAAGATTCACCCGCTCTGATATGGGCTGTACATCATCACTAAGGTTGCAGGGAACAATGCCTTCGAGCTCAGTATTCTACCATTCCTTGGTCTGCACCCAGTATTCAATGTAGACCGCCTTCGTCCCTACTTCCCAACTCTACTGGACACCTCTGACATTGCAGAAGAACTCACACCAAAAGATTTAAACCCAGACTGCATGAAACATGCTACCACAGATTGTATCATGGACATGAAAATCAAGAACACTCGCCAACGGAAGATCCAATTGTATCGGGTTGTCAAAGTTGGCCAACTCCTGCACCAAGGCAAGTGGTTCACCAGGGACCAAGTTCAGCAGAAGTTCCCTCATCTCATGGAGGAACTCAATGCAATGGGGGCCATTGCTTCCTAAGGGTGGCAGAATGATCCAGGTGGATATTGGTGGCCACCCACCTATTCCACTTCGGGCCCCACCATTGTCTCTTTCAGTTTTTCAGTTTCGACACAAATTACTATTTTTAGCAGTTTTTTGGGTCCTGAACTTCCAGAGCCATTTTGAGGCCCTAAACGACATTTTTTGGGCATCGTTTGTCTGGAAAATATGATTCCATTCTACAATCAATATTTGCAGCAACAATTTGAGTCCTCAGATAGATATTTCTAACAATGTATCATACGCGTCAAACGGAGATCGTATGCCGAAGTTACGTCCCCGGGAAGTTGAAACACCAATTTACCCAAACGGGGCCCATGGTTTTGGCACTTCATCTCCTAGGGTTAGGTTTTTGGACGTTTAGAGTTCTCCATTGTTTCTCAATAATAAATAGGCCCTCAAGCCTCATTGTAACACAATTTAGAGGTCTGTAGCTGCCACATCTCTTCTTAGAGATTCGCTACTAGCACCCTAGCTAGATTATTTCCATTCTGTTTGTAAGCAAATTTCAGTTCTTTGATATTAATGAAATGAAGTGTTATTTCCGCTGCATCTTTGTATTTATGATTATAGGTGTATTTTGTTGCGTTCCTTCATAAATCTTGATCATATTTACAAGTAAACCAAGCATCAAAATTTTACATGTCTACATTTCACATGGATGGAATCTATGCATGGCATGCCTTCCAAAAAGTATATTGGAACTAGATTCCTGAATAGAAGTTCCCTATTTATTTCCACTGTAGAGTGTTATCAGAAGGAATTTTCAGAGGTGCATACAACAAATTAGCTGATCATTTTGTTGAGCCCCAAAGATGTCCTTCTTTTTCACCACATTTCACTTCATTTTCTTTGTCCCTCATCAATTACAGGCTTAAATGATCAATAGGATTAATTAGGATTACTTTAAGAATGTATATAATGACTAACTTGCTATGGTTTCATGAGTTTGTTATTGTAGCAATTTTTGACTAGACTCGGCTACAGAACGCAGTCATTCTGTAGCCAGTCGCCTATTCCGCAGCTATCTTCATGTTTACACAGGTTCCAGGTGTCACCTCAAGGAAAAACACATATGGTCGTATTCCACATCACTCCCCCATCATTTCTTGCTCTCCACGAAGTCTGAGCTCGAGTCTACAGGTGGTTATGCAAGTGGGAAACCAAAACTAGGAGACAAACTTCTAATAGGACAAGGACTGTACAGATGTACTTAATCATAGAACGAGGCCACCACCAGAGTCCTAGTTTGATTTTAGTTTGGAAAGACAATTACTCCTGTTTTATCTCAAAGAGAGTTATGTAATTTTGTTATAAGTATGGCTCGGGAGACCGAGAAACAACTAGCTAGATTTATGTTTTATTGAAAGATCTCAGAAGATCGTAATACTCTGTTTTGAAGAATTTCTCCTTTAATGAAAGAAGCATCACTTTATTGCAAGAGCTGAGTCAATCTTGAGTAGATTTGTGTGCTAATCTGGTGGTAGAGGGCCCCTGCTACTTGAGAAGCTTTGTTCATATGGTTTAGATAAGTAACTTAGCCTTGTTTCATTCTTAGTTTAATCAATTTTCTGAACTTTGTGTTTTTATACTTACTTGCAGTGGATGCCACAATTAGTCTTATCCTTACAAACTCTTCCAAAATACCACTAACATTGGATGGGATATAACTGTAGTATTTAGGAGTTAGTTTCATTTCTCTGAATTATATGATTTTGTGCTCAATTACACCAGTTGTTACAGCTAGTCGTGATCTTATAAACTCTTCCAAAATATCACTAACTTTAGATGAGACATAGCTGTGGTGTTTTGGAGCTTTGTTGTGTTTTGTTGAATTGTATGCTTTCATGCTCATTTACATAACATGTTGCAGCCAGTCCTGTTCCATAAATTATTCCAAAATACCACTAATTCCGAACGAGACAGAGCTGAAACATTTCAGTGATTAGTTGCATCTTTAGTCTAGTTGTAGTACTCCGGAGGTAGATGTCACTCTAGTTTAATTCTATCACTGTGTTTCAAGTTTGATAATGGCACTCTAGTATAACTCTGTTCACTGTACTTTAAGTTAGATTAGTGACATTCTAGTTCAGTTCCAGTTCATTGTATTTCAAAGTTAGGCTAAAAGCATTCTAGTTTAGTTGTGATCACTGTGTTTCAAGTTTGATCAATTGCATTCTAGTTCAGTGTTATCCATTGTTCTTTAAGTTGTATTAACTGTCAAAATTAGACTTCACGGCCTTCATTGTTTACAAACTAATCTTGTTCTGAATTTCTATTAATGCATCATCATATGGACATGAATGAGTTAGTGATATCAGTTTAAGGCCTTGATTGTTCTGCAATCTTTTGCAATTTCACAAATAAGCCTTTTTTCCCAAAAACTATTTTAGAAAATCTCTAACTTGCGAATAAGGCTTAGTAGTGACAAGTGGAGCTGTAGAATGGATTAACCTTAGCATTACAAGTTAATTCAGAGTAGAAATCTTATTGTGCTACAAATAATCTTTTTCCAATTGTGTTCCAATAAAATTTTAGCCATGGATGAGATTCTTTGTAATATGGTAAGATGGTTGTTTACTTAGGAGAACCTAATTTGCACTAAACTTGTCCTTTTATCAAGCTATTCCAACATATTTATAATGAGTGAATTGGATGAGTTTATGTTATGAGTTATTGAGTTATGTTGTGATTTATTTTCTTGCTATGAGTCATTATCAAACTTTGCATTTTCTGTTCTTTAGTATAGGTTTTGCTCTGCTTTTAGTGTGACCAACAACTGTTCTTTTTCAACATTTAGTTCTTTTCCCTTCTTAACATAAAACCACAAAATCAAAAACATCATAAAAACAATAAACACAACGTAGTGAGAAACAGATACCTAGGCACATATAGTGCACCTCACTTCAACAGTTTACTGACCCTGGTTGATAATTCATGACCTCAATTTAGGAACACTAAGTTGAGCACAACACATTTCTTTGTAGCCATATTTCATGTGATATTCAAGACTGATCCACTGTGCATGACCGATCAAGTGAAGGAGTCACTTCAAGATATTGCAGACTGGTTTGTAGCTCATGAGAGTACATACATCAGATGCTTTAGATGTCAAAAAACCCCTCATATTATGTTGAAATATGTGACAAATAAGGTGGTCATGCAGGAAGTGGAAAATCAGTTGGACAAGGGATTGACATGAATTATTCATAGGAGGAAGAAAGCCCCTTGGCCTATATTTCCATTAAGAATTGGATTGTATGAATTAAAAAGTCACAAGGTGACAAAAACTGAGATAAAAGAGCTATATTTCCTACACTTCACCACCAAATACTTCCATGGATATGATCCCAAGTAAATTGTTAAGAAACACTGTTAGAGGACCAGTTATAGTAGAGGTTATTCATCAATGAATAAAGTTGAAGATGAAAATATAAAGAACTAGTGCAATGCGAGAATGAAGACACATCCAACTTTGAATACTAGTTCACCTCACAATATGACAGCTCAGGACTTGCAGGAGAAGGAGGAGGAGGAAATAACACCTCAAGCAAAGTAGACAACTCCCAGGAAAACGATCAAGTATTCATGAGGTGAGAGCAACAAGAAATGGAAGGTTGGTCCTTTAAACACATGAGATACTCAAACTGAGTCAAAGAGGAGAGAAGAGGAATAAGAATAATAAGAGGAAGAGGAGAGAAGGAAGCAGGATGAGTTTCTTGAGAAGCAACAAGTAGAAGAATAAGAGAGGAGAAGGATAAAAGAAGAGAAATAAAGGCAGTCCTAAGAGGAGGAAGTAGCGTAGAGGTTGGAAGAAGAATAATTAACTGAATAGATGTAAGAGGAATAGTTTGAGGAATAGGAAACCATCCAACCCATGCATGATGAGACAAATAATCTAGAAGAAAAACCATTCATAGGAGGTCATCTTCCATTCATGGAGATGGGGATCACATCCCCACCAATAGATAGAGTCACAAATGTTTGTAGTGTAACATTTAATCAGATAAAGAATAGGATCGTGCAATAAAGGCATATATACTTTCTTAATAATACTCAGAACTGAGTATCATTCGCTACAGAGAAGGTGATTAGCTCTAACACTAGAAGAAATCCAAGGGAAGTCATGGTGGAAAATGTTGCATTTGCTACAATGCCATAGGATGACTCAGAGTACTTATTGAATGAGAATGCTAGGTTGAGAAGGGAGCTTGTTGTGGTGAAGCAACATGTAGAACATCTTGTGGTGGAAAACCAACGACTGTCATCATAGAACTTCAATACCAGGAAATAACATTCAACCATGCAAGAATAATTGGGACCAATGCAGGATACTATGGCACGACTATATGACGACATGATACTTATACAACAGGTCATGGATCCTCTCATTGGAATTCAAAATAATGCATAGGAAGTGGTGAAAATACTTTAGATAGTGAATAGATAAGTTGATTAGATGCAGGAATGGGCTCCCAAATATTTCGATGCTCCACAAGATTTGGAAAGGAAACACAAGGTCTCCGCTAAGATAGATAGAGTTCAGTTGAGACTCCGGCTACATAATTAATCTAATCTTGGAGCATAGTCAGTTAATACATATGATGCATAAAACAAACCACATAATGGGTTTGAGTCTCTAACATAGAAGCATGGGATGCCCGCCATCAGAACCCTTGAAGTAATCAGAGGTAGGGAGGTCATCTTATAGGATATCAAGGATTACATTAAAAAATCAGAAAAACAACTAAACATGAGGGCTTGGAGTTCATCACTGAAATTATTCTACATTATGCCTTTGCACCAGTCAAATCCCACATAAATCTTTCATGGTTGTGGAATAATGTACAACCAAGCTCCAAGAATATACTAATGGAGGCACTGGAGGTGAAGATCTGCTACAAAGGAGACTTTCCAGACTGGATCGAAGACATCGTAAAGGAGTTTGGAGCATGGAACACCCAAATAAAAAATGAACTCCATGAAGAAGAAAATGATTTGTCCATTTGAATGAGTCTTTACCCCTTAGCAATTTTGTCTTATTAGGACACCATCTCATTTTTAAATTGTCTTATGCAATAAATGTCACGTAATGAAGTCCAAGGGACACATGTGGAATACGAAATGCCACACATTAGAATGTAATGAGTCATATTAGAATATGAATAGTAATATAAGTCAAAGAGTCATAGGGAAGCTCAAAGGTAATTATATTTGCTATAAATAACTCCTCATAACTCAAGCAAAAGGCTTTATGGCCATGCTTTTTTTGGGAGGCTTAGCCTTGGCTTCTCTTGTACTACATAGGAGATAGATTATTCTTCGGAGAAGAAATTTGTGGCTTCATATTCCACTACTGGATACAATGTTTCATTCATGTAACAATGTACTTGGGATCTTATACTCATATCCATAATCTCAATGAGCTGGCATTCCTTCATGCATGTATCATAGATATAGTTGGACTATTCTAGTTATGCTTATGGTATGTTTCTTTATTTATATACTAAGATAATGAACTAATTCGTTGCTTAGATATGGTTGTTATTGAATGAATGGTGTTATGCTTTAATGATTGTTTTTTATTATGTGGACTAATCTACAGGTATTCAACAAGTCTTTCTTTTTATTCCTGGGTCCCCTTTTAGGATAGTACTATTACTTTTATAACTACTGGCTTGTTTCCCTCACCAACAGTGTAAGTCTTCACCGTACACCTTACATTGTGTGTCTCCTAGAGCTCATATTTTTGCTGACCCAAAGAGGCATTGTGTTCTCTTATGTCCGACTGTAACCAAGGCATATCTTGGAAAACCATTAGAACGGTGGTCAGACCATATGACCAGATGGGACTCCTACACCAAAGGGAGTGAGGTCTAATTAGGACTTCACATTAGGGAGATCCCATTTCAATGTTGGTGGCATCCAACATTGTCAACCTATTCATAACTCAATAGATCACTATACAAGTTTATCACTGCTTTTCATTAATCATGAACATGAAAAATTTTCTATATAATAATAGTAATAAAAAACAACAACAACTAAATTGATAGTTGTTAGACTAAAATTATATAATGAATCAGTACCTCTGGCTTCTCTTACAGATCTACAAGTATGTGCTTTAGGGTTTACAAATTATATCTCACACTTTGACCTAAATATATACATAAATGGATGAGGTAGTGCACTCCAACAAACAATTAATATTCCCTTAGAATCTTCATTGTAGCTCACAATCAAAATTAAAAATATAAATCCAACTAAAAATAAGACTTACTGAACTCAACACTTTTGTTGGAAATTGGATAAAACAACACTCCCTGTGTGTTTCGCGACATGGACTAACCGCCTCTCGTGGATCCTTATCTCTAGCGATACGATTGTTGACTAACACCTGCGGGTTTTGGTCTAACGACAATCGTGATTCCCAACAAGTGGTATCAGAGCATAATTCACAAGTTCGATCCACACCCGGCTCGCGTTGGGGGGGAGATTGTTGGAAATTGGATAAACCAACGCTCCCCGTGTGTTTCACGACCTAGACTAACCGCCTCTCATGGATCCTTATCATTGGCAATACGATCGTTGACTAACACCTGCGGGTTTTGGTCTAACGGTAATCGTGATTCCCAACAACTTTATCTAGAACTAAATGATAACCTTATGCTAATATATCTATCTAAATTGGTACCCTAATATTCAATATATGTGAATTCATGAGATATAAAATTATACTTTACCTCGATCTTATTTAAACTCATCATAATTCTATACAATTTTTTTGCTATTGTAACAAAAATGCCCAAATATATTACGTGCATTATTGTTGTTACGAAAGTGTGGAAATATTCTTGTGTGATACTATTGTTATAGAATTATATTTGAAGTACACATCCTAACACCCTCACTTACCAAGAAAATCATTGTCCACCACAGTAAGCTACTCTCTAAACTCCTCAAAATCTCCTTTTTTCACGAGGCTTAGTTAAGATATAAGTGACTTGTTATATTTTAGAATGTATTGTAGAACCAAAACTCCATTTTGAACCTCGTCTCTCATGAAGTGGTACCTAATCTCAATATGTTTGGATCAATAATGAAATAATTGTTTTTAAAAGAGTTTGATACAACTCTAGTTTTAAAAAAAAAATCAAGGTAGTGTCCAATGTCTTATATGTGTCTACTAGTAACTTAAGAATCCAAATGGCCTCACAACTAGTAGAATTGATTGCCATATAATCCACCTCTGGTAATAAAAGTGATACAAAAGTATATTTTTTATTCAAATAGGAAACCATACCTAAACCTAAAGGCAAACAATAACCTGAAGTGTTGTTCCTATCACTAGCACTACCTGCCTAATCAAAATCTAAAAAATCTTACAACACCTCTCCATCACCAACATAACTTAGTCCAAAATGCATTGTGCCCTTCAAAATGTTGTCTTTACATCCATTTGATATAAATTTCAGTCAAAGTTTATTACTATATGAATAATGAATATAATAGAGGTATACCTGTCAAGAAGAGGAAAAGTCTCCTCATAGACAATTCAATCTTTGTGGGATAAAAATCTCACCACAACCAAGGTTTGAAATTTCTATGCTATCATTTATTACGTGCTAGACCTTGTCCAAACACCAATATAAGATAAGATAATTTTATTAATGTACAATGAATGGACACAAGAGTAGGTAAATGGGACTAAAGGGTACAACCAATATAAATCCCATGTGGGAATACCAATGCAACTCCTAGAAAAATCCAAAATAATACAAAAAACTAAGAAACCTCCATAAGTATACTATCAAAACATATGTGATAAAGGAACAATGATTCAAAACACAAAGTGAGTTTTTCCTATATTGAAGAGGTGGAAAACCTAACCCAAGAACCTGTCAAGATAGAGAATGAAAAAGGGAGACCAAACGATGGGCCTGAAGGTTTCAAGGTCACTTGAGCTTGATGGTTGAGGGCAAGGGGTGCGAACTAGACACTAGCTCGCTATCAAAGTATCCTGGAACCATCAAGGAGCTTGGTTTCACAATTTGGCTGGGATGTACAAGTGAGGAATACTCTTAACATCCGAAGTGGAAAGAAGGAAGCTCTGAATGGATCTTTGGTTAGTCCTGTAGATCTAGAACATAGTTTGATAGGAAGGGTGTGCTCTAATAAAATACATATGGATCTTATATCTCTAATAATTTATGGACAGATGGACTGATGTATGGAATGGCACCTCCTAATTTGTCTCAATAATCTTGAGTGGTCTCAAAGAGGGAGAAGCTAAGGAGAACCCAATATCTCACCATCCTACTATCTGGCGTGCTCTACAAATTTCCTTATTTCTTGTTACTATGATTTAATGAATCAACAAGGAAGTATAAGGTAATTTATTTGGTAATCCAAAGGTGAGGCTTGACATGAAAGAGTTGAGTTCTGTGGTAAAAAAAATCCATAATGAGTTAAACATCTTTAATCCTGGTGCTGAAAAAGATTAGCAACATATCCTCTTGATTCCATATTGAGGCAGTGTAAATTCCTCTGATCTCATAATATGGGGGAAACAAAAAATTAAGTGCATCTCTATCCTCGAATCCTAAAGGTGGCATACTTGGTAGATCCTATTATATCGTGGCATATGGTGATTTGTCTCTATTCAAAGTCTATGGGAGCTAACCCAAAGTTGTCACAAAGGAATCATGAGCAAGTACATCAAGTGTCTGCATTATAATTAAGGCAGTCGGATGATCATGCCATCACACAACTCCAAAAAGTGCTCTAGGTAGAAAGACATTTTCGAGCCCAATGGTGTCAAGGGTGATATCCAGGTGACCTAAAAACACAATATATATGTATCTTCTATGATATCCTAGTTCAGAACCCATCTAGCCAACAACATATGACATGTCACATCAAGGGAGAATTTGAATGGGGAAGACACCTTGAAAATATACTAAATAGTCTGAAGAAGTCAAGATACTTTTGAGAGCCAACCTTGCCCTCAACCTAGGGAAGGATGTGATGGGAGTGTATCTAAGGAGAAAAGTGCAAGGTAGGGATACCTCTCTCCCAATGAAAAAGTGTCCAAGAGAGCATACTTTATGAAGGAAAGAAACCAAGTGAAAAAATTACCTCGATGCAGAAAGGAAAAAAATATCTCCAACACGTCACTCTTCATGATGGAGTTTTACTCCTTGTTACAACAAAATATAGCACCCTAGTGAAAAGCATCACTAAGTAGACTAAGAGAAATAATTGGAGAGTTGCCACTATCACATAAAAAACAATTCCCCTCGTTGTTATGGTTGGATACAATCCCCACAAGGGAGTCTTCCCCAATAGATCTTAGGGATCAACTAACCCACATGGATTTAAGTAGAATGCCTCCTAAGGATTCTACAACGGGATTCATACAAGGATAGAAAATCAGTGATTAGGATTTTGGGTGATTTAAGGTACAATTCCAAGAAAGAAAGTTCAAGGGTCCTTATGGCTAGAACTAGAGGGCTTAGTTTGAACAATAGAGGCTCAAATAGGTTCCCAAACACATGCAATCAAAAAATACACTTTCGTGTGATAAACTAAGGTATTAATTAGAGATTTATGACATCCAACTAATTTATGGTAGCAACAATAAAATAGCCCCAAAACCTATGACAAACAAGTGAAAAACTAGGGCTAATTTATGAGTAAATAAGAGAAATATTATAAAACTTTTCCTTAGTGGAAAACACATATAACAACAATATAAACCCTGAAATTTAACCCTAGTTTATGGATGAAAAAAATACATGTAAAATGATATTTTTATTTTTTTAGATAAATGTATGCAAGTATTCCAAGGAAAGTAATGTTGAAAGAAATGATCTGGCTGTAACCTAACCCTAATTTACCATAAAAAACATAGAATACAAATATTTAGCATTCTATTTAAAGGGATTGGTACAAGAGATAAGGTTAGTGCCTTTCTTAATCAAGGGGTAATAGAGTGTAAGAGTAAAAGCCTATGGAAGAAAAGTGATGGTTGTGGATTTAAAGACAATGAAGAAGACAAGCATGTGTTCCTCACATCTTTAACCCTATTCTCCTTATATATTCTTTAACATGCGTGCCTCAGTTGACCCGACTTGCGTGGTTCACCAACTTACATTCCCACTTGGTTGGTCAACCTGGCTTGTGTGGTCAACTAACTTACTCTCCAACTTGACAATCGACAAGGTTTGACTATCGATTGTAGTTGACTGAGTTGGATAGCCCTTCCAATAGTATGCATTAGTGAAAAAGGCTCTGAAAGTACAACTCATTCCTTCAAATATATATTTACTAATCAATGACTTTATTAGTGACCATTTTAATAAATCATTTCAGATGTTTTGTGAAGAATTCTCTTTTTTTGTATTCATCACAAAATATGATTTTACTCTTGAGAATTAGCTCCATAAGTCCATTTACGTAGCATGTTTAGAAATTATTTTGAAATGATAGTGTAAACATAATCCTCACATTTAGGATCCACTAGGAGTCCTTCACTACTAGCTAAAAATCAAGGCTACTTACCTCACTAAGATATAAAATTTCCTATAATATTCCCAATTAGCCATTGCTAGTTGGAATATTATATCTACTCCACTTTTGTAGCTAAAAGAATAAATGGGATAGGGAGACCCTTAAATCTCTGAAATGGCAATAAAAAAATCCCAATGTGAAAGGGGATCAGCATAAGAAGGAAAATAAAGCCACCTTGGTGTGAAAGGGAGGCAATGTAGGAGGACTAGATCTAGTTGACCAGGTCAACATCGCTGCTACATGAGGAGGGAAACTAGTAAGGACAACACAGTTTTGAAGAAAGAATCTTTTGAAGGAAGTCACCTTATTAATGAGTGGGGTCAGGGGTGAGAAGGCTCACCAAGGATAAGAAGGAAGGGATAGCAGTGAGGAAGGCATTCAATATTCATATATGTTTGGTCTTTTGACTACTTGCATGCTTCAGTTGTTTAGCTGTAGTTGCAGCACTGTTTAGTGCAAGGGATTCTCATGCGGGAATTCCATCCTCTTCTTTGGATCAACTTGTTTAAGGGATCTAAAGGGAAGGTTCTGAGCTATTTTTCCATCATCTAACTTAAGGTCAATCAGTCATCAAAATATACAGTGCAGTCACTTCCAGAAACCACGTATTTTCTACAGGTGCAGCAGTAGCAGGGTTAAATCCCTTGATTTTGTGCTAGTGTTTGAAGAGGAGGTGTCTATTTCTCTTCAGAAAGTCTAATAAGGAGGGTCTTTGGCAATTTTATGTATTTATCATCTATTTCATGTTATATTCACTCATTTCAAATACAAATTTGCAGTAGACTACGTTATTTTCTGCAGTACTGCTTTTTATACTTGTGTAATGCCGGAAACCCTTGTCGGTTTGTCTTATTTCTTGTGTAAAAGAGGTTAAACCTCCATTTATTAGCTATATGATTAATACAATCTCCAGATAATTATTGATTCATCATTTTCTGTAGGAACACTCATGTGAATTATGCTATTGCAGTCTTCAGAAATTCTGTTGTTGAAAGTCATGGGATTGGGGTGTTTTTAAGCTATATTGAGCTGGGGAGATCTGTTTAATGTAGCTAGGATGATTTGTTTCTGATGCCCTTTGGTATGTAAGGCACATACAAAATATATAAGAGGATCCAAGTCCTTTTTCATGTTTTTATTGCGTAATTTTCTGAATACAACGTTTTCACTATCCAGAGTGCAACAGTTCCTAAAAAGGAATATTACAGTGGTATCAAAGCTCTGCTCTTGGCTCATCTTGTGGGGATGATATATCTACAGTATGGAGGAGAAATATATTTCAAAAATCCTACTTCAGACCATGCAGGACATTGCAAGAGACCTCAAGGGGATGAGGCATAAAGGAGATTCTATAGGGTTTTTCCATGAGGCAAGCACCAACACTTCACATGGTATGGAGCATTCTGCTGCATTACAATGCTCTACCATGCCCTCATTTCTATATGAGGAATATGAGGAGGAAACCCTCAGGAATTATTTTGAAGAATATGAATCCCAATCTCAGAAGTTTAAAGAACACTTGAGCTTTCAGGAGTTTTGCTGGATCAAGGATGGGAGGAGAGTTAATTCTCATACAAAGAGGGGAAGTTTCATGTAGGGATCAGACCTACAATGCAGTATGGGGAGGTTATTTTTACCTACATATGATGGAACACCTAAGTGTACAGCCAAGGCTTGGGTGGAGAAGCTGGACACCAGCTCAACAAGGTGTTTGAGATAGAAGCCATTAGGATAGCTGCATTGCACTTAGAAGGGGAGGCGCATGAATGGTGGTTCCATGGGTTAACCACACTTGGACATGATCACATCACCTCATACTCAATCTTTACCAAGAGGCTAGTAGAGATATTTGATCCAAGAGATCCGGAAGCCCATTTTGTCAAGTTAACCAAGCTCAAGCAGGAGGGAGATCTTGAAGATTATATTACTGAATATTTGCAGCTCTCAGTGATGGTATCCAACCTCACTATGAGTAGGAAGGTATGCATTTTTGTTGATGGGATGGCTGAACCATTGCATGGGTTGGTCAAATCCACCAAACCAACCACTCTCCTTGAAGCTATGGAGAAAGCTAGAGACTTGCAACATACTTTGCCCAAAGTAAGAACATTGTTGCAACATGAGACTTCTTCAAGGCCAAAGGAGACAATCCTTAACCATGAATTGAAGAAATTGAGGAAGGAAGGGTCTTGTATTGCATATCAAAAGTCATGCGTGCCAAACCATGAATTTGTTGTAGGAAAGACACATTCAATTGAGACCTTCTCCAAGGAGGGGGAGGAGGCCAGTGCTGTACCATCAGTAGAAGAATTTTCTCCAAGAGGGGGAGCTATTGCAGCATTAAGAGGGGTCCCAAAATATATTACCTTGAGGGTAAGAGGTAATATTATGGGGCAAAGAGTGTCAGTGTTGATTGATAGTGGAGCTACTCATAATTTCATTGATGCACCGCTGGTACAAAAGAGAGGGATCCACATGGAGGAGTTTGAGGGATTCTCAGCTATGGTTCCAAGAGCTAGAACCATACAATGTGCCAAATATGTTCCGGCACTATCCATCACCATGTGGACCTACACTTTAATAGACCACTTCTTTGTGGTTGATATTCCAGATACCAATGTCATATTGGGGGTCCAGTGGTTGATCACTCTTGGGTGAGTTACCACTGATCAGAAAACTTTGGAGATGGAATGGATAGAAGGGAAGAATGGTAAGCAACAAAAGATCAAGGGCATAAACACATACCCCCCTCAAATTATTTCAGAACATAGGATGGAGGCAGATCTGCGCAGAGGAGATGTATAATGGGCAGTAGAACTACATCTATCAGAAGCAAGGGGCAAGGATTCATCGGTACATCCAGATGTACAAGCTCTTTTGGACCTGTATTCTACAGTGTGTGGAGATATTCCATCAGGGAGGCCTCTTGACTGGGGGTTTGAACACACTATTGAGTTGGAGCAAGAGATCCAAGTAGTAATCACCACTCCTTATAGGCATCCCAAGGTTTATAGGGATGAGATTGAGAAGGCCATCCAAGAGATTTAGTCTCTAGGACACATCAAGCCTAGTACCAGCCCTTTTGCTTCTTCAGTGGTCTTGGTAAAGAAGAAGGATGGCACATTGAGGATGTGCATTGATTATAGACCACTGAACAAGAATACCATGAATAATAGGTACCCCATACCCAGGATCGATGAGCTAATGGATGAGCTGAGGGGATCTAAATACTTCTCCAAGATTTATTTAAGATCTGGGTATCATCAAATCAAGGTGAGGGATCAGGATATCCCCAAGACAGTGTTTAGGTGTCACTATGGGCATTTTGAATTTTTGGTGATGCCCTTTGGATTGACCAATGCCCCGAAAACTTTTCAATCTTTCATGAACCACATCTTCTGTGGTCATTTTAGGAAGTTTGTACTGGTTTTCTTTGATGATATTCTTATCTACAACTGCACTTGGGAAGAGCATTTGCAACATATTGAGAAAATTTTACATATTCTCAAGGAGCATAAATTCTATGCTAAGCTATCCAAATGTGAGTTTGGACTCACAGAGAAGCTTTATTTGGGTCACATCATTGGATTGGATTGAGTAAGGGTGCATGAGGAGAAGATCCAGGCTATCAGAGATTGGCCTGAGCCAAGGAATGTCACATAACTTCGAGGATTTGTAGGCATATGTACTTATTACCGGAAGTTTGTAAAAGGGTTCTCAAAACTAGCAGCACCACGCACAGACTTGACCAAGAAGGGAGCTTTTAGTTGGACACCTATAGCACAAAAGGATTTTGATAAGCTCAAAGAGGTAATGAGTAGCTGCCCTGTATTAGTTTTACCTAATTTTTCTCAACCTTTTGTTCTAGAATGTGATGCATTAGGTGAAGAGATTAGAGCAGTCTTGATGCAAGGAGAGCATCCTATAGCCTTTGAGAGTAGGTAAATGGTTCCTCATGAGAGGTTATACCCCATATATGATAAAGAAATGTTGGCTATCATGCATGCATTAGCCAAATTTCGGTAGTACTTGGTGGGGAATAAATTCAGGGTGAAGACTGACCATAAAAACCTTAGATTCTTTCTTGAACAGAAGAAGCTCCAAGAAAGACAGCAGAAGTGGGTGAGAAAAGTCCAAGCATATGAATTTCACATAGAGTATGTCAAGGGGAAGAGAAATTTTGTGGCTGATGCTCTATCCAGGAGACCTACAACGCTGTCCTTGAGGGGCATGGATGCAGATTGGAAGGCTCAACTTTTGGTTGAGTATTCCAAAGATGATTTTGAATGTGAATAATTGATGGAGTGGTACCAGAGGAGAGGTATAGGGTGATGGATGAGGTCATATATTACTGGGACCGAATATTCTTGGCTAAGAATTCCAAGCTCAAGGAGAAGATCTTATAAGCATCACACGATTCCCCACTTGCAGAGCATCAAGGCTTCACAAATACTTATAGGGCCATAAGGGAGAGATTCTCATGGAAGGGTCTCAAGGAGGATGTGCTCCAACATGTCAAGGAGTGCACAGTTTGTCAGCAGAACAAGGGAGAGCACACCCACCCTGCTGGTTGTTGCAGCCACTACCTATTCCGGATGGGAAGTGGGAGAGCATCTCTATGGACTTCATCACCAGCCTACCTCTAGTGCAGGGTAAGAATTATATATTTTTAGTTGTTGATAGAATAACAAATCACTCTCATTTCTTTGCCATTTCTGCACATTATACTGCTTCACAGGTAGCTGAGTTGTTTTTCAGAGATGTGTTTAGACTCCATGGTCTCCCAAGGACCATAGTGAGTGACAGGGACAATTGCTTGGTATGAATCCATTCCAGGCCCTATATGGGTATGATGCACTCTCATTTTCTGATGTTATGTTTGGGGCAAGTAAGGCTCCAAGAGCCAGGGAATGGATTCAGGATATTTAGGACATACTTAGAGCCCTCAAAGACAACATTGCTACAACCCAAAACCAGCAGAAGATTTATGCAGATCGTGGTCGGGTAGAGAGACAGTTTGAGGTAAGAGATCTAGTCTATCTATGCCTTCAGCCTTATAAATAGTCTACACTCAAGGAGAAGGGGGATAAAAATCTCAAACCACGTTTCTATGGGCCATATAAGGTGATCAGTTGTGTTGGTAAGGTAGCATATGAGATGGAGCTTCCTAAGGGTAGCAAGATCCACAATATATTCCATGTCTCTTGCCTCAAGAAGGCCATTGGGAGAGATATAGTTGCCAACATGGACCTTCCCCCCATTGATGATGAGGGCCACCTAATTTTGCAACCAGAAGCAATCTTAGACATAAGGGAAAGGAAGCTAAGAAACAGAGTGATCAAGGAATATTTGATTAGATGGAAGAATCTACCGTATGAGGATGCCACTTGGGAAGGAGAGAATATCTTGCAGCATCCTTCTTTGCTGTTGCTTGAGGGAAAGCAAATTTTGAGTGGGGAGGACTGTAATATTCCCAATTAGCCATTTCTAGTTGGAATATTATATCTACTCCACTTTTGCAACTAGAAGAATAAATGGGATAGGGAGACCCTTAAATCTCTGAAATGGCAATAAAATAATCCCAATGTGAAAGGGGATCATCATAAGAAGGAAAATAAAGCCACCTTGGTGTGAAAGGGAGGCAATGTAGGAGGACTAGATCTAGTTGACCAGGTCAATAGCGGTGCTACATGAGGAGGGAAACTAGTAAGGACAACATAGTTTTGAAGAAGGAATCTTTTGAAGGAAGTCACCTCATTAATGAGTGGGGTCAGGGGTGAGAAGGCTCACCAATGATAAGAAGGGAGGGATAGAAGCAAGGAAGGAATTTGATATTCATCTATGTTTGGTCTTTTGACTACTTGCATGCTTCAGCTGTTTAGCTGTAGTTGCAACACTGTTTAGTGCAAGGGATTCTCATGCCGGAATTCCATCCTCTTCTTTGGATCAAATTGTTTAAGGGATATAAAGGGAAGGTTCTGAGCTATTTTTCCATCATATGACTTAATTTCAATCAGTAATCAACATCTATAGTGTAGTCACTTCCAGAAAATGCATCTTTTCTACAGGTGCAGCAGTAGCAGGGTTAAATCCCTTGATTTTGTGCTAGTGTTTGAAGAGGAGGTGTCTATTTCTCTCTGGAAAGTCTAATAAGGAGGGCCTTTGTCCAGTTTATGTATTGATCAGCTATTTCATGTTATATTAAGTCATGTCAAATATAGAGTTGCAGTAGACTGCGTTATTTTCTGCAGTACTGCTTTTTATACTTGTGTAATGCCAGAAACCCTTGCCGGGTTGTCTTATTTCTTGTGTAAAAGAGGTTAAACCTCTATTTCTTGGCTATATGATTAATAAAATCTCTAGAAAAGTATTGATTCATCATTTTCTATAGGAACCCTCATGTGAATTATGCTATTGCAGTCTTCAGAAATTCTATTGTTGAAAGTCATGGGATTGGGGTGTTTTGAAGCGATATTGAGCTGGGGAGATCTGTTTAATGTAGCTAGGATGATTTGTTTTTGATTCCCTTTGGTATGTAAGGAAAATACAACATATATAAGAGGATCCAAGTCCTGTTTCATGTTTTTATAGCATAATTTTTTGAATATAGCGTTTTCACTGTGCAAAGTGCAACAATTCATAAAAAGGAATATTACATTTCCTATGCCCTTGGAGTGGGGTCCCTTAGGACCGCAATTTTGATAGAAATATAGTATTTTTTGTAATTTTAAGTAATGCACACTAATAAATTCATAGGTAAAGGGGCTTTGGGGCGGGTCAAAGCCACTCATGAGTTGTAATGGGCAAAACGGTAGAACTAGGGGTCGCAAACCACAGTTTGCACAACTTAGATGAGCGCAAGATAAAGATATAAATAGGAGTTTAGATTGAGTCGAACAGATAAGTAGTTAAGGTTGGAGTGAGTTTTGGTATGATGTTCTAAGCTGAAAAGAGAATTTATCTGGGTATAGAAGGCTCCTACTGGCTGTGTGCGCAAAGACCTTAGTCTTGCTATGTGTAGAACCCGCTGGGTGTGTGCGCGGGTATACCTGAAGTATTGTAAGGATGTTATGAACTATGAATGAATAAAGGACTGTTTTGGGATAATTCTGAGTATCAAATGCATCTATGTTTTGCTTTATGATCCGTTTCTGTATAATATTTACATTTACTGCATTATCTATATTTGGATCGATTGCGTAACTATCTTCTGCCTTATATGAACGTTGAATGCATAGATCTATTACTGTCAAACCTAAATGTTATGTATTAATAATGTTGAAGGAATTGCAGAACCTTATCTGTGCACACACAAGATAATCTGTGTAATCTGACCTAGATTTTCCTAGTTAGTATTTCTAGTTAGGGTGTCTGTTGCGAAGGTTAGACCGCTGTTGTTCTAGATCTGAAGGCACCCACATAATTTAATTCTCTCTCAGGGTGTGGAAACCAGGTTCCAACACCCCCCCCCATACTGCTTCGGGTGAGACTTTGACCTACGCAAGTAGGTCACTGCCAAAAGGGCCAGTAGTAAGAGGTTTTGTTGGTTAAACTTAAATCAAAACCTGGGTTAGGACCCCTCAAGCCAAAAAATGGTTCCGTTGTTGGGACCGAGATAATTTTGAGAGAGATTGGGTGATGTAGCGACCATCAAATCCTGAGTTAGAAGACTGGTTTGAGAAGAGAATTCAATAATTTTCCCTTAAGGAAAACAAAAGTAAGAAGTTGTCTGCTTAAAATTGGAAGAAGAAGTATATTCTCATAGAGGTTCACGATATTTTCTTTGTGACCTTTGCGCAATAATTATAGGAGTGGTTGTCTAGATTAGATGAGTTCCAAACTTGCTAGAAGGACAATAGGATCACTCAGTGGACACCTGAGTTGATCCAATAGTTAGAGTAGACTGATAATTCCATCACTCGGACTGTAGATCATTGGTTGACAACATCTTGGGTGGGTTTGTGACAGAGTTTGAAGTAGATTAGTTTGTGTCATATTTTGAAGCTAAAATGAGGTTCTTCAAGGGACTAAGAGGTAAATTCATACACTCTATGTCTTTGCTGATTAAGATGCTATTATGTGAAAATGGTGTTTTGTGTAGCCACACTAAGTGAATGACCCCAGCTAAGTTAAAAAGCACTACACACAGCGGAAAGTATTATCGGGTTAATCAGAGAGGAGACATATCTGTATACAACCCTATGAGAAAATCACCTGATAGTGATATAGAGAGCGGTGAGGCTATGTGTGCCGAAGGTAGCCCTCCTGCTACTCCAAAATTGAAATCGCGCAGGGGTAAGACATCTCCTACCCCACCACCATCGCCACCAGAAGGAGATATGGCTGCACATATGAAGCTACCCACCTTCAAGGATGTGGGAGATGAGTACATGGATAGGTTTTGGTTTGTTGCCGATGCAGTATGGACTACACAGAATGTTAACACTGATTCTATCAAGAGAGCACAACTCGCTATGGCGTTTAAAGGTTGTGTATTAGATTGGTTTATGGGATATCTGATTGAACACGTTGATCCCACTGTTGCTCAGATTAAGGATTCTTTGAAACAATGATTCAGAAAGCCAAAGTCCTACTCATAGTGTGTAACAGAGTTGAAAGAAATCAATCAAGAACCAAATGAATCTGTTTTGGAGGCAGATCCACGGCTGAAGTGCACTATCGACATGGGAGGATTTATCTTTGACGATAAGCAACATAAGGAATGGTTTATTTCCATGCTCTTTCCACATATGTGCGGACCTATGAATCAACATAAGATCAATTCTTAGGCCGAAGCTATGGAAGTTGCTATGAAACTGGAAGCTGCATCCAGAGCGGATGATCAATTTGGAACTTTGCAAATTCAAAATCAAATGCACTTGGAGATTCAGAACCTACGCAGAGACAGGGGAAAGGAAGTTGGAGCAGATGTATGTTGTATACGTTGTAAAGGTTCCAACCACACCAAAGATCAGTGCACTTTGTTCTCATATTACATGCAGGAGGGCCAAATCCATTTCGCCCTAGGGATGCTGCAGGGCCAAGTGGTACTCCCACACTATGGTGTGGTGATTGTAGAGTAGCTGGACGACACGTTACAGACCATTGTCCTCGATTAGGAAGTTATGCTGGACGACACGATACAGACCATTGTCCTCGATTAGGAAGTTATGTGCTAGTGTTGAAGCAAAAATGGTGCAGTTTTTTCTCTTCAGTTGGTCACGATGAGCACTATTACCGCACATTTGATCTAATGATGGACAGTGCCAACCTATATAGGGTGTAGGTCGAACCATCTTCACTAGCATCTCCCTCTAGGAATGGAGGATCTCCAGCAAGAGGAAGGAGAGGTGGGAGAGGTGGAGGTGTAGATCATGGAAGAGGACAATTAATTTGCTATAACTGTGGAGGCGCTAGACATTATGCGTGTGACTGCCCAAACCCTGAACGACAGTCTTGTAGGTACTGTAGAAAATTTTATCATGTGATGGAAGACTGTCCTTTTTTAATTGCTCGAATGCATGAAAAGCAACATCAGACACCTACGCAGAACATACAAATGGTTAAATCTAAGTTGTACGACGATGATCCAAGTGTAAACATAGTTACATGCAGTGGCACTTCCACCGAAGGAGATGAGGGAAAGAAGGTTGATGCAGAGCCATTGATTTAGAAGGCCTTTGAAAAGAAGGAAGGAATCAACCTGCAGAGTGAAAAGGAGACTTTTATTGAAGCCAGGAAGGAATTTTCTGTTGTAGGTGCATCCACATCCAAGTATATCATGGAAGCCAAGATTGATGATGAAGTCAAACATTTAATACAAGCATATATTAATTTATTGTGCAATCAGAAAGCAGTAGACAATCTTCAGGCCCTGATAGATAGCTGAGCAGACAAGGAGTTGCCTCGAGTTGAGACTAAAGTTTTGAACAAGATTTATAAGAAAAAGAAGAGAATTGGTCGGGAGATGCACATGACTATGCAAATTGGAGAGTATGAGATGGATCAGGCCATCTTGGAATTAGGGTCTCATGCAAATTTTATACCTAATCAGACCTGGCAGAAGATGGGAGAACCAAAGCTAGAATGGTCCACCATTCAGCTATGCATGGCCAATTAGCAGAAGATCATTCACTTGGAAGACTCCCAAAGGTTTTAGTAGACATTGCTGGAGTAAAGTTATGCGCATATTTTGAAGTGATACAAATTGTGGATGATGCAAAACCCTACCTTACGCTGCTAGGGATAGAATGGACCATCGATATGGGAGGAATCATCAATTTAAAGTGCAAAAGAATGATTTTTGAAAACAACGGTACACGGGTAATAATACCCATGGATCTAGCAGAAGGAGAAAGATATATAGAACCAGTGCGTAAAGGAGATTATGTCGACCATATCTACAATCTGATTGCATGGGATGAGGATTGGATCAACCCTACAACTAATGGAATGATGAATTGGGAAAATGATAGCTCATGTTTCTCAGATTTGGATGGAGAAATGGAGAACTAGTAGAATCGATTGCATGATGTTTCTGTGCTATGTTGCCTCAATATCACTAAAAATTTATGATGCATCTCCTTAGAGGTAAGAGAATTAAACTATTTTGATGGTTCTGATAGTGTTGTATTATTTTTGGAAAAGTTGGAAAAGGTTGTCCCGAAAGAATGGAGGTTCTGGGAACTTTATCTGGCCATGCACGCAACCCAAATGCGTTGGTGGGATACACACAAGGGGAGCTTTAAGGACTGGGAGGAATGCAAAAAAATGAGGAATTTTCACTTTGAGCCACCCGCGACCCCACCAACTAAGCTTTTCTATGGTCAGGGTGAGCCACGCAAGCACCTGGCCATGTGGATGGAGGTTTGGAACGAGAAGACCTGGAACAATTGGGTTCATATGTTTTTCCATTCGTTGGGGCCGATACCTACTACATGGTATTTGGAAACGAAGCTACGCTAAGGGATTTTCCATTGAGTTATAATGACTGACATTTTTCTATCAACCTTTGGCTTGGTCAGGGGATCAAAGAGATTGGAAGAAGCCCTACAGGATAGAGAAGCGCTTGTTTTTGACGACTACCGGCCTTAGATAGAAAGTGCTGCGCCAGCATGGGAAGCGCAGATGCAAGATATTGTTAATTGCAGGGACCTATCAGTTGAAGAAAATGAGAAAGATCCAAGAAATATCAACATCCCTAAGTCTGAGGGGGAGCGCGAAGTAGCAGGACCCTCCTTGGAAATGGTAGATGTAACTAAGCCTCTGAAGTTAAAGGAAGTCAACATTGGGACATAAAAACAACCCAAGTTGTCCAAAATAGGGGACTATCAGGATGATGACACAGTGGGTAAGGTTTCAGAGCTGTTGACAGAGTATCAGGATCTATTTCCCACAAATTTATCTGAACTCAAAGGAATTGTAGGAGATTTGGGCGTTATGAAAATCACGTTGAAACCAAATGCACGCCCTGTTAAGCAGCGACCATACCGATTAAATACCAAGTATAAGTGGAAGTAGAGAAGATGGTTGTTGTAGGAATCATTGAGGTTGTAAAGCAGTCTGATTGGGTAAGCCTAATGGTTTTTCAAGAAAAGAAGACCAAGGGAGAGATAAGGATTTGTGTAGATCTGCGCAAGCTGAGAGATGCATGTGTGCATGACCCCTTCCCTACTCCCTTTTCAAATGAGATATTGGATAATGTGGGAGGACAAGAAGCTTATTCTTTTACTAATAGATTTTCCGGGTATCATCAGATTAGATTTGCGTCAAAAGACCGAAGCAAGACCACCTTTGCAATGGATCAGGGATCTTTCCAATACATAGTCATGCCTTTCAAATTCAAGAATGCACCTACTATCTTCTCATGCATAGTAGCAGCTATGTTCAAAGAATTCATGCACAAATTCTAGAGGTGTATTTTTATGAGTGGACTGTGTTTGGGCTGGTAAAGAAGTACGTGTCCAACCTGCGCATGATGCTTGACACTTGTAGGAAGCACCAAATTTCTCTTGACTTGAAGAAATTCATATTCTGCGTTCCTTTTGGAATTTTGTTGAGCCATATTGTATGTCAGCAAGGTTTGATGGTAGATCCCACCAAGATTTCATTTATCATCAACCTAGAAGTCCTCACTAATGAAAAACAGCTGCGCTCCATTCTGGGGCACACCGGATATTACAGAAAATTCATTCAAGGCTATGATCTGATCACGACTCCTATGGAGAAATTATTGAAGAAGGATGTGTCATTTTTCTGGGATGAGGAATGTCAAAAGAGATTTGAGCTGCTAAAGTAAAATATGGCTACTACACCTATTATAATATTCCTATATTGGTCCAAGGTCTTCCATGTACATGTGGATGCATTTGATATAACACTTGGAGCTATTTTAGCTCAACCAGGAGAAGGAGACATTGACCACCCCATTGATTTTTCCAGTAGGAAGCTCTCCAATGCAGATCACAACTACTCAACCTCAGAAAGGGAAGGATTGGCCATTGTCAATGCTTTGAAAAAATATAGGCACTATATGCTAGGAGAACACTTCAAGATGTTCACTGACCATTCTGCTTTGAAATACCTGGTCAATAAGCCTGTGTTGGGGGGGAATATTTGCAGATGGCTGCTGCTATTTTAGGAATACGATTTTGAAATCATTATGAAGCTTTGTAGATTGAATGTTGGACCTGATCATCTATCACAGATAAAAAATGGGGAGGAACAAACCGGTCTAGAGGAGGGATTAATTGATGTACAGATATTTTCTATCAAGGTGGTTGATGAACACTTTGCTGATATTATTCACTTTCTGACCACTGGAAGTGTGCCTGCTGAATATTAGGTGCAAAAAAAGAAGGAGTTGGTTTCGCGCGAAACTAAATTTACCCTGATTTATGGTCAATTGTACAAGCTAGGAGTTAACAAAGTATTAAGAAGGTATGTTTTGGAGCATGAGAGACATGACATCTTGGCTGAGGCTCATGGAGTGGTGGAAGGGGGCCACTATGAAGGGAAGGATAATGTGCAGAAGGTGTTGTGTGTTGGGTTATGGTGGCCCACACTGCACAGTGATGCACATGAATAATTCCGAGATTGTGATGCATGCCAAAGAGCAGGGAAGCCCTCGCGTAGAGATGAAATGCCCCTACAGCCTCATATGGCCTTGCAGGCTTTTGATAAATGGGTTATAGATTTTGTAGGACCTATCAATCCTCCTGGGAAGAAGAATGGCGCGTGCTACATCATCACTGCCACAAATTATGTAACCAAATGGGCAGAAGCTAAGCCAGTCAAGGATTGTACTGCAGATACTGCTGCAAATTTCATTTTTGAACATATTTTGACTAGGTTTAGGTGCTCAAAGATATTGATGAGTGATAGGGGTACGCACTTTGTTAACGAAACACTTGAAGCTCTGACAGAGGAAATTAAAATACAACACCAGAAAATCACTCCTTCTCACCCTCAGGTGAATGTTGCAGTAGAAGCTTTCAACAAGATTTTGGAGAATGCGCTCACAAAGATCTGTAATGCAAATAAGAATGATTGGGACATGCACATCCATTCTATGTTATAGGCTTATAGGACCAATTGTAAGAAGTTGATCGAGAAAACACAGTTCAGGATGGTCTATGGGCAAGAAGAAATCATGCTAATGGAATATATTGTCCCAAGCCTGCGTATCGCAACATTCACTAATATGGCTGACCTGACATCATGGAGGAATGTCTTGCACAACTGATTGCCTTAGAGGAGGATCCATTCATTGCTAACTTTCACCAGCAAGTGTAGAAGGCACGCGAAAAGACTTGGAACGATAGACAGATTCGATGGAAGGAATTCAAAGAAGATGATTTGGTTTTTTTATATGACAGTCAGTTTGTGCGCTACCCAGGAAAGTTTAGGAAGCATTGGTTGGGGCTATACACTATGAAAGAAATCACTGATGGAGTTGTGGTGTGCTTGGCCACGTTGCATGATGAGGGTCTTCCCAGGTATTTCAATGGAAGCTGACTGAAGCCATATAGGGACAACCCTGTGCCGACAAAATGGCTATATGGATAGAGAATATGAATCCACTTGTCTACGCGCGGAACAAAGGGAATGCGCAGACAGGTGCAACAAAAGCGCAACAAGAGAAACTAGTCATTGGAACAATAAAACTGGGTGAAAAAGTGATTTTATCATTGGATGGAGCGGGTTTTCTACATTTAATGAGGAGATATTATGGGATTTTTGACCGTTTTTATGGAGGTAAGATGCATTTAATGAAGATCCGACCTTTTTCACCTTGGATCTCCTATTAAAGGAAGGGAGCGGGTCACATTTGGTTCCTTTCATGTATGAGTATATTGCGCCTTGAGCTTATCTGTGAATTGCATCTTGAATTTGTCTCCGAGCACTATATTTCTAGCCGAGAGACCCCCGCATTCGATGTAAGCAACCCAAAGTTCATTTTTCGACCAAGAATGATGACCACTAACCCTAAGAGTGCGCCATTTGAAGAACACTCTGTGCCGCTCACAGCGTATACAGAGCCAAGATCTGATGATGTCCATGAAGTAGTACTAGAGGTCTAAGAAGTCGTGTCCACGTTGACTAAGGGAAAGGGTATTATGACCAAGGGGTCATCCTCCAAGCCATAGACCTCTCCTAGAAACGTTACATCCCTGCGCCAAGCAACAAAGGATAGGTCTCTTATCGGTGACCCTACAAAAAGACCTATGAGTGCCACTAAGGAGGTCGTGCTTGTCGATCCAATTTATTGGTGGCTGAAGTATGTCAAGCCATGAAGACCATTTGTGTGCACTCCAAAGGATGTAGATGGGGTATGAGACTACCTGCAGATGCTGTTGATCTCGTAGGCCATCCCTATTAATGGAGACGTGTTTGGCAATATCCCCCTTGTCAAATTTGATTATTATGAACTGATGAATGAGGACATGTTCCCCGAGTTGGCACTTGAATACTACCTAGAGCACGTATTATATGATGATGTTGTCAAGGTCGAACCTATGCCATGGGCGCGCAGGCTAAGCAACACTGTGATCCTAAATTTTATAAGGTTTCCTCACTTCGGGAGGTACCCTATTACAACTTTCTGCCTGTGCCAGCTGCTGACATTAGTGCACAAGGAGTGCATGTGGATCCAAGGGAAAATTCCATTCGATGCCACACTGATCCACCAGATCACCACCCTGGCCAAGAAGGGGCCCCATCCCATGGCCAGTTTTGCGAAGAGTAACGAGCTGAAGTTAGCTTCAAAGGTGAAAATGGATTACCATGTAGGATGAGACTCCAGGGGTTTCCTAGTGCAACAGATCGAGGAACTGAGCATGCGTTGAGGAACCTTAGTCCTTGGTTGTATAATGATGCACAAGTGTTGCCCTAAGATAGTCCCTGCACATGTAATCACATTAGCAGGGCAATGTGAGAAGGGGGTCAACTACAACTGGTCCCAATACCTCTGCCAAGAGTTTTTGGACAACGTGCGTGAGGGCACAGTCCTCCTAGAGGTGGAGCCTGGTGTGTGTGAAGGGGCATGCTACGCCAATCTGTGGGATTCGTCCGACCCAAAAAGAGTGAAGGAGAATAAAATTTTATGGGTTCTATTTGATGGCGCGCTGGTAGCAGCTATACACTCACGACCCAGACTATCCCCAGTGGCGTACGAGAAGTATCGAGGTATTGCAGATTTTCAAGTCACCATGCACCATGTGCATATATGGGCGCGCAATGACCTGTAGGGTACAAACTTCCATTTATGGTGAGAGAGGTGGAGATTGACCAGGTCGTTGCGACCTGGCCAGCAGCATGGAAGGTTGGGCTTGGCTCTACCTAGCCTGTCACAGCTTCAACGTTAGGAAAAGAGATAACCATGGCAGGAAAAGAAAAGGAAGCAGAGCAGCACACTAAAAAAGATGCAGAGACGGGCACAAAAAAAGACGCTGAAAAAGATACCGAAAAGGAAGTAGAGAAAGACACTGAGCAAGAAATTGAAGGAGAAGCAGACTTGGACCTTGGAGGCCTAGATGGTCTGGATGGAACTGGATCAAAGTCTCCAAGGGGAACGAAGTGTGATGCATAAGCCTCCAAGGGCGCACACAAGAAGAGGAGAATCTCGAAGGTCAGAGGAAGAGAGGACGTTACACTTACTGAGGAGGACTTGGAAAAGATAGTAGATGTGGTCACTTCAGTCTCTGAAGATAGGTGGACAACAATGGAAGAAAAATACAAGGTAGTTGTAGAAGCATTACAGTTAGGATTACAGGTGTTGCAATTAAAGACCGACAACATCTAGGCGAGTGTGAATCAAGTGAGCCAACCTACAACTATGATCATCAACACAACGAAAAACATGATTCACCCCTTCCCGGGCGCAGTAGTGACTGTCGAACAACCCGAATTGCGTGAGAAGGTGCAGACTTGCCCGGAGGTTGGGATAGACTTATCAATTCTACCCAACGGTAAGCTACACACAATCCAAACTATTATTACCGACGAATTGCAGTGTAGGGAGGCACGCGTGCACTAGCAGCTAAGCGAAGCGGAGTAGAAGGTCACGCCAAAAACTGAAAAATCACTCCAAGCTCAGCCAACACAAAAGGCCGCAGTAGCACAATGAGCAGAATTGGAGCACTTTGTCGATAGAATATGTGGTGACCTGCGAGAGCTCACCATCCTTGCTTCAGCCATGCCACAGGTTAAAATTGAAAGTCTTGTCGCAGCCCTAAAAGCCTCCCGATCAGAATTACATAAAATGAAGGCAGATTTTGAGCAACAGATTGCAAAATTGCAAGCCAAGCTGTAGCTAGAAACTCCCCTAGAAGTGCACGTGTAGCGGGCGGCCTTAGTCAAGGAAGATTCAGAGAGTATTTCCATCACTGTCGACAAGGGAATCGTGCTACTAGAAAAAAATATGGGGCTGTGGACATCTGTGCAGATAGATCCACTAGTCTGGAAGATTTCATAGGAATTGTGCACCAAGGAGTAGGCATTCGAAGACCTTCAGGAGGCCCTACCTACTTTTGTACCTGCTCAGCGTATGGCCCGATTACAGACAAGCCAAATATTGTG
Organism: Pinus albicaulis; assembly: GCA_034641835.2. Classification (NCBI taxonomy): domain Eukaryota; kingdom Viridiplantae; phylum Streptophyta; class Pinopsida; order Pinales; family Pinaceae; genus Pinus; species Pinus albicaulis. Next base: position 320,006,415 of record CM076581.1, on the reverse strand, counting down.
CGATGATGCAGAGGAGATACGAAGAAAGAAACATATTGTGACAGACCACATGAAGCCATGGGTCCATGAAGCTGTCATATGATCTGGATGCTGCCGTGAAGAATTTGAACCAAACCTATCAGAGCATAAATCTTGCTGTAGAAGGGCAGACATCACAGAAACTGGTGGACACAACACAGAGTGTCGCTGATCAAAGAAAAAGCATCCTGATGCCCTTCATTGCTGCCATTGAGGAGCTATAGAACAAGATGAACCCCAACACCACTGTGAGTCGGGACGAGTCACAAGATTGTGTTGGGGGCCTGTTGGAGCAGGGTCCCTTAGGACTGCAATTTTGATAAAAATGTAGTATTTTTTGTAAGTTTAAGTTGTGTGCACTAAGAAATGCACAGGTCAAGGGGCTTTTGGGTGGGTCAAAGCCCCTCATGATTTGTAATGGGAAAAAGGGTAGAACTAGGGGTCACAAACCACAGTTTGCGAACCTTAGATGAGTGTAGGCTAAATATATAAATAGGAGTCTAGATCGAGTCAAATAGATAAGTAGTTAAGGTCGGAGTGAGTTTTCGTATGATGTTATGAGATGAAAAATGAATTTATCTGGGTATAGAAGGCTCTTGCTGGCTGTGTGCACGAATACCCTAGTCTTACTATGTGCAGACCCCGCTAGCTGTGTGCGCAGGTAGAACTGAAGTATTGTAAGGATGTTATGAACTATGAATGAATAAAGGACTATTTTGGGATAATTCTGAGTACCAAATGCATATGTGTTTTTCTTTATGATCTATTTCTGTGTAATATTTCCGTTTACTACATTATCTGTGTTTGGATTGATTGTGTAACTGTCTTCTACCTTATATGAAATTTTAATGCATAGATCTATTACTGTCAAACCTGAATGTTATGTATTAATACTGTTGAAGGAATTGTAGAACCCTATCTGTGTGCGCACAGGATAATCTGTGTAATCTGACCTAGATCTGCCTGGTTAGGGTGTCTGTTGTGAAGGTCAGACCACTATTTTTCTAGATATGAAGACACCCACATCATTTAATTCTCTCTCAGGGTGTGGAAACCTGGTTCCAGCACCCCCCCATACTGCTTCGGTTGAGACTTTGACCTGCGCAAGTAGGTCACTGTTGAAAGGGCTAGTAGTAAGAGGGTTTTTGTTGGTTAACCTTAGCTTCGAACCTGGGTCAGGACTCCTCAATCCAACACTAATTTATCCTAAAAAAACATAGATTACAAATATTTAGGGTTTTATTTAAAGGGATTGGCACAAGAGATAAGATTAGTGCCTTTATTAATCGAGGGGTAATAGAGTATAAGAGTAAAAGCCTATGGAAGAAAAGTGATGGTTGTGGATTTAAAGAGAATGAAGAAGACACACATTTTTTCCTCACATCTTTAACCCTGTTCTCCTTATATATTATTTAACATGCATGTGTCAGTTGACCCAACTTGCGTGGTTCATTGACTTACTCTCCAACTTGACAATTAACAAGGTTTGACTATTGATTGTAGTTGACTGAGTTGGATAGCCCTTCCAATAGTATGCATTAATGAAAAAGTATTTGAAATTCCAACTCATTCCTTCAAATATATATTTACTAATCAATGAATTTATTAGTGACCATTTTAATAAATCATTTCAGATGTTTTGTGAAGACTTATCTTGTTTTGTATTCATCACAAACTATGATTTTACTCTTAAGAATTAGCTCTATAAGTCCATTTACATAGCATGTTTAGGATTTATTTTGCACTGATAGTGTAAAAAAAACCCTCACATTTAGGATCCACTAGGAGTCCTTCACTACTAGCTGAAAATCAAGGCTACTTACCTCACTAAGATACAAAATTTCCTATGCCCTACTCATCACGAATATCTTATTAAGATGCTAGTAATAGCCATCCCAATAGAGATAACAAAGGATTAATAATTTATATGAGCCTTAAGCTTATGGTGGCGATAAAATTTATGCTCATATCTATAACTATGCATCACAAGGATCCAATTACAATTTTCAACTAGAAACCATTGGAGATTACATATAATCCATAAATACGAACATGTGATCTTTCCACATTTGTCACATTTCTAATTAAATGTAGAACACTTATCTTATTAAATTTACAATATACCTGCAACTAATTAAGGGTGAGCCATTTTCCAAAAAAAAGGCTCAATTTTCCAATTACCTCTTTTGCAGCTGACCACCCCATGGCCAAACTATGATTCCATTATGGAAACTTGCACTTCATAAAAAAATGGTGGAAATATGAAGGCCACTCTTTCTTCATAACTAGAAAATCAATATGGTTTTATGATAAAAATTGGATCATTATATTGCATGTCATCCATCTCGATGCATTCAAAGTGGAAAAAGTGGAGGAATCATCTCACGGGATTGTTTTTATAGGCGTGACCTAGTTTGGTGAAACATGGTCTCAAACCTTCCAGGAGCATTTTGAGGCATAAAATGAAATTTTTTGGGGGTAAAAATTTAATAATTTAGTGCAACACCTTTTAATTCTTTTCTACACACAAATATATTTCCAATGATGCAAGAAGTGCATCAATTAGAGTCTGTATGAAAAAATTATGCCACTCAGGATTTGACCTTCCTATTTTCATACCTATAGTTCGGGAAGATGTCGCGTCAGCCCCCATTATTCATGGAAAAGGGGCTAACCACATGTTTGTGATGTAAAATACACTAGAAGAGTCTATTTTATAACTCTAATTAAGAGTTGATGTAGTCAACTTAACCACTGGTAGGCTATCAGGATGTGTTATAACCAGACCATTAGGAGGAACAAGCATTCCATTCTTTCGAGACAATTTTTCTCCATAGATGAGAAAACATAGCTAGGAGAGATAGGAGGTAGAGCACACAGAGATTATTTGTGCACTATAGCAACCCATGGGACACAAATTACTAATTTGTACCCAAAAACTTATTTTCCAGACAAATAAAGAGAGCAAAACAGCCTCACCTTCCAGCTAGGTTTTCTCTCGAAAGGGTTTCCCAGAGCATTTTTTTTGTCTTATGTGTGTGTGTGAGATTATTTTATCGTTCACTACTTTCTATATAGTTTCCATTCACATGTATGCACTAATTATAGTAAAATCTACAGATCTAGAAATTAAATAAAACTGTAATAATGTATAATTTCATATTTTTAATATAATATTGTTAGATCTGATGTGACAAAATGTCCAGTGGAATATCCATGGCAATTTACAAATCATTTTCCTTCAACCCATCTAACCTAAGATCCTACTCAAGGCCATAGTTTTCATTTCAGCTAGTTTCCAAAGCACTAGTGATTTAGTTCATTGTCCCAATAACACCTTAGTGAACTTCCCTCTCAATGCCTGCATGCTTGCCCAATAAAATGCCAAAAAAGTAGCTCTATTTTACAGTTTAGGTTAAAGTCATTTTTGCTTGATTTTCTTACTACAAAATTGATCTAATAGATCCTCATTGTTTTGTATCCAACCACAGTGTTTTTGGCACATATTTTCACTCATATTTTGAACCTAGACCCATTCATGCACATTATACACTCTCTACAAGTGAATTCAATTCACTCTTTTCTCTGTAGTATGGGATTTCATGGGTCAAATCAACAACTTTGAGGTATATACTTGGCTATACATCAGAGGGATAGTATTGTACAAATATCAACTACCTCTCATAATTATGGGAATTTGGTTGGTCAACTACCAACCTCCATTGTCAATTGATTTTCTTGGAAGTTGGAAAAGAATGGGTTGTTAATTTTCCACTAAGGAAAATAATTATGGGCAAGGCTTGTTTCACCAAGAAACAATTTCCACCATTCTCCCTCATTGGTTCCCACTCACAAAATTATAGTCAATGTAGTTTTTCTACCCATTCAATGCATTGTTAGCAATTTTTCGTTAAGAGTTGAAACATAATTACATCATTAAAAGTTGTAAAAAAATATCCACGTTGAGATCTCTCAAAAATAAACATCATAGTATATTTACAAATAGGGGTTAAAAAATTGGGTGCTACAAGAATAGGACAATATCCTCCAAATACCCCATTATATTCATACATCCAAATTGTTGGGTCTAAGAATTGACATCCTTTTCATAATATTTCCTTACCCTTTTGACCAATTTTTCCTTCATAACCACATCCTTTTATTCAATTGATTATATTTTTGACTAAAGTATGCCACTCTTTCATGTTATTCTAACTTATGAAATTTTGCATGAATTTGATGAGAGGATAATAGTTTTTGGGAAATTTTACTGAAAAAATGATAAAGAAGGATGTTTACATGATGGCCCAGTTGGTTAGGCAATTATTAATCCCTTTTCCTGTTGAGATTTGTAGCTTGGGAGGTACTCCAAACCCTAGGTTATAGGGTTGTGGATGAATTGACACCACAAAAGGGATTTGTGGGCTAAGTACCCAAGATGTAGGCTTTGAACTGAAGCTTGTAGGTGTGAAACCATGCATATATTTGTTGAATTGGCCCTTGGAGATGACGGAGCACCCTTAAAGGAAAAAGGGGCTACTTAAAGAATCAAGAGATCCCTTGTCGTTGTGGAGAAATTATTTTTATGTGTTTTTGTGTAGTCTTGTGGCACAAAAGACAAGTCTGCCTAGACTTAGAAGGTTCCATTAAGGGCTAGACATTGCCACATGAGAGTCATATAAAAATGAGATAGGAGGATCCTAATTTCTCACATCCAAAATGTAACTCATCATAAGAGGGGAAACATCTGAAATAGGGTGCAAACCCTTGAAGCCCAACAAAGAAGAAGAGGATACTTATTTTGCTTTATTTCTTGTGATTGTTTAGGCAGATTCAAGAAGAGAAGCATGCCGAGTATTAGAAGAGTTTTCAGGACTATTCGTGTGAGTTTTTTGTGGCAAAATTCTCCAAGAATCAGGCCACAATTATTTGTGATTTTTACAAGTGGCCGAAGCATCAGTTGGGAGCTAGACGAGGGTTTTTTACCCTTGTACAACAGTGTGTTCAAGGCCCAGTACATCACAATGATAAAAGAATTGCAGAGGAGAGTTGAGCACAATATTGTGAGGTGATTTTGGCTAAGAATCAGGGTCGTATAAACTGCTACAAAAACCCTAACCAGGGTCGAGATCCACAGGAGATAGTGCACAAGTTCGAGAAGGAGAAAATAGAGGCAAGTAGTTCTATGTAGAGGTATGTTGTTCTTTGTAAGTTGATGTATTGATAGCGGATGGTTGTCCTAGTTTGGAAAAATATTTGAGCATATCAAGCATAATAAGGAGGGTTGTAGGAAGGTGTCTCATATGCCCTAAGTGAAAGACTTAAGGACATTAAGTTTGCTAGGAGAGGCAGAATTGTAGAAGGTCAAGGGTTGAATCTTTGAAGGATAAAAGAAGGTAGCCAAGTGGACCAATCATTGAGCCCATTTTTTTTTTTCTAGAAGGACTTTTGATAGTGATAGAGGGTAGCATCCTTGCCTTAAGTTTGTCTTAATTGGAGTAGCACATGAAGGAAATAGTGGGAAGAAGTCCCAAAGTGTTGTGTCCTTGAACGACTAAGGAGAAACTAGTGGGCAAATGAGAAGACCATCTATGTGTTGGATTCATTGATGGATTAATGATCAACTAGAGGGTGTATTTGAGCTGTGTTCAGTGACCTAAAGGAGAAAAACTCATTGATAGAGGCATATTGGTGTTGCTGCGGATTGGGAGTAGAAGGACTAGTATATTTTTTTAGGGTATGACCATGTGATGTTGTGAGGTGCACTATATAAGCTAGTAGGTTAGTTGTATCTTTTTTAAGGTATATTTGTTGTCATAATTGTTGACACCAAACCATAGTCTATATTCTTGTATCAATGATTGTATGAGGGCCCTATAAGTTGTATTATAGATCGATAATATAAAAAATTTGGATTGTTGAAAATTTGTTAAAAGTTGTCTATTTGCACACTATTTGATTTACTGTTGTATTTATTTTTTTGTGCAAAGTAGTTTGTTGTGGAATTTGAGTTGGTTGTGTTAGAGATTCTAAGACCCTCATTTAGATTCTCCAATGCCATGGAAAAACAACATAGTATTAGAGATACTTTGTGTTAGGTAAAATTGACTTGGGGATAGAGTCAAGATTGACCAGGTTAAAAAATGGTGGTTTTGGGCACATGGTATAGTGTACCCATGGTATTGCATGTAATATAGCCTTTAAAAGGATGAGAGAAATTCATTGTAAAGCAGGCCATGGAGGTGAGTGGTGAAGACTCACTTGGATGGGTTGGCCATGGTTTTGGCCTAGGATAATGAAATTTCATTGGGTTGGGTTTTTCCCTGGAGTTGGGGTTTTCCCAGGGAAAATATTTCGCACATTATGTGTATGTTTATTATTATTGTCGTGTTAATTTTTTTATCTTAGTAATTTATATATTTGTGGTAAATATTTAAATTATATCTCTGGTAAATTTTCTTCATCCGGTATAAGAGCCAAATATTGGCTTCAAAGAGACGCCTATATTGTCAAGGGTTTATTTGACTCGATGGATTGACTACAATAGAATGGTTTGATTGGGTAGCACAAGGTATCCCGGTTGGCGATGGTTTATGCAAAGGCCACCACTACTGATCTTGTAGATAAAATGGTTATGAAGCCTTGCTTGATTGCTATAGATGTGTCGCTCGTGCTGTCAAGGAACTGGGAGATGAGATGGGAATGAGATCAAAGGGCTTGCCAATTTTTGTGCCATGAGAATGCATAGAGAAGCTAGTTTGATGATGAAGGAAGGAACCATGTTAAAACATGGAGTTTAAATCAGTCATTGGTGGATATGGTGAATTCGTTAAGGATGCCATTGATGGTTCTTCATGGTGGAGTAGCAGAGGAGACTCGGATGCGCAATAAACATGCATTTGGGCCATGTCACCATCGTCGAACAGGAGAAAGTGATAACTCAAACACGAGGAGCTGGAAACTCTGGACTTATCGACAAATTGGTGCTGATAGTGTAGCGGTTCCTTGAAGAAAATGTTCTGTTTCCAAGGCAAACAATTGTGCTAGAGGAATCTGTATAGGCAACGAACATGGCACTAAGTAAGCTTTCAATTGATGTTCTCCAAGTTAGAGATGGCGTCGATGGTGAAAAATAAACATGTCAACAATGATGCTTAATGAGGGGACAAGGAAACAAAATCACAGATCGGTGAGACAAACCTAGACACGGTGCGATCTAGAGTGGCAGGCATTGTCGACATAATTGGCGCAAGGGATATGGTATGCCATCCGATTGGCACGTTGAGCGACTGTAGAGTATGGCATGGAAAATTCGTTCAATGTCATGTGACCAATGTCTATGTCTCAAATCTGTGTTGTGTATGTCCAATTGAAGAGATGCAACAAAACACCAGTCCTATAAAAGGTCAGTAGTTGTGAACAACAATAGGTTGGTGTCATGATGAGAACATAGTCCAAGATTGATAAAAGTAAGTGAGGGAATGAGAAGATGTGAGGGTTAAAAAATGATAACAATTTTTTTTTTTAAACATATATATATATATTATGATGGAGTCAATTTTTTTCATGTAAATGGAAATACTGTTGTAAGACCTGGTAAGGCATGCTTACCCCTGGGAAACCATTAGTAAAGTAGGTGATAGGGGGCTGTCCGGTTAACTTATACCCATATATAAACTTTGAGGGGGGTAAGGGCTGGAGTCAGCAGGTGCTAGGGTGACTCACTTGGCAAGGTTGGTTGGATTTAGTCAAGGAACCCCAAGTCAAGTTTAAAAGGGGAATATTAGGTAAAATTGACTCAGGGGTAGAGTCAAAATTGGCAAGGTTAAACAGTGGTGGTTTTGGGCACTTGGTATGGTGTACCGATCGTATTTATGCCCATGATATTGCATGTAATGTAGCCTTTAAAAGGTTGGGAGGACTTCATTGTAAAGCATGCTAGGGAAGTGAGAGCTGAAGACTCACTTGGTTGGGTTGGCCAGGGTTTTTGCCTAGGCGAATGAAATTTCATTGGGTTGGGTTTTTCCTAGGACAAATATTTTGTGCATTATTTGTATTTTTTTTGTTGTTGTTGTGTTATTTTTTTTTCTCTTAGTAGTTTTATATATCTGTTGCAAATATTTTAATTATATCTCTCGTAAATTTTCTTCACTTTGAAGGGCTAGTGAATCAGAGTGTGCACAACAAAGTGAATCAGAGGGAGATGATATTTTCTAGATCATGGAGAAGAGGATTCAACTAAAGATGTGGAGATGTGGTCTTGAATGGATTGGAGAAAAGGTAGGCTAGGAGTTCTGGTGGATTGTACCCGGTGAACAACAATTTGTTGTGTGGAAAGTTGTTGATCATGGACTTCCTATGACTTGTCATAGATTGTTGGGAATGCTCAAGGGTTGTTTTTAGGTCCCTATAATACTAGTGTATCTCCCTTATTGTTACACACAGTGTATCCCCCTTATTGTTATTTTTGTGCCCATGTATCCCCCATATTATTATTGTTGCACCACATATAATCCCACTATTGTTATTGTTGTTCCCTTAAAACATTATTATTATGTAGGCTCCGATTATATTGTGACCCCTTAGACTCCTATATATTCCAAGGAGGTATTTTCATTTAAATGATCCAAGAATTATTCATTTATGTGATGTAAAGGAGGTTCCCCCATTGAAGGAGGCTAATTTTCAAGTTGTTGATCTATCTTTTCTTATATTTTGTGATCTAGTTGCATAACATTTGGTATCAAAGCTCTGGATTCTAGGGTTTCACTCTTCAAATAGGTTATATTGGAATTTTAACTATAATTTTTTTCTATGAGTTTTTAGAAGCTTAAATTTATACCACATGGAGCCGAAATCTTGGTAAACTTCATGTAAAAATTTCACATATTGGTTCACTATATTTTCCGAGATACGGTCCAAAGAAGTTAGGGTTTATGCATGCTCCAGAATTCAGTCTCAAATAGGTGACCCAGGGAAAAATATCATAACTTTCTCATCGAGCATCACATTTGAATTTCGTCAAAAATTTACCAAAATAGAATGTACTTTAGTTTCTTGTGTATCAATTTGAGGGCCGAAGGATAAAAATGACACGTGGCGTCCTGTACAAGTTCGCTCTACTGAACCAGTCCATAATTAGGTCATCATGGGAGATTTGACATAGATTTATCTTGAAGAATCCAATCTTGGGCTGAATTGTGGAATTGGAAAGAAGAATCAAAGGGCTACCACAAGATGACATTTCAGGCCTTGAGAGGCTGAAATTACAGAGATACAACAATTTCAATATTGAGCTCCTAAAAGCAAGAAAAAGTGTGTTTTTTTAATTTTTTTTTACATAAATTTTGTTTGAAAAATAATTTTGAAGTGATTAAAAGGGCACAATGAAGCATATATATTATTTTTTGACTCCATAAGGCCTTTGTTAGTTCTCCTTAGTTTCCCAAGGTTGATAAAGGAAACCAAAGAGGTAACCACATACCAACTTTTGACTTGGTATCTAGCCCTACCAAATCAGAGAGGGCTCTCTCAAAATCAACCTCACAACCAATGGAAGTGACTAGAGAATATTAGGGTTTTAGGCTAGTTATCAGCTCAATAGGTTTTTTATTAGGATTTTCTGAATAAGAAGCACCAATTTTAGGGACTAGGCCAAATAAGTCAAAATATCAGTTGTAGTCATTAATGGAGGCAAGATATATGTAATCAGAGACACAAATGGGTTTTTCATTGTAGTATGGTAATGAGAAAATCAGATGAAAGAGAGTAAGTGAGCATAGATGTATGAATTCACTTATCTGGAAGGAAAACACTTAAATACTAATCTCAAACAAAACAAAGCATTTAGACAATGATTTTTGTTTAAAAATTAAGAGATTAAACATCAGGAGAAATATGGATAGATGCTAGAAACATCTAACAATCAAATGCATAAGAAAAACTGAATAAAAACAATGTCACTAACCACAAACATGAATCCCATAAAAATAGCTACAACTATGTATTATTTCTCTACAAAAATGAAGTCCACTAGTCCTAAAAATGTATTAACTTCAAACTTCCAACCCATTCCTAGAATTTATTTTGAGTAAATATATAACATAAACAAGATTTGCCTTCAAAGGGGTTGAATCATTATCCATAACAACTGAATCATGAACCTGTCCTATCCATTTCTAAATCCTAGGGAAGTTAAAACCAACTTTCCCCTTTTTTCTAAATTGATTGAGCTTATCTCTCAAAGCATTTATTACAAGATATTTTACAATGGTAACCATTAATAAACCTATTGAAATCAGATAAACTCATGAGACAACTATTTACATCAACCTCTTTTGACATTTACCCTTTACATGCAGTAAAAATCTCTCATACACAAAAGCGTAACAAATGTAGCAGAAACACAACAGTGAAACCCATAAGTGCAACAAAGGTTTGCAAGATAATTTGGAGACATTCCCTGATGAATTTTTTCTACTGAATACATTAATTTAAATATGAGGATGTGTAATTGATGTCTACATAGCTGGTCCTGCTAAAAAATGAATAAAACGACCTCAAAAACTAAAGTTTGTGCAAGGCATCCCAGAAGCGCAACAAAAAATAATGATTAAAGACAGACTTATATCTCTTTAAAAATAACATCTGTTACAAAACTGGAAGAGGTTTTTATAGATAAGTTTGATTTTGAGAAAAACCTCTCTCATTTTTTTTGAAATTCGTTTCCATTTGTGCATAATACTTGCTACAAAATAATGTCTAAAACATACAAGAAAAATTGTAGAATTTGATTCTCGGAAATATGCCTCCAAGAAAGTTGAATATCTCCCAATACATGATACCTGTGTAGAAAATGAAGGAGATTATTTTGATTGGCTCTGTCCTTAACAAAAAAATCATTTGGTTTTCCAAAATTCACCTTCATTTTTTCAAAAAAATCTTTTGAAAATGATGACAAAAACATAGTCAAAAGCGCAACGAATTCTCCAAAACCGTAGAACTGTTAGGCTTGAAAAATTGATGGTTTGGATGGAGTTTTGAGTGATGCTGATGACCTGTGAGGAAAAATTGAGATGTATATTGTATAGCATCATGTATCACCTTTATATAATTTATGATCTATGTATTGGCCTTGGGCAGCCCTTTCCATTCAGACTTGGTCATCTTCTTAAAACACATTATTTTGGATTCCATATGCGACTCTGCCCTGTCTAACGCGCATGCAGTCGCGGGTCCACTCATATTTGACCCACATATACAATTTAAAATATTAAAAAATATATAACTACCTATATTTTGGGTTGGGTTTACGAGTTACACTAGAATCCCACCTACAGGAGCCCATGGCCAAACTGTTTCCCAACTGAAAAAACTGTTTTGAGGAACTATAAATACACCTCATTGGGAAGGCCTAAGGGAGGAGAGATAAACGAATTGATACTATAGCCTATTATAGCCCAGATCAAGTCTTCCCAGGTTCAGGAAAACCTTGTTTCCTTCTTTGAGATGTTCACCTCCTTTATGTGACATCCTTGTGCACCTTTTATGAAAGAAGAGTATTGAGGCTTGGGCTGGACGGATCCGGAGGATTTTTTCACTTAGAGCCGTGGGTGATTTCAGGTGATATTTATCCACATATTTTACATACATCAATAAAGAAGCTCAGTCTCGTTCCTGATGTCATGGCCTTATATGCTTTGTATACATGTTAATGATCTTGTAATTGTTAATTTCATGTTATCTTTTATAAGATTATATGATCTAAACCACTGACATTTAGGATATATATGTTGTACAACTAGTATATGTGATTTTTCTTGAGTGAGTTACAGGTCTTGAAGCACGTGGATAAGCAGAGGGTTCACACCATGCAGGAACGACCTCAAACGTAGGACATACGGGTAAGGTCATCTCTCCCTAGTTTACTAGTTTAAGCATTAGGACCTTTAGTTTGATTGCTTCTTGTTGTTGTATGCCTTATGCTATGGTAGGTCCCTCAACCCAAACCTTAGGGTAGTTTTTCCCACAATAGAATTGGCAACTCCACTGGGATTAAATCCATGTAATTCCTAGTTTGGGTTGTTTTCTCTTGATTTTGGGTTCCGTGATTGATCTGATCACTTTCCTAATCTTGTTGGTTCTTTACCCATCCAGGCAAAAGCCCTGATCTTCTGGATTAGGCTTTCATATTTTATTTTTCCTTACTGTCTTTTCTATACGCAGCTTCTAGTGCACATAGTTGCGTATACATCTATTTTTGTCCAAAGAAACACACGTATATGCGAGTTTCCTTAGACACAGACCCATATACATGCAGGTTGCACACTGCCAATCTGCGTATGGCCAGTTTAAAATAAAAAATTAATTTTTGGGATCCTGTAAGCTCTTTATGCGTGTTGTTGGTGACTGTTGTAGAACCTCTGATATGTCTGGATAGTGTTTCTATTTGTTGTGTATCAGTTTATCTCTTTCTTGATTGAAAACCTAGTCAACCTAAGGTTTGCCTTGCTTGGTGAAGTTTAAGTTTTTTTTGTTGCACCGAGACTTCTTTCTGAGGTTCTTGGTTGTTCTGAAAATTTAGAATAGTGAGTTTTTGTCTATTTTCTCATGCTTGGCCTTGTCATTGCTTCACTTTTTGGTTTTTGGCTTGTTGGCTTGTTTCGTTTTCTTGGTTTCTTGAGATCAACTTTTCTGGAAAATATTGAAGTTGTCTTCTTGGTTTCTTGAATTTTCTGTGATTGTTGGAGTTTTATGCTGCTATTTCAAATAATTTTCTTGGGTTAGTTACTTCATTCCACTTATTGAGTCCTGTCATGAAAGTGACATGGTTGGCTTAAGGAATTTGGAGTTTCTTGTTGGCTCAATTTTCCAATTTGAAGTCTTTGGTAGCTTGTGCTTTTATCAAAGAGATTTTGCTGCTTCCTTAAAAAGTAAAAGGTTAAAAAAACATTGGTGTTTTCCATTTCTTTTGGTTTTGGTTTTCGTTTCATGGTTTTCATCATTTTTGGAGTAAGTTTGTAGTTTTCCATTTTGGTCTGGTTTCTTGGTTGTGAGAGAAGTTCTGTAGTGGGATTGTCTCCTTTTTGTATCAAGTTGTTTTTGGCATTTATGTGCAAAGAAGTTCGTGTTTTGGGCTTGTCTCTGCTTTTGTGTCAAAGTGATCAGACCTGTCTTGTTGAGAAACTCATTTTCTTCCCTTTTTTAAGTATTCCGAGAATTTGCATTTTTCATTGGTAGTGTTGCATTAGTGTAGTTGCACCGTTAAGCATATTTAGTATTTTGATAGTTTTTGAGTGTGTGAGCATGATATTGAAAAGAAAAGAATTTTTTTTCTTGCTTTTTAGTTGTTTTGTAGAACCTAAGTAGAAATATATTTCATCAAAGAAAAAGTTGCATATGCATGTAGCAGGTTTCTATTGATTTCGCTTTTGTGTCAAAACATCACAAGTTGCATTCTCTGTTTACCCTTGACTTAAAAATAAAAACCATTAAAATCAAGCGCTTAATTTAAAATGAACTAGAATTTTTTGAGTTGTCATTAATATACACCAACTAGTCTAGGTCATAGGGCCTTGGAATAGGTGAGTGGAGAGTTAAATTCCCAAGGCCACTCAAAATTTCAAACATAGAAGTTGATTAATGAGTGAAATCCAGCCTTGTTAAGTGGATCGGGAAAACTCTCCTCCAGAGAGTCAAGCACGAGGGCTAGTGAAGGTAGAGAAGAGAGATACCCCCTCTCCTATTTGCTAGATCCTGACCAAAGACCATTCCGACCGGCTTCCGATACGAATTGGTGTCCATAGTTGTTATTACTAGGTATCACATAGGTGACTACAGGGGGGAATACCCGTGGTACTTGAGGTAGACGTTGCATCACTCTCATTAGTACTTCTAGAGAGTTCCCTTACGAAGCTTGGGTCCTTGCACCGATAAAGGATTTTGTTAGGAGGTCAGTGTAACTATTTATGTTACCTTTGCTAGTAGGCATGGGGCGTAATTACCCCAGAATTTTCTTGGAAGGTCCTTATATTCGCTTTCTTGTATTTTGGTGTTTGGTCCTAATAACCCGGAGCGGAAATACCTGAAGGCTGCTTGATTGCAGAATCTTAGGGACATTTTTGTAGAGAGTGCTCTTTGCTCCTAGATTTCCATAGCTTTGTAATTTTTTGAGTCTACACAAAATCTCATAATTATTAAAAGTGGCTGACCGATCAGTTTGTCGGTCGAGGAGGCTTCGTGGGCTTTCTCCTATGAGTGTCGAGCCTTCTTCAAGAAGGCATAGGAACATTTCTGCTGGTGATTTCCAACCAGTAGTTGTAAACACATCGGAGAGTGATCCTTCACTTAGGGCTATTGTTTCTGTGGGTGGTCCTAGTACAAGTCGTGATTTAGAGAGGAATACTCCACTCCTTTCTTGGGTCCTTTTTCTGGCAGAAGAAGTTGAGGTGGAAGAAATTCCTAAACCTCTAGTTACTCCTTCCTCTCCTCTTCCTGCTAGTTTTCTAAACGTTCTATTGTACGTTGGGACTCTGTCTCAAAGGACAAATAGGCCTCATATTTGTCCTTCTTTTCTTTTAATGGCCATAGTTTGGAACATGACTTCGACTATGAGCACTTCGAGTGTGCCTACTCCTCTTTTGGCTAAGGTAGGATGCACCATTGTTATTTCGACCATCACTCCCAGTGCTGCAATTTTTTTCTCTACCTCCATTCCATCTACGAATGGGGGCACCTAAGCTTTTGATTCCCATTCTAGTCGCTTCTCTTTTGTAATGCCTTCTAGTGCAATTCCTTTAGTCCCTCTCACTTCTGTTGTAGCTAGGCTCCACGCCCATTTCTTCTATGGCTAGTGGGTCAACTTATTTTCAGGGTCTCCCTTTTGGAAGTGGTCATATCCCTCATTCGAACCCTTCCTTAGGTTATTTTCCTTTCTCTGCTCAAGGTTAAGGTTTTAATCCTTTTCTCAGAGGCCAAAGCTCTATTTCTTTTCAAGGCTCGAACCCTTATTTCACTGGGTTGGGAACTAGGAATCAGGTTTTGTATGGTTAGTAGGGGAATGCTCCTTTCTCCTCCATAGGTGCTTCTTAGGGTTTCTCTCTATTTTCTAATTCTTGGAACCCTTACCAAGGGGTTTCATATTCATTTAATACTTAAATTGGGGGAAATATCCCTATTTATGGTAACCCTACATTGGGAGGGGGTCCTACTCTGAATGCTTCTGGGCCACAAGGTTTCTCTTATGGTTCAGATTTTTCTACGACCAATCCATGGAAACTTGGTGCCTCAAAAAATCCAAGTTATTCTTTTTAGAATGTTGGGAATCCTTTCATTGGTGGATGGAATTCTCAAGCTCCTCCGCGCTTACCGTTCCTGGAAACCCTAAATTTTCCAGATTTTTCAAAGTTGACTAATGATCCTTTTCGATCCATACATAACTCTGCCCTATTGAACGCATGTGCAGTCGCGGGTCCACTCATATTTGACCCGCGTATACAATTTAAAATATTAAAAAATATGTAACTCCCTATATTTTGGGTGGGGTTTATGCTCGCGCTGGATTGATGTGGGATGCCTTAATGCCTTCTTTCCAACAAATATTTTCCCATCGACTCTGACACATTGCTCTGGGAATAAGATCTAGAGTAATATTGTAAGTACCTTAGGGTTTGCAGTCATTAGTGGCAGATTCCTTCGCTATCGACAGTGAGAATACATCAATGACTCCTGATTGGTAGATTCTATCAAGTTTCGACTTCAACTCATTTATTCACACTTGTTAGATTGTACTGGGGTTCATTGACTCTCATCATCATTATCAGTGAGTTGTCTCGCGTTTGTTAGCAGTATACATCAATGGCTGGTAATCAAACAATTTATCACATGGTAGACTTCAACTCATTTATTCCCATTATGTAGAATTGTACCATAGTGATTGGTGAGACCTCGGGTTTGCAATAGCATGCTTTGGTTCACTTTGACAACTCCTTTGGTTTTCTGCCAGTGACACCATCCATCCTTATATGTTGTAGTTCATCACAACAACATTTGATATGTTGGCACTCGAGTTGCATGTAGTACCACTTTTTCCACCACTTATGATTTGGTACTTGGAGATTCAGTTGTGACTTCAGTTATCAGATACCTGTGCATCATCATTGATCAATATTCTATATGTGATACTTTGACATTAATATGTACTTTTGGGCAGTGATGAAATGATTCACTATGTACTTTGCAGTTTCTGCTACACTTGTATACATATTGGATCTGATCCATACTTGTTATGAAGAGATGCTTTACATTCACTGAGCATGGGTATGCCTACCTCAAAAATGAGCTTACTTTCTGATTTCTTTCACTAGGTTTTGGCAGGTTGAAATCTGGTGAAGTCCTATCCAATCCTCGCAAGATTCTTTCTTATGCACATTATACATTACAGCCATCATGTACCCCTTATGACCTCATATATTAGGGGGCATCTGTTATAACATAATTTATCACATTTATATACTTGATGATCTATGTATTGGCCTTGGGTAGCCCTTTCCATTCAGACTTGGTCATCTTCTTAAAAATCATTATTTTGAATTCCATACCCGACTTTGCCTTGTCTAACACATGTGCAGTCGTGGGTCCACTCATATTTGACCCGCGTATACAATTTAAAATATTAAAAAATATATAACTCCCTATATTTTGGGTGGGGTTTACGGGTTACACCGGAAGCCCACCTACAGGAGCCCGTGACCAAACTGTTTCCCAATTGAAAAAAATGTTTTGAGGAAGTATAAATACACCTCATTGGGAAGGCCTAAGGGAGGAGAGAGAAAGGCATTGATACTATAGCCCATTACATCCCAGAGCAAGTCTGATTATCCATGTGCCTCCTGCACTTCACACGTCCAGGAAACCCTTGTTTCCTTCTTTGAGATGTTCACCTCCTTTATGTGACATCCTTGTGCACCTTTTATGGAAGAAGATTTTTGAGGCTTGGGCTGGAGGGATCCGGAGGACAGTTTTGCTTGGAGTCGTGGCTTATTTCAGGTGATATTTCTCCACATATTTTACATACATCAATAAAGAAGCTTTGTCCCGTTCCTGATGTCATGGTTTTATATGCTTTGTATACATATTAATGATCTTGTAATTGTTAATTTCATGTTATCTTTTATAAGATTATATGATCTAACCTACTAAAATTTAGGATATATATGATGTACAACTAGTTTATGTGCTTTTTTCTTGATTAAGTTACAGGTCTTGAAGCACGTGAAGAATCAGAGGGTTTGCAAACTGCGGGAACAACCTCAACTGTAGGACATATGGGTAAGGACATCTCTCCCTAGTTTACTAGTTTAAGCATTAGGACCTTTAGTTTGAATGCTTCTTGTTGTTGTATGCCTTCCAATATGTTAGGTCCCTCAACCTAGACCTTAGGGTAGTTTTTCCCGCAACACTACTACACCTTTGAGCCTTTAAACCATGCAGAAACAACATTTTTACCTCTACAAACTTGGTTCCAAAAGTGACTGTCCAAAAACGTAGCAACAATGTTAGAAAGGGGGAAAAAGTGTCAAAAAGGAACTTTTTGATTATTTCCTACAAATACATGACTCTAGAAGTCTCCCAAGGTAATTTTTTGGTTACCTACCCATGCATGTTTGAAAATTTGGATTTTGACCTTCTGAGGAAAATCACAACAAATAGTTGTTGCGTTTCTGTAGGATACTTTTTCCTGTGCACAAAAATTTCAAAGTTTTAAAACTGTGTTT
Organism: Pinus albicaulis; assembly: GCA_034641835.2. NCBI lineage: Eukaryota > Viridiplantae > Streptophyta > Pinopsida > Pinales > Pinaceae > Pinus > Pinus albicaulis. The sequence continues at coordinate 319,988,623 of CM076581.1, read as the reverse complement.
TTTGTGTTTCCTGTGCTATGATTTCTTTTGAGACTGGAAAGATGATTCCTGCTATAGGGGCCTGATTCTTCTTGAATTTTGGTGGCAAAAAGGCTAGTTAAACTCATGATGGTGACCAAACTCTTACACTCTTTGACAAAATACGAGGCAACTTGTTTGGTCAAATAACTTCTTGATGAAATCTGATGATATGACCTCTTGCATATGAGTTGGCTGATACCTGGAGATCTCACCTCCTTTATACTTCTTCCTTTCATTGGTCTTCACCTTGTTTATGGCTTCAATTTTAATATAAAACCATAATTTCAAACAAGAAAGGGCAAGGGATTTGATCTGCAAAATAGAGCTAAAAGCACAACAACTTGAGGGAATGGAATGAAGGGAAAGTGGGGTAGGAAATTTTTTGAGAAAATTATGGGGGTAGGGATAGATTTTAGGAAGATAATGAAGGTCTTTTTTCTCCAAAATAGTGAGAACATGGAGGGAAAAAGGTCAAAACACAGACCTAGGGTAAAAGCGCAACAAATTTCTAGGGTTTTTTGGGAAAATAAGGAAATGAATAGATTTGATGAGGGTAATGATGGAGAATGGTTAGTGAAGTATGATGAAGGAGGCATAAGCTTAAAACTAAGGCCTTTAACTCTTGAATGGAGCTATGAACCATGGAAAAGGGAAAGCGGAACAAAAACCCTAGTAACAAAATTTTGACTTAATTTATATGGAAAGAAGGTGCAAGTATGATTGATAGGGTTTGGATGAACATGATTAATCAAAAGACTCATTAAATATGGTGATGAACTACCATGATGAAATGATCTTCATTTTTTGAGTGGGAGTAGCAATGACACCTATATAGTGACTCATACTCTTTGCCTTATGACTTGGAAAATTTTGCTAGTATAGACCTAAATTTTACTTTTGACCTTGATTGACTTGAAATATTAAAAAATCCTGATCACTATAGAACATAAGACCCTAAAATTGGCTCCAATGGGGAGGGAATCTCCCTAGGAGGTGTCAAGAACATTGTAGATAATTTCACCTTCTCCATTGGGCAATGGAGTCACTACAGCTACAATCTTCAAACTGACTTGAATTAAACTGCAAACTCTACTGGAAATTGACACTGAAAAAAATGCTCAAAATGTTGAGCTTATTCATCACACCTTACCTACTCTAATTTGCTGAAAATATTTTCTCGATCAGATGATATGAAATTTCGAATGTAGTTATGAAAGCAAATAACTGTTTGATTTATTGCTCCTCCTACTTTCCTAAAAGGAAAAGTGTTGTGGTAATGACAACCCCAACTGAAAACTGAATCCAATCTCTGCGTTGGCAAAGAAAACAAACCTGATATCCACTGATGATTTCACTAGATTTGCAAATGGATCTTCCAGAACATAGAGGACCTCTTCGTGTTCTTCAATATCTTTAGGCTCTTTTCTAGAAACTTCATAAATATTTGTAAATGAAAAACCATCAATCTGGTTGTTCAAATATTCATTCTTCTCATCCAAAAGACAAAGTTTTGGATGCTCATGGAAAATTTTATATGCATAAACCACTTCAAGTATATTTGATTCCTCACGTGCTTCCAATGTTTTTGGTTCCTCATGTGCTTCAATAGGAATAATATCAATTTTAATGTCACAAGAATCAAGGAAAACAACTTCTTGTTCATTATTTCCTTGCAAAATTAGATGATCATCTCCATAATATGGTTCACTGCTTAAGTTTTCTGTACATGCAATTTCAAAATTATGACTTGGACCAATTTCTTCCTCACTGTTAGGATGCATATCTGTTTCATGTTCAAGCAAAGACGAAGTTGATGTGTGCTGTGAATGATCCTTTGTATCAAGGAAAGTAATCTTTGTCATTTTCTGTTGGGAAGAAAATTCATAAAGGGCCTTTATGATCTCATAGTCCAGACACTCTTCATCACCAAAAGCCTCTTCAAGGTATTGAATGAAAATTTCAGAGGATTCACAACAATCTCTGAACAACAAGAATGAATGATGAGATTTTCCATAAAGCTCAAAGAATGTTGTGTGGAAATATTTAAGAGAGAATAAGCTACCTGGCTTCAACCCTTCATACCATGATATTTCTATCCCTTCCAGAGTAGCTATAAATATTTTCATCAAACAATCCCCATGAAACCTAATCTAAAGCTTATGTATATGCAAATGAAGTTTTATTAGATGCAGACTAACCTCATCCTTGTTTCCATCTATGAATTGGGCAGATAAGTTTGCCAATCTATGCAAGGCATTCAATTTGGAAAAACAAGAATGGGAGCACGATTCATAGGGGCATACATTTAGCAATTGAAGCCATCTTGAGAACAATAGATGGACTAAGGAATCCTTTAGGCTACCGATTCTTCTGCCAATGGAATCACCAATAAAACCTTGATTTATGGATCCTGCTTCTAGTGGAGTCTTTGAATCAGGTTGGAGTTGCCAGGTGAATGATTTTAGCCTTCATGTGTCTGATCACTGTCCACCATCAACAATCAGATATCCAACTTGAACAATCTTTCTCGGAGAATATTAACTTTCGTTTCGATCCCCGACAATGATGCAAAATTTTTTTCCCTCCTTAGTTTCCCAAGGTTGAGAAAGGAAACCAAAGAGGTAACCAAATACCAACTTTTGAATTGGTATCTAGCCCTACCAAATTAGAGAGGGATCTCTCAAAATCAACCTCACAACCAATGGAAGTGACTAGAGAATATTAGGGTTTTAGGCTAGTGATCCAGGAGGATCTTGCATCAGTTCAAATCGATAGTGAAGTCCAGTTCATCTTCAGTTTCTCCAGTGTTCTACATGAAAGAGGAAGTCTTCAGTTTCTTCAGTCATGGTTAAATGTTCATGGTGTAAGGAAATGACAAGTGATTTCATGGTGTGGAAAATTGTATGTAAAATGTTTCAAAAACCTAATCTAAGGTCATGATATAATGTGATGGAGCTAAGTAGCTAAACTACATGGTATAAAGACTTAAGAACATAAACCTAAGCTATAAACCATATAAAGTAAATGAAATTTAGTGTTTAAAACTTGTTTAAACCCATTTCAGAACTATATGTAATAATCTATGGTAATAAGACCATATTATAAAACGTATACTCTAAAAATAGTCAAATCGCAAGCATATTAACCGCATGGAGGACTTAACCGCAATTGCAGAAATGTGAACGCAGTCAGGGTTTAACCATCAGAGCTTGATCGCAATAGTTAGATATGACCACCATGCAGTTTGGAAGACCACAACTGCCAGGGCTTAAGACAGTTGTCACATGGCAGCTAGTGTGCCGGAACAGCCGGGCCAGACCACCAATGTGGTAGCCAACGGTTAGCCCACCCACAAGTCACAAGGAAGTTTTTCAAACCTTCGCCGATAGCCAAGATTGCCAGGGTTATTTTTATCTTATGGTTTATATTTGGGTTTTTTTTAAATAGGCGCTATGATTGAAGTTATCCACCATGTCACCTAATCCCTAAGGTGTCACAATTTTACATGACCGAGAGCAATCACATTAATTTGCATTCAACCATGTGCCATTTATGGTTCAATGAGTTTGATATTGAACCTATTTAAACTTCACCATTGCTCATGAGTGGGAAAAATATTGTTTTTGGAGGCTTTCATTCAAATTCTATAAGAGAGAGGTAGACTTTATTTTAGGTGTAACTTGGTCGTCCGGATGCAGAATTGGCAATTAAGATAGGCGTTGGAAAGCTAGGAGAGAGAGATTTCTGTTGACAGAGACCAGAGGTGCCTATGAGCACATTCATTCTAGTGTATTTATGTTTAAATACTTCCTTGGATCAATCCTTAATAAAACGTACGCCCATCTTGAAAGCGGACCCAGAGATGTAGTCCACCAGGGACGAACTTCGTAATCAATGTTTGTTGTCTTCTATCTCTGTTCTTTGCTGCAAATTAATGTTTAATTGTGCATATTAAGTTCTAGATTAAGTCGTAAAATCAATTGTTTTCCTTCAGTCTTCCACACTAAGCGATCAAGTTAACAATCAGTTCACTGTTGGCAAATATTTAGTTCTACTTCAATATTATTTTAGATCTATTTTAGATCATATATTTTGGTATCAGAGTAGGTTTTGTTGTAGGATTTTTTCCAGTGAATGTTAACCAGGTTTAGGCTATGACGTGGAGAAGGAACACTTGAGGAAATAGACCTAGAAGTAGGAAAGCAGAAAGTTGCTCAACAATCGATAATGGGAGGATCTGATATAGGTGAAAATCCTGAAGTGAAGGTAATGGGGGAAGAACAAGTTCAGAAAATTTTCTTGAACATGCAACGGATGTTGGGATAACTCTATGAATATAAGAAGGCGAGAGATGAAACTTCTTCTTCATAGGCAACAAATAAGGAAAAGGGAAAAGGAAAAGCTGATAAACCTCCTTCTCCTCCATCATCTTCATCACCATCTTCTTCTTCTTCTAGTTCAGATTCTGAAATAGAAAAGAAATCTCAGAAATAATCTCTTTTGAAACTTGATGTAAAATTTGAACTACCTATTTATGATGGCAAAATGAATCCCAAGAAGTTAGATAACTGGATTAAACAGTTAGAAGTGTATTATATAATTCAGAACATTTTTTATGAAAGAACAAAATCTCCGTTAGCTACACTTAGAATGGGGGGAACAAATTTAATCTAGTGGGAAAGTAAAACTCAAGTAGATTTAGAGCGGAAAGGTAAAGTCATCTCTTCATGGTCTAATTTTTAAAAGCTCTCAGAAAATAATTCTATCCTTTGGGATACATGCAACAAGTTGTAATTGATTGGTAGCATTTGAGGAAAGGTAAAGGGCAGAATGCTTAGGAGTTTATTCAGGAGTTCAGGAAGAAAGCTTTGGCACTTGGTATTCCATTGGATACACGTGCAACTTTATTAAAGTACATTGGCAGTTTACATTCTTATTTACAACATACGTTATTTATGTTTAATCCCACTGACTTTGATGAAGTGTGTGTTCAAGCCATACATATTGAATCAGGTGGAAAATAATTCAAGTTTTCACAGAAAGCATCCAAAAAGTTGGAAGTCAAGGATTCCAAAGACAATAAGAGGAAGAGTCTTTTGAAGGGAAAGAAAACAATGACAACTCAGAAGGAAGGAGGAAGACCTACTTGTACTCACTGCCAGAGGATCAGACATGATGAAGCCAGCTTTTGGAAACTTCACCAAGAACTGAGAACAAAGAAGCTGTAGAAAAAGAAAGGTGAAAAAAAGGCTAATACAATAATCCAACAAGATTTTGGCTTCGAATCATGTGATGAAAGGAAAATAACCGCAATGGTTTTGAAAGGTAAAAGCTCTGACGCTAGTTCAAGTTCTAGTAGTTTTGCATCTTCTTCAAACATAAATCATCTGGATGAGAATAAAAGAGTTGAATTATTTCACATGGGTAACTTATAAGCACACAAAAATAGATATATTGTTTGACAGTGGATCACAGGAAAATTTAATATCTAAAGAATTAGTTAAGAAATTGGGTTTGGAGACACAAAATCATAGACCATACCCATTAGGTTGGATAAAATAAAAGACTCAGATTAATGTCACAAAGTAGTGTCATTTAAATTTTTCGCTCACAACTAATTACATTGATGAAGTGGATTTAGATGTGATTCCATTAGAAATATGTGGAGTAGTGCTAGGAAGTCCTTACCTCTATGATTGCGATGCTGTGTTTCATAGGAAAGAAAATAAATATCATATTAAGAAAGGTGGGATTGAATACATTTTCAGGGCACATAAAATCGAAACACACTTGGATTTAGTTACTACAAATTAGATGAGGAGAATAATAAGTTCAAGTAAAAGATATGTACTCATGGATGTAAAGAACAACATAAGGATAAACACGATGTTTTTTTCAGGTTGTGAATCTCAGTTTAAATATAGTTTGGTTAAAGTGGTAGATTCTTTTCAAAGTATATTTAAAGAACCAAAACATCTACCTCCTAAACGACAAATACAACATGAGATACAATTAATGTCTGATGCCCCTCTTCCTAATGTTGGAATGTATTGCATGTCAGTCATAGAGAATGAAGAAATAAAGAAACAAATCGAAGAGATGGCTGAAAAAGGCTTCATTCAACCCAGTTCATCTCCATGTGGTTCACCCATAATTTTGGTTCCTAAGAAAGATGGGACATGGAGAATGTGTGTTGACTTTAGGGCCTTAAAATGTTTTTCAAGAATGGGTATCCTTTTCCTAGGATAGATGATTTACTTGACCAGTTGAAAAATGCTGTCTTTTTCACTAAGTTGGATTTGCGTAGTGGGTATCATCAAATTCACATTGCAGAAAATGACATCTGGAAAACTACATTTAAAACTAGGCAGGGACTATTTGAATGGTTAGTGATGCTTTTTGGTTTGTGTAATGCTCCAGCAAATTTCATGCGGGTTATGAATGATGTATTCTATCCATACATTGATAAATTTGTCATAATCTACTTGGATGATATCTTTATTTTCAGTTCCAGTATGGAAGAGCATGTTAGGCATGTTAAACAGGTCTTCAAAGCGTTGCAAAGGGAAAAATTGTACCTTAAGCTGTCCAAATGTGAGTTTGGGAAAACTTCATTGATGTATCTTGGTTACATAATTGGAGGTGGTCATTTGAAAATAGATCCAACTAAAATCAATGTGATTGTTAAGTGGCCAAGACCACAGAATGTGACTAAAGTTAGGAGTTTTCTAAGTGCAGTTCAATATTGGAGAAAATTCATTTCTTATTTTTCTTTGATTGCATCACTGTTACATGCATTAAAAGGTTCTAAATTTTCCTTTCAGTGGGGAGGGAAACAACAAAAATATTTTGATACACTTAAGAAAAAAATTGTTAGAGCTCCAATATTAGCTTTACCAGATCTTAAATAGCCATTTGACATTGAAATAAATGCTAGTGGTTGTACAATGGGTGCAGTTTTACTTCAAAAAGGGAAACCTATTTTTTTTCATTCATAAAATTTTTCTAAGGCAGTTGCAAATTATCCGACATATGATAAAGAATTGTTTGCTTTGGTCGAAAGTGTTAAGAAATGGAAACACTACTTAATGGGCAAGGAAACAATGATTCACATAGATCATCAACCACTTCAATACCTTTATTCTCAGACTAAGTTGCAAAAATCTCGCCATTATAGATGGATGGGATTTCTTCATCAATTTCACTTATTAATTAAGTACAAGAAAGGTGTAACAAACAAAATAGCTGATATGTTGTCTAGACCATCTTTGAATGCTTCAGTAGTGCTACAGAATAGTTATTTAAAACATGAAAGTTATTTAGACAATATAGTACATTTTCTGATTTCAAAGATATTTATGAATCACTAACTCATGGTACTCAGGTGGAAGAATTCAATTTTCATGTTCATGACAGGTTGTTATATCATCTAGGTAAGTTGTTCATACCACAGAAAAAAATATTGCATGTTATTCGGGAAGCACATTCTTCTCGCATTTCAGGACATTTTTGCGTAAGCAAGACAATGGCGCAAATTCAAAAGTATTGCTTCTGGAATCACACGTATGAAACACTTGTTAATTACATTAAAGGATGTGTTATGTGTTCGACAAGCAAGCCAAGTAATCAAAAGATTGGTTTGTATATTCCCCTTCCAGTTCCTTCGCAACCATGGGACAACATATCCATGGAATTTGTTGGAGGACTTACTATGTCCAGGAGAGGGCATGATTACATGTATGTCATGGTTGATAATTTCAGAAATATGTGCATTCTTGTTCCATGCAAAAAGAAAGTGACTGTTGAACATACTGCACAAATGTTCTTTAAACATGTATGGGTTCATTTTGGGTTACCTAATTCCATCATTTCCGACCGAGACACTCGCTTTGTAGGAGAGTTTTGGTCCAATTTATGGGGACTCATGGACACAAAGATGAGTTAGAGCACAAATTTTCATCCACAGACCAACAGACAAACATAAGTGGTGAATAGGACAGTGATACATATTCTTCGAGGTGACCGCATCAAACATCCTAAGTTGTAGGATGAATCTTTACCTTATGTGCAACATGCTTACAATCGAGCCAGCATGTGGATGGAGATAGGAAGAGTGAGGGAGCTGTACCCTCACTTGATATCTTCTTAAATCAAAATTTTTTTGGTCCAAAATCTTTCAAGTGGAGAGGATTGATCTAGGAGGATCTTGCATGAGCTCAGATTGATAGTATCGTCTTCAGTTTTCCAGTGTTCCGGATGAAATAATCTTCAATTGGTTCGAATTTGGTGCATGGTACAAGTTAATTCATGGTTAAGAAATTATGAGTTCAAGGTGTATATTAGCCTAAGTGGTGTAATGTTGAAAGCTTAAGAGGTGTAATGTGCTTTCGGACCATGTTGAAACCTATGTAACTATGGTGCTAATCCTAAGTCCTAGCGCAAATGGTGTTGTTTTAAACTATGCCAAAACTAGGTTATAAAACCCTTTCAGACTATGGTTATATAATTTGTAATAAAACCCATATTGAAAAATAGTTAACCGCAGGAATTAACTGTAGTGGAGGTTAACCATTGGGAAATACATGTGAACAACAAAATGTTTACTGTGTAGTTGAATTTTAACGCGCTGACCATTGGGAAGACCACACGTGGTTTTGTAAAGATGTCACATGGAGGAGTCAACACATAGTTACATCGACCACCTGAAATCGCCGGTCACGCCACCGTTAGCCTGACTGTCGGGGTTAATGTTATCCAAAGTTTTATTTTGAGGTTTTAATTGTTATAAGCGCTATGTAATTTTAACACCATGTAAACCTTATCATAAGGTGTTACACTTTCATAAGACCAAGAGGTATGTTTCCACGTAATCACATTTAATTCACTCAACCATATGCTATGTTTAGCCCAAGGGGATCGACCTGAACCTGGTCTGTAACTATAAATTTCACCTTTGTACCATGATGTGAGGAGGAGTGATTTTGAAGGCTTGTGTTCATACTTCTGAAGAGAGAGGAAATTTTGCTTTCAGTGTATCTTGTTGTCCAAAGGAAAAATTGGGAACCACGATAGGCGTTGGGAAGCTAGGAGAGAGAGCTTTTTGTTGACAGAGACCAGAGGTGCCTGTGAGCATGTTCAGTTTGGTGAATTTATGTGTAAAGCATTCCTTTGATCAATCCTTAATAAAACATACACCTATCTTGAAAGCAGACCCAAAGATGTAGTCCACCAGGGATGAACTCTGTAATCAATGTTTACTGTCTTCTATATCTGTTCTTTGCTGCAAATTCATGTTTAAATGCACTTCTTAAGTTATGGATTAAGTCGTAAAATCATTTTATTTCCTTCAATATTTCACACTAAGAGATCAAGTTAACAATCAATTCACTATTGGAAAATATTCAGTTCTACTTTAGTATTATTTCAGATCAACTAGTTATCAGTTCAATAGGGTTCTGATTAGGGTTTGCTGAATAAGAAGCACCAGTTTTAGGAATTAGGATAAATAGGTCAAAAGATCAGCTGTAGTCATTAATTGAGGCAAGATAGATGTAATCAGAAACACAAATGGGTTTATCATTGTAGTATGGTAATGAGGAAATCATATGAAAGAGAGTAAGTGAGCATAGATGCATGAATTCACTTATCTGGAAGGAAAAAAATTAAATTATAATCTCAAACAAAACATAGCATTTAGACAATGATTTATGTTTAAAATTAAGAGATTAAACATAAGGAGAAATATGGATAGCTGCTAGAAACATATTGTTTTAGTGTGTTTGGTGCACGTATGTACGAAATCACACCAACTTGAGGGGTGTAGTTTACCCACTTAAGTTATTGGTCACAGGCAGAAAAAAGAAGTGGAGTCAAGCAAGTTAGTGGAACAAGCTAGAATCATAAGCATACTAGATAGAGAAATAGCATGCAAATATAAGCTAAAACTAAACTAAAAGTAAAACAAATAAACAAAATCTTTGAATAGAGTCAAACAGCTACAATAATCCAAATGGTTGCTCTTCTACCCCTCTTATTGAGTGCTGGTAGGAAATGAGGACGAAAATTTAACCCTCTTGCCAAAGGCCCCCTAGAACATGGGTTCTAAGTCCCAATGCAAGGATGTTCTTACTTCCAAGCTTGCCTTAGTGAAAAGTATCCCTCTCTCTATTTTGGTGGACTGAACTTGTTGGATGGCCAACAATTGAGTCTCCTCTATCTTAAACTCCAGATCACACACTGTTGGTATTGCTTGGGAAATTCTGGCCAGCAGAACAATGTGTTCTCAAGTTATTCATCTCATGGTGGCCTTATATAGGATAATTCAAATCCTCCTTCCCTCTCTTGGTACATTGGGGATGGTGACCCAAGAGAGGGGGATGATTCCTTTGTGTGCCAAAAATATTCCATTGTGTGCTCACTTGATGTCTAAGGAGGCTTTGGTGGCTGTCCTTAGGTGGCTTCAAGTGAGGAATCACTATCCTGGAGTGTGCTTTTTGTGGTCCTGGAAAGTAACTTTCACCACTCCCAGGATTGCACACATTTTGGGTCATAAGGCATGCAAAGGCGCTCTTCACGAAGGATTATGCCCACAAAAGCATTTATGACTTGCTCAAATTTGATTTTTCCTCAGACCTTAGAGATTTTTAAATACTTTCTAGATTCTCTAATGCCTTTCAGCCCTGTAAATCCTTCTACTTGACATTAATTAATGTCGTCTTCTACTTGTACAATTTTCCAGTGTTAACAGTTGCCCCCTAATGTGTGAGGTCTAGGAAGAACTGTGTAGCCGAAATACATTATAGTTTCTTTTCTGTATATTGCGCGTAGAGAGAGAGAGAGACCTGCGTGAAGCTCAGAATTGGAAACATCGTGCACTAGTTCAAAGAATGACCATGTCCTATGAGACCCCTGTAAGAAAATATAATACAATATATACAAAAATTTTCTACAAGGCGGGCATGTCCCATGCTCGTGATGCTGTGGCTAGTTAAACAAATATATTTGACAGATACAGGTTCTGTCTGTGTCACTAATATGGTAGTGATCTAGTGGTTGCTGACGATGACTGCTGACGCCCTCTGGGGCATTTTTTATTTGAAAATAGGTAGAATGTTGTACCCATATGTGTAAAATTGGTATGGCATATAGGTGCACATTGTACGCATAGGTGCTGGCTGGGACCTTCCCATGTAAGCATTGCTGAAAGAGATGCTTATGAAGGCATGGGTCTTCGGCGAATTTGATCAAATTGAAATGGTTGTAAGGTAAGATACCATCTTGACATGAAATATTTTGTTGTAGTCGAATGTCAGGAGGATTGATGACATCTATGGGCAATGATGTCTCCCACAGTGCCACCCGAGAATTCCCCTTTTATGGAGAGGGGTGATCCAAGGTACCACTTCCTTTTTGGAAAATAGGTGTTGAAGTCGACAAAAAAGAAGCCTCAACTGAATGAGGGGTCACTGACCTGAAGGGTCAGGGACCTAGATGTGATGGGTTTAACATAGGCATGTTGGCGAGGGGTGACTGAAAACTGATGATGGGGGTTCAGTGGCCCAAGGTCTGAGTGTACTAAACAACTTGGCGGCAGTCATAGTTATTTCTGATGGGGAAATCCTTGATGTCGGTAGGACTTCCAAGGCCTGGGTAAAGAATGGCTATGAGTGTAATGGTTGCTTATGTGTGGGGGTGTGATACTCCGACAAAGGGTGTTCAGGGATTGCTTCCATGGGAGAAAAGATGAATGAGAGGGTGGGGGACGTAGTGCATCATTTTTGGTCTTTGTACACTTACCAAAAGAATAAAATAATGGGGTTTGGTTTGTACAAAAAAAGAGATGGGTGCCCCAAAACATGAAAGTATTCGCTCACTGATGTTGTGAGGAAGGCGTTTTGCTGAGGGTGGGGGCCCCATTGATTGGTATCATGTGTGGGATTGATAAGAAAATGAAAAAGTATCGCAGATGGGATTATGTTGGTGGATGTATGGTGGGCCAAATGCGAGGCAACAATGGTGCGCTTTTGATCTGCTTATACAACCTGGTCGTCCGGGAAGGGGGTTTTAGTTTGTATGGTAAAAATTAACCTTTATGCATGGTGGATGGATGGGCATCAGGTGCTTCCCGGACTAAAGTGGTATGGCCATGGCGTCACTTTTGCTGTGATATATGGTCTATAGTGGGTGACGAGCGCCATGGGGGGGAGGCTCTACCGACCAACGAGGATGTTTATCATGTGCAGGGTGAGGTGATGATAAGCACGGTCGGATATGTGGAAACTATGGTTGATTTTTGATGGAGAAATGATGTCAGGAAATGCAAAGTTTACTGGGACTCTATCATGCTAGGGGTAGAATGATACCTGCTCTAAAACTTTCAGTAGATGGAGTTGTGAATGGTTTGCAAGCTTTTCCTGCAAAAAAAACTACCTCAAGTGAAAGCATCTTCTTTATCAAATACTATTGAAATTCATGAGATTTAAAAAACAAGATGAGAGAGGGCATACTTGCCGGCACTGAAAAATTATTTTTTTGAGACTGCGACTGTGTGGAATCACCTCTGTTCGTTATGGAGTGATGATCACGGTGTAACTTACTATTCAGAGAATGGACCTTCTGATCTCTCGTTATGGTCCTCCAAAGTTTTTTGAAAAGGGCGATATATAGGTGAATATGGCCCTAATTTAATTCATTTGTACTTGTTGAGTTCTTGAGAGGTCAGAAGCTTCTGCATAGCAGTTCTTGCCGTTGCGGTCAGCCTGAGCACCAGGGATTAGAGATATCATGCCCAGGTAATCTCCATGACGTCCTGCACTTTAATTTTTTTCAGTTTGATGGTGCTGGGGTCCGTACAGACTTGGTTTGTATAGATTCTGAGTGTTTTTTGCTATAGATTGCATGGGAGATCAAGGCAAAAGCGCGCCCTCTGTGCGCATTTTCAGGGGATAAGCGAGCTTTAAGCGCTCTATTCCCCTTCTTTGGCTCGCCATAATCATTCTTGTAGAAAATACAGGTGCGCCCTAACCACGTCTTTCTGAGGGATATGTGCGCAAAAGGCCAAGGCAAGAAATTTTTTGAGTTTTTCCTATTTTTGATGTTTTTTCTGTTGTTGATGGGTACCTATTTGAATTACAGGTTGTTATGGAGGGAGCAGGATTGGCCTGAGCTCCAAAATGCATTGGATCTGATGCTGGGGCGCACTGTCAGCTGGCACAATGGGGGCTCCTGAAGTTTATGGAGAAGGAGCTTCTTCGGTTACAAGACCGATTGCTTCGTTACTTGATCCGACATTGGCGCAGGAGGCGCAACATGTTTGTGTTGCGTTGGATGAACCTGGTCATCCATACTGAGATAGATGTATATTTTCTGACCGAGTTACTGCCTCATGGTGAGGCGCTGAGGTATCCACTCCCTTCCAGGAGGGTGGATTTGGAGAGGTTTCATAGACGTCATTGTGGTGGGGCACCTCTTACGGAGGGGTGCATCAACATTGCATCAGTGACATATCTGGAAAAGCGATGTCACTCTAGCGGTGATTGTGTGAAATGCAGGGTCATCGGCTCCACATTGGGCATCAGGCCCATAGGTTGGAGTCTATGTTGGTTGAGGTCGAGGCACTTCTATGATTTTTCTCATTTTTTCTATGACGGGATGGTGAAGCAGCTTAATAAGGTCCACAGTGGATTGAAGTTGTTTGCGTATGCCAACATTTTGTGCAAAATTTTGTACAAGAGGGTAGTGCTGCTGAGACCAGTGGTGGAAGTGCCTCCTGGGGGGCCACGAGAGCCTCGTATGAGGAGGTGGGATTCAGTGATTCCGCGAGGGGGTGGGGGCATGGTGGGGCATTACTGGAATGCCACGACAGAGGCTTGGTTCGAGGTGAACCCCTAGATGTTCTTGCCATTTCCATATGCGGGGATGGACTTTCGGGGGGATCCATATATGGTTCTCCCTCCTAGTTATGCTTGTGGGCCAGCATGTACATTTTTTTATGTTTTCTGCATTAATTTGAGTATATATGTTCTTATGTGTTTTGATGGTGATACTAACATAGTTTTGGTTACTCTTTGCAGATGTGGCGGAGAAGGCTTGCATTGCGGAAATGACTGCTCAGGTGTCAGTTTTAGAGGATGCTTGGGGTTGAGTGGATTTATAGACCCATGGAATGCCTTCTCGGGGTTTTATGGATGATCTCAAGGAGGTATGGCTAGAGACAGTGATGGCCCGGGAGCGAGACTATCGACCTATTTTACGTTGAGTGGCAGTCTCAGTTGTGACGACAGCTCTGATGGTGGTGCCGAGAGCAGTTGTGGGTCTAGGTGCCCCTCCTAAGGGGGCACCGCCCTAGAGTATACTTGTACAAGGGGGAAGCACCCATTATGAGGATTCTTCCCCTATTTTTGATGACTTATGTGTATCTTTGGGCTGGTCGATGGGTTAGCAACAATATTTTTTTTACTCAGACACAAAAATCATGATATATCTATATATATATATATATATATATATATATATATATATATATATATATATATATATATATATATGAGAGATATATTTTGCGGCTATACATTTTGTGTCAGCTGTTTCGGTTTATGGATGATACTATGCTGATGGATATCTATATTTTTTGGTTTTTTATGTATGATAGTTTATCCGAGATACATTCCAGTTTAGGATATCGTTGGCTATGTGATGAGTTGCTTGGTTTTGACTCCTTGGTACATGTGTAAATGTAATATAGTCAAATTGTCTGCTTAATATTTTTGCACGCAAATATTTTCTAAATAGATGTGTATCTATTGTCTCAAATGTTTGGTTTAACAGTGACACTACTAACTGGGAATTGAGGTAGACATGCATATGGTATATGCCCTGATGGAGGGCGTCGAACATAAGTCCGATGATGGCATCATATTCTGCCTGATTGTTTGTTGTTGAACCGATACACACATCATTTGAGCAGAGTGGTGATCGGTTAGGGTGGTAGATGACCCAGGAAGCTGCGGCTAAAATTTGAGACCATCTTGATGCTCCATAAGCAAATCCGAAATAAGGGTCTGGTTGATGATCCATGGTGGCACTTTGAGCATGCTTAATAAGTCTTTTGATCAAAAAATTTCGGTGGTTGGGTTTGTGTATGTTCACTCTAGGGAAGGGCCATCTTGGCCTTTATGGGTAGAATTTCTTGAGGTAAAGGCTATTGACGGGGTTGTTGAGGCATGTCTCGTCCGGTTCCGTCAAGATGTATGCCCCATATAATAGGAAATGTTTGATGATGTAGGGTCCTTTCCACAAGGTTTCGAACTTTCTTGTCCCTAGGGCTTCTTTTGAGACATCATAGAGGAGGACTAGTTCTCCCTCGGTGAATGAGCGAGGGTTGATGTGGCAGTTGAATGACGCTTTTGCCCATTTCTTGTGGGCCTCATTGGTTGCAGCGACTGTTTTCTTCTTTCATCAATGAGCTCTAGTTGTACCAGGCTCTGTTCTAGAGGCTGGGTATCATCAAGGAGTTCAATAACAACATGCAAATTTGGGATCTTATGGAAATCAATGCAAAAGTGCAAGCTACATTGATCTTTTGTGATAGGAATAAGGTGGAAATCCTGGGACATGGGTGCGGTTACAATCCTATTTATGATATGAGATGATACAAGTTTTATATGGTGAATCGTGTCGTCAGAGTTCAGTGGGGGAAGAACCTCTGTGATGGGATTTTGCATAAGAGCAAGGTTGGGTTCCTCGCTAGGATGGTGAATTTCCTGTGGGTGGAAATTTTTCCTGCTGCAGAGGTGCCCGAATTTTTCCATTAGCGGGCATGCCTCTGGTAAGTGATTTTGGTTAGTGCAGATAGTGCATGGTATCATTGTACCAACGGAGTAGATTGTATGGGAATCAGCACTACTTGACGTCCTTGATGTGGATGCTTGGGAAGGATCTGTTGTAGAAGAGGTGGTCTTTTGATTCCACTTCCATGTTGTTGGCTTAGGTGTGTTTGACTCTTTGGGGGAGTGTAGAATTATCGCTGTTTTTACCACTCTTAGCTTGGGGAGGTGCCCACATTTAATCGTATGGTGAAAGTGTGAACAAATCCGGTAGTAGGTATGCGTGATATTCTCTTGGTTAGAGAGAAGTTTCTGAGGGAGAGAAGAGACTATGCGGAAACTATTTGCAAGGAGATTTAGTTCTCTGCAGTAATTGACCCGGTGGTCATTCAGGTCACATAGTCTGCATGTTATCCTAGGCTTAGCATGGGTCATGCTTGGTTGGTGTGTTGTCCTAGATTTCCCATCACGCTCGTGTGGGTGTGGGGTTGCTGACCTGGAGGTGGTGTATATTTTATACCACTCACGGAGGTCGTCCTCTTTCTTTGCTATGGTATGAATCATATCAATGTTAGGGCGAAATCAAGGGATATAGGTACAACGCTGTTCATAGTTATTGCCTTGAAATATTAGGCAAAGTAGCCTAGATATGGGGGTCCTGTTGTGCTCAGTTTGTGGTCTGGTAGGGAACCAATGTCGTAACTCTGCTAAATCAGGGCAAGTGGCGACCACATGATTGGGTGTTTTACATAACACGCATGTTGGTATTTTCTGTAGAGAGTGGTTTGGGATGACGAGGTTTCTCTGGATTGGTTGATTTTTAGCTGACAAGAACACGATGGATCTGCTCGTCACATCCTCTTGGGTTGTGGAGTTTTCCATTGATTTCGTGTCCATGTCATCTTCTTGGGAGAGGCAGACTATGGCTAAGTGCAAACTAGCAAGGGATAGCCGGAATCGAGGGATATAGTGACAATTCTCTAGAAGGTGATTGTCCGCACACAAAGGACATGTGAATTATGTTGCCCTCAATTCAACGTAGTAGACCCATTCTATAAGATACAATCTATGGATGAGTTCTAGGGCTGTGCATTCTTCGAGGAAGTGACCACGTTCATTGCACAATGTGCAACTTATAACAGGAGGGGGTATGACTGGGGGTCTTTTTGGTGCCCTTCGATCTTCCTATAGGTACGGGGTGGTACAAGGTTCATTTCCAGATGCCTAGGTGGAGGGATCCTCTTGATAGGATCACTCGATGGCGTGTAAGGCATCCCTATATCGCGAGATCTCTTGGAAATGATGGGTATAGTGCCCACAGTTGCTACGGATAGTGCACGCATGATTGGTACACAATGCTTTGCCTTTACCTTTGGTGGTAGGCTCCTTTTTATGGGAACATGGCGTCGTGATGTATGTCTTAGAGCCAAGGAGTGGTTTTAATTCATCCAGATCTGGGCATATATGGGTAGAGTGACCTGTTACGTCTAATATGGTGAAAACTAGTGATTCCCATTATATGGTGGGAGTCTCCATCTTCTTTCCTCTTCTCTCGGTTTTCTTAATCATAATCACCAGTTTTCAATGGAAATTTCCTTTACAGCGGTGGTTTCGACCGTTTCTTGGATGGGCGGGGCCTCCTCGGGACTGAGGGGCTTCAACCCTATGATAGTGATGTGAGTGGCTCCTGTTCCTGTAGGGGGAAGGAGGTACCAAACTGGTATTTCCAATGATATTTTTGGTAACATGAGTGTTTCAAAAAGCTGTTGGGAGACAAAACAAACTCGGGGGTAGAGGAAAGGGGTTTGGGAAGTGGCGTAGGCTAGAGAGGCTGTCGTGGGTGATGACTCAGTGCCATTATTGCTCGTGTCTATGTCTTGAATAGCTTCGGCGCTTGATGTAGACATCATGCACATCGGAGCCCCTGTGGCATTAGGTGATGACTCAGGGACAATGGGGGGATATCCTAGGAATGATCCTAGAATGAATGATGGTTTGAACTTCTTGGGGCCATATTATTGGTACCGTGAAAGCGCATCCGAGGATGTATATACATAGGGTAGAATTAAATCAGTGTTTGTTAAGGGTTGCTTCTCGATATGTGTCAATTGGTCCATAGTAATGATGCGGTCCTCATTGGGGAACATCATAATGCGGAAGATGAAGAAGGCTATGGCTAACATGGCATACATATAACTCCACCCAGGGAGTATATTATAATCCAAGTGAGCATCCAAGACTTCAATGTCTATGTGGACCATATTTCTGGCTAAGCAGATCAAGAAATTTTGGTAGCAGTCGACGGGGGTCGAAGGACAACCATTGTATGCTCTAAGCATGATGACTGAGGGTTTCAGTTTGGGAGACCCTAATTTCTGCCAAATGTTTTTTGACATGATGCATATGAATGCACCCTTGTCAATGACACATCGGTGAATTGTGATATTATGAAACGACACTGGTATCTGGAAGGCGACCATGGAAGGAAGCCTGGGGGTGGATTTGTCTAAGTCAAAATCCATTAGGCATGTATCGGCAGAGTCGATAGTGCCTAACGCAGAAAGTAAGGCTTTTCGTTGTTTTGGGCATGACTGCAATACTTCCAAAGTTGACATAGCAGTGGGAGATTGTGCTAAATCATCCACGATACTATAATTATGGGCCTCTTTGGAGTAGTTTCTTGCTTGCTTATTGGGTCCCTTCTCCATGTTTGGCAATGGTTCGATAGGAATCTTTGAAATGGTCAAAGGTGTAGTCGGTGCACTGGTACTTTCCCTTGACACATTGGTGTTTGGTGGGGTGTTGTAATTGCGATTTTGTGTTTGGAAGAACAACCCTTCGCCATTCATGTAGATTGTGTGGTTACTTTTCCTGGAGTTGTTTGGATTTTTTTGCTGAGTGCTTACCATCCCTTGATGGGGGAAAGGATCCTGAATCACAGCTAGTTGCTAGGAAGATTGTCCTTGTCCTTGGTTACTCTGTAGCTTCTTCACCTCAAGGATATCAAGAAAGTGGTGAGTATAATGGCTGTACTCACCACATATCGAACAAGAATGGTTTGTTCAGAGAGGTGGCCTTTTGCTCTGTCATTGGGCATTGCTTGGCTCCTGGCTCTGATTCCGATTGGATTTGCCTCCAGCTTGGGATCGTGGCGGGCTTTACTGGTTGTTTCCCCCCTGTCCAGGATTCCCTTTTGGTTTGTTATTTTATTTTTTCTTCACCATGTTAGGAGGGTAGTTCTCCTGGTTATATTGGTGAGGTTTGTTTTGGGAAGGCTGCAAAAAGTTCACCTGTGCATTAGTCTGCGTAGGCGGGTCTTGTGCCGGGGACTGAGTATAACGCGGTCCCTGGTTTTCACCTAGCTATTGGAGGGGAGCTCTTCTGTCAGTGTTTCTCTCTGTGTACTAGGTCCCCTGAGCCAGAGGGTAGGGTCCTCCTTGGTGATACGCTGGCGCCCTATTGGTCAAATTTTGCTGAGGCATATGATGACTTTGAAAACTGGGTTGAGGTACGTTCTGGGTAGAACTATATGTGTAACTGGGGTTTTGACTGCTTCTTCCTAGGTATCGTTGGGTCAATGACCCAATTGGTTTGTCTGCAGATTTTGACGAGCCTGGAAATTATTGATAAGTTTCCAGGTGCGGGGCATTGGGCAGAATATTGTAAATTATTCTGACTGCGTATAAATCAGCTCAAGCTGCTGGGATTTGATGATGGTGTCCTCTTCGGATATGGGAATTTTTTGTGCCACATCATTTGAATGTTGGAAATGTTTTCATTGATGGAAAAGGAGATAACATAGGAAAGAGAGAGAAAAAGAGGCAGCAATATGCAAAGATGGTCGAGCAGCAGCAAAAGAAGCAAAGCAGTAAAAGACCGAGGATGTAGAGACAGAGAAAGGAGGCAGAACCAGAGGAGGCAGAGTCGTGAGATGAAACGGTCGAGCAGTAGAGAATACAGTGCAACAGAGACAGAGAATAGCAGAGACGGAGATAGAGAATAATAGAGACAGAGAATAACAGAGGTGAAACAGCAAGGGCGCAAAACCAAGAAAGGAACCAAAATTACACAAAGAAAACCTATTGGAGTCGGGCGTTCAACATATGGATGCACTGTATATTAATGTTGAGAACGCTAGAGGAAACATGAGCGAAAGAGGAATTTCTTTAACAAGAGTTAAAAATATGAAGACTGGAACCCGGAGTCAAGGGCGGAACCTTGAATGAACAGTGAAACCAGAGTTGTTGAAAACCAGCAGTATCGCGTGCGATTGGGAGTGGCAAGCGGATTTTGCTTTTTGAATGCGATCTACGTCGCTGATGGACACATGTCATTGGGTGGTATTTGGATACCACTTACATCGCGTAATTTCTAAGTGTTAATCCTTAGCCCAAAGAAATACACGATATCAACAGTATCCGTTCGATTGCCAAGACCGGAAGATCTACGGTGATTACACTTGCGCGATGAACAAGGTTAGTGAGGTAAAGCAATGTGGGTCCAAGTCAAGCATTTGTTGAAAATTGAAATATAAACCAAAGTTTAAAGCCGAAATATTATGAGAATTATTCGTTATACAATCAAAGGGCGTTGGTCTTTAAAGTTTGTTGATATATATTATACAAACCATGCTTTGGGACCTACATTTATTTCTGCGGGGGAAAAGAACTATACGAAGTCCTGTGTATTATGTGTATTATAAAATTAATCAATAGGCTAGTGGTAGGTCACAATGCATTGTGGGCTCGCTGGTCAGCTTTAATTCAAAGCCATGGTATAATGTTTGAAATATGACGGAGGAGGTAGTATATGCGAATACAGTATGGAGAGTATGAAATATCGCAAAGGGGTTCAATATAGTATGAGCGCTGTATTAAATAGGGACCAAGATTATAATACAAGACATATAAAACATTGTATATGTGATATAAGTTGCGGTGGGCCCAGTTGAAGTATCACGTTAATTCTTAGTAATTAACCATTGAAGAAAATGTTGAAGGGTTGATATGTTTATATATATTAAATGTGGACCCCGACTATGTTGCAGATTAACGAAGAGGTAACCCAAACTTTAGACAGTGCATTATATCATTATAAACAAGTGTGGGACCCCCTACATAAAATTCCGAGAATCTTAACCCAAGATGGAGGATACATAAGCGCTATTCCGAGAATCTTAACCCAAGCGGAAAAGTTTATATATATGTATAGCACTTTATACACAAAGGACCAAGATTACAATACAAATTAGATGTACTATAGTCTTGTGCATGAGATTAAAAAGACAAAAGGTTCTATTGTTCGAGTTAAAACAAATGAAGAACCACATGGTGGGACCCTCAAGTATCGCATCGGAGAAACTAATGGCAGCGGAACATGTTAACAAAAGTTCTGATAGACACGGACCCGATTCAATTATAAACCGTGAGACCTATATTTGTTTGAATTCCACCTTAAAGCACATTGGAGAAAGTCATCGCATCGGAAGTAAAGTGCAATTGAACAATCTGTTGAATATTGCGATCGCGATGGTGCGATCCAATCGCAACCGTCGGATCATTGAAGAGTGCAACCGTTGGATCTAAAGAAAAATAGAGTGGGGTCTATAGTGACCCATCACATCGGCGTAATGAAGTGAACAGTGATTGATCACATCGGAGGAGAACAGAACATCGGAGCATTCTATTGAAAGCAGCGATTGTGATTATCACATCGGGACTTTCGCAAAGGCGCATCGCATCGGAGCATAAGTAAAGTTCGACGAGTGGGCCCGAAAGGGCATTTTTGTGTATTAAAATGATCTATTATCATTATATCGCCAAAAGTTATTTGAGTTATATAACGCAGCAGTTCATATGTTAAAAACACCTTATTATTATGCCGAGAATTAAATTGCATTATATAAAAAGCGCAGTTACATATATGCAGGAGTTACACAACATCAATGAATAGAAAAGCATACAGAGAAGAAAAAGACAGACACAGTCACAGAAAAGACAAATATGCAGTGATCCAAGAGGCTAAATGAGTTGAGTTGGAGTTTTCATTGTAATTAAATGTAAATGTTTTTTAATTGGTTTATATTGTTTGTGATGCACTGGCAAGTCTCTGTAGGAAATAAAACTCCACTGTAAAATTGAAAGTTGTATAAATTTCTGAAATCTTCTGAATGAGCTAGATAAAGAAGTGAGGAGGCAGAAGGCGAAGGATCAGGGCTATTCACTCTGAATTCCTTGTGGAATACGAAGTGTTATGAGGCAAACTGTATAAATCATACCACATTAATATGCATAGTAAGGTTAGAGAATGCAGAGTATGAAGAATTGAGGCAGAGAAGATAAGAAAAGTAAGAGCAGAAAGAGATGCTACAGAACAGAGCTGATATCTAAGGTAAATCATCAAATATTTTCTTTTGATAAATTGAGGAAGTTGGAGCTTCCCTATCAAGTTGAAGCTTGATAGATGTCAGTTGTAGCTAATTGAGGTTGGAGCCTCTTGTAGGTTGGTGCCTCCAGAAAATCAGTGGTGAGAGGGAGTTGGAGCTTGCCTTTGCATCACAACAATAATAAGATGTGGTTTTCTCCCTTTATGGGTTTCCACTTATATCTGCTGTCTCTGTGTGTGTTGCCTATGTGTTGATATATTCTATCCAATCTGCTAAATGTTTGCTGCTCTCATAATAAGTTTGATGTCACATTAACTTAATACTTGCTGCTACATATTAAGTCAGTCCACATATTAAGTTGGTTATAAAATTAAGTTGTAAATAAGCTTGATGAAAAGTCTAAAAATCTCATGTATGTGTTAAACTGATTCACCCCCCCCTCTCAGTTTAACTAAGGATTCAACAATTGGTATAAGAGCCAGTTCCTTTAGTACCAGTTTAACCACTGAAAGGAGATCCTAGGACCCCAGGATGGCGAGTCAAGAAGGAAGATCAACCAATAAAGCCCCTTTTTTCATTGGTGCTAATTAGACCTTTTGGAAAATCAGAATGAGAACATACATAATGTCTCTAGGAATAGAAGTTTGGGCTGCTGTGGAATTTGGATATGCCCCAAAGGCAACTGACCTAGAGAAAGAAGCTAAACAATAATTTTTAGCCAATGTAAAGGCCATGAATGCAATCTTAAATGGACTATGTGAGGCTAAATTCATCAAAGTAATGCACAACAAGAATTCCAAAGAAATGTGGGATACTCTTGAAAACATCCATGAGGGAAATAAAAAGGTAAAGACAACCAAACTTCAAGTATATAGAGCTTAGTTTGAAAATTTGAAAATGAATGATGATGAAGATATTGGCAGCAGCTTCTTAAGAGTTTCAAAAATTGTTAATAATATGAAAGCTCTTGGAGAAACTATACCAGAATGTGTAATTGTACAAAAGATTCTAAGATCTCTCCCATCCAGCTTTAACCCCAACGTTTCTACCATAGAAGAAATGGCTGATTGGGAAACCTTGACCATGAACCAGTTACTTGGAAATCTAATAGCCTATGAGATGAGACTCCCATAGAAGAATCCAAGTGCGAGGGAGGCAGCTTTTAAAACATAAAAGAAGAAAGAAGAAAAGGAAGACATATGCTCTTGCTCTAATGAAGAAGAGGCTAAATTTGTTAAGAAACTAGATAGAGGCTCAGGTAAATATAAAGGTAAACTTCCATTCAAATGCTTTAACTATGGAAGAGTTGGACACTATGCTGCTAAGTGTCCTCATAAGAAAGCAAGGAATCAGGCTCAAGAATCAGAGAAAACTACATCAAATAACTGGCAGAAAGGAAATAAATTCAGTAGAAAATCTTTCTATGCTCAACAAGACAACAGTGCATCTGAAGACTCAGATGAACCCTCAAGTGAAGAAGGAACCTCTGAATTTTTACTGATGGCCATAGAAGAACTTGAAGGACTCCTTCTAGAAGATGAAGAAGAAGGTGAATTTGACCTTGAGGGGGAGCTAAGAAGTGCCCTGGAGGAGATTGACAGACTCAAATTGAAGTGCAGAAAAAAAAAAGACATTCTCCTCAAGTATGTACGAGAAGAACAGAGTTCATAAGTTCTCATGCAGCTAAAGATAGAGCTTGAAAAAGCTAAGAAGATAGAAGACATGTTACTTAAGCAAATCAAGGATAAAACTCAGGAACAAGAAAAGTTGGAAGAAGAAGTAGTATGTCTCAGGAAGAAATTATAAAATGCTCAAAGAAAAGTGTCTATAAATTCTTCTCAAACAACAAGCTCTGGTAAGTTGAATGAAATCCTGGATGCTAAAATATCTCCTCTGATAAAAACTGGGATAGGCTATGAAGGAGAATCAATTAAAGGCAAAGAAAAATAAAACAAAAATATTATTTTTGTAAAAGCAAAGAAGGCTGATGAAGCAGCTCAAATCATTCCTACAAAAGAAGAAACATGCAATGAAGGAGACAGAAACCAGAAGAAAACTCTAATAACAAATAATGAAATAATTACTTAGACAACAGAAAAAGGATCATATACCCCTGAGTATGTCAAATTTGGAAGCCATCAAAGGAGATTCTTCCCTCCTATGAAAAATACCACCTGTTATGCCCGCCACAAGCTGAGACACATTGCTGCATACTATCATACAAGGAGGAGTAATTCAAACCAGCAAAGGATGAAAATAGTGAAGAGACTGTCTCAAGCAAACAAATGGAGAAGACAACCTCACATCAGGTATGCAAATTGTTTCTATGGTTACTATTTTTATTGTAAGGAATTTGGCCATAAAATCATTGAGTGCAGAGAATATGGACAAAGATTGATGTTCAACACCTCAAGGAGGTTTATGAATCAAGTATATTTTACTCATACTCACAATTCTGCGAAAATTATGATCAAATTCCATGGATGCAATAAAATTGGACATATGCCTTCCAAATTCCCATGGATGTGGTTCATCATCTCACAAAAGATACCAAACAAAAGGATGCTTCCAGTGGAAAAAGAAGGTGAATAAATGTGATCTGGCTCTAACTGCTCAAGACCTGAAAATCCAATGGTATTTGGACAGTGGCTGCTCAAAACATATGACTGGAGAGAGAAGCAAGTTTATAACTTTTGATGAAAATAAATCTGGTAATGTTACTTTTGGCAATGATAAATTAGGAAAAATCAAAGGAAAAGGCTCAGCCAGCTTAGACAATGGCATAGGAAAGGCCCAAGATGTACTATTTGTAGATGGGTTGAAAGAAAATTTGGTGAGTGTCAGTCAAATGTGTGATAAAGGCTGTGAAGTTATTTATAGAGCACAAGACTGTGAAGTCAGATCAAGCACCATAGGAAAGACTCTGCTCAAAGGTGTTCGAACAGAGAGTAATGTTTACATAGTGAAAGAGGAGGATGAAGCATGCCATCTTAGAAAACTTGAGGAGTCATGGTTATGGCATAAGAGATTGGGACATCTCAGCTTCGACCATATCATCAGATTGAGCAAAAATAAAGCTGTCAGAGATATGCCACAAATAAAAAGGCCTTCAAATACCATATGAAAATCTTGTCAATTGGGAAAATAGACCCGCACATCCTTTAAGGCCAAAGATGAGCTATCAACAAGAAGACCACTCCAGCTTGTGCACATGGACCTGTGTGGACCTGCAAGAACTAAAACACCAAGTGGAGAATCCTACTTCATGCTGATAATAGATAATTTCTCGAGAATGACATGGGTTGCATTTCTCAAGAATTAATCAGAAGCACTGGAGAAATTCAAAATATTCAAAGCATTAGCAGAAAATCAAACAGGATTCAAGCTAAAATGCATCAGATCAGACAAAGGAGGTGAATTCATAGATTATGACTTTGCATACCTATGCAATGAACACGGGGTAAAGCAACAATTTACTATTGCAGGAACACCTCAACAAAATGGAGTAGCAGAGAGACAAAACAGGTCTGTACAACAAATTGCCAGAGCCATGATGCAAGAGAGTAATATTCCTCAAACCTTCTGGGCAGAAGCAGTACACACAACCGTGCATATCCTTAACAAAGATCATTTAAGGCAAAGTAGTGACAAGACTCCCTATGAACTATGGCATGGTAAAACAGCTTCAATCAAGCACTTTAGAGTCTTTGGAAGCAAGTGTTACATAAAGAATAATGATGAAAATCTGGGGAAGTTTGATGCAAGAGCAGATGAAGGGATATTTCTAGGATATGCATCCAAGAGTAAAGGGTACAGGTGCTACAACAAGACTCTTCGAAAAATTGTAGAAAGCATTGACGTAAGATTTGATGAAGAACTTCCAAACAAGACAAGAAGTACAGACTGCATCAGTCCTTTAGACAATCATGAAGAAGAAAACCAAGATGATGATGAAACAAGCAAGACAACAGAAGATGCTGAACTGAGCTTGAAAGGCCCCTCAAGATACACTCAAAAGAACCATCTAGAAGATCATATCATTGGAGACAAGAGTGTAGGAGTCCAGACAAAAAGGCAGCTAACTGAACAGACATAAGAGATATACATATCCATGCTATCACAAATAGAGCCAAATAAGTTTGAAGAAGCCAACAAAGACAAGTATTGGGTGAATGCTATGAATGAAGAATTGGACCAAATTGAGAAGAAAAATACCTGGGAATTAGTTCTAAGACCCACTGAGAAATATGTCATAGGCTCAAAATGGGTATTGAAGAATAAACTGAATGAGCAAGGACAGGTAATCAGGAATAAAGCCAGACTTGTTTGCAAAGGATATTCACAAATCGAAGGACTTGATTACGATGAAACATTTTCCCCTGTAGCCAGAATGGAAGCTATCAAAATGTTTCTGGCCCTTGCATGCTACCAAGACTTCAAGGTATATCAAATGGATGTGAAATCTGCATTTATGAATGGAGATCTAGAAGAAGAAGTCTTCATGGAACAACCATAAGGTTTCTCATTAACAAACAAAGAAGACTATGTGTGCAGACTAAAGAAGGCTCTATATGGACTAAAACAAGCTCCTCGTGCTTGGTACTCAAGGCTGGATAAGTACTTGCAAAAACAAGGCTTTAAGAGAGGAGTAGACAACAATCTATACATAAAAGCCCATGAAAATGAACTCCTGATTGTTGTAGTATATGTTGATGAAATTATGTTTGGAAGAAACAAAGATGAGCTAGCAAAAGGATTTGCTGAAGAGATGAAATTAGAGTTTGAAATGTCTATGATTGGAGAGCTCACTTTATACTTAGGACTTCAAATTCAGCAAAAGAACACAGGTACATTCATCTCACATGAAAAATACTTAAAAGAGATGTTGAAAAAGTTCAAAATGGAATACTGCAAACCTGTGTCAACCCCCATGATCACTGGATGCAAACTATGTGCTGATGATGGATCTGCTGATATAGATAAAAGAATTTACATATCCATGATAGGAAGTCTGCTGTATCTAACAACATCAAGACCAGACATCATGTTGGCAGTAGGACTTGTGGCTAGATATCAAGCAGCTCTAAAGCAAAATCACCTTCTATTAGTCAAAGAATACTTAGATATCTACAAGGAACTGTACAATATGGACTATGGTATCCAAAAGGCAAGAGTTTCACTTTGAAAACATATAAAGATGCAGATTGGGCCAGCTGTGTGGATGACAGGAAAAGCACAAGTGGAGGTGCGTTCTATCTGGGAAAAAGTTTGGTGGCATGGCTGAGAAAGAAACAAAAATCTATCTCTCTATCTATAGTAGAAGCAGAATACATAGCAGCAACAACATGTTGCACACAAGTCATGTGGATGAAACAAACCCTCCAATACATGAAGGTAAGCATTGATGAACCTATCTCTATCAAATGTTATAATACAAGTGCTATAAGTATTTCAAAAAATCCTGTACTTCATTCAAAAACTAAACACATCCCAATCAAGAACCATTTCCTAAGAGAACAAGTAGCACAGAAGGTAGCGAAAAGTTGGAATATGTGCCAACAAAAGAACAAACAACAGATATATTCACAAAATCACTTGCCAGAGAGCCATTCGAATACCTGAGAAACAAACTAGGGGTAGTGTCTTTAGATACTGTTCTCTGAAAAGAAAAGGAAAGATTCATTCCAGGGGGAGAACAGAAAATAAGACATCATTCCAGGGGGAGATCAGTCAACAAAGAGAGCTATAAAAAGGCCAGAGCAACTAAACAGAGCATGAAACAGGTCCTCAATATCAGAAGACACTGCGAAATAAGCCAACCATTTGCCATTGATGTCAAAGGGGGAGGAAAAGAAAGTAACAGAAGAAAGGGTCCTAAAAGGCAAGAAGAGGAAGTGTATTGCCATCAATGCCAAAGGGGGAGACTATTGGAAATGTTTTCATTGATGGCAAAGGAGACAACATAGGAAAGAGAGAGAAAAAGAGGCAACAAGATGCAAAGACGGTCGAGCAGCAGCAAAAGAAGCAAGGCAGTAAAAGACTGAGGATGCAAAGACAGAGAAAGGAGGCAGAACCAGAGGAGGCAGAGTCGTGAGATGAAATAGTCGAGCAGCAGAGAATACAATGCAACAGAGACACATAATAGCAGAGGCAGAGACAGAGAATAACAGAGGTGAAACAGCAAGGGCGCAAAACCAAGAAAGGAACAGAAATTACACAGCGAAAACCTAGTGGAGTCGGGCGTTCAACATATGGATGCACTGTATAGTAATGTTGAGAACGCTAGAGGAAACAGGAGCGAAAGCAGAATTCCTTTAACAAGAGTTAAAAATATGAAGACTGGAACCCGGAGTCAAGGGCAGAACCTTGAATGAACAGTGTAACTAGAGTTGTTGAAAACTAGCAGTATCACGTGCGATTGGGAGTGGTAAGCGGATTTTTCTTTTTGAACGCGATCTATGTCGTTGATGGACACATGTCCTTGGGTGGTATTTGGATACCACTTACATCGCGTAATTTCTGAGTGTTAATCCTCAGCCCAAAGAAAAATTCGATATCAATAGTATCCATCTGATTGCCATGACCGGAAGATCTATGGTGATTACACTTGCGCGATGAACAAAGGTTAGTGAGGCAAAGCACTGTGGGTCCAAGTCAAGCGTCTGTTGAAAATTGAAATATAAACCAAAGTTTAAAGCCGAAATATTATGAGAATTATTTGTTATACAGTCAAAGGGTGTTATAATGGTCTTTAAAGTTTGTTGATATATATTATACAAACCATGCTGTGGGACCTACATTTATTTCTGCGGGGGAAAAGAACTATACGAAGTCCTGTGTATTATAAAATTAATCAATAGGCTGGTGGTAGGTCACAATGCATTGTGGGCCCGCTGGTCAGCTTTAATTCAAAGCCATGGTATAATGTTTGAAATATTACGAAGGAGGTAGTATATGTGAATACAGTATGGAGAGTATGAAATATTGCAAAGGGGTTCAATATAGTATGAGCGTTGTATTAAATGGGGACCAAGATTATAAAACAAGACATATAAAACATTGTATATGTGATATAAGTTGTGGTGGGCCCAGTTGAAGTATCACGTTAATGGTTAGTAATTAACCATTAAAGAAAATGCTGTAGGGTTGATATGTTTATATATATTAAATGTTGACCCCGACTATGTTGCAGATTAACGAAGAGGTAAACCAAACTTTAGACAGTGCATTGTATCATTATAAACAAGTGTGGGACCCCCTACATAAAATTTCGAGAATCTTAACCCAAGCTGGAGGATACATAAGTGCTATTCCGAGAATCTTAATCCAAGCGACAAAGTTTATATATATGTATAGCACTTTATATACAAAGGACCAAGATTACAATACAAAGCAGATGTACTATAGTCTTGTGCACGAGATTAACAAGACAAAAGGTTCTATTGTTCGAGTTAAAACAAACGAAATACCACATGGTGGGACCCTCAAGTATCGCATTGGAGAAACTAATGGCAGCGGAACATGTTAACAAAAGTTCCGATGGAAGCAGACCCGATTCACTTATAAACCGTGAGACCTATATTTGTTTGAATTCTGCCTTAAAGAACATCGGAGCAAGTCATCGCATCAGAAGTAAAGTGAAATTGAACAATCTGTTTAATATTGTGATCGAGATGGTGCGATCCAATCGCAACTGTCGGATCATTGAAGAGTGCAACCGTTGGATCTAAAGAAAAACAAGAGTGGGGTCTACAGTGACCCATCGCATCAGCGCAGTGAAGTGAACAATGATTGATCACATCGGAGGAGAATAGAACATCGGAGCATTCTATTGAAAGCAGCAATTGCGATTATCGCATCGGGACTTTCACAAAGGCACATCACATCAGCGCATAAGTAAAGTTCAGTGAGTGGGCCTGAAAGGGAATTTTTGTGTATTAAAATGATCTATTATCATTATATTGCCGAAAGTTATTTGAGTTATATAACACGTCAGTTCATATGTTAAAAACACCTTATTATTATGTCGAGAATTAAATTGCATTATATAAAAGGATGCCCCAACTAAGGATGCCCCAATAAAGGATGAACGAATAATGGTGGCAGCATTTCGTCTTTGACGCCTAAACAACGAAATACCTGGAACCCCTCCTGGTAATGGGGGGAGGTCCAAAAGACGCCTAGATCGACGAGGTCCGATTGGGTCCGTTCTCGTGTTGACTAGGTTTGGTTTTGGAAAAATTTGAGAGGATAGAGTTTATGATCAAAGAAAAATTCTGGTCACATACATAAAACAAAGTGAAAATAAAATAAATTTTCCCTTTAAATTAATTCTATGTGATTAAGAAATCAAAAATGTGGTTTTTGTTTGTTTGCGTATGATACTCAAAATCCTAGAAGACCTATTCCTTATCACACAATCAAATGTAACTGGGCCTTTAGAAGATATCTTGTGAGTGATGGCACAATGTCCCATAAGATATGGCGACGCCCCCTGTTGGCTCGAGGGGTCCTAACCCAGGTTTGATAAGCAAGGTTTGCCAACAAACCCCTATACTACTGGCCCTTTCGGCAATGACCTGCTTTCGTAGGTTAAAGTCTCACCCGGATTAGTATGGGTGGGTGTTGGAACTAGGTTTCCACACCCTGAGAAAGGATGGGTAAAGCAAGCAGAGCAGTGCTAGATCCTGTAATCCCCGATTATCTTATTCTACGCAGAGTTAATCAAGTCTCGATTTGCATCCATGTGCGCTAGATCTATAGTTATAGGCTTTTTATATCATCAATACAACAGTACATAAAAAGAACATGACAGACCTAGATCCAAGAACACAGTACCTAGATATTTTGCAGCGTAAGGACAGAAAACGCACAATATAGAAATTACCAGTAATTCATATAACAGTACTCATAGATTCAGTTCTCTAACAATCTTCTGCATTCATTCATTCATCAATTCTTCCTTACAATTCCAATTCCCTTCCCAACCTGCGCACACAGCAGCAGGGTCCGCACACAGCTGGACTAGGATCTCCGTGCACATAGCTAGCAGGAGTCCGTTCCCCAAAACCAAAACAGATCACATCAATAGCTCATCATTTCTTATCCTTTACAATACAAAATGCATCTCTATTTATAACAATCTAGCCTCAAATTTCTTATGGTCCGCAACCCATGGTTTTTAGACCCCTAGTTTACCCTTTGACCCATTACAATGCGTTTGGGGCTTTGACCCACCCCAAAACCCCTCTTCTAGGCTAAATATAATAAAAAAATATAAAAAATGGACCAGTTTCACAGCTTTTTAGGAGACCCCGTTCCAACAGTCCCCCAACACAATCTTGTGACTCGTCCCGAGTCACTGCGGTGGTGCAGCTTCTATCTGCGCCCGCAAGGTGTCAAGAGATCGTTTGAGCTGAGGGAGTACATCCTTAATTTGGGTAGCATTATTTTGTGCAAGAGTGACTAGATTTTGAGAGGGCGGATCTTCAGGGACCGAATTAATGTTTGCAAGAAGCAGATTAAGACGCTTGTTTTCACTATCTATGTCTTGTGTTAACTGGAGTGCGGAGGTAGTCCTGGGCTTTAGACGTTTGGTCATGACGTGATGTTTATGCCACAGTTTCTCAATCTTGTCTTGGAGGTCAGTGCTAGTTTTCAATCGTGCCAAGCGTTGGGCAGGCACCAAGGTAGGCAGTGTAGCGTTGATTTTTTCAACGGCTTCTTTTTTTTGTCGTAAGTCTTGATTGATTTCTTGGAGGACTGGGTCGAGCTGGACCTGAGTCCAGAGCTGCATGGTTGAATCTAGCGGCGTGGTGCCTTGAGAAATTTTCCCCGTGATGGTAATTGTTGCATCTGTGATTAGAGCAACACGTTGGGCACAGAATTCTGGGGGAGTGCCAGGCTGTAATTTGGCTTGTAAGTCCAAAATCTGTTGTTCTAGCTAAGTCTTGACAGTGTGCATTTCTAGTCGGGAAGCTTTGAGGGCAGCGACCAATTTTTCCACATTTTTCCACGATGTATCCTTAGCTGTGACTTCCTCTGTGAATTCTGTGCAGATCTGGTGGATCACATTCTCCAGCTCCGCCTGTTGTGACACAACTTGGATTGCTTCCTCATTCTTCTGCGCAATGGTGTGCTGGACTGCTGCAAGCTGTCGTGTTGCGGATTGAGTGCGCTCACTAATATCCTGGGAGGCAGCGTGCAGGAGACTTTCTAAGGTGGTGTGGGGTAGCTAAGTGAAGTCCAGCTGAATTCCTGTGACTTCCGAGGGCTATGTTCCGACTAAGGCACTGTTAGGGATACTCCAGAGTCGACTAGCTTCCCTGATTTGTGCTGAGCTGCTGTCGACTGACAAAGGTGGTGCCTAACCTATACTGTAAGGGGGGTGATCCTTTTTTATCTGGAGAGCGCAGAGGTCATCTTGAAGAGAGTCGACCCCTGCCTTCCACTGGGGCATGACAAGGGCCCACTTATCCTTTGTGGCCATGGTGACTGTGTCCGCGATATGCTCCAGGTCTCCATCTGTTAATGTGATTGTCGCATCGTAGTGCTCATGATAGGTGTGCTGTTTCTTCCTTGGTCCTGATGCCAATGCCCCAGTCCTCTTAGTGCCAGGAGGAGTGGTGGCGGTATCTACTTGGGTCAGAGCTGTATCAGTTTGCTGTGGTGAGTTACCTTTGGGTTCGGTTGTAACTGATGCTGGAGTGGTGGGGAGACCTTTTTTCTAGGCGGCGGGCCACAGCAAGATCAGTAGATCAATTTCTTCATTGGGTACCATATAGGGGAAATCCGTCCATGTCTGACTGGTAAGGCTACGAATCTGGACCTGGTGCATGGTGATTTGGAATGCCGCAATATGCTTATATTTCCCATATATGGTGGGAGATAAGCAGGGTCGAGAGTTTATGGCAGTGGCGAAACTGCTTTGGAAGAGGACCCAAAAGAACTTGTTATCCTTGATGCACTGCTTATCCTTAGAGTCCCATAAGTGAGCATACTGAGTGCCTTCGCACATTCCAGCAGGGAGTTCTGGAACGACCGACTCCTCTGGTTTGTCCCAGGTGACTAGTGCAATGAGGAATAACAACGACGAATAGAAGAAGGATGTCCCATGCTCTTCAGACTCGCAGACATTATCAAGGAATTCATCGCACAAGTATTGAGCCCAATTAAAGGACACGCCCTTCGCGCACTGGCCGGCTAGCTGGATGACATAGGCGGGGACAGTCGCAACCTGGCATTGTCGCATGAGTTTGCAGGCTAACAGTCGAGTGCCCATCTGTGTAGCAGGGTCGTTGATGGTTTAGATCACAAACCCTCGCTGATTTCATTGTACTGCATAAGTCTCCCAAACAAACAGAGTGGTAGCGGCTTAAAACTTCTTTCTGACTTTTGCGAGCGGGTGCGGCCCCTGCATTGGGATGCCTATAATCTTGTGGACCAACTCAACATCGATAGGGACCCTGTCGCGAATCCATAAGAAGCCATTGTGAATGAGGGTGAGTAACTAACACACCAACCGATATGTGATGTTGTATCAACCAAAGTGGGGCATACGGAGTAGATTCAGGAGTTCGGATCCCGCCAAGCTGCATACCCATCGCTGAGGTACTACCGTGATTCCATCATCCTCATAGAGGGTATCAAAGTATAATTTAGGGGCCAGTTCTGGGAAAGCGTCTTGGTCCGTCAGATCATGATCCTCGAACTTGACCTCATGGAGGCGTCCACAGGGGTCACCGATGATGGGCACCTTTCTTGGGGTTAGCGGAGTCTGTAGGTAGGTGATCAAGCCATCCAAATTTTTCTATATTTGCGTAGATGGTCTTCGTGGTCGAACGAAGGGGGGTAACTAGTTGATCGGGTTAGCCGGCAGAGCCCCCTCTTGGTCATCTTGTCTTGAGGCTGGAGGCCTGGCATGTCTTGGGGAACTTCGGGGCCTTTTTGCTGCCTGTGGGGTAGTCCCAAAACTCTGAGCTTTCTCCTTGCCTTTCATTGTGGTCTGTGGAGGGGGGAATTCTTCTAACTCAGGCTCATCTTCCAGCACTTCTTCAACCTTAGGTTCAGTTGGGGCGGAGGTTTCGGCAGGGGTAGTAGTTGTCATCCTTGCGCGAAAAATGAATCCTGGCTCTGGGTGACTACTACCTGACGGAAGGGGTTGATCAGTCATGAGAGGGGTGCTGCATAGTTCGCTTCTCGATTACTTTCACGAGACACTTGAAGTAGGCTGCTTGTTTATATAAGACAATACTACTAACTAGACCATCATGCCCCCTTTT
The DNA here is from genome assembly GCA_034641835.2 of Pinus albicaulis. Taxonomy (NCBI): domain Eukaryota; kingdom Viridiplantae; phylum Streptophyta; class Pinopsida; order Pinales; family Pinaceae; genus Pinus; species Pinus albicaulis. The sequence goes on along the minus strand of CM076581.1, from coordinate 319,954,112 downwards.
AAGCATTGTCCCTCGGATGATAGCGAGATATATTTTACGCGAGGCGGGTTTCCCAATGAACGGTAAAAAATTCCTGTAACTTGACCTACCAATGGCTCAGGAGCCACATCTCACAATGGTAAATTATGCTTTTTACCAGAGGGCACAGTCCCAATGGCTAGTTGTTGCATCCTCATTGATTTAAGCATACTCGTTATGCTAGGGTTACCGATATGTGACAACTGCCTGTCTTCCCCCGACACAGGCTTGCTTCATAAGTAGATCTTGGCCGAAGACCAAGAGATTTTTATTATTTTTTCTACTAAGGCTTTAAGGGGGGATGACGTCGAAACCAACTACCTAGCCCCTGGCCGTGTCACCATTGAAGGGGTGGCTTGGTGCATGGGACCGCTACCTGTGGAACCTACAGGTGTCATAGGGAACTTTTTTCTCACTCGTGGGCCGACTGGTCCTTTTCCTGGGGTGGGTTTGCCACATTTACTCATGCCTATCCATACTCCCATCCTTTCCCTTGGGTCCATACAGAGGGAGTCCTTTGAGATATGAAGACAACGCAACGTAGAGGCTTCCCCTAGATGGGCCTGCCAAGCTTCTAGATCCTTACTGGGATCCTCAATACCCTCCTCATAGCAGGGTACAGTGTCCTAGGTTAGGTTGTCCTTATCGTGCATTGTCAATTTATAAACATAATCCCCCTCGCCCTCCTTAGGTACAGGTTCTGCATAACATTTTCCTTCTACCGAGTCTAGAGGTACAATGACCCGTGTGCCATTGTTTTCAAATATCATGCTACGATTTTTGAGATTGATGATGCCCGCCATGTCTATAGCTCAGTCCAGATCGAGGAGCGCAGGGTAGGGATCTGCATCTTCCACAATTTCTATCACCTCAAAGTCAGCTAGGATTCTTACCCCTGTGATGTCAACCACAACGTCGGGGAGTCTACCTAGAGGAATGATTTTTTGTTTATTTTCCATTCAAAGCTGGATGGTGGGTCGCTCCAGCTTGGGCTCCCCCATGCGTTGCCAAGTATGCTTAGGTAGTATATTGGCATCCGATCCGAGGTCTAATATAACTCGATCCATCTCATGGTCACCGATCTAGAATGTCAGCTGCATTTCCCTGCCAGTGCGTCTTTGGTATTTGTATAATTTATGCACATCCTTGATGTCGGGTGACTTGGTAGCTCGTGTTGCAAAAATTTATAGTAAAGCTTGCAGTTTCATACTACATGAGGGTTGCGCAGTAGCCTCACACATGCTTGTAAGAAAGGTGTGACTTTCGCAATTACTTCCTCAGCTCCTGGGTGTGTAGATGGCGGAATCTTAGTCTCAAGGAAGTCCTTTCGAGCCTCCATAAACGTTTCCCTTGCTTTGCCCAGGTCCAATTCTTCATGGCTGCTAACTAACATGAGGATCAGTGAGTCAGTTTCGTCTTTCTCCTTAGCCCCCCCAGTCACAAATCCACAGCGCGTTACCACATTTACCTTGGTATCCTTGTTTCTTAGCCCGGCCCGGTCCCTTCGCACCCTCTACGCAGATGGGTGCTGCTTTTCCTGTATCTTTGATTTTAAGGCTGGGCACTCTTCCAACATATGACCCCACTACCTACAATAATTGCAGGATTGTCATAAAGGGTTTAGGCAATCCTTCGCCACATGCCCTGTGCCCCCACAGTTATAGCAGAGTGACTGGCCTCAACCCAGACCTGCGCTTCCACTCCAACTCCCGTCCTTCCCTCTAGGGAGGGATTTATCCCTGCCCAAGGGGGTTCTTGGAGAGGTATGGTATTTTCCCCTGTTTATTATTTTATTAGGGCTTCGACAGTCCTACTCCCTGTGGCCTATCGGCCAACAAGTCTGGTACCAACGTCGCTTTGGTTTGGAAACAGGGGCGCCATCACAGGGCCATTTGTGGATACTGCGCAACCCTGCTGCGCAGCCCCCTTTGTACCAGAGTGTAGGTTCCCTTGAGCCATGCTATCTTGGACCACATGCTCCTGGTCCTGGGTGGCCTACTGTGTGATCTAGTTCCGTGCCAGCCCCTCTTCCTTCCTGCCGTAGGGTCTGAATTTCCTGGTGCATAGCCTCAAGCTGCGCCTAGATCTACTGTACTTCTACCGCAACATATTTTAGTGGTGTAGCTTCTAATTTCATCTTAGCTTCCAGGGCCTCATCCTGCGAGTCAAAAGTCTAGTGGCCCATAGGTACGTGTAAGTGAGGGCATAGCATGGTGATGAACCATTCCGTCAGCTGTTTGTCATCGTACCAGAATCCTCCTTCTCTGATATCTTTTTTTAGTCACTGGTCAGCCTCCCATACTGACTCACACAAACCTTGTTTGAAGTCCTTTAATTCTACTATGACCTGAGAGTAGGCTTTAGGGTTCCAAAACTGCTGTTCTAGGCCATTCTTAATGTTCTGGATAGTTGCGTCCTTATTTTGTGATACGTATCCCATATACTAGTCCATAGCTATTCCTTCAAAGGCTAGGGATAGCTGTGCTTTTTTCATAGTGTCACCCATCACGCCCTGCGCAACCCATACCGACTCCGTCACAAACCAAAATCACTCCATGTCTTCATTGGCTGTGCCCTTGAAGGTAGGTATCTTCAAGTACACTGTCATGGTTTCCTAGGTGCTTTTCTCTAGTATTATTTTTTCAGTACCCAATCCCTTTCTCAAAATACTTCGGTCCTGGCAATAGAACCATTTGTTGGCTCGAGGGGTCCTGACCCAGGTTCGGTAAGCAAGGTTTTCCAACAAACCCCTATACTACTAGCCCTTTCGGCAGTGGCCTGCTTATGCAGGTCAAAGTCTCACCCGAAGTAGTATGGGTGGGTGCTGGAACCAGGTTTCCGCACCCTGAGAAAGGATGGGTAAAGCAAGCAGAGCAATGCTAGATCCTGTAATCCATGATTACCTTATTCTACACAGAGTTAATTAAGTCTCGATTCGCATCCAAATGCGCTAGAGCTATAGTTATAGGCTTGTTATATCATCAATACAACAACACATAAACAGAACATGACAGACCTAGATCCAAGAACATAGTACCTAGATCATTTGCAGCTTAAGAACAGAAAATGCACAATACAAAAATTATCAGTAATTCATATAATAGTACTCACAGATTCAGTTCTCTAACAATCTTCCACATTCATTCATTCATCAATTCTTCCTTACAATTCCAATTCCCTTCCCAACCTGCGCACACAGCAACAGGGTCCACACACAACTAGACTAGGATCTCCGCGCACACAGCCAGCAGGAGTTCATTCCCCAAAACCCAAACAGATCGCTTAAACAAAAGATCACATCAATAGCTCATCATTTCTTATCCTTTACAATACAAAATGCATCTCTATTTATAACAATATAGCCTCGACTTTCCTATGGTCCACAACCCATGGTTTTTGGACCCCTAGTTTACCCTTTGACCCATTACAATGAATTCAGGGCTTTGACCCACCCCAAAACCCCTCCGCTAGGCTAAATATAATCAAAAATATAAAAAATGGACTAGTTTCACAGCTTGTTAGGAGACCCCGTTCCAACACCCCCAGTCAGCTGAAGAAAATACACCAAGGTAAGGGTAGAGGGTCTGGTGCTTTCCTACACCGTCACCTATAGGGAAAGGATGCCCTAGATTTGGCCACTAAGTACCATTGTCCCGCATGAGTGTTCAATTCTTGGGCTTATTGGTAAGTCAGTTAACAGTACCGAGTATCAACCAAGTCAGGTAGCCATGACTGATACCTGCATGCAATGCGCCTAAGCCTAACCCTCTCTAAAACGGGTCTCTTCCGTGCTCGAGTTTTCTTTTCCACGGGCTGATAGGTGGATTTAAAGCCCCCTAAATAGTCAACTTCTATGTTGCAATATGAAGAATGATCAAGGTGGCTTATTGGATGTCTACCCCCTTGATCCTAACTTAAACTATAAATTTTTTATGGCCCTTATGGGGAGAATTTAGTGAGTTTGGTTACGTTAGTTTTAGGTGTCTTTTATTTTCTTAGTGGGTGAATGTTTGTGAGAAAAAAGTGGAAAATCACATAGTTTGAACGTGTGGATATGTGATGATCCTTTTCAAAATCCCCTATTAAATTATGTTGTATTGTTCCTTTCTCTAAAGAAAAACATGTGCAGATATGGGCCGCTTTCTATTTTTTCTAGTTAATCTATGTGATAAACAGATGGCGAGTTGTGAATAGAGAGTTTTCATATGCTTTCCTAGGATCACTAGAGGGTGCTAAGGTAGCAAATATTACTTGCTCTAATATCGACAATACAATCCTAGTCCCGAAATCCTAGTGAAAAAATTGAACTAAACTAATAAATTTTACACTAGAAAAAAGAAACTAACTAAGCATGAGTGGAATTGGGCCACTTACTTTGTCTAGTTATCTAGGTGTGCTGGTACCTAAATTTTTAAAACATGAAATTCCTTCGGAATGCAAGTTATTTTACCTCCCTACTTAAACTATGTGTGAACTTTGAAAAAATCAACTTGAAATAAAACTGGCACTAAGCCTGCAAAAAGCAGCTAAGAGTGAGCTTTAGCAAGCCGTGGGGTACCTCAACCAGTGCCGGCAGATGTATTATGGGCTGCCAAGCACTTTAGAAGCAGGAAAAGATAGAAATGTGGGAGAAATTTCTCTTTCTATCTTTTGTGTGCAAAAGGATGAAACATGCGTGATGTCTGCGTGCGGGTTAGCTCTGAACACGTGCCCTGGGCGCATCTATGGGAGGGAAAATAGCGCAAATTATTGAAAAATTCATTTTTGGAGCTTTTTGGCTTCATTCTGTCACCTGGGATGAACTAGGGTCTGCAAGAAAAAAAGGGGGAAATTCAGCTCCACTCCACAGCATAGACAGGGGTCTCTGCAAAAAAATCACAACCACATAAACTTAGTAATAAAAATTAGTGGAGTCACCAATCCTGTTTTAGTGTGTTTGGTGCATGTATGTATGAAATCAAACCAACTTAAGGGGTGTGGTTTACCCACTTAAGTTATTGGTTACAGGTAGACAAAAGAAGTGGAGTCAAGAAAGTTAGTGGAACAAGCTAGAATCATAAACATACTAGATAGATAAAAAGCATGCATATATAAACTAAAACTAAAAAAAATAAACAAAAGCTCTGAATAGAGTCAAACAACTGCAATAATTACAATGGTGGCTCTTCGGCCCATCTTATTGAGTGCTGGTAGGAAATGAGGATTAAACTTTAACCCTCTTGCTAAAGGGCCCCTAGAACATGGGTTCTAAGTCCAGATGAAAGGATGTTTCTACTTCCAAGCTTGCCTTGGTGCAAAGTTTCCCTCTCTCTACTGTGGTGGACTAAATTTTTTGGATGTCCAACAAATGAGTCCCCTCTATCTTCAGCTCCGAATCAACACTACTGGTATTTCTTGAGCAATTATGGCCAACATAACAATGTGTTCTCAAAATTCTTCATCTCATGTTGGTCTTATATAGGAGAATTAAAATCCTCCTTCCCTCTCTTGGTACATTGTGGATAGTGACCCAAGAGAGGGGGATGATTCCTTTATGTGCCACAAATATTCCATTGTGTGCTCACTTGATGTCTCAGGAGGCTTTGGTGGCTATCCTTAGGCAGCTTCAAGTGAGGAATGACTGTCATGGAGTGTGCTTTTTGTGGTCCCGAAAAGTGACTTTTTCCACTCTCAGTATTGCGCGCATTTCGGGTCATAAGGTGCGCAAAGGTGCTCTTCAAAAAGGATTATGCGCGCAAAAGCATTTATGACTTGCTCAAATTTGATTTTTCCTTAGACCCTAGAGATTTTTAAACACTTTCTAGAATCTCTAATGTCTTTCAGCCTTGTAAATACTTCTGCTTGACATTAATTAATGTCATCTTCCGCTTGCACGATTTTCTAGTGTTAACACATATAACAATAAAATGCATAGTGAAAACTAAAGAAAAATAGTGTCACTGACCACAACACATCAATCCCATAAAAATAACTGCAACTGTCTATTATTTCTCTGCAAAAATGAAGTCCACTAGTCCCAAAAATGTATTATATTCAATATTCCAACCCATTCCTAGACTTGATTTTGAGTACATAGAGAAGATACTCTAAGGCGTCGAATCCTGATCCATAACAACTAATTCATGAACCTATCCCATCCATTGCTAGATCCTAGGGAAGTTAAAACCAACTTTCCCCTTTTTTTCTAAACTGATTGAGCTTATCTCTCAAACCATTGATTACAAGATTCTTTTACAATGGTAACCATTAATAAACCTATTGAAATCATATATACTCATGAGACAACTATTTTCATTAACCTATTATGACATTTACACTTTACATGTAGTAAAAATCTCTCACACACAGAAGCACAACAAATGTAGTAGAAGCGCAGTGGTGAAACCCAGAAGTGTAGCAAAATTTTGCAAGCTAATATGGAGACCTTCCCTAATGATTTTATTTTATTTTATTTATTTTTTATTTTTTATTTTATTTTATTTTTTTCCGCCGAAGACGTGAATTTAAATCTGAGGATGTGGAATTCATGTCTGCATAGCTTATCCTGCTAAAAAATGAAGAAAACGAGCTAAAAAACTAAAGTTTGTGCAAGGTATCCTAGAAGCGCAACGAAAATAGGGGTCAAAGACGAATTAGTATCTCTTTAACCATAACACCTATTAAAAAGTGGAAGAGGTTTTTGTAGATAAGGTTGTTTTTTATAAGAAACTCTCTCCATTTTTCGAAAATCATTTCCATTTTCCCAGAATTCATGCTAAAAAATAATGGCTAAAACAGACAAGAAAAAATTGAGAATTTGATTCTCTGAAACATGCCTCCAAGAAATTTGAATATCTCCCAATCTGTGATAAAATGAAGCAGGTTATTTTTCTTGGGTACTTCCTTAACATAAACCTCTTTTGGTTTTCTAAAATTCATCTTAATTTGGTCAGAATCCTCTTTTTAAAATTATGACAAAAACGAAGTTAAAAGCGTAGCGAATTCTCCAGAAGCGCAACAACTGTTAGGCTTGAAAAATTGACAATTTGGATGGAGTTTTGAGTCCTGTTGATGGATTTTGAGGAAAACTTGAGATGTATACTACATCTTTGAGCCTTTAAACCATGCAAAAAAAACAATTTGACCTCTGCAAACTTTGTTCCAAAAGTGACTGTCCAGAAACACAACAACAATGTTAGAAAGGGGGCAACAAGGTGTCAAAAATAATTTTTTTGATTATTTCCTGCAAATTCATGACTCCATAAGTCTCCCAAGGTAATTTTATAGTAACTTTATGCTATTAGATACCCATACATGTTTGAAAATTATGATTCTGACCTTCTGAGGAAAAGCACAACAAATAGTTGTTGTGTTTCTGTAGGATACTTTTTCCTATGCACAAAAATTTCAAAGTTTCAAAACTGTGTTTCCCGTGTTTCCTGTGCTATGATTTTTTTTAAGACTAAAAATATGATTCTTGCTATAGTGGCTTGATTCTTCTTGAAGTTTGGTGGTAAAAAGGCTAGTTAAACTCATGATGGTGTCCAAACTCTTGCACTCTTTGACAAAATACGAGGCAACCTGTTTGGTCAAATAGATTCTTGATGAAATCTAATGACTTGACCTCTTGCATATGAGCTGGTTGATACCTGGAGATCTGAAATCCCTTATACTTCTTCCTTTCACTAGTCTTCACCATGTTTTTGGCTTCACTTTTAATATAAAACCCTAATTTCAAACAAGAAAGAGAAAGGGTTTTGATATGCAAAACAAAGCTAAAATCACAACAACTTGAGAGAAGGGAATGAAGGGAAAGTCGGGTAGGAAAAATTCTGAGAAAATTATGGGGGGTAGGGATAGATGTTAGGAAGATAATGAAGGTGGTTTTTTCTCGAAAATAGTGAGAAAAAGCGGGGCAAAAGGTCAAAACACAAACCTAGGGTAAAAGCGCAAAAAATTTCTAAGGTTTTTGGGAAAATAAAGAAATGAAAGGATTTTGATTATGGGAATTATGGAGAATGGTCAGTGAAGGATGATGAAGGAGGTATAAGCTTAAAACCAAGGTCTTTGACTCCTGAATGAAGCTATGAACCATGGAAAAGGGAAAGCGTGGGAAAAACGTTAGCAACAAAATTTTGACTTAATCTCTGAGGAAAGAAGGTGCAAGTATGATTGATAGGGTTTGAATGACCATGATTAATCAAAAGACTCATGAAATATGGTGATGACCTACCATGATGAAATGATCTTCATTTTTGGAGTGGGAGTAGCAATGATACCTTTACAATGTCTCATACTCTTTGCCTTATGACTTGGAAAATTTTGCTAGTATAGACCAAAATTTGACTTTTGACCTTGATTGACTTGAAAGATTAACATCTCCTGATTACTATAGAACACAGGACCCTAAAATCCCCGGAACAAAAAAAATGGATACACCTAGTAAGAAACCAGAAATCTCTACTATGAATCATGAAGAAGAGGAATAAATGCAACATGATATATCAAAATTATAAGACCAAGTGCAACAAATTTCACTCTCGCAAAAAGTAACAAAAAATGAATTGGAAGCCATGATGAATGTTAATATAGATGGTATAGAAAATTAAATTGGACTTTTGAACGATGGTTTAAAAGAAGACATGGAAGCAATGATGAGTGTTAAGATAGAAGGGTTGAAGAAAGGTTTGGCAAAGTTTTCAGAAGAAAGTCTTCCTAGTGGTAACAAGGTAATCCATGAAAATCATGATGAGGAAATAAGGAATATTAATTATGATTTTAGAGACTCCAATGTAAAGATAGAAGGGTTGAATAAAGGTTTGGAAAAGTTTCCAAAATAAATTCTTCCCAGTGGTGACAAGGTAACCCATGAAAACCATGATGAGGAAATAAGGAATATGAATTATGATTTTAGAGACTCCATTGTTGGGTTTAAGACCCACCACATTCCAAAGATAAATATGAGGAAGTTTGATGTTAAGGATCTAGTAACATGGATACTACAAATGGAGAAATTATTTGATCTACATGATGTGCCACACACACAAAAGGTACACATCGCATCTTTATGTTTAGAACAAAATCAGTTTGTGTAGTATTAATGGCTTTGTTCTCAAAAATCGATTGCCACTTGGAAAATTTTTGTGGAAGAATTGGTAGCACATTGTGTGGTGCAAATTATAGACTTATAATTGGACAAACAAAAATCATCAACCAGGGGTAGGTAAGCTTATGAGATGTTGTGCAAAATATATGCAAGCTAATACTTTAAGTGCTTCTCTAATCAAAACCGTACAAACACAGCTCCAATATCTCTTTTCCTTATCAACACTTAACAACAAAGGCTATGGAGCCGTTTTAATCATCGATCTACAACACTTAAGGTTGCTGATGTCGATCAGAAAAAGATAAGGGACCAAGCAAACAAAAATGAAATCAATTTAACATTCCATAACATAAATCAGAGCTTGATCAAATGAATCCAAACATATTATCAAATAAACTTCACCATTTAACCATCATACATGTGCTGCTACAAATTAGAAAAAAGAGAGATATCAGCCGTGCAATAACTCTATCAATTCATGAGACATAATCAAAAGAAACACAAATCTGCATCTGGTGGAGTTGTGAGCAAAGGGGGCCATCCCTTACTCACAACCCCTTTTACTGCTAAAGGAGTTTACACAACAAGATCAAAAAAACATGTAATTTTGTATTAATATGGAAAAGTATTATAGTGGTCCAAAATTATGATATGTCCAACCTCCTTTGAAAATAAAACATAACAATATTTATACAAGTGCAGAGGCATAAGATTTCCTGAATTAGGAAAACTAACATGATGCAACTGTTTGCTAATAATAACTGGAAAAGACAACAAAAATAGCTATGCTGAGTTTGATCCATGACTGAAAGCATGGATCAAACTGATTTCATTGAGTTGCTGGAGCAATTTCCCAATACGACCATCGATGATAAGACTGAAGATCTAGGCGGTTTTGGTGACAATTTCGAGGTAACCAATAGGAAAACGTCCATGTAGGCATATTTCCTAATAAAACCCATGTTACCATTCTGGAACATACTCAAATGCCGATATTGTTGTAGGAAATCAGGATGGTTATAGGAAATCCTCGTCTACAGGAAATCACTGAGTGTCTGCAGGAAAATAGTGTATCACGGTCTGTCTACAGGAAATTGTGGAACTACTTTGGAAAATGATTAGACTGCATAATATTCAGTAAATCAAACTTGAAATTGTAGATAATTCGATTAGGTAACATTTAGCTTCAAAAATACTTAAGAACAAAGTAAAATGATACTTTTTAGAATATTTTTCATACCTCAAATCTCACAACATCCTTTTGGTCAAAACATATGTAATATGGAAAAATGAGAGTTATTAAGGCTCAAAAGAGTTCAAAAAGGGGGAATCAAGGAATTAGAACATTATAAAAATAAGAAAAATCGGGACTCAACATCTTCCCCACACCTAGCTTCTTGCATGTCCCCTATGCAAGCAAAAATGTTGCAACTACAGAAGGAAAAATTCAATCTTTGCCCTATGTTGCAGCTACTGCAGCCAAGTGATCCAATTATGCCTTGCTGGACTCAACTTCCCGAACCCTACTATGATATTCTTCATTCTTCTTCTATAGGTGGTCAATCTAAGTATATTTCTTCTTCATGATTCAACATGCCTTCTTATGCCACTCATCGAACTCCTTCTACATGCGTAGGCTGTTCTCCTTTATGGTTTCGTTTTTCTTCCGAAGAACCCATTCAGATACAGTGAGCTCAGTGATGATTTCCTCCATCTCCTTTTGGGACCACTTTTTCTGGGAAGTTCACTCCCCCTCATTCTGTTCTTGAGAGGACTGGGGCAAACTTGGTTCCTCCTGCTCTTGGCAATCTTCAACTGTCTTATCCCCACTTTCCTACAGCTATGGGTCTTGGAAAGACATGACCTCCAATTCTCCTTTGTTAATGAATTCAAATACCTCAATATTCCCTTTCCCTTTTGACAAGTCTCAGGGATTCTTATCCTTTTTATCATATTTATTTTGTGGTATCCCTTCCTCTGTAGTTTCCTCTATCGCCAACTTCACAGCCTGGCTTCTCGTAAAGTTCTTAGCAGGGGTATAAGTACCCTTCGACCTGGGTTTTTTCCCTACAGTTTCCCCAATTACCACCACCTCCTCATATTTATTAACCTCCTCTATCAACTGACTATGGGTCTGGGGTTTATTTCTTGGCTTCTCCATTGGTTTTTCCTCCTTGGTTCCTGGTGAATAAAGCTCCTTTTCATTATCCACGAAGTAATTCTCCAACAAGAATTCCTCCCATGTTTTTTTTCTGTTTATGAAGAACCTCTGTCATGATAATTTTTACCAAACCGTGATGATAGAGGTTCTCCTCTATATGTGCTGCCCTCTCCTTTGCAGAAGTAAACATCTTCAATAAGAAAATTCTAAGATAATATATTAAATTAAAGGGTCTGTCTCAAAAATGGCCAAGGAGATGGATGTGAAACAAAAAAGCTAACCCAAAATTACCTTCACAGGTAATGTATTTTTGTAGGAAAAATAAGAGATGCTGATACTTACTTCTAAGGAAATCCTGCGGAATTCCCTTGCTCCAATCTAGGCTTGCATGCTCTTTTTTGAGGAAACGTGTGCAAATCTCCTTGTTGAATCACTGGTTTTTAAACTAGCGTTCCCATTCCTATGGAATTCCACAAGATCAAGCTACCAGTTCCTCCGTAAACCTAAACTGAACATTTCCTACTTGTGCCCTGTAGCCATTTAGATTTAGGGAAAAATACTTCGTTACCTTTGAGTTATGCCCGCTAAACTTCAGAAAAAGAGGCAGCCATCTTGCATTCTCCTACCTTGCCTTACTCCGTGGGTGAGCATCCAGTAATGTAGGACCTTGAGGTTCGAATTTGACAACATACTGCACTCTCGACATAGCTAGGAGTGGGAGAGAGCAGAGTTGATTCATTTCACCGATATGCTTCTAAAAATAAGCAGATTAGTTAAAACCTGATAAGAAAAAAGATAGTTTAAATTAAGAAATATTCAAGGTAAGGAGGGAAGTTCGAATGACGTAGGACATGATCATGATTTTCATCATGATCCATCCTGTAGGATAAATTTTGGGAAGATAACCAATTGACAAAAACAATAATAATAAGGAATAGGAACTCATGGTATGACACAAACGACTCATAGCCACCTTATTCCGCGAGGGCGGCGATGAATTTTACTTATACAAATTCAAAATTTCGTACCATTGCCTTTTTTACCTTAAGTATTTTGACGCCAACCATACCTGCTCGATCTTACCTTACAACATTGAAGTACTTGGGTGAGGATTGCACTCGCATTGAAATAATAATCTACCTTGAAACCATATCATATGAAAAATTGTATAGTTGCATGGCCTTAATTAATAATTAAGATGATCAGTACTTGCCAGATTCTTTTAAGATAATGTTTTTTCTAAATTTTGTTCTTCAAGAAATAAGTGATATTGTAGGAATTGCAACCGCTGAAATTTTCTGCAGGAAATCCTTCTACAGGAAATCATCTTCTCCCATTTTTGTATAGTTCACTGCACATGAAGATAGGCATTGAGGTCGAATGTGCAACAATATTGTTGGATTACCAATAATTAAGTTCAACTGTTAACCAACGCGAAGTCCATCACCATTAATGAGAGTTAGGACCAAGGTACATCCGATGCATCCTATCAGGTGTGAATGTATGAGATGTTGTCGAACCCCCTGTAGGATCCAACACTCTGTTGATGAGATAGACTGTCATTAAGGTATACAAGCTTCAAGGCATCTCAAGTCTCTGACCTTGAACCCAAATAATTTGCTGATGTCGATGGGCCAATATTGTTGGAAGGAGGGCCTTAAGATATCCCACATCAGTCCAACACGAGCCAAAAAAAATTATTAAATTTTTTTTTTTATTGAGAGGATCCCAAAGGATCTATTGACCTGTGATTTTAATGAGCCCAGGGCAGTCCATGCTCTCCATACTTCAATTTTAGATAGTCTGAAATATTGAAATCCAAGGGGGCTCCTTTTCCATAACTAGTCCATTGGGGCTAGAAAAAGGAATAAACATGTACCCAATAGACATTCCTCTCATGGTTTAATAAGAAAGAGAAGGAGTAAAGTGAGCTTAGTTTATTATGGCGGGAAATCTAGAAGTGGTATTGAAAGAAATGACTCCCTCTCCCACCATTTCCAGCTCTTTCTTCTTCACAATCTCTTCCACAAATTCCTTCTTAGATTGGGGTTTCTGATATAGCTTGAGTATGTTCCCATTCACTAAGAAGGTAACATTTCCATAATCAATTGTTTTAACCCAAATATATCCATTATCAAAAAAATTCTCAATGTCACAGGGGCCAAGCCAGTGTGCATTAAATTTCCCTTTAAAATTATTAAATTTCAAATCAAATAGTAAGGCCAAGTCTCCCTCTTTAAAATGATTTTTCTTAATGTATTTGTCGTGCCATTTAGCTCATTGTTGTTGGATCAGATCCGTATGGTGAAAAACATATTTCCTAATCTCATCCAACTCATTGAGCTGCAGGATTCTCTGCTGTTGTGCCTCAGTAAGTTCTATGCCAAAATCTGCTGCCATCTTAAAAGTTTTGATCTGAAATTCAATTGGAAATATAACTTATTTTCTGTACACCAATTCATATGGAGAGAAGCCAGTGGTGTTCCTCCATGTGATCGTATAGGCCCACAATGCCTCAGGAAGTTTATCAGACCAATCCTTCTTATGTAATTGCACTGTCTTTTTTAGGATTGTTTCCAACACCTTATTTATTGATTCCACCTGCCCATTGCCCTGTGGATGGTAAGGGGTGGACTTACAATGAGTAATATGATATTTCTGTAAAATTCCCTGCATAATACTTGACAAAAATTTAGTACCCTGATCAATAACTATTTCCCTTGGTACCCCAAATCTTACAAAAATATCAGAAAAAATGAATTCTACCACTGCTTTCTCTGTTTCTCTAGGTAGTGCTCTTGCTTCCACCCACTTTGTAACATTATCAATACAAACCAAAATATACATCTTACCTTTGGACATAGGATTTATAAGACCTACAAAATCAAGAGCCCACCTCTCGAATGGTTCTATGAGAACTTGTGTCTACAAAGGAATTTCATCTGCATGTACATGCAACCCTATTCTCTGACAAATTTATAATCTATGGACATATTCCTTTGCATATTTGAAAAGACTTGGCCAATAGTAGCCTGAGTGGAGGATCTTATAGGGCGTTCGCTTATCCACAAAATATCCTCCATAGGGTTCATCATGAAAAGCTCTCAAGATATCATATATCTCATCCTATCTAACACACCTATGAATAATCAAATTAGGTCTGGTGAAAATGAGGTCTCCTTAAATCCAAGAGTAATCAACACTTTTTCTAACAATTCTCTTTTTCTGACTAGATGAGAAGTAGGGCGGTAAATTTCCTGTAGCAAGGTAATTGGCCATGTTTTCAAACCAAGGTGTTTTCACAAAAATAACGAACAAATTATCACTTGGAAATCTATCATTAACATGAATATTCTCACCTGCATGGTTGAGCCTAGATAGGAAATAAACTACCTGATTTTCTTTTCTTGACCTATCCAATACTGTGATGTCAAATTCCTGTCACAGCAAAAGCCACCTAGTGATCCTGCCATTAGTGAATAGTTTGTTCATGAGATATCGAATAACATAATGATCAATGTGTACAAAAAATTCGTAACTAGTGATGTAATGTCTAAACTTATTAATAACATATATTACAACAAGGAATTATTTCTCAATTACAGTGTAATCCAGTTCCGCCAGAGTTAAAATTTTACTAACAAAATAGATAACATGGGTTACAAGATTTTCCTTTTGACCCAATACTTCTCCTATGGCTGAATCAAAGGCATCAGTGGAAATGTGAAAGGGAAATTTCCAATATGGACCTCTCAAGATAGGTGCTAAATAAATATTTTCCTTGAGTGTATCAAATGCAGCTTGACACTCATCACTCCAATGAAATTCAGATTCTTCAGTCAATAATTTAAAAAATGGAGAGGATACCTTTGTAAAATTCTCAACAAACCTTCTATAGTAGCCTTCATGTCCAAGGAAACTTTGAACCCCCTTTTGACTGGTTGGTGGGGAAAACTTTACAATTACTTTGATCTTAGTCAGATCAACTTTAATTCCTGCAACAGAAACATGATGACCCAAAACAATACCCCCAATCATAATCATAATTTTTTTTTCATTACTCAATGAAATATTAGTTTCTCTACATCTCTGCAAAACTCTCTTAATATTATGTAAATATTCTTCAAAAGTATCACCCATTACTGTAAAATCATCCATATAGACCTTTACACAATCATGCAAAAGGTCAGATAAAATACCAAGGACCGCCCTTTGAAATGTGGTTGGTGCGTTGCATAAACCAAATGGTAGTACCTTATATGCATAGGTACCCCAGGGACATGTGAATATTGTCTTCTCTTGGTCTTCTGGAGCTATCCTAATTTTATTGTACTTGCTGAACCCATCTAGGAAGGAAAAATACTTTTGCCCTGCTAAAGTGTCCAATACTTGGTCTATAAAAGGCAAGGGAAAGTGATATTTTAATGTAGCTTTGTTTAGTTCCCTGTAATCTACACACACTCGCCATTTACCATTAATTTTAGAGATGAGAACCAGTGGGGATACCCACTGGCTGTGTGAGATAGGATAGATGAACCCTACATTTAACAATTTCTATAGTTCACTTTTTACAATTTCTCTTAAAGCGGGGCTCATCCTTCTTTGTGGTTGTCTCACATGCTTGGAATTTCATTCTATGTCGATATGATGAATGCATGTGTCTGGGTGAATACCCCTCATGTTTGTATATTCCCAAGTAAATGTATCCAAAAAGTTTTTCAATGTCTGAATTAGTTGTTTCTCTTGTTTATGAGTTAAGGCATGATTGATATTTAGAGTTTTTCCAGGAAAAAATTCAATTACCTTACCTCCACATTCAATCATTGAATATGTAGGGAATGCAGATAAGAGGGTTGAATGTAATTCAACTGCTGTACTATGTTCATAAAAGTTCTGCAGGTTAGTAATGATATCTATATTATTACTAGACTACCCTTCTCAATGCTGTGAAAAATCAGGATTAGAAATATAATAATTTATCAGATTTTCCTCAGTATTTTCCTTAAGGCTCATGGCATGGGAAATTGTTAAAACTGGTTGGGTACATTCTGTATTATTTTCTTCTTCTTAAACCCAATGAGTATTTTGTGATCTTAAGAGGGGTTTAGTAGGGGGGTACTGTTGGAAAGTGTAACTAGGATCAGTCTTCATATTGACTATGTAATTATGTATTTATGTAAAGAAGACACAGATAATAAAATGTATTTTTGTTATGCTTGCTTCATGGGTTTCATGAGAAATAATTTTAATATAGGTCAATAGACTTCTTCTTGATGTCTATTAGGATTGGTCTTCTAACTATAAATGTATTTAAGAGTCATATATATGAAATGTCTTTTCAAAGGGTATGCTCCAAGACCTTGTCACACATCTACAAAGGAATGGCTCAAGATAAACTTAGTAACACTGGAAAATTAGCCTTTCAATGTTGGCCTACAAGAAATGATATAGCCGGCCTCCTAACATATGGTAGGTCGGCTTATTAACTGGCAGGAACAACTATATAACCCATACATGTGTTGCACAAAAGATATAAGAAAGAAAATTGGTAAATTATGAGATTTGCGTATGAGAGTTGGGTTGCATTCAACAGATAGAGAAGTGAGGAAGTAATTCTATGTAAGAAAAGAGAACATCTCTGTTATTTAGTGTGGATCTTAGGTGCAAACTTAAGGACTGTAATATGAGTGCAAGTAAGAAAAGACAAAACTGCGGATTGAAGATACCATAAGGATGTTATATCAACACAACGTATAGACTAAGGTTTAGGCATATGATTTTGTGGTATATACTAAATTGTAGAGCAATCTTATGACTGTAATGTGATGCGTAGGAAGTATGATTTAACAGGGGACTATGTTATTGTATGAGATCGAAACTATATATAAAGGTATCATTATGGTATGATAAAGGTGGACAAGGTTAAAGAAGGAAGAATATGAATAAAGACCAAGCTCTCTAGTTTTGGTGTAGAAAGGTGCAAGACATTTCAAATCGGTGCTGAAGAGAAGGATAAATTTAAGGAGTCAAATAAGAAGCAGTGACAAGGTCTTGGAGGCATAAAAAGGTCAAGGGTATGTGTCATGGTCATGGTACTTTTCATTTGAAAGTATATAAGAAGAATTTCTCATGGGTTTTCCTCTCCAAGAGGGAGAGGTTTTCCCCTGGCTCGAAGAGCCTAAATTTGTGTTTGTTGTATTTTGGTAATTGACTTTATGAAATACTAAATAAGCTAAGAAGAGAAGACATAAGTAAATTAAGTAAGCTCACAAATAATTATCAAGGAAATAATTTGAATTAATCACCGCCCCTCCAATTTCTCAACATGGAATCGGAGCTAAGGTGCTGAAGACAGGGGTTACTTGACAAGGAGACACTCAAGGATTAAATAACAAGAATCCATTTCTCTAAGTCAAGGTGAAAATTTGGAAAGTTAAATCAGTTTGCAAGAAAATTCTCAAGTCATCTCAAGAATACCTTGAAAGGATCCACTCATCAAGGAGATGATATTTGCCATCAAATATTTATGATATTGAAGACATTTTTGGAAGACACATCATCAAGCTCCATCCAAAATTATCCAACATCTTTGAAGACATCAACATTCTAAAGACATCCTTTATCATCAAGGATTCAAGAACACCTACATTGAAGAACTCAATCTAAGAAGGAGTTCCTATCTTCTTCATCATCAAAGAAGCTACTAGAAGGAGGAAGTCACCCTACTCAAGTAAGTATTTATGATCTTATCTAAATTTGTCAAAACGAATTATTTCAAAGAAAGCAAAAAATTGGTTGGGTCATCAAACTTTAGTGCATGGAAGAAGAGGACAAATTTGAATCTAATTGAAGACGAAGTTATGGGCTACATCGAAGGATTTACAATTCAACCCTAAAACAATATGCTCCAACTCATGAAAGACACATGGAAGGAGAAATAAAAGCCCAAAGGATTCTCATAGAATCCATTAAGGACTCTCTCATACCCTATGCATCAAAAATGAAAACTGTAAAAGAAATATATGAGAAGCTAGTGGAGTTATTTTCTATGAATACTATAGGAGAAGCAATATCTCTGAGACAACAACTATACAAGATGAAATTATCAAGAGAGGAAGGAATCACTCCATATTTTATGAGGATTTCTGAAATAAGAGACCAACTACAAGAATTGGAAGAAGTAATGTCTGATAATGAAATGACTATAGTGGTGCTGAATACTCTACCGCAATAATGGGGAAACTTCACTTCAAGTTTATACATGGAGAAAGAAGCAACACCATTCCAAGATCTATGGTACCTATGTAAAATAGAGGAAACAAGATTGAAAGCCAAAGATGATACATGATCAAGTGAAGGGAATCAAGCCTTTCCAACCATGTCCAGGAAGAAAGGAAGATTTGGAAAATTTGGTCCTTAGAATAAAATAAGAAGTATGGAAAAAGTATGATGCTTTGGATGTAATGAAATTTTCCATTATAAAAGAGATTGTCCCAATTCTGGAAAGGTCAAGAGAAAAAATGAAGAAGCCCATATCACAGATGAAAGGGAAGAACTCGATGCAAAGAAATATAAGAAAGAAGAAGCGAGAGATCTCTATTATGATTGAGATCATATTCCTCTTTAAGTGATTTCTGTTGGTTGTAAAATAATATGATATGAAGTAATGTATATTAATAGCATCATGATAGAAGCATGGTAGGAGCTCTTGGCAAAACAAATCCTGGAAAACCTCACTGATAAACAATATTGATTGAAGACAGTCATCAAGGTCAAGGGTCATCATTCAATAATCAATATGGAAACAGGTGCTGACATTTTCTAATGGATTTCTTATATGGATTAATTGGTTAGAAAGAAAGAATAAAGGTTTCATCAAGAATTCTATGCTACAGAATCCTGGGATTAGGATATGATGACATATTGATGAAGCAGGTCAAGGGAATGAAGTTCTTCATTCTATTAAAATTTCTATATGTTGAATCAAAGGGAAAAGGTATGAGGGAGGTATGTATATATATATATATATATATATATATATATATATATATATATATGCTGACAATGGATGCTGTGAAGTCATGTCATATGGTTGCAGGTAATGGACTTATATATCTAGAAGTATGATCATAGAAAGGAGGATCTCTTCCATTACACAAGTTATCATTATTAGATGAAATGAACATAATATGTCCTCATATGGAATATGAGGTGGTTGTATACAAACAAGGAATTGAAAATTGGAAGTTCTTGGGAATGAAGACGTGTGGATAAAAGAAAGGAAGAGATCATGAAGTGGAACCATGTAAAGAGGCGGTTATCATCTGGAAGCAAAGAAGATTTGACTAGGAGATCTCTTGGGAGGATATGTAGTCTCTAATAGAAGTATGGTAAAGAAGAAGACCCTTGTGTAATATCCCAAAATAGGGAATTTCTACAACAATAAGAATATATTAAGATATTCTAAAGTTGTAGATCCAACAATACTTGAACACAATAATGCAAGCTGTGTCAATTTACTATTTACATCAGATTAGGAGCATATCCGCAAAACTATGTCTGCATATGTTATCTCTAAGGGAGGGAAAGTAGTGATTTGGACCATAAAAACGCTATTTCTAGAAGATAACGCTGTAAATATAAGAAATGGGACTTGGATACCTTATTTCATGCAATATACATCTCAAATATAGAATGGGAGCTGAAACAAATCATTCTAACTAAGTTAAACATATCTCTTGGTTCTTATATGGCTTAAAAACACTGAAAACCCATACCCTAACCCATACAGAAAAATATGAAGCAAGAACATCATAATTAAAAGAGGGTGTCTGTAGAAATATGTTGTAGACAACATATTTGTAGTTTATTTAGCCAAAGCACAGAGAAAAACAAAGATCTAGCCTCTTTTATACAATGTAAAGTTAACTCGGCAAGGGTTTCTTGGAAGCTCAAGTACAAAAGGAATATATCTGAATATTCAACAGAAAAATAATGCAGTCCCCTATAAAATTACATGAATATAGCTGAATAAAGTACAATAGGGATAAGAATCCCTTTTTCTAGCTTTCTGGGGGAAGGGTTGGCCCTTGCCCTAGGAAACTAGCCCAAAATCAAGGTATCAAACCTTGCTGCAGCTGCTCTCTAAAAAATGACGTAGTTCCTACAAGGGAATGCACTGTAGAAGTGCAGAGATGCTTTGGCCCAATGCCAAGATGTGAAAATATGCCTAAGAGTCCTTCTTACTGATCCTCCAATGGATAGACAAGCTCTCCATTGAAAAACAAGCCTAGAAATGACTCAAAGAGATCCTCCTTTGCTGCACCCTACAACACAACCTAGCTCTAAAAAGATACTGTGCTGTAGCTGAAGGAGTTAGCTTGGTCAAAATTCTGAAATGAGGAAATGTAGCTCAAGAACCTCTCATTCCCTGAGGATGAGGTAGGTATTCCCGACCGGTAACACCCTTATGCTAAACAACACTGCAACCTTGCTAAACAGCAAGAGGAAGCAAAGTCTCAATAGACCAAAGAAAATAATAATCCAAGCATGAATGCAATGGCTGTCATCCTCTCCATATATAGCAAGTGCTCCTCTCCACAATGGGTCCCATCCATATGTGCCACCTAGCCCATGCAAGTTGTCCTCCATTAAAACTGCACAATCCATCATGGAGATACAATGTATCTAGACAGTGCATGTAGACTTGGTCAAATATGACTAAATCAACATGATCCAATCCTATTCAGACCTGTAGGAGCTCAATCCAGCTGCTTATTCTTCCCATTTTTACATGAGGAATGTTATTTTTCCTTCTAAAGAGGTTAATGGGCCTCCCTATCCGTTTTATTCATCTAATGCTAACTATAATGTTCCTTTTAGCTTGAGGCTAAAATTTGGGAACATTACAGTCCTCCCCTCCAAAATGTTGCTTGTCCTCAAGAAACTATATAGAGAGAGAAAAATTCCTCCCCTTCTCCTCTTGTGGCCTCCTCATCCATATTCCCCACCACTACTCAAGATAATCTGCAACAAATCTGCCCTCCAATGTCTCCTCCCAAAGATGCATGACCAAATGGCTCACATCATGAAAAGGTGGGAGGTGTAAATGGAAACCTTCTTGTTGTCTCATGGCCTCCTCAAGGTAGGAGTGATGATACACATGGGAAATCTCAATACATGCTATCATCCAAATGAAATGAGCCATTCTAGGTAGCTCATCAAGGAAATCTGCAACCCCGGTTTTATGCAATGTGTTGGGGCTGAATGGAGAGTTTATGTTTTCCCATCCAAGTAGTTTCTCTCTCCATTTATGGTGAGTATGGGGGGTTTGATGATATTGGGCTGCAATGTCATGTCATTCAAAAATGGCCCAAGCTACCCCACAAGATAAGTCAACCATGAAGTGCCTCATCCAAGAACGCAAGTTCTCCCAATGGCTCCACCTACATGAAGGAAAGAGGTGTGTTGTGGCAATCATGGTGTGCCCATTGTTTCTCTGAAACATACAACATGTAAAATAGGGAGAATCATACTCCCAATGGGCATCTCCATCTCAAATCCCACTCTCCAAACAAATATTCCCATGAGTATAAGCATATCAACAATATATGGAAGCAAAATACTATGAAAACAAGCTGCCAAATGATAACCAAAGAGTGACTCATAGTTCCACACAAGGAACTAGCGCAGTGCGTTCCATGCCTGCCTCAAAACAAAAAATAACAAGTACTTCACCAGCCACTTTTTTGCTGCCACAGTCATCTCGTAAGATGGAAACATGAAGATACAATGGTGTGTCAATGGTGCACACCAAGAATCATGTGGCTTCCCCGAAAAACCACCAATAAGGTAGCCAAAATCAATGCTACAAGTAGCTACAAGTACATCATCATACAATATGCAATAAGGGATAATTATTCTTGATAAATCATGCTGCTCAAACAAGGAAAAGAAGTACAATACAGACTGTAAAATTATACCTCCTCCATCATGTACTTGATATCTTGAGCTGAAATGGCTCAACTAGAATCTTTCCCTCACCTCCAATGAGTAGGGGAGTGGCTTTGACCTCTTCTCTATCACCATCCGGGCTATGCATCTCTCCATATGCTGTAATATGTCATACTAGATGCCCTCTCAAGACTTGAACTCCTGTGTCAAAGAAAGATATGCATCATAATGCATCGAAAGGAAGTCCTCATGTGCTGCATGTAACAACTTCTCCTTGAGACTGGAAGCTCTAGCCAAGAAGACTCTGCCATAAGAATAGATGACCATGTCATCCACCATATATCTGTCATCTTCATCTGGGTCACCAAGAATCATGCAAGCACCAATATCCTTGGAGTACTCTACCAAGAGTTGAGACCTCCAATATGGATCAATCCTCCCAAGAGACAACGCTGATAATTTGGCATGCGAAGCTCTCCTCATGCTGCTGCCTGCTACTTTGACATCCCCCATGCCAAAGTCTTCCTCCAAACTCTTCACCTCTCCAAAATCCAAGAGTGGTGAACCCAAAGACAAGATGTCTCTCATCAACTATAGATCTGGTGGCCTCCAAGGTGGAATGCCTCCATGTAGTGAGACATCAAATTCTGAAGTGGACTATATATATGAGTGGAAAAAGTTGTCCCTCTCTTCACTGCACTGTGCAGTCCCCTCATTATGTGCAAAAACCTTCAAAAATAGATAAGGGTGAATGCTCATCATCCCTTGATGTTGATCCTTCTCCTCTTCTTCCATATATGAGAATGTGTAATATTCCCAATTAGCCCAAGCTAATGGGAATATTCAATTTTTCTTTGTCTTATTTTGATTTTCATGTTGATGAATAAAATGTGAAGGAGGACATGTAAAACTCCTAAAAACATCAAAATAAATCAATGCCTATGTAAAAAAAGACATATATGGGCCATGTAAATAAACTATTGCAGGTGTGAATGGGTTTGAATCATGAGATTGGGTCAACTTTGACCAAGTCAACATTGCAGTCTAGATGCAATGAACCTCATGGATAGACAACACAGTTTTAGATGGAGGCTCCAGATGTGAAAGGAGCTAACTCATTGAGGTGGTTTAGGGTTTGGAAAGGCTTCCATCTTATAAAATAAGGAGGAGGACAGCAGGAAAAGGTTGTTGATGTTATTATTTTCTGGAGGTATTGTCTGCTTAGACATCCCTTATTGGGATTTCCTATTTAGGAATCCCAAATCCTTCCTTGAGCAGATCTTGGAGGAGTCTGGTTTGCCTAGTCCACTATCCGGCATTTGGAAAAGCCACATCTTGCATCTACAGTGTAGTCCTGCTTAGTATTGGGTTGTCCATGTGAGTTGTAGCAAGTGGAACACTAGATCTGTTTAGATCTAGCTTATACTGGTGCCTCTTCTCAGTGAGTGTGTCTTTTAACCTCCTGGAAGGGTGCATTAGTGGGTTGAGATTCAGATCCACACATTGGAAGTAGGCTAAAGAATTCTCAGGGCCTACAACGCAGTCCCTCTTACATAAATGCATTATTTGCAAGAGCAGAGTTGTAGGGTGACTTGGCATCATTTTAGAGGAGAGATCTCTAGTGATTGGATCCTTCCCTTCACTGTGGTGATCCATGGATTGGCCAACCAATACATGTTAGTTCAGATATGATCTACTACATATGTTATGATTTAGAATTTTCTGAATACTTTTGCAGATCTGTGACTTAGATCCCAGATCTACTCACTATTGTTCATGTTTTGCTGAGTTCCCCAAGGGAGTGTATAAAGGAGCCTATCTTGAACACCGATATGAAATAGATCTATCATTTTGAGTACATATTTTATCTAGGTATGAGTTGTATATACTACATGATTCAACAATGAAAATAATGCTGTCAAGATTATTCTTCCATTTCATGTTGTTGTAGCAGCTCATTTTGAGGTTTTTGTCTTGTACAATCTTTCCCTTTCTGTTATACATTGTATAAGCTGCATTGTAGATCTAATTTGCTGATGTGTAGCTGAAATATTATCCTCCATGTTGGTCTCACACTTTTAAAATGATAAACTGCGTTATTTCTGAAGTAGTCCATTGCATATAGCTGCAACCCCTCTCTTTGGGTGTTTTTCAGCTAGACTAGGTTGTGGGAGATCTATTTAACCCACCTAGTTTGATTTTTTTTTGCTCTCCTTTTGGATTTATATCTTAGATGAGCTGATATAAGGTATCCAGGAGCTGAAAACTCATTCCAGTGCACCAAATTCTTAGGAGTGCGTTATTTCAGCAGGCTTGTTGTGCAATCCCGATTTTGGGATATTATAGTGGTATCAGAGCAACTTTCTTGGAACAGCCCGTGCATTATTTCAGCCAATATGTCTTCAGGGGGAGGATAACCTCTCACTGATAGAGAGCTAAGGTATCATAGAAGGAGACATAAGAAAAATGATTACACCATTGAAACCCCTTTATATGGAAGAATAAAAGGAGTAGAGTTATCTAACATTATTTCTCAAGCTTTGCATGATCTGAAAGGAGGAATCAGGGGAGTAAGGAATGAAAGAAAAGCAGACCTTATGAAATGGTTTTCACATGAAGAAAGCCCCACTACTTCATATGATGTGTGTGAGCATTCAGCCACACAATCTGTCCCACAACGTGGTAGAATGCCTACTTTCTTGTCAAAGGAAGGAGGAAGAGGAGAAACACTAAAGGGGGGATATCTTGGTGAATATCTCCAAGAATATGAATCTCAATCAGAGAGATTCAAAGAGCATCTCAGTTTCCCTGAGTTTTGTCAACTCAAAGAAGAAAGGTCCTGCAACTACAGTAGGAGGGAAGGGTGCATGTAGCACACTTTGGGTAGATTCTCTCTACCTACATTTGATGGATCACATAAAGACTCAGCCAAGTCTTGGGTAAAGAAGCTTGACACATACTTTTAGCTGCATCAAGTATCAGAATAAGAAGCCTTGAGAGTAGCAGTGCTGCATCTTCAATGAAAAGCTTATGCTTGGTGGTTGTTTGAGTCCTCTTCCTTGAAGGGGAGGAACATCTCTTCTTATGCAAGATTCACTAGGATACTAGTGACAAGATTTGATGAGAGACATTTTGAGACTTCTTGGGGGGAGCAGATCAAGCCCAAGAAATCTGAATCTCTGTATAAGTTGGAAGATTCCATGGAGCTAACTCCAGTCCTAAACATTGTTGAAAGGGTTGAAGATTTGAGGATTCCTTCCTCACTAAGAGATCAAGACAAAGGATCTCTTGATTATGAAGCATTCTCCACTGATGAGGAGAAGGGAGAAATAAAGCAAAGAATATCCTCCAGCGTTATGCAAGAAGGAGGAGATCTATTTTCATTTGGAGATGGAGGTGAAGCAATGGCTTCCATTAGAGGGATTCTTGCAACTTTGCAAGGAATTCCAGATATTCTTCCATATGGAGGACGTGAGCAGCATGTGTCTTTGCTAAAAGAAAATGAGACAGAACAAAGGAGGGGTCACACAGCTAATCCACTATCAGAATATTGGGCAAGGGCTCCAATCAGAGGCACTCTTACACCATTAAGAGGGGTCTCCAAGTTTCATGGTACTTCCACACAACAATCAGAGATGGATTTGTGCAGTGGAAGCAGTCATGATATGTTCCCATCTATTGTTCACATGGGAATGAGCCATGAGACATCATTATCCTGTGGTGTACCATCTGGGAGACCACCTGAGTCATATTTGATGAAAGATGTTTCATACATTGATGCTCCTTTCATAGATCCAAGGGAGGAGGGAGCACTAGAATACCATGCTACAATGCTGAGAGTGTGGGGGAGGTACAGATAAAGGGAAAGAATTTTTCCTTTGACATCATTATCCATTCTCACCTCTAAAATTGCGTTGAGAAGATATGCTGCAATAAGAAAGAATGACACCATCATGAAGCATGGAAGGCAAGACCTGGATCAGAATACAGACTTGCTTGGAGGACACTCCTCCATACATGAAGAGAGTGGTGGTCTAACATGCATGCACTGGCAAAGGCAAAGAGGTCTTGGAAAAATGATAGCCTCCCATGGGGGAATAACTTCCAAGAGCTTCCCTCTTCTCTTGAGCATGTGACTAAGCAAGGAGGGCAGCAAGGAAGGACTGGAAACCTTCCACCTTGTACCTTTGGCATGGGAAATTTCAAGGAGGAGAAAAAAAATATAACAGATACTTCAGATGACACACTATCAGCACTATCATTGTTGGGCACATTAGATCCTTATTGGAAATCCCAACTGCTGGTGGAATATTCCAAGGATATTCATACTTGCATGATTCTGGATGACTGGTTGCATGAAGGGAGCTATTCAATTCTTGATGGAGTCATCTATAATCATGGTAGAATCTTCTTGTCTAGAGCCTCCAAGCTCAAGGGGAAGCTTCTACAGAGGGCTTATGAAGAGTTCCATCTTAGCCACACTTAATCTATGAAGATCAACAATATCATATTGAGGAGCTATTACTGAGAGGGCTTTGAAAGGGAACTATATCAACATTGTCAGAGATGCATGGATTCTGTGGAGTTGGAGAAGCAATATAGCTCTAAGGAAGAACTAAATCAGCCCTCTCTTCCTTCCCTTGAAGGAGAGAGTAGATCTGTGCACCACTCCATTGATAGGAGGATAATTGTTGGTGAAGAACATGCTCTTAATACATGTATTTTATATTATGACTTCATGCATTCTTACACCATGTTTTTGCAGGTCATGACTCCAAGAAGGAGTGTTATATCTTGTCAATCTCATGGAAAATATGGGGCCACAACAATTGCTGTACTTGGCCACTCACTTGGTGGACAAAGGGAGATCTTGTTTCATGATGGGTGTTTTCCTAAGGCACCAAACATATCTCACACATTTAGCTACAGTGAGATGGCATGGGCTGCAAGTAAGTGGTGGGAAAAACACTTACCACACCTTAATCTGATGTAGGCAGGAGATGCCTTGTGCTGGTACCATATATGGGATTATGACCCACCTCCTCATGTTCCAATTTCTATTTATGTATTTGTAGTTTTGCTTCCATACATGGAAGATGTACTTGTCCTATTTTTGGAATTGTATGGAGGGAGGATAGGAGGCATGTGTGTACCACATGGGATGGAGAATCTCTTTGTATGCTTTGCTACATATTTCAAGGAGAGTATGGGTTCAACCATGTTTGTTTCAGTAGCATTATTGACACTTTGTGGGATGGATTATGTACATCTCATAATGATTTTGGAGAGACAACTCATCATGGGAGGATGGATTGGTGAACACTTAGCTTATGTAGAGAGATGGATCCTTGATGGTGTCATAAATGGGGAAGGAGAAGTGTTTCAACACTCACCCTATCAGTTGCTTGAGGAAACGTAACATTTTGGAGGGGAGGACTGTAATATTCCCAATTAGCCCAAGCTAATGGGAATATTCAATTTTGTTTTGTATTATTTTGGTTTTCATGTTGATGAATAAAATGTGAAGGAGGAAATGTAAAACTCCTAAAAACATCAAAATAAATCAATGCCTATGTAAACAGAGACATATCTAGGCCATGTAAATAAACTCTTGCAGGTGTGAATGGTTTTGAATCATGATATTGGGTCAACTTTGACCAAGTCAACAACGTAGTTTAGATGCAATGAACCTCATGGATAGACATCAAAATTTTAGATGGAGGCTCCACATGTGAAAGGAGCTAACTCATTGAGGTGGTTTAGGGTTTGGCAAGGCTTCAATATTATAAAAGAAGGAGGAGGACAACAGGAAAAGGTTGTTGATGTTATTATTTTCTGGAGGTATTGTCTGCTTAGACATCCCTTATTGGGTTTTCCTGTTTAGGAATCCCACCTCCTTCCTTGAGCAGCTCTTGGAGGAGTCTGGTTTTCCTAGTCCACTATCCGGAATTTTGCCAAGCCACATCTTGCATCTACAGTGTAGTCCTACTTAGGATTGGTTTTTCCATGTGAGCTGCAGCAAGTGGAACACTAGATCTGTTCAGATCTAGCTTGTATTGGTGCCTCTTCTCAGTGAGTGTGTCTTTTAACCTCCTAGAAGGGTGCATTAATGGGTTGAGCTTTAGATCCACACATTGGCAGTATGCCAAAGCATTCTCAGGGCCTACAGTGCAGTCCCTCTTCCATGACTGCGTTATTTGCAAGAGCAGAGTTGCAGGGTGACTTGGCATCATTTTAGAGGAAAGATCTCTAGTGATTGGATCCTTCCTTTCACTGTGGTGATCCGTGCATTGGCCAAAAAATACATGTTAGTTCAGATCTGATCTGCTGAATATGTTATGATTCATAATTTTATGAATACTTATGCAGATCTGTGACTTAGATCTCAGATCTACTCGCTGTTGTTCATGTTTTGCTAAGATCCCCAAGGGCAGTCTATAAATGAGCCTATCTTGTACACCGATTTGAAATAGATCTATAATTTTGAGTACAGATCTTCTCTATATCTGAATTGTAATCTACTACATGCTTCAACGATGAAAATAATGCTGTCAAGCTTATTTTTCCATTTCATGTTGTTGTAGCAGCTCATTTTGAGGTTTTTGTCTTGTACAATCTTTCCCTTTCTGTTATACACTGTATAAGCTACATTATAGATCTAATTTGCTGATGTATAGCTGAAAGATGATCCTCCATGTTGGTATCACTCTTTTAAATTGATAAACTGCGTTATTTCTGAAGCAGTCCATTGCATATAGCTGCAACCCCTCTCTTTGGGTGTTTTTCAGCTAGACTAGGTTGTGGGAGATCTGTTTAACCCACCTAGTTTGATTTGTTTTTGCTCTCCTTTTGGATTTAGATATTAGATGATATGATCTAAGGGATCCAGGAGCTGCAAACTCATTCCAGTGCACTGAATTCTCCGAAGTGCGTTATTTCAGCAGGCTTGTTGTGCAATCCCGATTTTCGGATATTACAGAATGCCTCATCCTTAATGAGATACCCTTGATCTTGGTCATACTTTGAAGGATAAGACTCCATGTATTCAAAAATAGAAGAGGGCTCTTCAATAAGTGCAGATATTTCCCTTGGAAAACTATCATGCATGTTTTTATCCCCTTTAAAAATATGGAGTGGAGTTGGTTCTAACAGGTTTCTCCAACTCATGCAAAGTGTTTGAGTCTTTATCTTTAACAAATGAGGGTTCACAATGATAAAATATCCTCACCAATTATTTAGTGAACTCAGCATAAGATTTTACATTTGCATGACAAAATGAAGTAGAATCATTAAACCACCAATCATGGGCCATACCGTTGAGGTGCAACACTGCTACTTTGATGGCTTCTTCTCTGAAACTTGGTGTAGTTTAAAATAGGAATCTAGCTCTTCTACCCAAGCTTTTTCTGTGCACTCTACTGATCCATCAAAGTGAGATAGGGATATTCTACCTCTCTTGCTTCTTTTTTGGCTACTGGATCTTGCCTCCTTGAGTTTTCAAAACCCTTGGAAGTCTAAGTGCTCTTTGAATATCCATGATTGAGATTCATACTCCTGAAGATAGTCACTCAAGGTCTCCTCCCTTGGTGTATCTCCTTCCTCCATCCTTCTTGCAGTAAATGTGAGCAATAGACTGCGCTGTGGATCTGCATGTGCGACTGAATGCTCACACCCATCATAAGAATAGCTAGGGATTTCTTCAAACCCTCTCAGAAATCTTCTACACTCCTCCCCTTTCATCTCCTTGATATCTTCTTTGATATTCTTCATAGCTTGGAAAATAAGCAGGGAGATCCTCTCTTCCTTCATTCCTCCAAATAATGGAGTAATGCTTGTGTTCCTTTTGCACAACTTCTCTTTATGAGAAGCTTCTCCTCCTAATGGAATAATGTCTTGGATGCACAGGCTGAGCCAAGATTGATGCTTTGATACCATTGTAATATCCCAAAATAGGGAATTTCTACAACAATAAGAATATCTTAGGATATTATAAAGTTGGAGATCTAGAAATACTTGAACACAATAATGCAAGCTGTGTCAATTTACTATTTACATAAGATTAGGATAATATCAACAAAACTATGTCTCCATATGTTATCTCCAAGGGGGGAAAAGCAATGATCTGAACCATAAAAACGCTATTTCCAGAAAATAACGTTGTAACTATGATAAATGGGACTTTTATTCATTATTTCATGCAATATACATCTCACATATAGAATGGGAGCTGAAACAAATCATTCTAACTAAGTTAAACATATCTCCTGGTTCTTATATGGCTTAAAAACATTGAAAACCCATAGCTTAACCCATACAGAAAACTATGATGCAAGAAAAATGTAATTACAAGAGGGTTTATGTAGCAATATGTTTTAGACAATAGATTTGGAGTTTATTTAGCCAAATCATAGAGAAAAACAGAGATCTAGCCTCTTTTATACAATGTAAAGATAACCAGGCAAGGGTTTCTTGGAAGCTCAAGTAGAAAAGGAATAGATCTGAATATTCAGCAGCAAAATAACATAGTCCCCTGTAAAATTACATGAATATAGCTGAATAAAGTACAATAGGGATAATAATCCCTTTTTCTAGCTTTCCGGGGGAAGGGTTGGCCCTTGCCCTAGGAAACTAGCCCAAAATCAAGGTATCAAACCTTGCTGCAGTTGCTCTTTGAAAAATGACGCTGCTCCCGCAAGGGACTGCACTGTAGAAGTGCGA
Organism: Pinus albicaulis; assembly: GCA_034641835.2. Taxonomy (NCBI): domain Eukaryota; kingdom Viridiplantae; phylum Streptophyta; class Pinopsida; order Pinales; family Pinaceae; genus Pinus; species Pinus albicaulis. Next base: position 319,923,177 of record CM076581.1, on the reverse strand, counting down.
ATATGCTTTGGCCCAATGCCAAGATGTGAAAATATTCCTGGGAGTCCTTCTTATTGATCCTCCAATGGATAGACAAGTTCTCCACTAAAAAACAAGCCCAGAAATGACTCAAAGAGATCCTCCTTTGCTGCACCTTGCAACACAACCTAGCTCTAAACAGATACTGCACTGTAGCTGAAGGAGGTATCTTGGCCAAAATGCCTAAATGAGGAAATGTAGCTCAAGAACCTCTCCTTCCCTGAGGATGAGGTGGGGATTCCCGACCGGGAACACCCTTGTGCTAAACAGCACTGCAACCCTGCTAAACAACAAGAGGAAGCAAAGTCTCAACAGACCAAAGAAAATAATAATCCAAGCATGAATACAATGGCTATCCTCCTCTCCATATATAGCAAGTGCTCCTCTCCACAATGGGTCCCATCTATATGTTCCACCTATCCCATGCAAGTTTTCCTCCATTAAAACTGTGCAGTCCATCATGGAGATACAATGTATCTAGACAGTGCATGTGGACTTGGTCAAATATGACTGAATCAACATGATCCAATCATGTTCACATCTGTAGGAGCTCAATCCAACTGCTTATGCTTTTCCTTTTTACATGAGTAATGTTATTTTTCCTTCTAATTAATGGGCCTCCCTACCCATTTTATTCATCTAATGCTAACTATAATGTTCCTTTTAGCTTGAGGCTAAAATTTGGGAGCATTACACCTTGACAAGTTATATATTTAGTAGATGTGTCAATATGAATAGAGGATGCCGATGCCTACAGGAAGGTGTCATGGTGAAATATCATCACTGAGGTAGCTTTTGATTTAAAAGTTCATATGTATATGTTTATCTGGATAAGTTTATGTAGGGTTGCCAATCATGAGGAAAGATGTAAGATCCTTGGAGACAGTTCTAAGGAAAGAAACATGGAATAAAGGTGGACCAAATGAGAAATAATGATGAATCACTTTCTGATGGTTGTCATGAATTATGACTGAAAGTCATGGATGATCTGTGCCCTATGAAGCCAAAGGTTGAAGACTCCTCAATATTGAAATCCATGACATCGAGGGGATGAATTATTCATGAGAAGCAAGGTGTCTCACCATTGCTACTGTAGGTCTCTAGTTGTGAGGGAGCCCGGTGATAAGTTTATTTCTTAGAAGAAATTGAAGTTTGTCCTTCCTAAGTTAAAAGGGAGTGAAGTATATGATTCTCTAATACATGTGTAATGCACTAGACCAGGACTACATTAGGGGAATTTTGAAGTCTAAAATGGGCCTCCTAAGGAAAATGTACAATAAAAATTAACTTTATGAGAACCAATCACATTTTAGGGGATGACATCATCCCTAATGGTTGAGGTGGCATTGCTTGAGTTAAAGGTATCGACTTGTCACATTCTCAATGGTGGATAAAAACTCATAGTTAACCATGGTAGTGCTCTAAGTACTTTTAAATTCAAAGTAAAGTACTCATAATAAATGTCATTTCACACTTTATATTATATTATTGTCATTTCATATTTCTTGAAAGAAACAATGCATATCCCTACACACTTATTATATTATATTATATTATTTATATATAGTATATTAATTATATGTTATTATAAAATTTAAATTATATAAATTTTAATTAATAGCATATAATATAATTAAGAATTTATAAATTTAAATTTAAATTTTATTTTAAGTTATTTAAGTACAAAGGACAAATGCATCGGTTGTTCAATGATAATGATTTTTTCTTGAGAAACTCATTCTTATTTATAGTCACATCAATACAATTTTTTTATTAATTTTATTTTGGTACAACTTTTGAATTGAATTTAACTATGGTTACATGGATTTTGGTGCAAAAAGTGAATTGCAAATTCATAAATATTATTTTATTGGTTTAGCTATTATTTTATTATTTCCTTAGGAGGCCCATTTTAGACCTAAAAATTCCCCTAATGACAACTGTAAGTCTCACTTAAGGCCATTTGGAGGGAATGGAGAGACACAACATTCTGGTCTTCATCTGGGAAGACAGACTGGAGGATCGGGTAATCATCTGGCATTCGATACTCTTTGAGAATGTGATAAGGAATTCAAGATAAGAGTAGTCGGGGATCGATATTCTTTGAGGGATGGCTACCCAAGAGAAGAATAGTCCAATAAGGTCATACTTTGGGAACACCTGGGTGGAGTATGTACCATGGAGAGACAATGAATATGGTGTCTATAAGTCATGTGTCTCACCAGCATTGTAGTCCATTGTCTCGTTGAGAGATGGGGCTATTAGTCAAGGCATTGCACTAGGACAATGCTAGTTGATATAATGCTATAAAGGTGCATTTACCAATCCGATTCTTCTTATGAGACTCTTCAGTTTGAAAGTGACCATGTCTCTGTATGAATAAATCCCTAGTTAAGAGGGAGTGTTGGGAAGTGTAACTAGGATCGGTCTTCATATTGACTATGTAATTATGTATTTATGTAAAGAAGACAAAGATAATAAAATGTATTTTTGTTATGCTTTCTTGATGGGTTTCATGAGCAAGATTTTTATTATAGGTAAATAGACTTCTTCTTGATGTCTATTAGGATTTCTCTTCTAGATATAAATGTATTTAAGAGTCATATATATGAAGTATCTTGTCAAAGGGTATGCTCCAATACCTTGTCACACATCTGCAAAGGAACGACTCAAGACAACCTCAGTAACGTTGGAATATTAGCCATTCAAAGTCGACCTACAAGCAGTGATATAGTGGGCCTCCTAACATATGATAGGTTGGCTTATTAATTGGTAGGAACAACTATATATACCCCTACATGTGATGTGAAAAACATATAAGAAACAGAATTTATAAAGTCTGAGAATTTCATATAAGGGTGCAGGAAGATATGACTACGTTGAAGTGCGAGTTGGGTTGTGTGCAAAAGACAGAGAAGCGAGGAAGTAATTATATGTAAGAAAAGAGAACAACTCTGTTATTTAGTGTGGATCTCAGGTGTAGACTTAAGGACTATAATATGAGTGCAAGTAAGAAAAAGCAAAGATGCAGATTGAAGATACTAGAATGATGTTATATTAGCACAACGTATAGACTAAGGTTTAGGCATATGATTTAGTGATATATACTAAATTGCAAAGAAAGATTATGAATGTAATGTGATGTGTAGGAAGTCTAATTTAAAAGGGGACTATGTTATAGCATGAGATCAGAACTATATATAAAGGTATCATTATGGTATGATAAAGGTGGACAAGGTCACAAAATGAAGAATATAAATAAAGACTGAGCTCTCTAGTTCTGGTGTAGAAATGTGCAAGACAATGCAGATTGATGCTGAAGAGAAGGAAAAATTTAAGGAGTCAAAGAAGAAGCAGTGACAAGGCCTTGGAGGCATACAAAGGTTAAGGGTCTATTTCATGGTCATTGTACTTGTCATTTGAAAGTCTATAGGAAGAATTTATCGCGGGTTTTCCTCTCAAAGAGGGAGAGGTTTTTCCCTGGCTCGAAGAGCCTAAATTTGTGTCTCTTGTATTTTGGTAATTGACTTGATAAAAGACTAAATAAGCTAAGAATATAAGACATAAGTAAATTAAGTAATCTCACAAGTAATTATCAAGTAGATAATTTGAATTAATCACCGCCCCTCCAAATTCTCAACCGGTACAAATTGATATGCTTAGTTTCAACTCCATGAGTGATGGTCATGTTTCGAAACCTACACCCTATGTAGGCATCTGCTGTATCTAACCAAGGTCTCCCCAAGATCAAAGGATGCCATCCCAAGTTGGTTTTAGGTTGAAGAACATAAAATTCTGCAGGGTATTCCCAGGAATCAAATGAAAAGACAATGTCTTCTAATACACCCTATGGATTTACCTTAGACCTGTTTCCTAATTCTAACATGCTAGGAGTAGGAAGTAAGTCAAAGGATCCTATGTGAGATAAATTTTCCATTGTGATCACATTTATGGCTGCACCTAAATTTATTATAGCTTTTCTTATCGGATACCCATTGATAAAGGTGGTAACCATAGGGATTCCAAGGTCTGCATATTTCTCAGTAGAAAATACGGTGGACATAAGGCTTGCAAGTTTCCCACCTAATTGAATTGTGCAGGGTTATTTCTTGTGTCTCCTTGGTTTCTTGGTACATAGCTCCCTCATTGTTTTAGCATAAATCAGGATATCCCTAATTTCTTGCATTAACAAGATCTTAATGCATACATTTCTTAGTTCAGGCATAAGATCGAACTCGAGTTGTTTTATTTTCATTTCTAACCTTTCTGGAAAAGGAGGCTGGATAGTATGGGAAAAAGAAGGTTCTTGTGAATTTGAAGTGGTTTGTTTTGTTGGTTATGGTGTGTTTTCTACTTCAGGGGTGTCCAGAGTGTCTTCCTATATAATCTCTTCAATTCTTCCGGGCTGAGTCACCACTTTTCTTGATCTTAGTTTAATTTCCTGCAACGACACAAGAAATTCCTGCAACAAAGGAACATAAATTTCCTGCAGCAACATAGAAAATTCCTGCAACAAAGGAACATAAATTTCCTACAGAGATTGTGGTGAAATACAATAGGTAGGAAAAGTGGGATAAGTTACCACTCCAATATTGTGAGAAAATTGGATGGTTTTATTGTTGGGGTTGGATATTGGCTGGGCAGGAAGTTGTGTGGGATGGCGTTGATTTGGTGGGGCAGACAACTAAAGTTGCTACTATTGTGGCTAAACCATTAGTTGCAGTATTGGCTGTGGTGAATACAAATTCCAAGATATAAAATTCTGTGCAGTAGGGTAAGAAAATCTCCCCTACCAAGTTTGTTGTGGAGACGAGGGTTTCCAGGGAATTGGAATATTCCACATATGATTCTGAGTATAAGGAATTTGAAAATGTTGTTGTGACATACCTGTAGGATGTGGTTGCCATGGTTTTTGAGGTGCCATTGCATAGAGTGCATTAACAACTCCCTAATCTGCTAGATATGCTACTTTAATCTCTGGAAGAGAACGACATTGATCAATAGAATGATTAGCCTCACAAATTCAACATACCTATATATTGTCTGCAGGACATTCCCTTAAGGGGTGTTTCTTCCTACATTTGGAGAAGAATAGAGCCAAGGCCTTCTCCACTTGAGTCTTGTTTATTATTAGCCCGCAAAACATCCAATTGTGAAGAAAAAGTGCTAAGAATATCAGTCTTAAAATTTTCAAATAAATTACCCATTTCAGCTTTGGTTACTCCAGCTTCGGACACTAGTTTGATGGGCTTAGAATAAGTGTCTCTTGATTATCCTCCAAATTTATAATTTCCCTTTGAATAACATCAACAAAATTCACACACATCATTATAACCCAGTTTTTATATATCACCTGCTCCCATCAGGTTCAAAACCTCCAGAAATTCCAGTTTGATTTCCCTGAGAATTTTTTTTCTCTTGGTCTCTTTACTCAGTTGATTCATCTTGGATACCTGCAGATTGTATTGAAATATTTCCAGCAGGTCCTCAAGACTCTCCCCTTCCTTCTGATTCATGCCCAAAATTTCTTCCCTAAGGTCCCTAGATTTACAATAATATTGATACTTTTTCAGGAACACCTTCTTCATTTCATCCCAGGTTGCAATGAATTTTGAGCCCAACTCCATAAACCACCTAAGGGCTGCATATTTTAATGTAGTAGGAAAAGAGTTCATATTTTGAGCATTGGAATAATAGTCATATCTTCTGCATAATACATCAAATTCTAATAAGAAGGTGCCATGATATTCACTATAGATACCACGAAAGTTAGGCAAGGATGAGGGAAGGATTTTTTTCATCTAGGAAGCTCCACCAGTCTTCTTGATAGGAAATTCAAATGTGACTAGTTCCTCTTCCTTCTCATTATAGTCCCCATCTCTATTACCAGTACCCTCTAGATGAGCCATATCAGACCAGGAGAGAGTAGGACCCTTGTAAATTACAGATTCTTCAGGGTCATGGTCCATAACTCTAGTTCTTGAATAGGATTGACGAGGAATTCCTCTTCAGGGTGACCACTGAGCATATATGTTGACTTCCTTGTAAGAGGAGGTTCTAAATGGGAAACAACATAAGGTTTTCTGATAGAAGATTATGCTGTGGAAGTATTAATCTTCTTAGGATCAACTACCAAGCTCTTTTCAGGACTACATACCTCCTATTCGGATTCTTAGTCCTTTGTTGCCTTGCTCCTTACAAACTTCCTTGTTCTTACCAGTTTAATAGTGGACGAAGTGGTGCTCACACCACCACCAAAAATTTTTTATACTATTGGAACCTATTCATATATTATGCAAACAAATTCAAAAACTTGTACTTACCAAACAATCAGGACATGGCTTTGGTAAATTCTGATCTCTGCAGGTGCGTAGGCCTTACCCCACGTCTTACCACTTCGACTCCCCTAGCCTTGAAAATATCAAACAACAAGAAATAATACTAAAACACTTTTAGTATCATCCCTTAGCACCTTCCCAGCAATGATGCTAAAATGTTTGGTGCAAATTATAGACTTATAATTTGACTGACATAAAACATCAACCACAGGTATGTAAGCTTATGAGATGATGCACAAATATATTCATGGTAATACTTTAAGTGCTTCTCTATTTAAAACCATACACACACAACTCCAATATCTATTTTCCTCATCCACACTTAGCAACAAGGCTATGGAGCAGATTTAATCATCCCTCTACAACACCTAAGATTGCTGATGTCGATCAAGTTAACATTCCAAGAAAACACCAATGAAATCAATTTAACATTCCATAAAATAAATGAGAGCTTGATCAAATGACTTCAAACATATTACCAAATAAAATTCACCATTTAACCATCTTACATGTGCTGCTACAAATTAGAAAAAAGAGAGATACCATCTATGCAATAAATCTGTCAATTCATGAGACATAATCAAAAGAAACACAAATATGCAACTATTGGAGTTGTGAGCAAAGGGGGCCTTCCCTTATAACCCATTTTACTGATAAAGGAGTTTACACAGAAAGATCAACATAACATGTAATTTTGTATTAATTTGGAGAAGTATTACAGTGGTCCAAAAGTCTGATATGTCCAACCTCCTTTGCAAATAAAACACAACAATATTTATACAAGTGTAGAGGCATAAGCTTGCCCGAATTAGGAAAAATAATACGCTACAGCTGTTTGCTAACAATAATTGGAAAAGAAAACAAAAATATCTATGATGATTTTGATCCATGACTGGAAGCATGGATCAAACTGATTTCGTTGATTTGCTGGAGCTATTTCCCAATACAATCATCGATGAAGGGACTGAAGATCTGGACATTTTTGGTGATAGTTTAAAGGAATCCAATAGGAAAACATCCATGTAGGTATATTTACTAATAAAACCCATGTTCCCGTTCTACTTGAGGCTGACTGGAACATACTCAATCGCAGATATTGCTGTAGGAAATTAGGACGATTCCAGGAAATCTTCGTCTACAGGAAATTGCAGAGTGTTTGCAGGAAAATAGCGAATCACGGGCTCCCTACAGGGAATTGTGGAACTGCTTTAGAAAATTAATAGTTTGCATAATATTTTTTCAGTCAAACTTGAAATTGTAGATAATTTGATTAGGTAACATTTAGCTTCAAAAATACTTAAGAACAAAGTAGAATGATACTTTTTAGAATAATTTTCATACCTCAAATCTCACATCACCCTTTTGGTCAAAACTTATGGAATATGGAAAAATGAGTTTTATTAAGGGTAAAAAGAGTTCATAAAGGGGGAAGCAAGGCCTTAGAATGTTATAAACACTGAGAAAAATCAGGACTCAACACACATTAAGAGGATAAAAATAGAAATACCTTCTTTAGCTAATTGATAAATCCAAAACAAAAGGGTTCAATGGTGGAGCACATTGAGGACTTCCAAAGATTGAATATCAAAGTAAATGGTATTCTAGAGGAGAATAAGGTTTATGTCTTCATAGGGACTTTAAAGGATAACATCCAACATGAGGTTTGAAGTTGGGAACCTAATTCATTGGAGAAGGCATTCAAGGTGGCAAGAAAAGTTGAAAGAAAAATGGTGACAACAAGGAAGTCTACCACTCATAAATATAAATATGGAATTGTTGTTGCTCCTAGCCTCCTACAACCTACCAGGTTGACACCCCAAGAACTGGAGGAAAAAAGAGAAAAATGGATTTGTTACAGTTGTGATAACAAACAAACAAAGTTTCATAAGTGTGTTGAGAAGAAATTATTTTACATAAATTGGGAAGAGGAGAAATAAAATGAATAAGAAACATAAAAAAGAGAGATATACACCAAGAACCAATCCCAGATAAAGAAGAAATTAATTCGACCATATCTTGTAATTCATTGGCAAGAATTACCACTCCTCAAACTCTCAATATAGAAGAATATATCAAGAAAAAAAAGGTGATAGTACTAATTTATTTGGGTAGTACCCATAATTTTATTCATTGTAAGATAGCCAAGGAATTGAATTACTTTCTATATCCAACACCAGAGTGTTAAGTGATGGTTTCAAATGGAGGAACTATAAATTTCTCAGGGAAATGCCATAATATCAATCTAACCATGGGGAAATATGTATTGAATAGTTCAATGCTTTATATTCCAATGGGTTGTGTTGATGTTGTATTAAGAGTCCAATGGTTACAACCTTTGGAGATGATAGCTTTTAATTTCAAGAAATTTTCTTGAAATTTTCCTAGGAAGCAAAGGAAATTGAATTAAGGGGCATCACAGGGAAAACAGGGAATATAATAAACTCTAATGGCATGGAAAATATTTTTAAGAAAGAACAATGAGGAATTATTTCACAATTATGATCACTAGATGTTCAAACATCAAAATCATCAGTTTCTTCAGATCTCCAAAGAATATTGGACAATCATTCCAAGATATTTGAGACTCCCAAAGGCATCTCACCTATTCGTGATCATGATCATGCTATTCACTTGATTCCAAGAAGCATTCCTCCAAACATCAAACCTTATAGATATCCCTATGCCCAAAAGAGTGAAATTGAACGTATGGTTGCATAAATGCTAGAGGCAGGTATAATTCAACCTAGCCAAAGTTCTTTCTCTCCTCTAGTAGTATTGGTACACAAGAAGGATGGATCATGGCGTATGTGTCTGGATTTTAGGGAGCTCAAAAAATCACTATTAAAGATAAATTTCCCATTCATGTCATTGATGAATTGTAGGATGAATTACATGGAGAAATTTACTTCACCAAGTTGGATCTTAGTTCATGATATCATCAAATTAGAATGAAGACTGAAGGCATTCTGAAAACAACATTCATAACTCATGAAGGTCATTATGAATTTTTGGTCATGCCTTTTGGCCTTACTAATGCACCTTCCCCATTTAAAGGTTTGATGAATTCCATTTTCAAAGCCTTCCTTAGAAAATTTGTGTTAGTATTTTTTGATGATATACTAATCTACAACAAGTATTGGAAGGATCATGTTCAAGATGTTGACAAGGTGCTCAAACTATTGGAGGAGAACAATTGTGTGCAAAAACCTCCAAATGTTTCTTTGAGGTACATGAGGTGGAATATTTGGGTCATATTGTATTTCATGAGGGTGTTAAGGTAGATCCTAACAAAATAAAGCCATCAAGGAATGGAAAATCCCCACAAACCTAAAGAATATTTGAGGATTTCTTAGGTTGATAGGGTATTATTGCAAATTTATTGAGAATTATGGGAAAATAACAACACCTCTAACAAAATTATTGAAGAAAGATGCATTTTTTTTTACTCCAGAAGAAACTAAGTCCTTTGAAAATATTAAAGAGGAAATGTGCCAAGCTCCGGTTTTAGCTACTCCAGACTTCACAAAAATGTTTATGGTAGAATGTGATGCCTCAAGAAATGGAATTCGTGCTATTTTAATGCAATAAGGAAGACCCATTTCTTTTGAAAGTCATCCAATCAAGGGAAAGTATTTACATAAACCTATTTATGAGAAGGAAATGTTGGCAATACTACATGCCCTGAAGCAATGGTGCCCTTACCTAATGGGAAGAAACTTAAAGGGAAAAACATATCATGATAGTTTTAAATAATTTTTGGAACAAGGATTATCTTCAGAAGAGCAACAAAAATGGGTCACTAAGATGTTGAGTTATGACTTTGAAATCATCTACAAAAAAGGGAAGTAAAATGTTGTTGCAGATGCACTCTCAAGAAGGAATGGGGATGTGGAAGCATTGCTCTATGTCATTTATATTATCCAACCTAACTGGATAAATGAATGAACGAAGGAATGGAAGAATGACGAAGAGGCCATGTGGATACTCATTCAAAATTTGTAGCAATATCCTAATACATATCATACATTTATCTAAAAAAAATCTCATTATGGTACAAATATCACTTATATGTATGTAAGAATTCCCAACTCAATCAAATTATTATTTTGGAATTGCACACCTCTCCTTTAGGAGGGCACTCATGATTTTCAAAAACTTACCATGGGGTCAAGAAGGAAATTTTTTGGAATGACCTTAAATCTGATATTTAGAAGTTTGTGTAGAATGTTTGGTTTTCCAACAAAATAAATTTGAGAAAATTAAGACCCCAGGTATGTTACAACCTTTATTCATTCCAAGTTAGTGTTGGGAGGAGGTATCAATGGATGTTATCACAGATTTATCCAAGTCTGAAGGAAAGTATGTCATCATGGTGGTAGTTGATAGACTTACCCCGTATGCACATTGTTGTGCATTATCTCATTCTTTTAAAGCCATTAGAGTTGCTACTACATTTATGGAAATAATTCAAAAGATACATGGAAACCCAAATATTATTCTAAGTAATAGAGACCCCATTTTCACTAGAAATATTTGGACGAATTTTTTTTGCTTGTGTTGGTACTCAATTAACTCATATTTCATCTTATCATCCCCAATTCGACGGGAAAAATGAGATAGTGAACATGTGTTTGGAAGGATATATTTGTTGTTTTATACCTAATAAATAAACATAATGGGCTAATTGGTTACCTCTAGCTGAATGGTGGTATAAAAATTCCTTCCATACTTCAACAAAAATGACCCCATTTATGGAACTTTATGGATATCATACACCGTCCATCACATCATATTTAAGAGAAAATTCTAAGGTTAAAGTAGTGCAAGATCACATCGAGCATCAACAACAAGTTCTCCAACTCTTGAAGGATAATGTCACCGTGGTGCAAAATAAAATGAAACAACAAGAAAATCAACATAGTAGCGAAAGAAGTTTTGACGTAGGTGACTTGAGTATTTTTACAGCTACAACCATACAAACAAATGTGCCTCAAGCAAGCCAGGAAGGATAATAAATTATCACCCAAGTAATATGGTCCTTACAAGGTGCTACAAAATATTGGTACTATGGCATACAAATTGGATTTGCCTACATCTTCCCGAGTACACCTAGTTTTCCATGTTTTATGCTTAAAGAATGTTATCAGTAATAAGCTTCCAGTTCAAACAATATTGCTAGAACTTAACGATGAAGGAAAAATCATATTAGAGCCTTAAGTAGTCAAGGAAACAAGAACCCAACAAATACATAATTAATCAATTTCAGAGTATCTCATTAAGTGGAAGAACTTACCCAATGAAGGTTCCACATGGGAGGATGAGAATTTTATATATAAGCATCTATAACTACTCAAGAATTTAGGACAACACCTTTTTGAAGGAGAGGGGCATGTTAGGTACCAATAATACTAGTGTAACTTCCTTATTATTATTGTTAGTGTAGCCTTATTATTTTTATTCTTGTGGCCATGCAACCCCCATATTGTTAATGTTGTGCCCCATAGAAGCCCACTATTGTTATTGTTGTGCCCTTACATTATTATTGTTATGTGGGATCTGATTATATTGTGACCCCTTATACTATTATATATATCAAGGAGGTCTTTTCATTTGAATGATCCAAAAATTATTCATTTATGTGATGTAAAGGAGGTTTCCCCCTCGAAGAGGATAATTTTCAATTCGTTGATCTATCTTTTCTTATATTTTTTGATCTGGTTGCATAATAGTTGCTATAGAATAGATAATATTTACATGGACAATATTGATTCATGTGATGGATATGATGTTGGAATGATAGTTTCTTATTTGGAAATTATGGTGCACATCCTAAATTGGAGGCATGTGCACATGTTGTGTTTTATTCAGAAGGATGAGTGCTTACAGGACTGAGTTGTGGTAATGATGGCCTTTGTTCAACCGCAACTCGGAGTAATATTGGAGGGCATAAGATTAGTATCAGGTTGAGTCAATGGATATCATGTAGAATCAGAGGGAGTCTAGCTTCAAAGGGAGTATCCTTATGAAAGTGTTAAGATCTTCAGGTTCAAATGAGATGAGGCAGAGGAACTACTGAGATAACTTGGTTCATTCTACAAAGTATGTTGCATGCCATATGGGCTAGTGTCGCCACTGAGAAGATAATTCCTAGTGTTGGAAGAACCTCCCTCGCTAATATGGAGTGTTGAGATTTGTAGCTTGTAAGGTACTCCAAATCCTAGGGTACAAGGTTGTGGAGGAATTGGCACCACAAAAGGGCTTTTTGGTTTAAGTACCCAAGATGTGGGCTTTGTACCAAGCTTGTGGGTGTGAAACCATGCATAGATTTGATTACTTGGAACTTGGAGATGATAGAGCACCTTTGAAGGATCATGGGACAACTTAAAGCACCAAGAGATCCCTTGTCATAGTGGAAAAATAATTTTTATGTGTTTTTTTGTAGGTTTGTGACATAAATAAAAAGTTGGCCTAGACTTAGAAGGCACCCTTAAGGGCTATACATTACCACAAGAGATTCATTTAAAAAGGAGAGAGGAGCATCCTCATTTATCACATCCATAGTGAAACTCATCATAAGAGGGATAACATATGAAATAGGCCATAGACTCTTGAAGCTCAACATAGAAAAGGAGGAGACTTGGTTTTCTTTATTTCTTGTGATTGTTTGGGTAGATTCAAGAAGAGAAGCAAGATGAGTATTGGAAGATTTTTATGGACCATTTTTGAGAGTTTTTGGTGGTAAAATCTCCAATAATTAGGACACAATTCTCTGTGATTGTTATAGGTGGCCAAAGAATCAGTTGGGATCTGGACGAAGGTTGTTTACCCCTGTAAAATAATGTATTCTAGTTCAAGTATATCATAATGATAGAAAAATTATAGAGTAGATTTGAGCGCAATATTGTGAGGTGATTTGGGCCAAGAAGTAGGGTTGTAGAAAATTCTAAAAAAACCCTAAATAGGGACGAGAACCATAGGAGATAGTGCACAGGTTCAAGAAGGAGAAAGCAAAGGTAACTAGTCTTATGTAGAGGTATGTTAGTCTTCCTAAGTTTATGTATTTCTAGCAGATGGTTGTCTTAGTTTGGACAATTGTTTGGGAATCTCAAGCACATTAAGGAGGGTTGTAGTAAGGTTTCCTATATGCCCTAAGTGTAGGACTCAAGAAGGACATAAATCCTACTAGGAGAGCTAGAATTGCAGAAGGTCAAGGGGGTTATTCTTTGAAGAATAAAAGAAGTCAGCCAAGTGGACCAATAATTGAGCCCAAATTTGTTGTTAGAGAAGGGATTTTGAAAATAATAGAGGGTAGCCTCCATGCCCTAAGTTTGTCTTCATTGGAGCAACACAAGAAGGCAATATTGGGAAGAATTCCCAAAGTGTTGTGTCCTTGAAGGACTAAGGAGTAACTAGTGGGAATATGAGAAGACCCTATGTGTTGGACTCATTGATGGAATAATGACCAGCTATAGGGTAGATTGGAGATGTGTTTAGTGACCTAAAGGAGCATGACTCATTGATAGAGGTTAATTGGTGTTACTGAAAATCGGGAGTGGAAGGACCAACATATGTTTTAAAGGTACAACCAAGTGGATTTGTGAGGTGCACTACATAAGATACTAGGTTAATTGTATCTTGTTCAGGGTAGATTGGTTTTCATAGTTGTTGACACCAAACCCCAATTTGTATTATTTTATCAGTGATTGTATGAGGGCCATGATACTTGATATAAGAGCCCTAGAAAATTGTATTATAGATTAATAATATAATGAATTTGGGTTGTTGAAAAATTGTTAAAAGTTGTTTATTTGTGCACTAGTTGATTTATTGTTGTATTTATTATATTGTGAAAAGTAGTTTGTTGTGGAATTTGAGATTCTTGTGTCAGATATTATAAGATGCTAACCTATATTCTCTAGTGTCACGAAAAAACAACATTCCCCAGATGATGCGATATTAATTTTCCAGGATTTTGTGACGTTGTCACACTAGGCCAATAACTATGTTGTTTTTATGATGTTGATACTCTATTTTGTGTTGACACAATTATAGGTGCCATATTTGGGAGCTGATGTGTTTTGATATTACTTGGCAAGGTCAACCAAGATCGTTGTACTAACAAGGATTTTAACTCTCTTGACAAATCAACCAACTCAACCATAATAATTATAAACCCCAGTATTTTAGCTACTCGCTAAAACAAGGCATCATTATGGCTTCAAATTTATTTATAGTAATTTATTGTAACTTGTTTCAAGAAAATAATTTTAGTTTGATCAACATAAGAATCAAAATATTCTCATTACTGTTCATGATTTTGATACCAATATTAGATAGAAGATAAACCTATAAGAAAAGATCCATTTTCCATGTGCGGGGGAAACATAATCATTGTTCAGGTTGTGCATATTATATTTCATTTTAGAGTTAATGCAATATTCTATGAGTTTGTGGTTCATTTATGATCTGTTGTACTACCCTATAGGCCTTGATTTTGCCAACTTCACTGAAGCCAGTCAAGTAAGGAGAAAGATAGTCGGATTTCTGTTTCCTCCAAACTTCGCCCAACTTATCTCTTAGCTTTTATGGAGATATCGGCAGGCGCCTAACATATAAGTTCACTGAAACCCCCCCTAACCAACTAACGGGCCTAATGTGTCTGTTACATTATCTATCTGTGGACAGCGACCAGCACTAGTTAGTATCAACTGGATCAAGAGGGAGGGACTTTATTTACCCCAATTGGAAGTAGCATCATCTGCCTCAGGTCCAGTAGCACCACCTACTATTGAAGGGCCTACTCTTGATATTGAAGGCACCAGCCAGCCAGTCAGTAAGGGGCTTAAGTAAGTAAGTCAGGGGCGTAAGTCATAAAGTTATTTCCCTATGCCATAAAAAGAGGGGCAAGAATCGAAGCCTTTCTCAGTTTCTTTAGAAAGAGGGAGTGAAACTCCAAAAGGTAGACTAGGGATGAAGCAAAGGATAGGCGGGAGGTGATATATCTAGGAAAGACCCAACCCAGATTCACTCGCTTTTCCCAAGTAACCTACGCGAGAAGGGATAAAAGGCTAAAGCAATGTGATTACAACCAAACCAAGCAGACAAGCAAACACAAGCAAGAGAAAAGAAACATGCAAGCATGAAAACCCAAGCAAATAAGTAAATCAAATATATAAATACTTGAAATGTCTCCTTTTCTATTATTCTGTATGGCCTGTGTGCCCGTCAGATCTTGATGGAATCCGGACAAAGTGCTAGTTATTTTAAGGGTTGAAATACCTAAATCAGTCTAGAGAAAGCTGAGGAGCTAGCAACTGCAAGGCCAAAATCAAAATATAGATGCTAGGCTAGTATGGCTTTTATATGGCTGAAGAGGATAGAGCAGAGCCTGGCGGCAAAGAATACCTGCATGCAAACAGAAGTGGGAGGGGTGTGGAGAGGTCCAGCGCCTAGGAGTGCGGTGGTTCATTTATCGATGATGCTTTACTCACCACTGTCTATCAAATCAAATAAAACTTCATTATATATCTCTTTTTTTTTTCAATATCACTCATCCTGCTTTCAAATCTTTCTTCACCTTGTTTGTAGCTGCTTGTGCTTTCCACTCTCGATCTTTCTTTCTCGAGTTAGTGGAGATTACATATCTCCACTTAGACCTTCATCAAACCAAGATTCAAGAACCTAGATTCCGAAACCTAGATGGCTGATTCTTTACTTTATGATTCGATCCATCCCATCAACCATCCAAAAACCATGATATATTGATGAATGCTAACCCCCAGTCCCCCCCGCAAACTCTCTTTATTTTATCTTAGCTGTATACAAAGCACCCTAGTAAGCTCTCTCAGCTATCTAACTAAGCTGCTCCTCACTAACTAAGCTATCTCACTAAGATCACTAAGCAACCCTATAAGCTTTCTTTAATAAACACCAAGAAACACCTACGTAAGCTCTATATAAGATCACTAAGCTCTCTATAAGCCCAATTAAACCGTATATATTTGTTCGGCACCTTGATGGATGGCAATTTAGAAAATAAATATTTCCTGGCAAGCGATAAGCCAATGTATGCCTTGTCGGGAGTTGTTCGACCCGACCCCGACGAAACGGAGAACCGGGACCAAGGCAACGGAATCAATTCAGCGCAGTTGTTGGAGTACTCTATCCTGGAGTGGGGGGACGCTTTAGACACTCAGCTCTGCCACTTAAATAAACCAGAAAAAAGCAAATAAGGTTGGCTACCTTCGAAGGGTTCAAATAGCAATACAGCGCGAATTAAGGGACGGAGTCACTCACTATTCATATGGTGAGGGCCTTTGACGCGGTTTATAAATCATCTCTCTATGTCGTAATGCTCCTTGAACCAGCCAGCCGGGATGTAAATGCTCTTTGAACCGGCCAGCATATAGCGAGCGGGGTAAGGAATGGCACTCAACCAATTGACCGTACCACTTGAACCTCTCTTTCTATATCCCGGGAAGCTTAGAGAAATCGGTAAGCAAGGAAGTGTGTTGTATACTCTTGCCTACCTAAAGTGGGCATAAATAAGCGTGGGTGGGCATATAGATATTGTTTATTTGATGACGGGCCTATTGCTGCTTGGGTGCGGGCACAATAAAGAGACTTGAGTAAGACCAATGGCCAAGCTAAAGTCTCCATCTTGGTCATAAAATAGAAGGGATAACCCTGACCATTAGGTGTCCTGCGGAACCCGGGCCCGTATCTAGTCTTTTCTTATTTTTTATATAGATAAAAAATTTATATCTATAAGTTCACCCCACCCTGCATAAAGCTAGTTATCTAACCCAAGAAGTTCACCTTTTTATCACCCTAGTTAAAGCCCTGCATACGGGCAAGGAAAGTCAGTCGTGTGATCCCGATAAGTCGTGTGATCTAAGGCACGTTTTAGGGAAGGAATTTAAGGTAACTCTTCCCCGTTCTATTCCCCGTTGATAGGGATAGATTCATTGATGAAAGGGTGAGACAGTCTCTCTAGCCGGTATCTGCTCTAAGGAAGGGCTACCCCGCCCATTCCGAATCTGAAGGGAATAGGCTCTTTCGTGTCATGTTCATTACCGAACCAACGAATTCTAAATCAAGGATAAAGAATCACTGTTTACCATGCTCATTAGCAATTGCCAGATGCGCCTATTAGCTGGATTTCCTCTAGTGGTTGGTTGCTGCAATCGTAGTTGGTTAGAGATTAAGCGCTTCGGGGTCAGGTCTCTTAAAATATAGAATGAGATGTTTTCTAATAGAATGATGCAAACTTAGTGTATGGGCCAAACCAGGTATTCCATCATTTATTTATGAAATTTGGTTTTTCTGGTGATAACATGATCAATATGCTCGTAAGTAAACAACAAGGGTGAATGTCTTTCTTTCTTTCTTCTGGTGTTCACATAATCAATAAAAAAGTTCAATGGGTGAATTCGTAAAGCCCGCAAGCATAAAGGTGCATAACCTCAAAGCAAAATATTCTATTCCACGCTCAAATAGAAAAACTTCCTTGCCTGAGGAAGGGATTCATCGCTTGCTCTTCCGAGAGCAAGGACCTTTAAAGGACCTGTAAAGGAAGGGTACCATGGGAAGCTAGTAATAGATAGGATCCATTCCCTAATGATCCTTTTTGGCTCAAGTTGCGAGAGCTTGAATGAGGCCAATAGGAAGGGAAAGGTCAAGTTCACTGCGAGAGGGTCATCAGGTTAAGCGCCTACTATGAAATAGTAGTTTCTCAGTTAATTGAAGGCATATGGAATTCATTCAAGTGCTGGGTCTAGGCATAAGGGCTAAACGAAGCGATCCCATCCAGTCCAATTCGATGGTTCTATTCTAAGGGAAGGGTTGTTTCATGCCATCCAATCTCAATCCCAATCCCCGGTCTGCCTATCTATAGTGGTACCTCCCTAAGATTCATTAATTACGTGGTCTAGGACTAACATGTATCGGTCTTCAGGTGAGTAAATAGTTAGTGTGGAAAGGGATAACTATAATGGGGGGGAAAGTTTGATCCTGCCCGTCTAAGTATCTAGCAGTCCTTCCT
This sequence comes from Pinus albicaulis, assembly GCA_034641835.2. Taxonomy (NCBI): domain Eukaryota; kingdom Viridiplantae; phylum Streptophyta; class Pinopsida; order Pinales; family Pinaceae; genus Pinus; species Pinus albicaulis. The sequence continues at coordinate 319,904,778 of CM076581.1, read as the reverse complement.
AACTAAGTGCATTCATTCCTGTGGTATAGGGCAACTAGGTCTATATATGGGTGCACAGGTATATAATAAAAACATAAGTGAATAGGTAAGGGTAAGGTAGTTGTTTCATGCCATCCACATCCATGCCATGTCGGCGGGTATATAGTGGTACCTCCTAAGCGATTAATCAAGTGATCTAAAGCTAACATGTCTAGCTCTAAAGAGGGATAAATAGGTAGTAAGTAAATAAACACTTCAGTAAGGGATAAAAGGGTGAGGGTGATATTGTCTGATCCGGTCCCTGGTGATAAAGAAGGGCTATATTGCTACCAAAATGCCAGTGAATAAATCGATCTATCATTCATGGCATAATTACATATATAATGAATGACTGGAAGAAACGAATGGAAGAAGTGAGCGAAGCAGTAATTACGGTATCGGTGAAGTCTCGATTTCATTACACGATTTCCTGAATGATCCAATTCGATCCAATCCGATCCGATAGGAAGAATGAAGCGATGAATTATATATGTAATTACGCTCTCGCTGGATGAATGATCGATTCGATCAAGGTCGATAAGTCACTCAAGGTCTTAGGTTGAAAGCTCCGTAGCCAAGTAGTAACACGGACCTACCTCGCGTAGAAGTACTTTGGGCGGCGGTTGGGTGTTTGGTTAGTGAGCCGTATTCAGGGAGGGAGGCTTGGTTAAGACATTAGGGCCAGGGAGAAGGGAGCTAGTTGAGCCGTTTACGCTGGTTCGGCAGGTGGTGCCCCTTCACCTAACTCCTTAACCCATTTCAAGTTCCCCACCAGAAGGCATGGAGCCATGTCGTTGACTTATGAGCATATAATTTGAGCCATGTTATCGTCAGATAAGTTCACCAAAGAAGAAACGGATAGAGAACTGAATCTTCTTATGATGCTGCTGGCCGGAAAGGAGCAGCCTTAGGGAACAGATTATGTAGTTCCAGTGTGAGGTACACGGACGAATGACTGCTTTAACCTTAGTGGACTATAACACCTTACCGATAGATACGGAACAGGAGGTTCTACATCCAATGACCTTACCGATTCAGTTACGAACGATACGGAACAGGAGATCCTACAGCGACACATAGAGCTAATCCAAGGGGCCTAATACAAAGAGGTTACTCCAAAGGCCTACTCGAAAGGACCTAATCCACCGGTCAGTGCCAGTCAGACAATAGAAGATACCTAGTCAGTGCCGATTCCCGCTAGTTGATGCAGTCGATGCACTCGAGTAGTCGATGCAGCCGATCCCGCTACTCGATCCAAGAGGCGATCCAGGTTCAATCACTCGATTACATGACGTTCGCCGAGGTACTTGGTCTGTTCCTATATATCTTCGAATAAACCTTATCACCGAAGGCGTTTCAGTAGGTAGGATTCACTTCTACCCGATGTTAGTTTTACCTAGAAAGTTCTGTTGAAACAAAGTGCTTTGCCGAACCTTTACATTTTCATGGGCTGGATACAGTCAGTGCATAAAGATCTGATCAATCATGAAGCTCTGGTCGGTGCCAAGTAGTCGGTGCCGAGAGAAAGAAAGGAAGGGAAGTTGTGGCTTGCCTTTCCAGAGCTCAGCGGTTAATTTGTCCCTTTGGCGTCACGCTATTGGCCTTAAAATAAGGATTTATTAATATTATCTCAAAGCTCCCTTATATCTTTCACTATTTACTTAATAAGCATTCTTCCAATCGTGAATCGTCCTAAAGAAGTCAATCGGTCAAAACAACAATTGTGGGCTCAACTACTCGTTAGTAAGCGGCATAGCTTAATTGATATCTAGTAAGGTACGTGTGGCTCAATGTCTTCTGACGAGCAATGAAGGTAAACATGAGAAATCTTCTAATTTGGTGTATCGCTGGGGTTATTCTCCTATCTTGGTGGCTATGATCAATCGGCTATGACCACTGGCTCTGAGGCTATGACTGTAAATTGGGAACATGGGACTCACGTACCATGACAGCACAAATAGAGGTTCTTAAACCCTCGATTCACAAACTGAGCAGAAACCTCGCTCCATTAACTGCATGGCCCCTAGCCGCGTGTCATTCACTGCACGTATAACCCATTTATGAACTGAATCCAGTGCACATAGAAGCTGTTTGTTCGTTGATGCCCCTAGCCCTGCCTGCCCGCAAGCTAGGCAACTTGCTTTAGCAACACGTCCTATCAAGTGAGATAAGCCATCCACCCCGCCTGCCTGCGATCAATCAAGAAGCAGTGAGGATAAAGCTAAACCAAAAAGCAAATGAATCGCCAATCTCCTAAAGTTTTTTGAATGAGGATATTCAGAAATAACAAATCCATTTGAGTCCGCCCGAAAGGTGGGGTATACATCATTGGCCCCTCGAAAAATGAGTTTTCAATGAATAAGAATGTAAAATGATAAGTTTGTTTTATATTTGTTTCAATTGAACATGGTGCCTTGCCCGAATCTGTCTGGTAGTCCCTCAATCATTCACTATCTGGGCAAGCATAAGCAGCCTTCCTGTCTATCGTGGACCACAGGCTATCGGCGGATCTCCTGGCAATGACAGTTGGGTATCGAGTGATCGACTCTTGGCATTGGTTGTATGGCCTGATCGAGTAGCACATTAGCAGCATGGAGTCCTGTCATAAGCTCCTGTATGACTACGTGGCACCGAAAAGAACATCTAGCTGCACCAAGCATAGCTTCATCATGCTGCACTGAAAGTAGCTTAATTCATGGACCGTGGACCGTCCTTAATGCACTTCCTAGAGCTTAATGTTTCAGCTGCTTCTAGCTAATACTGCCAACTGTAACTACGACTAGCGACTATGAAACCTGACATCGACTAGCAGCATCGACTGGATTGACTATTGGATCGACTACCGGCATTGACTCCTGGGGATTGACACCTGGGATCGACTGATCGAGTAGCAGAGATATTCCTGGCATAAAGTGATGGATACGTGGCCTCGACTAAGACTCCTGGCTGAAACTATTGGCTATGGTCAATGAGAACTGACGTATGAGTGTAACTTACCTTCAAGCGAGTACTCCCGGCAATCATGATCAATGATAACTAGAGCTATTGGCGACCTTCTGGCTCTGCCCGCATATGTTTGTCTGACCGTTGTCTATTGTCTATGACTGGTGTCTGAACCTGAACAGGTGCATTGTATATAACGAGCTGTCTTAACTCGGTCTTGTGGTGAGGTCTAACTGCCTGCACATAGCCCTGTTTCATCGATGCAAATAGCATTTGCTAAGCGCACATAGGCACCATAGTCCCAGGCACATTGTGGTAAAAAGCACATATTCCCTTTCTTTTCTCCCCTGCCCAGCGCTGACGCTCATGGTTTACAGAGAAGGGAAGGTTCGGAAGTCAAGGTAGGTCCTAAGGCAAGGGTCCAAAGCAGTCTTTATCGGCAGTACTCGGGGTAATAATATTCCCCTATGAATTGGACAAGAAGAGCTCTCTCTACAGGGCAAATTCAGATCTAAAGGTTCTTCCTGGAGATCAATCAATCGGGATCACTGAAGTGAAGGACCATTCTCTTAGGCCCTAAACTAATTCCAAACCAATACTTAGGCCCATACCCAATGTTCTATCTATGGGTCTTTCTTTGTAAATAGCACAATGAACTAAAGGTCTTAGTGACAGATGAACCATAAGCGTAAGGCGATTAAGAGGTTCCCATTGAACCAGGAATGGGTATGAAGTTAGTTGATTGGATGATATAGGTAAGGAAATATTATAACTAGTGGAAATGGCAATAGTATATGGGTATTAGGAAGGAACTATGATATGGGTACTGGCCTCGTCACAAGGTTCCGTCCCGTACCGTGTCTTGTACCGTGTCCCGTACCGTTCCTCCCGGTGTTCGCTCCCTCCCAATGGGCCTTCGGATCAAACCTATTATCAAACCACCAATACCAACCATTCTTTACCCCCTTATATCCCCCTTCCGACGGACAAAAGGTGAGGTGGACCTATGGGGGTGTTGTTAGTTGAAGGTACTATTGAAAGTATATGGGTAGTCGATTGGTCTGGTCTTAGAGTGGTCTGGTCTTAGTTTCTGGTCCAATGGTCAATAGTCTAGTGGGAATGGATGGTCGAGCTAATAGCTTTGTTAGATGTCCTAACATAGTTGCGTACTGTTTCAAGTGTGGTTGGGTTTATGGAGCATGGGTCCTAAGCATCATAATGGGGGCAAGCGATAGCGATAAGGTAGTGTGAACCATTTGCAACCCATACAAGCGATAGCGCTCCAACCTAAAGGGGAAATGTCAAAAGCTTCTGTCCAGTTTCAAAGGTGAAATCATATAGAGCTTCAAGGGGAAAGTGCTTTCAGTGTCTGTCCTGTTGTACCGGTTAAATAAGAAAGAGCAGCTGTCGAAACAGAAGTCAATCGAGTAAAGAAAAGAAGGCAGTTGAAAGGAAGGCAGTAAGGCAGTATAATAGACCAACGGGGAAAAGGCGGTGATGTGTAAATGGTAAGTAGAATGCGTATTGAACTGACAGCTCATTTCAATTCATATCGTTCCGTTCGAAGAGAAACCAGGATAAGGGACCACGAAGGCGAGCGACCCCCCACCAGCTAAAAGGGGGGTTGCGTAGCCTGTAGTGTTCCCGCCTTGGGTTTAAGGTGTCTAGTCTATGGCTCAGATAGTGTGATCCAAATGGTGTAACCCTAAATCCTGTTGCACGTCTTCATGTTCCACGGATAGCCCTGAAGTTCTAGACCTAATGGCCAGGCGTCAAGTTCCAGGCCTAATGTTCGACGGATAGGGCCTCTATGTCCCACGTCCTCCCGGAATGACTAACTAACTACCGACCTAACTCCCCTAATTGTCCCATCCCATATTGTCTCGTGTAACCTCCTCAAGTTGTCTGTAGCGAGCAACCATCAAGGGGCAAGGGTAGAAGTGTCTGTCCAGTTGTACTGGGTTGAATCGGATAGAGCATCCAGGGCAGGTTCCAAATCAAGTTGAAAAGGGAGAAGCGTATTGAACGTCATGCGGGGATGTGACGGGGCGTACTGGGAAATGCTGGGTACCACCTTTATTTCTTGGCAGATGGGTCATTTTAAAAGGTTGCATTATCTATGTTATTAGACAAAAACAATTGGCTTAGCAACTTATAAAAACAGATGCATAGTAAGCTACGTGATCGGTTCCCAGAAACGGAAAATAAGACGTGCTCCATCGGTTCCAAAACCAACAAGAACAAATTGAATCCTTCCTGGGATCGCCACCTACTTGGCATTGACACTTGTATTGAATCCCCTGACATCGACTCGTGGCGGCATGTAGTACCGGCATCGTAACCTGACGACTATTCGTTAATTGTCTGCTATTGGCAGTGACCAGTGTGTAATGGCTTTCGGGTCAAAGCTATGGGGAATAGTGACCTCCTTCCTGGGAATGATTGCCTCTTGGGTCGCCTCTTGTCATCAAGTGATTGAACCCTTTACCTCCTGGCTCGACTAGTGTCAATTTCTTCAATGCCCCTTGCCTGTGTCACCTTTCTGGGAATGCCCGGTGGGGATGGGCTAAGGGTATAGTTCATAAAGAATCAAATCCAGTTTGAGTCCCCTGATTGGTAAAGAGTTACCCGGACCTCGTATAAAAAGTCAATCTTAATAGACGAAAATGGCTAATTAGAGTGTTTGTAGAATCTGGTCCAAAACGACTTCGTGCCTGCTCCTAAGGGTGTCGCTATGGTAGCTATAAGCAGAACCACAGGAATAAGGCCCATTAAGATGTAGAGGTGCGGTAACGTACATTATATCTTATATTATGCAAAGTGGGTCGCCATATCTCCCAATCTCCTCTGACGGTAAGCCCTTATTTTGATTCTCTCGGCATATGTTCTCAAGCCAATCCAATAAAGTCCAATCAATGTATCTTCCGGAAGACCTCTCCACATGCACCCACGCGGAAGACCCCTGCAGTAAAAACCGGCACGCCACTGTCCAATGGGGCCCTCCTCTCATAAGATATTCAGTATGAATCAAGTCAATCACTCACTAAATGACTATCCGGGAACACGCACTACTTCCCTTACTGCTGGCATTGCCTGGCTAGCATGAATAAAACTGTGTGTCCTTGTCGAGTATGCTAAACGGGTTCGTCATAAGTGATGCATCATCCATAAAATCCTAGGTATAAAGTCCTGTTTTGTAGGAAGAGTTTGAGGGCTGTTCCGTCGAGTTATAAAGAGAGTTCTTGAAATGCCTTGCCCGATGCGGACAAGCGACTTCGTACCAATCTTAAAGAAAAAGAAATGAATGTGAGTAGCCCGGATGACCTATAGATAAATAAAGAAAGAAATACCGTCCATTTGTTAGACTAGGGTTACAGATAGTCCCACCTGCTGTTAGGTAGGTATGCCTGCTGGTAGGTAGGTGTACCCGCTATCCCCGCCGGTATTACCTTTCACCGGCCAAAGAAGGATAGTGTTTAGAAGGGAAGGGTTGGGCCTGGTATATAGGCGTAGCTAGGTAGGGCCCAACTATGTAAGTATAAGTAATTGGGCATAGCCGGGAATATGCATCCAAGTAGGACCAAGTAAGCTATTCGCCTTGGGATAGGCCTATTCGTTGGATAGGGAGCTAAGTCACACGAACCAAGGGAAGGGATAAGTAAGCCCTCCAAAATGGAATGTATTGCGCCATATCGGTTATTTGCTTAATATTACTTATGTAATATAACGTGTCGTGTAAGGGCCTATTTGCTGTAGCTGCGGGTGGTTCCGGGCTAAGCTGAAGAGGGATAATAGCTGTATCTTACGTAGTGGTACGCAACACTACCCATATTGGCTGGGTTCAGAAGGTGTAAGTCTTTAGAGCTAATCTTTTCCACTATACTATTACAAGCCCTTAAACACACGAAGGCATCTCTTTAAGGAGTATTTATAAGGCCTTATATCTTTAAGCGGGGGAAGTGAAAATGCATAATTACATATATAATTAGGGTGGAAGACCTAGATTCGGTGAGTTATTGCTTTGGTTAGCGAGGGAAAGATCTATTTCCAGTGATTACTATGGGTTCGAGAGCTCCCCGTGAAGTAGATCCAGCCTATAGTTCTTAGGTTACACCAGCTTATAGTTCTCAAGCAAGGGAAGTTCTCAAGCAAGAGAGTACCAGCCTATAGATCCAGCTAGCGATAGAAGCAAAGCAGTAGACGGTGAGAGTGCTTTCGATGGTGTGCGTAAGGAAGATCGTTTGACAGTGATCGTTTGAAAGTGTAAGTTCAATGGATGGATAGCATTGATGTTTGACGGGGGTAGGTTGTGAGCGATGGAAGATCTATTGCTTGTGAGATTGCTTGGGGGTAGGGTCAGTCACAGTGACTCAGTCAATAGGTTTGGGTTAGACAGCTTTGCTTCCACCCGACTATATCCCTCTCTTCGTTCGGTAAACCCGTATACAATATGCCACTTCGTGGGCTACTATCTATATCCATCTCTTCGTTCGGTCAAACCACTTACCTCCCTGCGTTTAACAACCCGTATGCTATTCCCTCCCTTTGGTCCCTTCGGTTCTAGGGGGATATATCGATTGTATATATCTTTTGTTTCAGTCAAATGGGTCAGACGATGCGATGGATTCTTTGATCTCGATCACTGGCAAAACTATCTAAACAAGTATGAAAAAATCTACCTAATTTGGTGAAAAACTGCTTGCTGTTGGTGCTTCCATGGTGCGAGATGTGCTTCTTATACGGATCATTTTCAAGGTGAAAGTCAATCTTTATGTGGTGAGCTAAAAGTGGGTTAAGTCAAAAAGTTCTAGCAGAATGACTCTATTAGAAGCATAAGATTCGCACGATAGAATGAATGATTATCCCAGGTATATACCAAGTGACTGAGGTTTATAGAAAAGTATCACGTGCGCAAGGTGGAGGGGCACCTTAATGCAACCAAGTTTGATCGGAGAATGAACGATAGAGATCATCCTAGTTGCATCGGAACCATCTACATGCGTGCTACTCAGATGTGCGAGAGGCTTTATGTCTTCGTAGGGGGGCCAGATGACATAGTTTATATAAAAATGGTCACCAGAAAGCATGTCCTCTCCTTCCCGGTGAATAGCTCACTCGAGTCGAGGTGAACATAAGGAGGTTCCCGGCTCCTATCCTTGTTTTGCAGTCTTACCAAGTGCGTATGCGGGACGTTTACTCGTTTGGCCCGGCGGATACGATCAACCAACTGGTGTGAGGTGGGACGAGCGCACAGGTACAGGCTCGGGGCTTTGATTAGCCTGCTTATTGTGGAACGAGATGATGGGTTGTTCCATAAGTATTGACCTAAAACCAACAGAACGCACTATTGACTCCACCAGAGGCCCTACACGGGTCACACTCCGTGGTCAGATTCATTCGATAGGAAGCGGACACTATATATGGTCTTATGGTCTAAGGAATATGGTCTATGGACTAATATCTATGGACTACAGACTAAGGACACAACAAATAGGGACAAAGAATAAGACCTTACGAAATGAACAGAACCCAACTGACATAGGATCAAAGAACGAGGAAAGGAGCAGACAGTACATACACCTATCGATTTACCACCTACCATATCTACATTTACCACTTTCTATCTATCACTTCGCATTTCTAATTCCACTTTGCACCTTTTACCTATTATTACTCTTATTTACTTTTGACTTACCACTCTCTCACTTTTTGACTCATTATTTTCACCAACTCTTCGCTTATCACCTTAAGGGTTTGCTTTACTCACGAACAAATATGGTGAATAGAATATCATTTACACCGAGGAAGCACTAACAGCGGTTTGAACTAGATTAGATAACCAACACGAATTCGCAACAACAAATACCAACAAGACAAACACACTTTTCATGCCCGATCAAACCTCTGCCTCTTTGACTCTCTCAGCGCTTAGCACCAACTTCTGTAACACCAAAAGAAGGATCGCTCATCTTACCATCTTAGATATAGAAATACCGGGGGCATTTTGACTTCATGGATTCCACTAGACTCATTCTCTCGTGCAAATCTGGCTCTTGTAAAGGAACCATTCCGAAAGAATCATGAGGATCCGGGAACTAATGAATCGCTTTATGTTATTGATCAATCGGATTACGGTGAGACGAATAGAAGAGATTCTTAGGTTAGAGAAAAGAAAACCACCAACCTCTTTTCTTTACTTCTTAAGTACTAATCACCAGTACCTCCTATTCGCCCGCTTTCACCATGGAAAAGAAAAGGTATTTCGCTTGAGTTTCCCCTTGCCCGATGCGGACAAGCGACTACGTACCTTTAGCACACACTTATTCTGCGGGCAAATCTTATATATATATATAAAGAGGTAATCATGCAAGGATTCCGAGGACTATGGAAGGATCTTTACCTTTCTATTGATATCTTCGATTAATCTGAATCATATGAGGCGAATCCTACCAATTCAGATACTCTAGAGAATGAACACTGCCTTTACTTATTTAGTGCTTACCGGAAACTCTTATGACACCAAAAGAAGAATTGCTTATCGGACTCTTTCTAACTAGTAAATGGCTTGGCATTTCGCTATCACACATCCCACCTTGTAGACCCGGCCCCGCGAAGGATAGCTAACTGGCTTGTTGGATGTATTTCTATATTTAAGAAGAGTGCTGGATCTATTGCATAACCAACTGAAGAATCAATAGCTAAGTATGGTAGGTCTACTCCTGGGTATGGATATGCAGCTGCTCGTGCATCTTTCACACAAGAAACCACTGACTGATGAAACCACTCAAAGGTGGTGGTGCAGCTGATGCTACTGATGCTTATGGCTTTGCTTCCTTAGCTGATTGCTGGTTATTCCCCTTCCTTCCAACCGTTTAGAGTTGGCCCTTTTGGTTCCTTTTCCGTGTGTTGCTAGGGTTAATACCGGTGGATCATTGGGCCAATACCTTATTACCCTACGGACCCCAGTTTGATTCGTTGTTAGTTCTGCACTGCTCATTGAATCGCTCTTAATATTATGGTAGCAAAATGGATAGCAGCTGATTCTATGATGCATCGTCATGTAGCAAGTTAGCACAATTCCTATAGACGATAACGAAGTAATGAATTACCGAGGGCAATAAATTGACCAAAGTAAGGGTATGCCACAGTGTGCCATCCTAGGTCACCCGGCCTTCACCAATTTATGATGATTTATCCACGAAATATCGTCTAATTCAGAGAATTGCCACATACCCTGCTGGGATATACCGGAAAATTTCATAATGTGCCCACTGGTTCTACCAGCTCTAGGGTCAAGAAACAAGCCAACAATTACACTACAGAGTCTATGAATTCTAAAACAAAACTCCCGCTTAGAACAGTGAGCTATAAGTAAGTAATGCAGGTCAATTCGGATGGAAAGTACATTCACGTAATTGACCAAGTAGCTCACATCACTAATTTGATGAAGCAGAAAAGCAAATAGCAATTGATTCCGCTACATTTAAGCCAGAGGGGCACTTAGCTGTATACCAGCCAGCAAAGGTCCTCGTGTAGAGTGGACTATAGTAGGATTACAGGTGGGCTACCAAAGGTGTCTATGGGCGCGCTGTTACTATAAGAATATAATGGAGCCAATCCCAACCTTCATCAATCGAGATGCCTGAACCCTTGTCTTTATCTATTGCCAAGCTAGTGAAGTCTAGGATTGACAAAGAAAAGTAAGTTCCTAGAGCAACTCAACCTAGATCCTGGTAGAGAACCCATTCCAGGGCCATATCCCGTAGCTTCCCTTCATGTGGTTTCAGGCCCATATCCACTTATAGTACCGTCATTATGCCTATGCTCCCCGAGCTTTTCTGCCTAACCAAAGTAAAGTGCGTCTATCATAGCTGCTTCAATGCCAACTGGATCATTCAATGTCTCTGCCTTCGCTGATGGGTTTAACAAATTATAGCTTGTATAGGGGCCATTTGGAAAAGAAATCACAATCACAAGTAAAGCATCGATTCCAAGTAGAGTCAAACCGGTGCATCCAAAAGAAACTAGCGCAGCCGGATCAGGTGTTCAAAACAAAAAAAAGAACTGGAGGGGCTAGTTACCAACGACCGGGAAGAAGTGGATGAATGCATGGAGTAAAACCTACTGCCATCTATTTATACTTTAATGCATTGATGCAAAAAACAAATTACACCATTAGCTAATAGGCATCCACTACACCCCACGGAAACACACAGATGCATCATGAAAGAGCGCTACACCTACCATACAATCAAAGGTGCGTAGCCCCTATAACGTCCTGTCGTCCATCCATCCATCTATCCATTATGAAATGAGTTGGCAGCTCGCTCATATGAAAGGTCGGCTCTCGATCATATCCGCTCGATCAATTAGTTGCTGGGTCTCGCTCATATGAAAGTGCTCGGTCATCGACTTGCTCACGATTTCGGCTCGATCCACTATGAAAGTTAATGATAACCGGAACATCTTATCTCGCCTACTAATAGGTGTCTCGTTCATATGATCAAGTTCTCGAAAAACTCGAGCCCTTGCCTACTTCTAAACCCCTGTGGAGGCTCGTTCCGCGAGGCTGCACTTCAAGGCGGCCTACCAGACCACAAGACTAGACGCATTCATTAGCAACTACTATCATGAAGACGCTATAAGCTTCCTCGCTTGGCTTGCTTGGTGCTTTCTTGCCTACCTTACTCTATGGCTTCTTTCATCCCGGATCAGAACCACTCGTAATTCCGTGCTTGCTTTCTTGCCTACTTCACTACTCGCTATCAGTTCTTTCTTTCCGTACGGACTACTGACAACTATAAGTGCTTAGCTTTCAGTCTGATAGTAGTATGCCTTATTCCTCCTTCTGCATTCGCTCATAAGAGTCCTTGCTAGCTGCAAGAAGTTACCCTCATACGAGATAAGAATAAGGTTCTTAGATGAAGGATGGAAGACCGATCTGGCAACTGGGATGAGAGAAAGAATACGGATAAGTGACTCGCTTGAGTAAGACAAGCATACCTCGTATGGGCTCGAGTACGAGCTGACGTCTTTGGAGAGTAGGGCGCAACTACGGAATAGGAATCCCGTTTCAATAAAGAAGGAGCGGTGACTCAGACTTCTTGGTCATGAAAGAGAAGGGAAAACCCTGACCATGAGGTGGCCTGCCAAGCCCGGGACCGTCTATAGAGCCAGGGTTAGAGATAGGGGTTCATGAAAGAGAAGGGCGAAGATGCATAATCTTGATAAGGTATCCTTCTTGGTCATTAAGAGGTGTCCTGCGGAGCTAACCACTGAGTGGAAGGAGGAACCCGATCTACACCTGCAGGTCATATATTGATAGCGGCAGTAGACCTACCCTCTTTCATAAGCTAAGGTAAGGACCAACTGCTGCACCTTCCTATGAAGATAGGTCAACCTAAACTCAATCATTGTCGTCATTTTATTCACCTGCATGACTCGTTGTTTCATCCTTAGGTCATGTTCTTTCACTCTTCGACAGTGCTCTTTAATTGCTTTCTATAGGCAGGCATATGCTGCACCCTTAAATATATAATTTGCTCTTATTATACTTAGCATTCTCCTAAAGAGACTTCCTATACTAAAAAGAGAAAGAATAGCAAGTAGTTCATTCACTATAAAGAACAACAATAATACCCCTTAGTATTCTCATTATAATAGCATCAACTCAACCCATAATGACATCTTCTAGCTACCAATTATTACATCTCAAGACATAGAATACATCTATAGGCAGCAAATATAAAAAGGCAGCAAATATAAAAACACCATACCATTAGGAAAGGATGGAAGAAGGAAGGGAATTGATTCTTGAGTGGCTAGCACTTAGATAATTGATATGAACTTTTTCAGCCGGAAGGACTACTGGGCAGCTACTACTAACAGTCTTGTCACAGTCTTGGATCATTTCATCATTGGAACTACCCTCTTGGATTGATAAACTACCTACAGCCAGCGGATATTGGAAGAGCGGCTTGCTTTGGTGCTGGGACTGCTTACTTTCAGTTATAGTTACCGCTTGTTTCAATAGGTCCTTCCAGAAGTTAGATTGGCCAGAAGCCCCTGCCCGGTAGCCTTAATAGCCTTAATCCTTCGAAATTCAATTATCTGAGCCGTCAAATTAGGAGGGGCGGAGCAACTTCGGAGCAAATTAGGAGGGGACGAAGTCCTAAACTGACATCTCCCTTCGGTCGATCCTTCAGAGCAAATTAGGATTATTCAAATGAATATCGGGAATACTCTGGCTTAAATATAAAGTATTAAAAGCTGTCTAAGTACAAGTCAAAGTATATGCATTCTGCAATAAGCAAGTCACAGATATGAATGTAGCAAAGTCCAATAAGGGTGAAATGCCTTAGTGTAAGGCTGCTGGTATGACTTGGAGTAGACCTGGAAGTACGGGGATGTCTGAGAGATAGGGATATCAAGTTGTGGACGGATAGAGACTTGGCAAGGAAGGAGCGGCCAGGGAGGATACGTCCAGCAGCGGTTGAGTCCTGCTTTGTTGATCTGGTGGGAAGGAAGAACTTCAATCAGTAATAAGTGCAAAATTATTTGCCTGCCTCTCTTAAATAAAAGTCTTTTGGTTCAAAACAAAATGCTGTGACCCGTATATTATCCCGGATCGAACAATAGGACCACCAGCATAGGTAGGATAGGGGAGGGTAGGATCGCCGCCCCTTGTAAGGACCTTATCTCAGGATAGTAGGGCACAACTACGGAATAGGAATCCCTCCCGTTTCAATAAATAAGGAGCATTGACTCGTCGGTAAGATGGGTGATAGTTGTCTCGAAGTAAGTAGGCGCATCGGAGAGCTTGAGAGCGCTAGCAATAACAAGAATTGAATAGCAATTTTCTAAATGCCCACCCAAGCAAGCAAGGCCATCCATCCATACATCCATACATACAATATAAGGAGTCTGTTTGTATTGACTCAATAGAGGGCAGCAGTTCCAATGATCCAACGACTGTTGGTAACTGTCGAACTGACATTCCTCATTCATCTAGTAAGCTGAACCATTCTCTCGCAAAATGGGCAGTCTAGTGTTAGCTTGAGTCTGTGTCTAGACCTGAACAATTCAAAAGTCAGCCTGTCTTGCCCCATATTTTCCGAACAGATTCGCTCTAAGCTGTGGGTAAAAAGAAAGGTCTGTGTATAGCCCGGGCACTCACTCACTGGTGGATCATAACCTTCCCCGAAAGGTCACTGGTGAAAAGCATCCGCGCTAGGGCACTAACTGTTGGCTGCTGTAAAAGCATCCCCGCAAAGGTAGAATCTGTCTTAAAGCTCTCTATTGGTTGTAAGTGTGAAGCAATTTCCCCTGCTAGGGCAGTAACTGTAGGAGCACCTCTCTCTCCCCACTAGGGTTCACTAATACAGGTCCTATGTCAAATGCTTGCCCCTGGGATGATCTTTATCTCGGTCAATCCAATTTTCACTATGCTTACTTCTGGGAGAGCCTCTTATCACAATCGGTAACGGGGCCGACAAGCGGTAGCGGTCCTTCATCTCTACAGCGCAGGCAAGCCGTGAAAAAGAAATCATGCTCGCTAATTCAGTAATTGGCTCGTCTTGTCAAAGAGGGAAAATGAGAGGCGCGTGTACCCTTTATTCTGGCGGTTCTCTTACTTATAGATAGGAAAACTCCTCATTCTTTATGGCCGATCGGCTCAGGAAATTACGTATATAACTAGGGTCTCTTCTTCCCTCTTAACTGAGGGACTCTCTCATTATTTCTTTTCCAGCTCCCTCCACCAAACCAAATGGCCCTACCTGACCAGACCCGCTCTTGAATGACCACCCCCATGAAATCAGAGTGACCTTACAAACCGTCTTTCGACATTCCCGACCGCCCCACCCTTTCTTATTCGAGCTGGCTGAAGAACTTGATTGACTAGCCTCCTCCTTTTGAGTCTCGCTCTCCATTCTCTTATTCTTTCTGCCCGCCCCTACTCCTAGCGGGTACTCTCTTTTTTCCCCCAAAGCCTACTGCCTGCTTCTTTGATTTCGCTCTCACTTCCGGCCCACCCGCATGAACAAAAGAAGAGGCCTTACTGGGCCTTAACCTAAAGTCAGGTCCTGTGCCGGTCGAAAAAGAAAAACCTACCTTCCGGAAGGTCCTGAAAGAAAGAATGGGCCAGAGAAGAATATTTATTCCCTCAAAACCTGAGCAGAGCTCTTTGAGGGGGCAAGGAAATAAGGAAGGACCGCTACGAGTTGACAAGAGAAATCCTTCTTAAATGCATATATTATATATGTAATTACGCTTTCTTATCAATCCCTCTAACCTGCCAAGCCATCGAACCAATATCAATAGCAGACAAAGACCACTGTGATAAACGCTGTTAGCTGTTTCGAACTACCTTAGCTAGAAACCACAATCTCTCTATAGAAAGAACCAATAAAAGGTCCGGAGGTCTTGCGCTTCTGAGGGCAAGGATTTCACTGAGCAGGCAGCCGGACCTTGTGAATACTTGGAAATAGTGAAAGAAGGACAGAAAAATCATGTCATGCATTCTCGGAATAGACAAGCAAGGCTGGATACTTATAATATTGTGGGTAGTGAGAGTGTCTCATTGTGTGGTTCTTTTTTTGTTGGTGGGGGACTATACTAGATATAAACCTCTTTCACCTTTATTTATACCATCTGCCTGCTGCATGTGCGGAGGTGAGAGAGACTGCACTAGCGCTAAGGTGCTTCCTAAGGTAAGGCCTGACCCGTGGCCCCTTCCCTTGGCCGGAGATCTTGCTTGAGTGTAAACAGTTATTGGTCAGGAGTGTCTGGGTGCCACCTACCGGTCAGTACTTCAAATCCATCCATTCTTATCTGAATCTTCCGCAATATATGAAGATCCAGCCAGGTAGGTGAGTTCAGGTAGGTTATATGGGTACCTTCTTACTTCATATATGACCAGCTAGGTAGGTGAGTTCAGGTAGGTTACCGGTTTCACCAAGTCCTCTCCCACCGGCAGGAAAATAAGGTATGGGAATCTCAAGAAGCATCCCTATCGCTCTTAGTTCGTAATTTAGGGAATAAGGCCTACTCGAATGAAAGGCTAGTTCCAACTGGCTGTAGGGAAGGCCCAATTCTATAGATTCTAGTAGTGGAATTTCTTTTATAAACTTTGCAATGCGATGAATAGGGTTGGTCATAAACATATTTATACGTACAAACTAGGTAGGAAGGTTGGCACCTTGACCTACAGAAGTGGACACATTGACTTGGTACCTTCTACTCCTCTCGTCTGGATGCCCGAGTAGACCTCTATTTCACAGTGTTATCTGCCCAAGTTCTAACGGTGCCTGAGGGAGGTTGCCATAACTAAGACTATAGTAGAATAATAGGTAGGTGATCCCCGATCTGCTGTGGTGTGTTCCCCAACTAAACATGGCTTGTTTGTAGATAGAGAATAATTAGGTGGAACACTTGATGGACGGGATGATCTGCGCCTACTTACTTCTTGACTTCGGGGTTCAGAAAACTGCTTTTTTTCTTAAACACATCCACATCAATTAGTTCGTACGTAATAAGCGGATGTTCAAAAAAGCTAGCTTCATTCACCCAGGTGCTTGAGGGTTCCCTCCATGGATGATGGTAGTACTATCTTTGTGGTCGCTCAAGAACTAGGAAGCATGTCTTCCTTCCATCTCATCTAGATTCTACTAGGCTATGATATAATTATTACCATCAATCACTACGCATGGAAGTGATTGGTAATTTGGTTATGTTTGGAAAAGTTGATTGCCTGTCCTGTCATGTGGAAGTGGGGTTAGGTCCTTGCAGTAGCGTGGGGTTACTCAGATGGTACGTGTGGATACACAGATACTACCTGACCGAGTTTCACACCCTTAATAGGAATAATGGTGAGACAGTTATGGAGTTTCCAGTAGATTCTGTAAGCTCTATCATCGTATCCCATAGATTTGAAAGCCATCTGAGCCAGCTGCTATGGTAGCCTATGCAGTTGCCTTTGAGTTTTAGTTTTCCCTACACTTTATAGAAAGTAAATCAACAGACTTAGATGTCATGTTTCATGATGCTGAAGACCTAGAAAGTAACATGAGGGCCTCAGGTATACAACTCAATACTAGGTATGACCCCCTTGAGAGGTGAGAATATCCTTATAGGAGGAGAGGAAAGAAGCCTGAAGTCCCATCTGCTGGTCATGACCCTTTGTCCATGGAATAAGTGACCGCTTAGGTCTATGGCCAATGATACCACTAAGGTAAAACAAGGGTAGTTTGGCCACTCCTCTTTGGGGGTTGCTCCTAGATCCCCAAATAAGCAGGAATCAACCTCAATTCATAAGGCCCCCTAATGTGCTGCAATGGGAGAATAAAATGAAGGAGAAAGATGCCCCACAAGCTTCTAGAGGGCAGTCTAACCTAATAGTTCCTTATCCCCCCGTGTGTATTTGTAAGGTAGATAAAGTAATATAGGGAGTCATCCAGTTCATTATAAACATGCTAGTACTCATAGGAATCCATGCAGTAATCGTATTGGTAGTCTATAGAGAGAAAGTGGTAGTGTATCACTCTGTATGAATAACGGTATGCATTGTTTCCGTTACTTTCCCCTTTCTTTTAGTAAGTACTATTGCCTGTCAATCTATGGTGAGTAGAAAGTGAAGTATAGAGTAGCAATAGGTCCTCTTCATCGTTACGCATACCATAAAAAGAAATGACTACTAAACTCGAATAGTAATAAGAAAATAATGATAAGTTACTTCGAATAGTAATTAGTTCCTTAGGTTGGCATTTAGGTACAGAAATCATGCTTTCGAAGGAGTAATTATCAGACTTACCTCAGAGATCAAGGAGTCCTTCCACA
Organism: Pinus albicaulis; assembly: GCA_034641835.2. Classification (NCBI taxonomy): domain Eukaryota; kingdom Viridiplantae; phylum Streptophyta; class Pinopsida; order Pinales; family Pinaceae; genus Pinus; species Pinus albicaulis. The sequence goes on along the minus strand of CM076581.1, from coordinate 319,886,982 downwards.
ACTTACCTAATAAACCAAGGAGTCGAAACAAAGGATACCTCATAAAGAAAGGAGTCGTTCTTGCCTTCATAGTTGTGGGGATATATGGCTTGCCTTCTGACTTGCCTAGCAGTAGCTAAGGACCAACTCTTTCTCTCAATTAAGAGTTTTGGGTCAATTTTTGAAAGGAATTTATAAGATGAAATAGCAGTCCCTCCTAAGCTAAGCGAATTCTTATTGTGGTTGGAAATAAGACTAGTCGGGAGAACTCACCAGCAGGGTCCTTGCCATACAGCTGCCAGTCATAACTCGCATAGATACGTGTTACTATATTATATCGCCATGGATACATTTAACTTGTCCGTAATTATGAGTATTGCAATCTTAGTTCTAATTAGTTGATGCTGTCGATCCACTCGAGCCAGGTTGTTATGTCAGAGCTTGGCTTTGCTCGGACTGGGTGACTTCTCCGCAATGCCAGGTTTCTATGTCTCCATCCAAAAAAGAAAAGAAGAAGAAATATAGTATCCATTCTTTGAAAAAGATAAGAAGAAATAGGCCTGACTTCTACGGCAAGCGAAGAAGAGGTTGTCTCCTCCCCTTTGAAATAAGGAGAAGACCTAGCTGGTAAACCCCTAACCTGCAGAACTTTACATAGCAGCCAGACCTACTACTACAACCTATTAATATAAGATATCGCGTATATACGTGATACTCTATCTCTAGTGAAGCTGTAGTGTGAGAACTAGTGGTTTCCGTAAGCTCTACCAGCAGACGACGATATTGATCTCTCTCAATGGCATCAGGTTCTTCGTTTGGGGCAGGCACTATGTTGTTGGGTTGGACTGACAACTACTTCATCTAGATTTTGTTTCTCAATGAAATCTCTGTGTTATGGGGTTGGATTACATCTCCCAATCGGGTGAAAGTGGGCATTGTCTTTTGAGCCTAGTTATGATAAGGAACCATGTTGTTGTAAGGAACCCATATTATTTTCCCGTAGTTCGTGCAAGTGGTGCATAGGCTAGGCCTATACCCGGAGTATAATAGGTTCTCCTTAGCGCATATAGTCGTTTAACTATTCCTAAGAAACAACAAGTTATGTCAAATGTTATGTGAAATCCATATATAAGTGTGTATGTCAAATCCATAAACTGGATTTTTGATTGAGTCATATAGCCCATATTTCCTGAACTTTAGCTCATGGATTAGTCTTTGGAGCCATGCATGCATGTTGGTGACTTCACGAGCATATACATAGGCTAGGTTCCCCATACAATTCCATGTTTCATAGTCCTTCGTGCATATATAAGTTGAACTTGTCATGTTGTGAACAACAATAAGAACAATGGCAATGTAGTGTCATCCAAATAAGAAAAAGCAATGAACTAACTAATTGAGTTAGTTGAACGAATATTTGAACTTCGTAGAATTTCCCATGTTTGGTATATGAACAAATAGTTTTTATCAGGTTGGAAAGGTGGAAATCGGGGACATCAAAATGGAGTGTTTATTACTGGAACTAGGCCATTTCCATAAGTTTCATAGGGAGCAGTATTCCATATATAGTAGGAGTCTGCTTTGTATTCTGCATGGAGCCCAACCAAGTTGAAATATCAATTCGTTGTTGTAAAGTAGTCCTCTGAGTAGTGCCTATATCACAACTCCCCATGTTGTGGTGTCAGCCGTACAAGTAAATAGTCTATATACGATATAGCATATCTAAGTTATAGCATATCTAAGTTTCAATCCATTCCATGTGAAATACATCATATGTATATGTGGTTCAATGCATATATAAGTGTGATGTTCAATAACCTAATCAATATCTAAATATCTGTACACAATCATACAAATCATAGCATTGTCTCATTTGTATCATCTGATTCTCTTTCTTTTGAAAAGAACGGTACAACATAAATCTCATTTCATTTCATTGCCCATTGTTGTATAATAAAAACTCGTTTGTCTCGGGTCGGATAGGCAGGCTCTCGGGCTCGTTGGGGCACGAAAATCTCTATATACGAGCATTGCATATAGACGCGTTGTTAAACTTGTCCGTTGTCATAGGTTGTTCTCCTTAAGCCAAAATAATCTAAATTGCATATTGTGTTGTTATACTTACATAGATTATGGGTACTCATCGTTTTGACACTGGTTGGACTCCTCCAACAGGCTACAGGGCTTATGCAGGTCTGTGAAAATATGATACTGGGATATAGACTAAGAATACTATTTCATGAGCATAGGAGGTTCCAATGTCAGTTGTTGTGTCCGGAACCATGTTGTTAGGAACCCAAGTGGTCTATATATGAGCGTGGTCTATATATGATAGCATCGGCATTTATACACTTGCCCGTATGTGTATGTACAGGTCGTTTCAAATCTGATACTGGCCTAGATAAGTGTGTAAAAACAGATGATACCTGGCATATGAGCTAATGTTTCACTATTTCATGTATGGGAAACAAGTTGATCTCAGAATAGGCTAATCATCGGCTTGGCTAATGTTGCTCGTATAACCCTACTAGTAGACTCACGGTTGGGTAACACGTTTCTCGGGCAGATCGATTGAATAGAGTAGGGTAGACAATGCATAAAGGCTTATAGTTCCGAAGGGTTTACTAGGTATTACGCTTCTAGTTCCCCTAACAACGATATTAAGGCCAAGACGCATAACGATTAGATGTCTGCTACTGAGCCTTTTACTTACGATTCAACTAATCCGGAAACGAGGTCTGATACGCCGGAGACTCACGATGATACAACGTATACGAATTAGAATTGTCCACACGTGTATGCTTACTTACCCTTCATACTTCAGAGAAGACCTGCGATACGACTACTTCTACTTATGATTGGTATAAAACGTAGGCCAGAGAGTAGGTTGATTGGCCGGAGACACAGGCGAAGGCGAAGAGGTCTGAGAGGTCTTATTCTGCTTGACCTAACGATTATGAGTAGACTCATGATACTGATACGACTTCGGAGAACGATTACGGTTCGAGGGGCTATAGGTCGGAGAGTTCGTAGGCCCCAAAAAGGAGGAATGGCTATAGGTTTTCTAGTTATTGGTCGAACGATCAGACTGACAATTGAGATTCGAGCACCTATGAGCCTTCGAGGTTTCCTTCTCTTTATTACGATACACATTGCGATAACGAGTCGATGTCGAGGTATATGTTGTTTAGAGTCAGAGGTATAGGGTCTGTAGGTATTGGCATCCTGTTTAAGGTTGTATTGGTGAGTGAGGGCATGATAGACAACCTTGCATTGATGTTGGTAAGGAATGCCAAGGAGAAGGTTAGCACAGTCGAGGGGAGACACATCGCAGATGACAGTATCAAGAAATGGACCAATGGCAAAAGTGATGGCACATCTTTGAGAAACCATGAGACGAGGGCCATCCTTATGGACCCAACCCAATTGATAAGGAGCTGGGTGAGGGGTAGTAGGGAGAGCAAGTCGTTGGGTCTTGAGCTACGATCTTTTTTGACTCCCATTATATAGAATCAGAGTGGCCAACGTGTGTTTTATTTTACAATTGCGGGTAAAAAGAGAGGCCTATGAGGTGGTAGCATCATCAATCACCATAAGGAGCAGAGAAGGATCTGAGGCAGTGGGATTGTCCAAGGTAATGAGGTCAGGAGGTGTGGTGGTGCTAGAATAGGCCTAAGGAGTCTCTGCAAAAAGAGTCATAACAGGGCGCTTACTCTGGATAACTTTACCCTCCGCAGAAGAGTGGATGTTAGTCCGATGAAAGGTACACCACAGCCTAGTGCTAGGGGAGGTAGGGGAAGAGGGGTGAGAAGATGAAGAGGACGTAGGTTTGGGTTGAGGGAATTGAAGTCTAGGAGCCACTTTGTGTTCCACAGCTAGGGCCCGTAGAAAAGCATTGTCTAGAGATGAACTTTCAAATAGCTAAACTTCCCTGCGAAAAAGAAGTAATAAACCATAATTGAACTTAAGAATAGTTACCTATTTGGGAGCCTGAATGTGAAGCTAGATGCGTAGCTTGCAAAAGAGATCAATATAGTTCTGGACAGACTAGCCATTCTGCTGCCGAAGCTGGAGCCAGTGACACATCAATTTCTGGCGATAACCGAGTGGGTAAAAGTGACTCTTCAATGCTTTGACAAAATCGTCCCATGTCTAGATAGGTGGTGAGATTGATGTGTGTGAAGAAGTAGAATGCAGCTCGACCACAAGATCATATGATTCCAATTGAGAATCCCACCAAGCTTGAGCAATGCCCTTGAGTTGCAGGCTCGCAAGCTGGAGCTTAGCCTCCTCATCTAGATCGGGACATGTCTTGAAGTATGTATAGAGACTACGAATCCAAGAATCAACCATTTATCCATTCAACTGACCAACATACTTGGGTAACTGGAACCGAGTATCCAACTGCAAGGGAGAAGGAGTGCGCTACTGTTGGAGGCACATGAGCTCATTTAAGGCGAGAGCCAGGTCATGGATGAAACTGGAAGGTCCTGTAGTAGAGTCCTGAAAACCTAGCGCACCGTCCTTAAAACCCTACGCACGACTGGAAAACCCTAGCACAAGGACTGGATAAGCCCTAGCGGCGCAAGCTAGATCTGCTGGAGAAGCCCCTAGTAAGGAGAGGATGCGTAAGCATGGCTCGACCACCGGGAGAGTAAATCATTTTTGAATAACTTGTGATGGGAATGCCTATGTTAAGCAACAAAAGGGATAAAATCACTTACTAATGGATAGATTCTTTGATCTTTCTTCCTCATGAACAGATAGAGACTTATTTCCTTACAGTGATGGCTATCCTTACTCTTTATTTCCTGACGGTTAGGGCTTTCCTTACTGTATAGTTCACCGTCACAGTTGGAATCTCGTTATCAGTCACTAACCCTATTCTTAATGTTAACGCTCTCCTTCGGAAGGCCATTCCCCCAAGCTAGTTGCTCTAGAACGAGACCCAATCCCAATAGCAGGACCTCTGACCCTAGAGAAATGCCCCTTCCTGGGTTTAAGGCTCTATTCACAAAGCACCTACTCAACCTTCTAGGGCTTAAGGCTCTTAATCTTCTAATGCTCCTGGGCTCGTGGGCTTATTTCTTTCTGGGGTATAATCCTTTATCTGTGAGGCCCTCTTCTAACTAGGCTGGGTTCGTTCTTTCTGTCTCTTGGTCCTTTCCTCCCATCCCATTGGGACTATCCCTGCTCGGAACATATAAAACTGGATCAAACTACTATATTGATACCCCGTCCAATAACATGTGTGATATTTCCCACCGGTATATTACACATACTTGGATACACAGAACACAGAGATGAAGACCCCGAAGCTGGATAACCCTGGATACCCTTATAATAAGCTGGAGCCCTACACCTCACGCCTAAACGCCCCCCTCTCCACTCCACTCAAAAACTCTGAAACCGGAGACCCGAAACCGGATCGACCGGAACCACCCCACAATGAAAAAAGTGGCATTTTGGGTCATTTACGTAGAATAGGGTTTGACCTCACCCGAACTAAGCTGCCCCCATGGCCTTATTTGAAGGAATCACCTGACATACATTCAATCAACTATTTGACTCAATAACATGAGAGTTCGGGACCCCATCTGGATAAATACCTTACATATTAGTTGAAAAAGAGCGTTTCGATATATATATATAAAAAGGGCAACGTAATTGTGTTATGCCATGACTGTATTTGTGTTTCCTATTTCTTTTATTTCCCCACCAGCAAGATTCTCAATTATAGCTTTGGCATTTTCCCTAGCCATTGTTGTGAACGTGTTGAAATGCCATATTTCCTGATGATCGCTGCCGCTTGCCCACATGAATGAGGTGTTTTGATTGATCGCCACCGCTCTGGCTCATCATCATCAGGCTCAGGCTGCCTCCTCTTCTCCTTTTCCGGATCAGCAGGATCATCGGCGGCTTGTTACCTTCTTTCCTTCTTCTAATCAGGATCGTTCGGCCTGCATGATCCCCCCCCTATTCTATTATTGTCTGGAATCGGTTCCCCTGCTGCATCTGGGTTCTCTTCCATACCTTGACCTTTCATATCGGTATTCACCAGCGCCGCCGTCCCTGGACGATTTATTGCTTCCAGATTGGCCTCATAATTGGTCTCCGCCCCTTAACGATTTATCGCTTCCAGATTGGTCTGAATCACCATTGCCGTACTTTGACGATTGCTGCTCGTGTCCAGATTGGGATTCACCGCTGTTGGTATCACCTTGCTGCTGGTTATCGATCCTTCCTCACTCTACTCCAGTGCCTTATCTCCCTTTTGCCTTTCGGTAGGTTGAGAAGTTGCATCTTTTTTGAGTGATCTCCCTTTCCGGGTTTTGATGCGCCTGCTTGAAGAAGAAAGGGAGAGAGAAACCCCGACGAAGCCGAAGCCAGAGAAGCAGCCCCCTTAAACTAAATAAGTAAATAGAGGGAAGACCAAAGGGAAATGTCTTAACCAGCGAGATCTCCCCGGACCAGCAGCTATTATTTATTCTGAGCTGAGCTAGCATAGAGAAAGCATCTACCCTATTGCGCCTAATCCGTGTAGGCAGGGTAATGCTTTGTTTCATCCGACCTTCCTTCCGGTTGAGTTAACACCTTCCGGCAGCGATGGTCCAGCTAAGGAGTCCAGCTAATACACTCACCCTCGGTCCAGCTTGCCTTCCGGTTTGACTAGTAGGATAACCCGTAGGAGCCCACCCAACAAATAGATATTGCCTGGGGCTTCAGGATGGTCTAAACTATATATAGTTGGTCATAGAGCCTACCCTAGCTAGTTCAACCCTATTGGATGGTTGAAAGGAGGGAAGGACCTTCATTCACCCTCACCATATGAATAGTGAGTGACTCCGTCCCTTCTGGTAGCTCAAGTTCATACGCTACTTCCCCAACTATCCTGAGAATCTTGTAGGGTCCGTAAAAGAAGCGGGGCTTCAACTTTTCTGCACCTTTCTTCTTAAGCGAAGACTGTCTATATGGCTGTAGTCTTAGGTACACCAAATCTCCAACCTAAAAGCTGCGTTCTATTTTGATCTACGTACATTTTTTTGTTGATTCTGGGCGGTATGCGGATTCTCCTTAAGAGCTTTAAGGATGTCTTTGCTTTCCTGGATCCAATCTTCGGCCTTAGGCGCCCTGCTGTCCCCAAATGCTAAATCTACGAATGTTGGAGCATCATAGCTGTATAATGCTCTGAATGGAGTCCTGCCAATAGACATATGATATTAAGTATTCTAACAGTGCTCCCCTAGGTGCAACCATTTGATCCAAGCCCTCTGTTGCCCTGCTACATAGTTTATCAAATAAACCTAAACCCATTTTTTACTATTTTTTGTCTGCCCATCTGTCTGAGGGTGGTAGCTAGTGCTAGGATTCAATTCGGTACCAACCAATCTGAAGAGTTACTGCCAGAAAGCACTGAGGAATCTGCTGTCCCTGCTCACTAACAATGTTTTTAGGTAGTCCGCCTGAATACCTCCTTGAAAAAAGAACTCGGCCACCTGTGCTGTTGTGTACTCCGAGGGAATAGCGAATAAATGTGCGAATTTGGTCAACCGATCTACTACCACAAATATGCAATCTCTTGCACCTTCGGTAGACCCGTAATCAAATCCAAGGAAATACTTTCCCATTTCTGCTCTGGAATAGGCAATGGCTGTAGTAACCCTGCAGGGTGGGCGTGTTCTGCCTTATTCTGCTGACAAGTGGTGCACTCTCGTACATGCCTCAGCACATCCTCCTTGAGGCCCTTCCATGAGAACCTCTCTCGAATTTGCCTGTACGTATTCATATAGCCCGGGTGTCCTGCCAACGGCGAATTATTAGCTGCCTGCATGATATTTTATCTTTGAGCGCGGACTCCGGAACTAAATAAATAATGTTATTGTAGTAGATGATGTCATCCACTACTTTGTACCTGTCATCCTGTACCTATCCATCCAATAGCTCACAGGCAAATTCAATCTCATCACACCCCAAAATGGGTTTTTTATAACTTCCTGCAATGAAAAAAAAGTGGGCATACAGGACCAAGACAAGTGGATCAGATATATAAAAGAAAAACTGCAATTTGGCACAAATCTTGGATAAGCCCATCTTGAGTAAAAAACTCATCGATCCTGAAATACAAAAGTCGTGGTGCATGTATAATCCTGCACCTTCATCAACATGGAAACATGGGTGCCCATGCACCTAAAAAACCTATGGCAACTAGAGCATATTTTAGATAATCCTTTGGTAACAAACTTGTCCTTGTACTCGTCAATGCCCTAGTTGCGCGCTTGGAATCAATCACTAATGACTAAAAAGGTTTTGGAACTATCTCCTATACATAATTCTCGAGAATAGAGTTTGTACTCCTTTGACATGGGATCTCTCCATACCTGCTTTGCATTTGCCTCCTCAAAGTTGGAAGGTTCTGTCTCAAGAATGGAAGACATTAACATAAGCAATCAATTTTGAGGTGGATGACTCACTCGAAAAGTAGAATTTGGCGCTCCCACTTGCACCTGTGCATCTTATAATGTCTTAGTAAGCCATCTCGGCTACCTGTCTGAACTTGAGGGTATTGAGGCCTTTTTTTATTTACTAGAACCTTGCTCATTTTCATCTTCTTTTTTCCTTCAAGTTCATATCAGAATTTGGACAAGAAGCTTTTCTCTTTCCTCAATCTCCGTGGGAGGCCCCTGTTACTTTGAAGACCATCCATCCTCATCGAACTTCATGTCCTTGCTTACCATAGTCTTCCTCTGCGCGGGAATGTAGATCCGGTAAGCTATCGCTATACCCAAAAGAAAGAATCTTTATACTCGACGATTGAAGCTTAGTTCTTTTTTTCATTAGGAACATGAATGTAAATTGATTAACCAAAAAACATGAAAATGCAATACCTTAGGGTTCTCACCAGTAAATGCCTCCTTTGGTGTTTTGTCCTTCAAAATCGAGTGAGGACATCAATATATGCACTGCTTTATTACGCGCCTTTGCCCCAAGACACATGGTAAAATATTTGAAATCAGTATTTGCTTTAGCTGTCGGGGGGCGGGGCGTGGATTTCATCGAAGCTAGGGGGGGGATGGGTCCTAAGATAGTGTATCAAGGGTAGGGTTATTCTATCCCGTGAGCCGGAATCGATGAGGTAAGATATTTGCCATGGGGGGGGAAGTTTTCCATATAATATTTGTGGAAAGCTAAGTGCCATGCAGTCTAAATCCCCGAGGGTAGGCTAGGAGTCCAAAGCCCCGATCTAGGATAGGCTAGGGGGGCCAAACCCAAAAAGATCTAATTTGATATCTGTGTTTTTCAATCTTTCTAACGTTATATCTTTCTCACGTTCCGGTGCTCTCCCAGTGTTCGAAAGAGATAAATTGCCCAGGACGTGACACATTCCACCTATTGTGCCTTACCTCATTCTTATCGAGATCTCCCTATTATCTCCATAGATAGGTCATTCTGTTTTTAGTAATCTTAAGAACACACATTCATTAATATCGTCCACAGACTGTCTTTCGTGGCAATATAAAACCAAGTTGATAGGAATTCGGAAAGCCTCAGCGGTGAAGAGAGGAAGTGTGTAATTTCTTAACTCACATGCCTCCCCCCCTCTCAATGAATCGGATCGGTTGGAAATCTTTCGCCTATTATTCCCTCCCTCTGCCTTCCCTCCCTGTGCAGGCAGGCCGGTGAAAGGATTGAGGGAATAAAATAGTGCTTGAAATCAATATCATGGGGCTTACCAAAGGGCCGCCATAGCCACGCCTACAATATGGCGACTTATGGCCAAACCCGATGGCATGCCCCGGATCGAATCAATGCCCCTGACTTTACGACGCAATTGACCTATTATAAGCTCCGTTCTCAGAACACCCCTTTCGTTCGAGCGAGAATTGTCGGGAGGCTCGTGATGGAAGTGCATTAGTGGGAGTGGTAGTTAACAACTTCATGAAAGAATGTAATTTCACAACTTCTATTTCACTACTTCCTGCAAGAATGTAATTTCAATCGGGGGGAGAGCTTGATGGAAGGACAGCTTGGCGGGATACTTTCCTTTCGATGGCTTGGCAGGTGAGAATGCTTGCTTGAGGTAAGGCAGTGGAGAGTCAGTCTGTCTAGTAGGCAGTAAGAATGCTTGGCTCCGGTAAGCGAGTAATGGTTCTTCTTCCCGTGATTACTCTTTCGAGAACTTATTCCCCGTTCAGTAGATCCCGCTAGCGAGGTAGGGGAGCACCTGCCTATAGTGCTTTTATAAGGATGCCCACCTTAGAATGTATCATAGGCAGTATCGAATCAGTCTAGAGGTAGGGTGAGTCGGTAAGAGCTTATAAGCCCACCAATTCTATTCTATTGCGTGACAGCATCTAAGCCCAATAGCTCTGGTTCGTACACATCTTATCAGCCCAACAAGTCTTGTTGAGGGGGTAAAGCTTATCAGCCCAACAGCTAGCGCTAGAACTATGTCTATAGGAAGTTATTGAATGCTTGGATGGTTCAGTTTAGAAGCAGTATCATTTATTTAATAAGTAAAGAGGTTCGGTAACTAGATAGAGATAGAAGAAGGAGAGAACATACCTCTTCCTTCGCATAGACGCACTTACCCACTCCTTCCACCCACCCTTGCACCCAGACCCGGATTACGGAGTTGTGTTTTCTCTTTTTTATACAGAGCTCAAGGTACTATCGTTATACATGTAATATATAAACATCTATTACATCAGCTTGGTTGGCCCTTACCCTTGACCTTTAGCTGGGTTGGACCTGAGCCTAACTGCTTTGGGCCTTACCTTCTTGGCCTAGCAGGGTCGTCACTGAACTTCACCCTGGGGTTTTGATTCCTTCCTCACCCTTATGGCTCCCTCCCCCTAGCTGGTTGGTTGTTGGTCGACCTCCTTCCTATACTCAGAAACAGATCATTGGTACGGGAACAACTACTCTTTGTTGGGGTTAAGCCAAGCTAATACGGAGTTCCCTTGACCCCGTTACCCGTGCTACTCTTTTCTTTGGCTTTGGGGAAAGGAAGGTACGTTAGAAGAAGCTAGTTCCTAACCTCTTAGCTATCCTAACTTTATAGGAAGGATAAGCTCATATATAAGAGTGAGAGAGAAGATCCTGATGTGTGCTATGTAGATCGATGATTTGTAAGCATGTGTCTAGGGAATGTGCGCTGGGGAGATGCAATGCGGTGTTCCAGTTCTAAAGCATATATCTATATCCGTCTATATCCACGGGGAGATGTGCGCTGGGAAGACCCTGTGCAATGCTATGTGTCTGTTCCAATTGTATAGCATTCATCTAGGGATACGGACCGGGGAGACACCGATTGAAGGCCTAGGCTAGGAGGGTGAGTGGGTTAACCCCAATAACCTCAATATATTGTTTGATGATGTCCTCTTTGATAATACTATTCAAATCCTACTTGTTCGACAAGAGTCGACCAGGGGCGTCACTAAAGTATTTTAACGGTGAGAAGCGGTCTATCGAGATACCAACCGATTGAAGTGGACAGGTAGCCTTCGCAAACCAACAGCATGCTTGACCCGAAGTACTGGTAGTGGCTATGGCCTCCACAAAGAAGTAAGTGAAATAAGGGTAATGATCCCTGTCGATTGTTGAATCTGCAAAGTGTCAAACTCATTGCAAAAGGAAGATGGTTTCAATCCTGAAGAATGAGGGTGTGGAACTTTCCTTGGCTACTTCTCTTTCCTTGGCTTGGCTACTGATATTGCTTTCCTGAACCGATATTTCTTTGGCTACTTCTCTTTCCTTGTCTACTTAACCTTTCTTTCCTTCGATCCATCCGATCCAGCTGTAGCAATCCCAGCTAGCTCGCTAACTAGCCAGCAATTCTATTCTAATCCTGGCAATAGCCGCCAGCGATATAATTAATCCACCCAGCTAGGCCAGCAAGCAAGCTCACAAGAAGCCCCAATAGGCTGTCATTCGTCCGTCCATTGGACCACACCACCCCTCTCGGTAGATGTTGGTCATCAATCGAATCAATCAATCAATATCTCTCTGGGTAAGCCTAACGCACCTCTCTTCCTTCCCTACCTGTATGGCTCTCTCTAGTGATGGCTCAACCAACTCTATTAAGACGATGTTCCAGCTATTCCTACGATCAGTTCGCTCCTTAAATTAAATCATAAGAAAGAGAGAGATCTAGATAAAGTGTCCCCGATCTTCGTTCCTTCGAACGGCGAGAGCAGTGACCGACCAACCACCCCACCAACCCGGTCCTTCGCCCTTATCCCGCCGGCAGCAAAGCAAAACGAGAAATGTGGCTTGCGGATCACTAATAATTCGAGACGAGGCTCTCTATCAGATTCTATCTCCCTATCTGACACTTCCTTGAGGTCTAGAAAGGACCCTCGACGGTTTCATTCCTCCCCCCACAAGTGATTCTTAGATTTACGATCATCACTTACTTCATCCGAGCGCATCTTATCCCGAGTCCTAACCGAGCCAAGCACAAGCCCTCATGTATGTATGTACCACGGATGTTTAGATTGGCGGAATGAATCTATCTTCACATCTCGTTACTTAATAACCGAAATAATTGGGATGTTTATTTGAAAGGCCCTTTAGCTTCTACGACAACACGCTGTCGGTAGGAGTTCATATCCCAGGTAAATGGAGGTTGAGAGGGTGAAAAGGAAGGAATGCTGAAAGCAAGCCCTCGAAAGGAAGATAGGGGAATGATGAACTCATCAGGAATGCCCTGTGTTTGCGTGAAAGGAGTTGTGTGCTTATCTCTCTGGCTTTACGCTATCTCTGTAAGTAAGTAAGGTAAGGCGTAATAGGTCCGCCTTTCCAATACGTTACGCCTTACTAACGGTAAGTGAACTAGATTTATTCACCTCAAAGAGCATAGCTCAGGTAAGGTCCATCCAACCCTTTTCCAGCAAGCAGGCAGGATGCACTCCCACGTCTGTCTTTCCTGCTTTACATACTGACAGCCGGGATGCATGCTTACTATGAAAAGTTCAGGTCAGGGCATCCTGTTAGCCGATATTGAAGTGCTATCCATTTCATAGTGACTGACACGCACGCATTTTTGTGTCCAGACAGGCAGCTGTCTGAGAGCGAGTTGAGTTCCTCTTCGAAGTCTCAGCTCCAGATCCGCCGCCGCTAGATGCAGCTAGCCTACTTTGGTTTTGTTGTTTGAGCTCCTGAATTCTAACCACTACACTATTAGTGCCTTAGCCCACCTGCTAGCAATCAGTACGACACCTAACAGCAGGCTACCTACGGCAAGCCACAACTACTACTAAACGTGTTCACAGATGAACAACTGGTTTTTAGGGAGGTAGGAAGGCGGGCAGGAACAATAAAGAAACCAAAAACATTGCCTGTGACAATAACGCGCATGCATTATTGGTGGTAGAGCTACTTATACCGAGCCTGAGGGCGCTACTCCGCCTAGCAACAATACAACTGCCTAGCCGGCCGGCCTGCCAGCCGAAAGCATGCTTGATACTATGGCGAGGCGACGGACCGACCGTTCGTCCAATTTCCCCTTTTGGAGCCGCCCATATCCAGATAAGCAAGCGCTTTTCTTATAGGCGGTTCGTTTCTCACCCTCAAATAATTAATAATCGTTAAAGACTGCTGATTTCTTAACCGGAAGGCATAAGCTTGATCGATTAATCCCCCAGTTCCCGCCTAACCTTATTTGTCTCCGGCTAACGTTATTCCTTATCCCGGCGCTATTCCTTCCGATCGGGCGTGTGACTCATTCTTCCTCCCCATCCGGGGCTACCCACCCGCAGAACAGGAAGCATTTTTCGCTCCGTGCACTGAGCGAGCATTCCTCTTGCTGTGATTAAGGTGCGGCCGGAAGCAGGAAGCATTCCCTCGTCATTCCACGCGGGCAGAGCGGTGTCCATAAACTTCAAATTGATCACTGGGAATTGATTCATTCATACTTGAATGATTATTCATTATTCGGGGAGTAGGGGAATGAAGAGCAATGTCCACTATAGTTTGGAGGAGGAGTTGTAGCTATAGATAGATGCTAAATAAACTCTTCCCACCTCCCTCATAAAAGAACTAGTTCTAGTTGGGCCTTCCTAGTGCGAAGGATAAGTGGGGTGGGCGGTCACTATAAACCCTTTTCAACAGAATTCTGTTTGTTATTATAATACGATGAAACTAACTAGTTATATCACTATGAGTAACTACGGGTGCCGATGCGGGTGTTCCGACGTCCCCGTGGGGGTATAGTCAGTCCACGGAACGGACCAATCAAACCTTGTCCAATCCCCCGGTTTAACGCATGCATGATAGTGGTACCCACCACGGGTGGAAAGGAAATGAATGAAGTGAAGGAAGATGTTGAGGCCAGAAAGGCCTTCTATATCCATCCCACGGGTTGGATCGAGAGGGCCGCCTGGCCCACCAATCTATCGCTTTTTCGCCTCAGCTCGGAACTAACGAAATTGCTTGTTGCCGGACATCCCTATTGAATCTCCACCGCCACCCAGCCACAAATGAAATGGGCGAGGGAAAGAGGCAGTCTTTAACGATTATTAAGTAGTCGAAATATGTTATTAGTAGGGGAAGGCGGCTAAAGGCAAAGGTAGGAGCAGGACCAAGTGAAGTTGACCTGGAACCGGATCCACTAGTCGCAGGGGCGAGAGATCGAGGCCAAATCCCAGTTCCTTTAGTTACAGTCCCGGATCCAGATGTAGTTGTTCGAAAGCCATAAGTGGTTTACGACTATTATAACCCGATCTAAAGTAAAACCCAGTCAACCTAGTAGTTTCACTCGCGAAGGCAGAGCCATTTTATAGATTTGATTTAGCTGAACCTAAGCAGATAAGCCAGTTCGAGTGCCAATAGTAGCATATCCAATCCCAGCAGTTTACCCATAAGTAGCAGCTTACTCGGTTTACCTAGAACTGCAAAGGTAGCAGAGATGGAGGCAGTAGCTGTAGCAGAGCTAACTAGAGCATATGTTCCAGCGCCAGTGAACCGAGCATAGCTAGCATTTGACCGAGCAGAGGCTTCTTTGGTATAAGATCCAATAGATTAGTTGATTGAGCAGATTGAGTTACAGAGTCAAAGCCCGCAGCATAAAATAAAAGCAAGCATCTTCACCAGTTGGATAGGTACTACTATCTGCGGATGCAGCAGATTCCATTATCTATGATACGATCGCTATTAATTATAGTGGTCTCAGCAGCATCAAAGCAACAAGCGACATCACAACTCAATCTGACTGGGCCGGGCAGCCTTGAGCGATATATAAGTTATAGCAGAGGTTGGACTTAGAACTGAAGGGTAAAGCCTATTAATCCCACCCGCAACCGGGTCAAATATATCTCTACGCTGGAAGCACTCTATGCACAGTAAGCAATGAGTAAAGTCATCATACAACTTAACATATTCCACACCCCAAAACCACAGACCTAGCCCATAACACTCTATACGCCAGATATCAAAACCTGTTAAAACACCCACCCATGGTTTCCTTAATACTGTACACAGGAGCACGGCCAGCATTGGCATATCTCTGTTCAGCTTGCAAAGAAAAGGACATGATAATCACCAGTTTGTGGTTTTGAAAGGTCCGCTTCATCAGTTGGCTAAGCTTCGAACCGTTCTTTCGCATCGTGTTGTTCGTCATCAGTTCGCTTACCCCTTACCTCTTATACTGGGGAATACATAGCTGCCAAGCTTGGTTTTAGCTCAACACCTGGAGCTACTAAAAATGCATGCTCACATAGATAATGTAGCCTGGATCCACTGGCTTAGCCAAACACACTGGGCTGGGGAGCTCACTGAACTAGAGCTCACCCTCTCCTACAGCTAGTAGGCTGGGGTGAGGTGAGAAGCCCTACCTCCTTCTATGGGCTATTACGCGATAGCTATATTACCTAGGCTCATACACTCGCTTGGCTTTACCCTTCGAATCCACGTTTAGGCCCTTAGAAGTGCTTTCCTAGTAGCCTCGGCTTGACCCCACACACTTTAGCCTCCTCCTAAACCTGGGGCTCATAACCTACTGTACGCTATAGCTCTCACCTACAGCTAGTCAGATCTACAACATGGAGAATCAAATGAAAAAGATTATAGGTTCATTTCCCCTCATAGGATACTTTTTGATATTCTTCGAGAGCGTAATTACGTATATAATTCCTCTCCTCGACCTCGTAACCTCGGCCGAGTCCCTACGGGCCTTATGGTCGAGCCTGCTTGCGCATCATCGTAATTCAAGATCTAATTATGCGTAATTCAAGATCTAATGGCAGAAAGCATGCATGGTTGAAGGAAATAACTTACCTGAGTTAGCTCTGATCTGAGGGGAATAAATAAAGGGCCCTAGTAGTAAGGAATGCGGGGCGAGGTGCCGTAAGGCCGCTCTATTGCTAACTATTTACCCACCCACCCCAATCCCCGGTAGCTTTGAAACTTGATTGACTGATGAATCAACAAGCGCTGGCTTTTGCTCTAAATATGGATATGAAACTCGAATTAACTCAGGCTGGTGGATATGTAACTACACCTGCCTCTATCTCTGTTGCCTTTATTCCCTCTGCCGATAGGTTAACAGTAGAAGGAACAACAGGCAATGCACACTATGAAGTAGAAACATGTACTAATACTGGGACAATAATAAGGTCTAAGTGGATATTTGATCTCCACTGATGCTGCTATACGAACTGTAGTAAGAGATGTTGGGCAAGCCGGCGAGGGTGCTACTGGTAGTGCTGGTTCAAGGTCATCGACTGGAGGATATGAAACTGGTACAGGGGCTGCTGCTGGTGGTGCTGTTAAAACCCGGTAAGCTCGATCTCTAGCTGTCTATAGGGGAGCATAAACTTGGTAAACTGCCCTTCCCCCCCCAGGATACGCATCATAGACAATATCTGCTCCTGACTCGAATGCTGGCTCCCTTGCTTCTTAAGCTGCTATATAAACTACCCGGTTAACTGGCCCTCTAAACTCTTCATCTGGATATCGAAATAGAAGGTATGCTTTGACCCCTGCACCTGCCTTTGCTCTTGGTGCCTTAGCCTATACCTCTGTAGGATCCGCGTCCGTATCTTACTTTGCCGTAACCTCTATCTCTACTGCTGGTAGTAGTGGAACTGCTCGCTTTGGTTCTGGTGCATCAACAGAATTGACTGAGTCAACAGAATCAGCTGCTTAACCATTTAAAGGGGGATCAAGATCAGAATCAATAGCATACTTAACAGCTTAACCAACTGAATCAACCGGATCAGCTGCTGCTTAAGGCTCTGCTTCTGGATCTCGATATGGCTAGGCTGCTCCGGAGGGTGGGCGCTTCTGTCCCAACCTTTGCCTATTCTCGATCGGAATTAGGAAGTTCTGTTTATAGTTTAGCTTGAGCCCAGGAATCAGCAGGGTTAGGACTTATATTCATTTGTTTTTTCAGATTGCTCGTTTGCTTGTAGACGTTCCTTAGGGTACTCCAAAGTGGTATTATTAGTATTGGTATGTCTAATAGGAACAGGAAATAGATAGTAGAATTATGTTAGGTGAGGTTAAAGTATTAATAGTTTCATTTCTACTTATCTCTGCAGACCTTTCCTTGTAGACTCATCATCAAGGCAAGAGCTTCACCGCTTGGAACATCTTTTGGAACATCTAAAAGCTGATTAGAATACATTGCTGCATGAACAGGAGGAGCAGAGGCAGATAAGACATAGCTGCATGAAGAGCAGCAGACAAGGATTTCTTATTTAATTGCCAATATATATTGACTCACTTACCCAACTTACTTATGCTGTCCCAACCTATTCTGAATATAAATCAAATCAGTAGAGTACGGCACTATGAGAATCCCCTACCTTCCCTTGGTTACACACAAACTATTTACCCACCCACCCCAATCCCCGAGGGGGGAGGATCTCTAGATATTATATACGTAATTACGGTGATGAGAGAAGGGATATGGCTCTTCTTGGGTTCATGCTTGGGGCTTGGGGCTTCATGGGGTTGATTAGCTTATGGATGAAGGGAAGGCTGGGATATGATGGCTGGGGATTCTTTAGGGGTCTTGCTCCTTGGGTCTGCTTCTTGAGTCTGCTTCCGGAGTTCTGCTTCAGCCGGGTCTGCATTCTGAGGTATTGGTCAAGGTGGGAGATCTAGTATTCCTACTGGATAAAAGATATGAGGGAGGTATGAGGAGGAGCTTTATTAGTCTTCCCCAAAGAGCCACGAACACACAAGAAAGAGCTACACGAGGAGTCATAAGCCTTGAGCCAATAGCCTTGAACCTCTCACCTCACCTTAGGCCTTCATCACCAGACAAGCCAGGTCCCACAGGAGGAATGAATCAGCCTCCTCAATCCTTTAGCCTTCACCTTTAGGCATCCAACCTCTAGCCAGTCACCGAAAGCCATTAGTAAAAAGTAAAGCTCACCGGGCCACAAGCCTTTACCCTTCCAGGAGCCTTCAAACTTTAGTCAGTCACTTCAGCCTTTTCCCTCTCCACCTTCCGCCAGAAACCTTTAAACAGTCACCGTAGGCCCCCTTACCCGACAGATGCCTTGAACCTTGAACCTCTAGCCTTTTGCCTGTAACAAGGAGCCATTAAACAGTAAACAGAAGCCTTCAGCCTGTAACCTTTCACCAGATGCCTTTCAACCTTTGCCTTTCAACTGTCACCTGTAACCAAGGGCCTTCACCTTCTGCCTTCATAACCAAGTCCACCAGATGCCATTTACCAGAAGCCAAGTCCACCAGGGAGAGATAGGCCTTAACCTTTAACCCCTTAAGCCAAGTCCCGCAGATGCCGGCCTGAAACCTCGGAACCTTGAACCTCTCACGCTACGGATCTGGAGTTAATACCTCGATTTGAGAGATGATTTGTTACTTAATACATGGATTCTGTGACATTCTATGTGTGCTTTTAGTTAGGATTTCCATCAGCATCAGTCGAACCGTTATAATTTATTTCCCAGGATTCCCCGGATAAGTCGAGCACGGTTATTTGCAATGGTAATTCCAAGCAGCATAATTAGAATCGGATCATTCATTCCCGAGATCATTCCTAACATCATTCGAAAAGGTTATTAAGACACGGTTATTTGGACACGTTCATTCCTAGCAGCGTTGTAACCGACATAATGATTTCCGGCAGCAATTGAATCTGGAGCGTATCAACTTCCTCAAAGGGGTAGTAGGATAGGTCCAGCATTCCTGGCATTGGAACCGGCATAATCTGAAACGCTAATTCTCGGCGTAATTCCCATCATCATCAGAAAACGGGCATTCATTCCTATTAGCCCCCCCCATTTGAACACGGGTAGTCGCGCACGATCATTCCCATCATCACAAATGAACCGGCCTAATTATTATTCCCATCCGCATTCCCAGGAGCAGTTGGAAACGGGCATTCTAAACGGTAATTCCCACAAGCATCATTCGAAACAGAAATTCGGCCATGGTCATTCGGACACGATTGTTCCCCCGGAGAGTGAGAACCGGCATTATTAGAACCGGCAATTCCCGGCATCATTTGAAATTGGAGCGTCGTAGCGACTTCCTCCGTCAGTAAAGGATAGAGAGAGTAGTAGGAGAGAATAAGTAGGGAAGAGAATAGCCAAGCAGCATCAGCATTCGAACAGAGTTCTCATTCGGATACGGTTATTTGGAGGGCATTAATTTCCATCATCAGTTGAGCACGGTTATTTGGGCACGGTCATGATTCGGAAACGGGCTTCATTCAGACACGGGATTCTTCCCATCAGCATTCGAACTGGAATCATTCCCGGCAGCATTACGACCAGCAGTCCCAGCAGCAAAGGAAGAGGGGAGGAGGATAGGCCCAGCAGCAGAAGCACTATTGCTCATTCCCGAATATTTAGACAAGCGCCTTCCATGTATCTATCAGCTATGATCTGAGGCTTATTGCACGTACCTATCTGTTTTGAAGCTTCTGTAAAATGTAAGGTAGGGTTGGAAGGTAGGGTGCCGGGGTAACACTTCATGCGGCGGTCCGGGGCTGTCAGGTTCAAGGATTAGGCGGCTAGCGCAAATGGGTGTAGGATCAAGGGGCCATCCATCCAACCGACAAAGCTGAAGGGGTACTGAAGGGGTAGGGGTAAAAGCGTATATATCCTGCCTGCTTATCTGTGTCGTGTTTTTGGGGTCCTCACCACACGTTCCTCATTAGTCCTCCTAAACTGGCGTAAGCGCTCAGAAGTAGGGAAAAGGGTTGGGCAGTATCGGTAGGAGGTAGGTAAAGGCGAGCATAAATGGCCATAAGTAAAGTAAAGCTAACAGAAAGGGGAAGGCGTAGTCTCAGTAAAAGCAATATCAGAGGGAAACGAAGACGAGCGAACCCCTGGCCTTTGACTCTAGCCGGGGAGACAAGCGTATACTGAAGTGATCCCGACTTGGGCTTAATATATATAGCTTTTTAATAATAACAGAGACGATTGGATTCGAACCAATACAAAGAAAGCTACCAGCTGTCGTCTCTCTAACTCCTTATAAATGCTTACTCTGCCTCTATAACCTCCCTATAAATGCTTACTTCGCCTCTATAATCTCCCTATAAATGTTTTCGTCTCTCCCGTCGTGCTTCCTATTATCATATTCCAATCGTCGCCACTACTTCATGATGTAGATATCCTTTCTTTTATTCCCTACCTCTCTCTCCTAGCTTGTGTTCGGTTGCGTTTTAAAGGGGGGGTGAACCAATAAAGTGCAGTTTCTACCTCACCCGCCCAATCCTCTAACTGCTGCCCCCTGCCTCCTTCTCGATTTATTCACCGCCTTTGCTCCGATGCGGAGATGCGGAGATGTGGTGCGGCAATCAATGTGGGCAAGCGGCTTTCAAAGGGATTAAATAAGTTGCTTAGTCACAAAAGACCCTTTCGATGCCCGATGAGACCCACCCTTTTGAGGGGTAGAACGGGTGATACAGCGCGTTTCAATTTCAAATGGAATTAATTTATAACTAACCCGCTTCCCATCCATCGGTGAAGAACTGATTCTATTTGACCTAGGCCTGCTGCTCTAGCTGCTCTAGAAGTGTCCCACCCTAATTGCATTAATTATAGTCTCCCTCCATCCATCTATCTTTCGTTAAGGTTGGACTATACTTTCGATTGCTTCAGATAGCATAAATTCTTTCTTTATTTCCAACTGGGCTTTATCTCAATGCGGCTTATAAGGGTGCGAAAGCAGGCTCGACCAAAAGGGAGAGGACATTTGCTAAGTTCTACGTCCACTTTCGACCGATGGCGGCCTTTAGTCGAGAGTTCGGCAGGCTCACCCTGAATGAGACTTAATTTAGAGCCCGAGCGTTTGAATTGAATGAATCTGGGGTTTGTTTTTATTTCCTCTGGTCAGGCTTATTCCTTATCCTTCCTTAGTGATACTGAATAGGCGGGTGAGCCATCCTTACTCTACCTTCCTTCTGATCTAAGCTGAGTGAAGTGCGGGTTTATTCCCTACCTCTCCTAGCTTGCGTTCGAGTCCTGCTTGCCCTGAGAGGTCCTGCTTCTTTCACCTTCCCTCCGACCTTTTACCTTCTTCCTTGACTACTAAGTAAGGTGGGGTGGCTCCCCCGACCAGAGGTGTGGGAGCAAGGATAATTTCACTTCGCTAAGGGTAAGTTCTTTACGTGCTTTCACCCCTTCGAGAGACAATAGTCGATCCGGATGTGGGTCCATGCATTCTCGGTACTCGCTGGTAGGCCGTGCCAGGGTTCAATGAATGCCAAGGTCAATGCCAGGTGTTGATTCAACGCCAAGTGTCAGTGTCAACGCAATGCCCGGTATTCCATGTCAGGAGTCGATGCCTTCTTGTACGTTTTGGAACCGACGGACGATGCTTACTTATTATGCACCCGCTTTGAGCATGCATGCCAGACACATTGTGCAGATACTCTCAGTCTGGGAAGAAGGGAGGTCGATAACGCTTAATAGTCATGATTGATGGACAACATCTTCCGAGAATAGCGTTCCCACCGGGCACAGGCAACTTATAACCCAATAGGACATACAGACTAATTAGCTCTCTTTCTACTTGATGAGATCCATCGGCCCAATAAGCTCCCCTACAGAAATGGGTGGTCCACCCGTGCTCCTCTAAGCAAATGAGATGTGAGATAGGAGGTCTGAACAATCCACCCACTTGTTCTTTTATTGTATTGGTCCTTATCTTTTCTCCCCTCTAGCTTGGTTTGCATCAACTTCACCTTCAGTTTATTCTATTTAATACACAAATGACCTTCTCCCATTATATATGTAACGACCCTCTAATACATCCATCAGGACCCTCTTGTATTTACGTAAATAAAGACCTATTATCGTAGATAATCTAATTGATCCAGCCAGCACTACTACACGAGTCACTTTCACCTTTCTCCTTCCGTTCGGTTTGAATCCTGACTCCCTCCACTTCTATTTATTGCTTTCCCTCCCCCCTATACTAACCACCCCTTCCTCACAGGCCCACCTCAAAGAAAGTGCTGCTCTGACGAGTCCTACATGTTCCTGCAGCTTTGATCGAGTCCTACCCACCCCACCCATATCTAGTGAAAATTGGGAGTATAAAGTCCATGTCTTTTAATAGACTCTGATTCTCTTCTACGACGGATCTCTATAACATAGGTAATTGGTAATAATTGTTTCTAGAATGTAATAAAACGTATAATGTCGGTGAGATATAAGCGAGTGACACAACTCCTGGTTGGTGTATCCGGTTTCCGAAGCATATTTATCCATCTCCCTCTCGAACTCGGAATTTGGGTTTGCTTTAACTCGATTCTGTCTGTCAGATAAATCCCTCCGCCTTTGCTTTGGCCTGGGCGTCCCAGTGGTATTGGTATAAAGAAAGAAATATATCCCGTCTAATATAAAATAACCGGGTTCGGCGGCTTCGTTCGTTGTAAAAACCCCATATGAAACAGGCACCAGGTGGGAAGTGGTTCCGGTCGATATAAAAAGCGCTCCCTCTTCTTTTAGTCGAGACAGCTTACGCTACCAAATGCGTGTTTTATAAATGAAATTGTGTTGTTGAGGGGTCCAACCTGGTCCACCAATTGGCTTTGCCCCACCTGGTCCCCCGATGATCGATATTGAAGTTGACCCTTCCCTTGTGCGTGCGATCAAGCAAGGTTCGAAAGAGTCTCAGCCATTCCACTTCGTTCCTTCCCCTGAAGCAAGATATAAAAGCTATATTGGTTTGTCCAATCAATCAAGCAAGAAGTAAGACAATAAGGCATCACGCCACGCATACCTTCCCTTAAAGCAAAAGACGACCAGCAGCCATCCCATCCAGCAATCTATCTATCCATGTCTCTGTGTAAGAAGTTCTGGCTGTTTCTAATCAATCCGGCAGTTATTCCACGATATCTGTTAAAGAAGCCACCACCTTATCGATCCCAACACCGGGGTCTCAAAGTCGTGGTTGTATTAAGCGAAATCAATGATTTAGAGCATTTCATTGAATTCTTGCCATAAAATAAAGCCAGGGGGGCAGGATCAGGATAACGATGATATGACTGGGTGCCCGATCTCACTATCAATTGTATTAAGGCAAATAGCCTAATAAATGTAAATGGCTTTGCAGGTTATTCCTTCAATCCATAAATTCCATCCATTCCGTTGTCTACTCGACCCCATCCCATCCGGTGCTTGCTTCTAATCTAAGGTAAATATAAGTACCAACTAACTAAGTGCATTAATTCCTTTAATGGTCTAGGGCAACAAGGTCTTAAGGGCGAGTAGTTAGGAAACACTAAAGCTAAGGGGTACGGGTAAGCTTGTTTAATGCCGTGCTTCTAATCGAAGGTCTGTTCCCACCCAGCCATCAATCCAGCCAAGCCAAGCCATCCGGCAGTTCCAGGATATCTGCTAAAGGTTTCTGGGACTAGTTACTAAGTAAGAAAGTTCCTCCGACGATCCAGCCCACGCAACATGGAAGCTGTAAATTGAAATTAATCCAAGTCTACCTAAATAAAGGCCCTCCCTCCAAGCAATCAGGCACGGACGTGATTCGTTAATGAAGCACTTCTCCTTGCCTTACTCGGTTGGGTAAGTCGTGTAAAAGAAAGCTAACAAGAAGTGGTCATATTATATATGTAATAAGAGTAATTCCAAAATACTAAAGAAGGACTTGAACCCGACCCAATTTGATCCGATTCAACCCAAGCGCGTAAGTATAATCGAGTAAGTAAGTTTCTATATGTTTAAGAACAAAGGTGTGGGGCATAAGTAAAGTCATAAAGTTGGTAAGCAGGTAGATTTCTAGTAGTATCTGAGAAACGTTATGAGATGCGATTTTATCTATATAAGACGGGTTTTTGTGAGGGTTCGGCTAATGGAAATTATCCATGCGGGTTTGAAACTGGCATTTATCTTAAGGCAAGTGGCTGACTGATAGCATTTCAGGTAATTCCCCATAATTTTATCCCCCATCTGAAAGTTCCACGATATCTGAGTCTAAAAGGGAGCAGTGATCGTATCGGGCTACTGTACAATCCATCCCCACAGGAGCATGCATGTGACTACAAGTCTCTGGCTATTGTACAATCGAGCCTGCCCTGCCCCTCGTCTGATCAAGAGCAATCAAGACTAGCCATGCTGGTTGGGTTCGCAGTGGAATAAATAAAAGCGCGTCAAATGCGATTTTAGAGCTCTAAAACGTGTCGTTGGCATGGGTCGATAGGGAAATCATCCTCCACCGCGATATCTGTCGTGCATTTATCTTTAGGAAAGTTTATTCATTAGAGCCTTTAAGGTAATTCCAATCCAATAAGGCCAGGGGGCAGTATAAGCTTGGGCAGCGGGTGAAGGACCGGCAGGGGCTCGACTGATAAGGAGAGGGCTTCGCGCCTCTGCTCTTAAAAGGCCAGCCAGGTGGGCAGCATAAGTAAGTTGATAAAGAAGATCCCACCTGAGATAAAACAGGCACGTGTTTTGTTTGGGTTGTTCCAGTTGATCCAAAAGACGTCCCCAAATGGGGTGAAACCCTTCTTTCGCATTTTCGTAATAAAAACCTCATCCTCGTACCTAAGATGATTCCCTCCGGGTCCTATGTTGCGGGGGTTCTTAGGCGTATGGTCCACCGGGTTTTATAAAGAACATTTGTATTTAGGCAAGTCGATGATGCGTAGCATTTAAGTAAGGTTATTCCCTTCCATCTAATCAGGCAGGTGGCCGGCATAACAAGGCTTAGAGGGGAAGGTGAGTGTACACCAATCTTACGAAGTAAAAAGGCTCTATAACGCGTTTTTTATTATCAAGTTTAGGTTGTTTGGGTTATCCCGGAACCCCAAAATATGTATTACTGTGAGAGATTGTGGCTCCCTCGCCAGAGTTAGGGAGCATGCTACTCACTCAAAGGTCCTCGGCTAATTGACCATCATCCATCTCATCTGGTGCTGCTTAAAAGGTAATGGGTGGTGCCCGGGGCATCATCAGTTCATCGTCCTAGGTTGAAGGGCAGTAAGGTAAATACCCCACCAATAAGGGCAATATATGTCAGATGTAAGTGCCTGACGGGTCTATATCTAAAAGGGCAAACCAACCAATCCATCCCGTCCAGTCCAATCCGGTGCTTATAATCGAAGGTACGTAAAAGTACCAACTCACTACGTGCATTTCTGGTCTAGGGTGAGCTTGCCGAACTCTCGACTAAAGGCCGCCATCGCTCCAGATCTCCTTTACAAGTTCGTGCAGGTAAAGCCCTTTAAATGGTAAACCAAGCCAAGCAAGCCAAGCCAAGGGTTTCATAGCATGTCATCCTCCTCTACGTTTGTTTAAGGTCTAAAGACTAGGTTGTGATCATCCCTCCACTCACTCCACGCTCCCCTAGGTTTCTCTCAGGCAATAAGAAAAGGTTAGGTTAGCCGGTCTAATCCCGATAACCCGATAATATCAGGTATAGTGCAGTAGCCATGAAGCAATTAAATAAAGCCGGTATAGTCCTAGTCTAGTTATTGCAGGTGGGTGGGTTGTAAAGTAAGGTATATAGATGACGTCCCCTATTTTGATTATTTCCTGGCTTCATAAGAGGTTGGGCAACACTCCCATCCCACCCCACTCCATGGGTTGTTGGGTGAAAGGCAATAAAAGGTTCATAGATGCAATACCTCCTACCTAAGATTCCTAAAGGCAAGAAGGCGAGTGTGATAAAGCATCTCCTAGCAGTCTGAAGCTCGTCCCCCCATAATATAATAAGGTTGCTCTGTTATAATGGACCATAATCCAAGTCATCCGGCAGTTCCACGATCTAAGCTAAAGGTAAAGCACCACCCCACCCTATCTTATGTGAGCTACTCACCCATCCCTCCCATCCAGGTTATTCTATAGCAGTTTTTCCTAAGCGCTCTTCATAAGTGTGAGCGCCATCTCCTAGCGATGTAGTCTTAAGTCCGTGACCAACGCTTTTCTATTTGAAGCCTGTACAGCTATTTCTATTTTCTATGTCAAGCTCTTTCCATCCTTCCATCCTTCCATCTGTCCGATGCGCTGTAAGTCTAAGTAAGCTTCACTGGGGTATTTAACTCTGTGTTTTCTTTAGGGTGAGGAAACGAACTCTCGACCAGGGGGAGAGGTAACTCGCTCACTCCGTGCCTGAATTCCCTGCCCTGGGCCATTAGAAACTGGTCCCCCGATGTTGATCCTCGTCCGATAAGGGCAATAAATATATGACCACTTTGTCTCTGAAGCAATATATGGCAGCCATGCCGGTTTGTCTGTCTGGCAATTTGAAAAAGCTTCTGAGATGCCGCTCCGCTCCTCTATAAAACCTTCGTGTTAAGAGGGTTTTAGGCATAATAACCATCAAATTAGGTCTTTAAATTGCATTTGTCTGTATCCAAATAATGGATAAAATACATATATAATATAAGGGCCCCAGATCTAAAGCGGTGAGGATCGAAGAGAAGATCCTTATCTTTCCAGGTGGGTCCGGTCGATCCGAAAAAGCCTTCGCCAAACGTGTATTTTATAAAGAAAATCTATGTTGGGGGGTAGGCATATGAAATCTGGGTTCCCGAACTCTCAATTGTCTATAGGCAAATAGCTTATTTAATGCATGGTTGTTCCTTCCAATAAATAAAGGCCCGGGGGGCAGGATAACGAGGGAGCGGACGGCGAATTAGGTGAAATAAAGATATGTTTATGGATCAACTGGTATGATTAGGCATCCGGTATCTCAACGTGAATTTGAAGGGCCTACCAACTGGATAAGATATATTTATTTGACTGGCAGGAAATGAGATGTTACCTTTCATAGAAAGAGTAAATGAACTGAAAGGCCAATCACTCGTGCTATGAATCCTTCCTGTAAGGACGTTCTTCTTACCTGGATAGATTGATTCTCTTCTTGCCTGGATAGATTGTTGATCAAGGATATCGACACGCCGTCTCCTGGATAAGATATTTTTATTTGACTGGCTCGGGCTTTGTAACGAAGCATTGTAGTTATGTAACGAAGTTCTCCTTGTAACGAAGCATTGTTTTTTTCTCATGACTCGTATCATTTCACTAGTTTATGGCTGCTTTCTCCGGACCTCCAGGACATGAAAAGGCTCGAATGGTACGATCCGTTTCCCCTGCCTGAATGAAAAGGGTGATCTCGTAGTTCTCTGTGAAGATCGTGGTTAGGTGCTCCATTTGGCTTCAAGCTAGAAGATAAAGGCGTTAAGAAAGGAACGTGCTGCTCGAATGGAATGAATGTATCATATCCGCCCGCAGGTGATATACAGTTGTCACAAAGGATGTATCAGCAGGTGGGTGCAGTTTTCACAAAGGTCGCTTCATTTTCATTCACTCACTGCCTGCCTAGCGAAATCCCATCCCGTTCCCGTTAGTACGTTGTTCCTCCGTACGATACACGCGTACGAGACGCGAATGAAACACATCTGGTAGAAATAACGATAGAATCTAATCTTCGATGCCGAGCGTATTTAGGAAGGATATTCGGGACGTTAGGAAGGGACAGTGCCGAACTACCAAGAGTTATAACCTCTTGCTTCAGCCAGGCCAAAAATAGGAGGGTATGGCATCTATGAACCCTTTATACTTCCCTTACCTTTATTACGGCCTTTCCACACACACCACAACACCACTGGATACTACAAGGCTTAACCCTGGACCCGGGAATGCGCAAGATGACCGGGAAATGGCATTTACGGGGCGGTTGGGGGAGGGCTGACCTAACTTGAGGGTCACTTGGATCAGCTGACTGCCTAGCCTACCTAGCCTAAAGAGAATGGGTGGTGGGTGGTGGATGGAAGGATTTAGTTAAGACGCCCGGTCCAACCTTCGAAGCGTTGAAAGTGGCACCCTAAGTGTATGGCATCGTTTTCGTGCCCCAATAACTTACTTATTATCTAGCAGTATACAGTAGAGTATCTATAGGCAGGTACGCGTAGAGGTTGTAACGCAACTTAGAATGACGTACAAACTTCGCCAGAGTCGTTAGTGAAATTCGCCTTCCTGCCATTGAGACTGAACCAGGGAACAGAAGGGAATGGAGGTACCGGCTTCGCCTTCCTTCCATTCTTCATGAAAGCCCTTATCTCAAGCCCTTTCTTGCCAGCCCTTAACTTCAATAAGCTAACAGAGCGGGAATGCGGGATACAGTGCTGTCTTTCTAGATCCTTCCATCCCTTGCAAGCGATCCCAGCCTATTATTGGTGGGGTGAGCCCAGCAGTGTTGGTAGAGATTCCCTTCCTTGCCAGCGATTCCACATCCGCCTAGGTGGGTAAGCCCCTCAAAGTCAACAACAACCTCTGCAGTGCTGTCCAGTGGTTGTAGTCCAGTCCAGTCCCGTGAACAACCACCTCTTTTACTCTGCCACCAGTGACCACCACCACCTCTGCTTCAGTCCAGTGCTTCAGTCCAGTGCGTCTTCTCCCGTGCTTAAGTCCAGTGGCTCTCTTCAGTCCAGTGGTTCCTCTCCTCTCCAGTGGTTATTATCCATTGCTTTCCAGTCCTTTCCCGTCCAGTGAAAAAACCACCTACCTCTCCCCATCAGTGGTAGCACGACCAGTGAAAATGCCCCATAAGTGGGATGTTCCCATAATCTCTCTAGTGCATTCAGTGTAAGCCCTTCTTTCCAACACATAAACATAAAGCAAGCGATCAATTTACTTTTTATTTCCCCCTTGCTAGGCATACTACTGTCTCGGGTCTGTGTTGAAGGTTCCTCAGCTATGTGGGGCTATGTCAGAATGCCGTATGAACCTCAACCAGCGAATCATCGTATGTAACGCGCATCATTCATTAATTCATTCCATACCGTTGAGGTAGAAACATAGCGTTGTTCCGTAGCGTTAAGTGAGTTCGAGGTATAGGTTAGAGGTCTAGTTCAAGGGCTATGGTTCCTCCGTGGAGGGTCGAGTTCGAGGGCTGTGTATCCGTACAGGTCCGGTGGGAACACGTCATGCTGCATGGGTGTATAAGCAGTTGTAAGGGTAATCGGTGACCTCACAAACACTCTCGGGTATGAACTGAGGTATGGATTGAATGTATATAGATTTCACGTAGACTGAACTGAACGTCTTTCTTTCATGGCTGGAATGGCTGGAACATAAGGTGGCGTGTCTGCTTGAACCACCTCCTATCTAGTAACATTTGCCTGCCGTTCACCTAGAGCACAAGCAATGATAGCGTTATATACGTGAATATACACCCGTGCATAATCACCGCCCACCTCACACTAGTTCTTCCTTAACTTCCGTCGCCTCTGGCCACTCTTCCCGGCCATCCTCAGCATCAGAATAAAATAAGTATTGGTTACCTCACTAACACTCTCGGTATGTTTTCTGGCTTGAACTGAATGCTAGTGCCGTAGCCGTTGGACCGCCTTACCTCAAACTATGTTGGCTGTTATCGTCCCCGCCTCACCCCTTAAAGATGTTGTCTGTCAATCTACTAATAAATTACTACTCCTAATTGGTGACCACCCCACACAAACACAATTCTCGGTTCATTCTGGATCCGTCCGTTCGTTGGCCCACTCATCTCGCTCGAAGACCTCCCTACCCCTGGCATCCATCTTAGTCCCGCCGGGTGAAAGTATAAAATGAAATCCATTTACTGGTCCGTCCTTCCTTCTTCGACAATACGTGTCCTGGGCGGTATCCCCCTTGCTTACATGTACTGGACGATCGACTGGGTGACGGTGGACTGGGTAAAGCGTACTGGGGAATACAGATGAAACGGAATGGGAGAATGCGGATTGAACTGAAAGCGGACTGGGTAATCTAATGCGAACTGACTGGGTATATATATTAACAGCTACAGGGTTATCAGTATTTATAGGAATTATTACATGGAGTATGATAGAGGGGCAGTCCAAATTCGATCGATGACCAACAAGACTTTATCCCATCCATAAATAATAGGCATGCATATTTATTTGCCTTTATGGTTGGCTCCATTATGATATCACGAGTAGCGGAGGAATAAGCTTATTCGCTGGGGTGGGGTCGCATCCATTCCATTCTGAACATTTAGTGAAGTGGGTTTCAATCTGTAAAGGCAACCGCAGGAGACAAGATCTGGATAAGCTACGGAGGCAAGAACTGGAACAACTACAGGACCTGGAACTGCTGCGGCTGCTGCTACCAGCTTTGTTGGTGGTGGGCTTGCTGTGATAGTGATTGGTGTGCTGTGAGGGTGGCCAGGGGTGTTCCAGCAGTCAAGAAAGCAGTAAGTCAGGGCAGCAGGGTCGATCTCAGGTCGAAGGCAGCAGCAAGAGATTTATCGATCAGGTAGGTTCACTGTGGGCTTGAGGGTAACTTAGGGCTTGAGGCTCCTCCACTGTGTGCTGGCGGTGAATAAACTGGATCAACGGATACAACTACAATTGATGCTGCTGGCTTAGATGCTGGCTCTCTAACAGCATCTTTATCTGCTGGCGCTGTAGGATCTGAAACCGAGCGAAGGGGCGCTGCTAGCAATGGAACTCTATCTGCTGCATCCTCTGCGATTTATATTACTAAAACGGGTGCTGCTTAAAGCGCTGGATCAATAACTTACTTTAGAACTGCGACTAAATACCGATTTATCACTGGCTCTGGGTCAATTTGAGAAACTCAGTCGACAACGGGATCAACTCATGCTACTTATGGTGCTGATGGTGAATCAATAGGATCTAAAACTGAATCCGCTGCCTCCATCGCCGCGCCTGTATATGGAACCAGTGGAACTACTGGCTCTACTGCTTCAGGATCTATAACTGCACCTGTAACTCAATCTGCTCCTTGTGGTTCTGAACCAACTGGTGGATCAACAGCATCTACTTCTGGATCTACCGCATCAACCGCTGGAACTGGATCTCAATATGGATCTCGATCCGGTATATGGGACAGAAATGGAAGGTCTAAGTGGATATTTTATCTACACCGATGCTACTGGAATTGGATATGCTGCTGGTACTGGATCTACTTATGCTAATGGACCACCTGGTGCTGTCTATGGGTATGGATCTGCTACTGGCTTTGCTCCTACTTATTATAGGTATCAATCTCGATCTGGTGGACTTGGTTAAGGACCTGGAACTGGGATCTATCTTTAACATAAACTACTGCCTTTCCCGGTGCTCCTGTCCCTGCCCTTCCCACCTTTGCTCCTGGTACTTTAGCCTAGACCTCTGTACCTAGCTATGCTACCTGTGCTACTGATGCTACTGGGTCTACTGGGTAAGCTACAGGCACTACTGTTGTTGGTGCTGCTGTCTCTGACTCTCTATCTCGATCTCGATCAACTGAATCTCTAGAATCAACCGCTGCAACTGCTGCTCCTGGTGATGGTGCTATATATACTGGTACTTCTACTGGATCAATAAGGTAAGCTGGGGCTGGCAGAGATGCTAGGCAAGGTGCTGGCTATAAAACTAGGAGGGATGCTATTATTTGCTCGGATGCTGGCTATCGATCTCGATACGGAAGGAATGCTGAGGGCTATGGATCTAAAGGTTCTGGATATAAGGCACGAACTGGATCACGATCATGAAGGTCAGACTCTGCTGGATCTCGTTCTTTACAATCATAGTCGTAAGCGGCTGCGGGATCCACCGCTGGATCTACTGCTACTGATAGCTGCGCATCTATATATGGATATGAATATGGTCTAGCTGGTATGGCTGCTGCCTTTCCTGCTACTGCTGCTCCTGGTTCAGATGCTTGCTTTGCTTTGGTGCTTGGCTAGCTGCTGGCTTTGATGGTCGGAACAGCTTAGGATGTGAAAAAAAGTCGGAACACAATGGTATGTGCAGAAAACCGGAACATGGTAGGATATACGTGGGGTGGCCAGTCGGAACAGGGATGGGATCATGAGCAGCTGATGCCCCTTGCCCTTGCTTATGTCTTTGCCACTGATGCTCCTGCTCCTGGCGAGGATGCATGCTTCACCCTTGCTTCTGTTGGTGGTTCTCGATCAATTGCTTCTTCAAGGGGCCGTGTCTCCATCTCAATTTGCTGCTAGCTACGGATCTGGGCGAGTTAATGCTGGCTATCGAACTGCTTCTTTTACGGGGTCTCTACTGCCCACTAGTTATCTGCCACCTTTACTTGCGCATCCTAGGCCTTTATACGTGCATAAATACATATATATAGTGAAGGATCTACTAGCTTTGCCTCTGCGAGGTAAACTTCTGGTTCCGGAACTGGAGAATATAAAGCTGGAGGATCTAAAATTGGTTTTGCTTAAACCCCAACTCGGTCTCGATATGGAGCTTGAACGGGTGATTATGGCTTTCGACCTGGAAGAGATACTGACTCAAATGCTGGCTCCGGTACTCGAATTGGCTCGAATGCTGGGTCAGTTGCTGCGGAGTAAACGAGATAAACTGAACCTGGAACTATATATGCCGCTGGTGGAACAACAACTGGGTCATCAACTAACTAGCTTTGGAACTTAGCGAAGAGAAGCTGGAAGCTCTGGCTCTAGGACTGGAAAGGATGTAAGGTAAACTACTAATGAAACCGCGAGTGCCTTTGCTGCTTGCTCCCTTGTCCCTGGTTCAGGAACTGCTTGCTTTGGTGCTTATACTTATGCATATTATGGATCGGGGATTATGAACTCTACTGCAACTAGACGATCTGCATTTTCAGCTACTCTAGCCGCCTTTGTCTCTGCTTGTACTTCCTCTGCTTCTTCTATGCTACTAGCAGCTTTTGCTGCCGAGGGGTAGGATTTTCATTGAGGTGAGGCTGTCAGTCAGGCAGTTAGTGAGTGAGTGATGAGAACCTTTCAAGCAGTGGCAGAAACATTAGTCCGTTGCTTATGGAGTCAACAGCTTTAGTCCATGGGTGGGAGATCCAGCGCTACACTTGCTTGAGTCCGTGGAATATGCATCGGTACACTGCATGAGTCCTGGCAAATCGTTTGTACACATCCACCTTGAGGCCGTGGGAAATCCATCACTTCGAACCTTACCCCTTGATAAGCCTAGGACCTATACCATACCTCCACCAGGGGCTACACGAGCGAGCCATCACACCCATTTCCCCCATGTTGCCACGAACGATACGGGACACATCGAACCAACACGGCATCGATAGGTAGGGCACGGAGCCACGTAACTGGGGCAACTGAATGAGACACGGGACGCTTCGCTTCTGTAACGATGTAAGAATCAAATCCATTTCCTTGCCTCACGTGCTAGGCTCAATCTCACTCGTCTGGTGGAAACTTGAACTCAATCGATATGCTCTTCTGGCGGCATATGACTACCTCACTAACTTCCTCGTTAGGTGGAAACTTGGGGGGGGATGTTTCTCGCGTATGGGAACTTGGATAAGAATTGCCTTTATGAATACACGAACTTTTAGTTACCCCTTCTTCTTATGGATTTTCTTTTCGACGAAGACTCAGAGTTGCCTGCCTTTTTCTACCCCAATTCCTGGATTACATGGTGGAAGCTGGACGAGACGGATTGTTCAGTAGCCGAGGACTTGTAAGAGCTTTACCATGATCCTTTTATGGATTACATTACATGCCAGGGCGGGGCAGCTGGGTAGATTGGATGGATGGAAAGGAATAACCTGAAAAGCTATAATTCATATACTTGTCTAAAGAGAAATGCTAGTTACCGACCTCGGTGGAAGATTCTCGAACCATGCCAACAACGCGTTTGATAGCCTAAAATCGCTTCTAAGAAGCTTTTTCGGATTCAACAGAAACGACCTTGTAGCAACCTGGCATGACTGAACAGGCCGATCGGGTTAACATATAACCTATTTCTTTCTTGCTTTATTGATGGGATTTTACATTTGCTTTATTACATATATAATAAACCGGATTTACCTTCTTTCATTACCCCCGAGCGCAAGGACAAGTGCTTCACACACTGAAACCCGTAATGCTTCTTATGGATGGGTGCGATGCATGGGAGCTGGCCCGAATACTCTTAGTAGACTTACTTTGTTTGCTCCCCCGATTAGGGATTTACTTTGCGGGACGGAGCTGGCTTGAATGGGGATTAGTCACCCACATAGGAGAGGGTCGCCTGGTTACCTGATGGGCTTAGATCCTTTCACTGCGGGGCGGGGATGCCTTGGGGAGAGTCGCATTCTTGTTGTTGGGACATCTTATAGGAAGGAGCCTCTTATGGGACAGCCTTATTACTGCTAGGCCGGCGGATATTGAGTGAGTGGACGGATGCCCAGACAGAGCCAGTCAGGATAGTCACCCAAAGCATTAGGATTTGTGGGAACAGCTATATTATTCACTTTTTAGGAACAATTAGATCTTACCTTAGAGTGCCAGATTAGATTGCATGGGTTTATGGTTTGTCCCCTTCGCCTTCCTTCAACCTAAGACAATGGAGGCACTGTTTTGCTGCCCAAACTTAGTGATTATAAGCACCAAATAGATAGATAGCATAAATTCTTTTCTTTCCCTATATTACTCATGCCTTTACCCTAATAAATGGAGGAACTACCCTATAAGTAAGGAATATGAAAGTCGCAGGGGCATGTGCTATGAACAAACCCTTTTTACTCAAATCTATCCTCTCCAGTAGATCTACTCACCCTTACAAGCCAGAACACTCAATCTATCCAGAAAGTAAAGTATTTCCATATTATTTGATAGGGGTTGACCTGGACATATCGCTCTGATCCATCTCGAATCAATCTTGAGACGATGCTTTTTGTTCCTCGGATTTAAGCAACACCACTTCGTTTCGTTACTTATTGATATAAATACCCCTAACCCACCCTTGCATACGCTTCATGTCCTGCCTCAGCCCTGCCCGGAAGTTCCGAACCCTTGCCCACGCTTCATACCCTACCCCCTTTATTAGTTATTACCAGATATTGATTACGGGCATTAACGCTATGCCCTACTATCCCACGCTTAACCCACCGACCCATACCCCGCTGTACCGCTACTTGACTTCTGTGCCTCACTTGCTCTAAAGATGAAAAGAACGAGTGTTTTACAAGCAGGACCCAACCTTTATGGACAACGAAATGCTCTCTTGAAGCTATTTCATTTCATTGATTACCTAAGCCCACTATATAAGGCTGGCTGTGGGCGAAGGCATAATCATAAGGGTTGTTGGATAGCACGCTCCTTCCCCTACTATTGACGCGTTTTAGAATATTATAAGCATATTTCATATTGTAATTATACAAGCGTAAATGGCGGACCTGAAAGCGGATCTGAATGCGTTAAAGAGAATGCGTGATACTGGCCGGCCTTCCATTCCAGTCAGGGTTTCTTTTTTCTTATCGTCGTAACGCGGCGGGTGTGATTTACTCTCCCTCTCCCGTCAACATGTCCTGCCTGGGCGAATTGAATCGGTGCACCTCACCCACAGGTTGAATCGTAAATAAACAAGCTGTCGTCGTAAACCTCGCTCCTCTCATTGATTCACCTTCGAAGACACCACCTCTGTCGAGTGATCCTGGCCAGCAGCTTAAGAAAGCAGATAAGATACCTTTTTATCATCAATGGGTGCACCTTACACGGCAACATAATCCGTCTGTTGGCCTGCCTAACCTAAAACACAATGGTGATCCCTCCTCAATATTAATATAAATCAATCAAGCGGGGCTTTATAATTGTTTACAGAAAGCGTGTAGTATTGTGTCCAGAAGGCGTAATGTGTGTATTAACTGAAAGCATCCAGGGTAGGTGAACAGAAAGTGTGTCCGTGCGTATCTGCTGTTGCCAACGCTCGCTATTTCCGTCGTTAATTGCTCATCGCCATTGCTAATATTATTTCCATCGCTATATCCAACAACGCCTATCAGCATCGACATCTAAGTAAACATGCATGCATGGTGAACCTCATCCCACTGACTAACATCGCGGACGGAAAGCGAACTGAATGAGCTGCGTTGATGGGTGCTTCGTGGGGATGTGTGGATGCGTCCTAATGGGGTAATGCGTTCTTCATGCGGGAATGGGGGGGGAGGAGTAATGCTAACTGTTTTTTCCTGGGTGAGTGTCCTTCCTGCTCCTGGTTGACGCCCCTGGTACTACTCTTATACCTTTCCCTTTGTCTACTTGCTCCTGGTCTCTGTCCCCTGCCTTCTTAGCTTCTCCCTTAGCTCCCTAGTTATCCTCATTCCTTCCTTACGCGTACTGGTCCTTCCTGGGTTGGACTGGGCGTACTGAATACGAACTGAATGGGGTATGCGGGGGATGCGTATTGAATGGGTAAAGCGTTCTGGGAATCTGGGGAATGATGGGGACTTTAAATTGGGAATGAAGGGTAAGTGCTATTGGCAGATGGGTCATTCCACCTCTTTCCAGAAGCCTAATCAGTCCCCTTTGGCCGCACCGAACGGCCAGCCAACTCGGAAGGCTTATCAGTTAGATAAAATCGGATCAATCGATGCTTCCTCCGTCACCGTATACTTATTCCAACATGGCCAACCACAAGCTGGGCAGCCAAGGAAAGATAGATTATATATGTAATTACGTATATAATGGAAGAAGGGTGCTTCAGATCGGGAGTAACCACCAATGAGGGGGCAACACTCACTCCACTCGTCGAGGGGGGAATAAAATAGGGAGAAACGGATACGCCCCTTAGTTTAGCTCCTCCGCCGGATTCCAGGCCTTCCCCCGTCCTCCCGTACAGAGTCAATCGAAAACATTACTTTTGCATTGAGGGTCAGTCAGATCTATCCACAATAACTCATTGACTCATCCATCTACCACGCCTACTTTAACCCTACCTTTACTTATTACTTGCCTTTCAGCCCCAGTAAGATATATAAGGCTAATGAACTGACTCCCATCCCTGGGTAGATCGTCAAAGGGAAAGGGACCTAGTTACCGGTTCCCAAAGCACAAGCCTCTTCCCGTAGCTCAGGTACTTTCTTAATACATGGCTAGTTACCGGGCCTAAACTAGAGCAGGTAGGTCGTTAGCCTTATATAGATTTATGGCCCACACCTCAATAGTAAAACCTTGCCTTTGCCTAGCTTGCCTCCTGAGCTAAGAGAAAGGGGGGCACTGATCAGAGAGAAAGGGTGGCATTAACTGATATAAGTAAAGGAACTGATTAAATATCAATATAAGATCCAAGGATTTTGAAAGCCATTTACCTCAGGCCCTTTCAGTGAGAGGAGTTAACTGGCTATTGATTGACCTTATTAGTTACCAGTAACTAGATGTGTATTAAGAGCTTTAACCCCAATGTTTTCACTTCAATGCTTTAACCTCAATGTACGAGAGGTTCCTACACAGATAATGCCAGTCCGAGTTACTGGCTTCAGGGAGAGGAAGGCCCTTACTGACTGGCTAAGGCCCTGGTTTCAAGGCTTTTGGCTTGGTGCGAATGGCTTAAGGCTCCTGGTGAATGGCTAGAGGTGAAAGGCATCTGTTGTACCTGGTAAGGCAGCTGTTGGACTTGGCTTGGCTTATTCTTTCTGGCTGATGGTTTACTTGGTGAGACTGCTGGTGATGAAAGCTTCGGTTTAAAGGTGAGGATAAAGGTGAAAGAGGCCATCGGTTAAAGGCTCCAGGCTTCATACTAATGTCTTCTGGCTGATTCCTTCCTTGCTTCTGTTGTTGGACCCTGCTCCTGGCTCTCGTCCCAGAGAGGAAAAAGAGGGTCATTTCGCTCCTCTATCCCACCCAATTATCGCTCGTGGGTAGCTAGCTTTCTTATCACTCTCGGGAAAGAACCGGTAGAACACTAGAATAGGCGGCAGTCTTATAGGATAGGGAGGGATAGGGCACAGGCACTCCATAATAGCAACTCCATAAGCCATCAGGCGGGGAAAGGGCTTTAGGTTAGGTAGGCAAACCACTTCCTTCAATAAATGCTTGCTTACACTACCCCACACCTTTCATCTCAATGAATCTATTTCCAGGTAGTCTTTATTCCCCACTTTCGCAATTAAGTTCGATAAGTTCAATCTGTAAGTTCAAATAATAGAAAGTCTCCTCACTACCGCATATCAGTCAAAGCGTATTACATGGCCCGCTGGAAAGTGGCTCCAGCATTTTTTAGACCAAATGACATCTTTTGAAAGGCAAATGTTCCCAAAGGATATAGAAACATAGTTGTTGATCCTGCTCGTGAATCTAGATCTGGTTATAGTGAATTGGTGTTTCCGGACTAACTGTGCAATGTTCGGTGCCCAGGGTGGGATGGTTCAACCGGTGATTCGGTTGGCCCTTAGGGAAAGACTGATCTAGCTCCTCCTAAAACTCCCTAACATGTCCTATATTGAATGGACTTTGCAACTAAACATTGACTCTGCTCCTCTCCTCATTGTTTATCAACATAAGTAACAAGATCTGTATATCACTATGTGTGAGTGTGAGGGTATAAGTGGATCTGATTGGTTAGGTGAGGTGGTAAAGGCTAAAGGTGAGAGGCATCTGTTGGACCTGGTGAGGCAAAAGGTGAAAGTTTACATAATGATTCCTTTAAGTAATTAGACGGCTCATCCTTCTTATCCTCTGGCTTCTCAATGCGGTGGACTTGTTGTACGGGGTAAAGGTGACAGGTTAAAGGCTTATGGCTTGGGATTGAGGGTGAAGGCTTATCTTGCTGGGTGAAGGCTTATCTTGCTGGCTTCTGGCTGGGTGAAGGCTTCTGTTGGACTTGGCATGGCTGGTGATGAAGGCGGAAGATGAAAGGGTAAAGGCTTTTGTTTGTACTGTTTAGGCTTATTTCTGAATCACAATCAGCCTTCCAGAACTTCTCTCCCTTGGCGGAGGTTTCAGCAGGCTTCCCTCTCTTTTTAGTTCTTCAAGTTGATGGCGGCTTTTGGGGCCCCTCCCCCAAAAGAGAGTTGTTCCTAACCATATGAATGGTTAGCGTTAACACTCCTCTCCTGTTGGTCGAGCCCCCTACCGGGTCGTCTCCTCACACGTTACCTCACCCTCCGAGATTGGCCATTTTACCGTGGCGGAGGTTCTTAAACCTTCAGCGCTTAAACATCAATGGTCCTCTGCTCCTTGCCCGATCTATCTATTTAGTAAAAGGTTGTGAGCTTGCCTCCTTGATTTGAATGCTTGCTGGCCCTGCTTCCCGGGTTCTGGCTAGGCTCCAACGAAGCTCTTTAACGGATAACTTTAACTAATCCGATGGCGGCCTATTGGAGAGTTCGACAGGCTCACCCTCACCATATGAATAGTGAGTGACTCAGCCCCTCACCTCTTTGGGGAGGTGAGCGATAAATCCCTCACCATATGAATAGTGAGTGACTCCGTCCCTTGGCGGAGGTTTTGGACATTATCCCCACGAGATTGGCCATTTTCTCTAGGCGGAGGTTAGGGAAGTTTGACTTCTCATTTTCTCATCTCACCTTGGCGGAGGTTCACCTTTTGACAACCTTTGGTTACCCACTTTTCAGCTTACTTCTTCATCTATCCCTTGGCGGAGGTTTTCTACTTTTTCGCTACTATATTTGCCATTTTCGATGGCGGCCTTTAGTCGAGAGTTCGACAGGCTCACCCTTGGCGGAGCTTTGCAATATTGAGCAACGAATGAATGCATAATTACATATATAATATAGCTAATTGATGGCGGCCCGTTGGTCGAGCCCTGCCGGGGGCATGATGGCGGCCTGTTGCCTCGTCTTTCGCTGTGGTCCCTGAAAATCCTTGCACGAAGGAGGTCCCAATTTCAATTAGTTACGGTCGTCGGTCGCTCGACTCCACTCCCAGGGGCCCAACAAAGGTACTTCCCGAGTCAATCGCAGACACATGACATTCCGTTGCCATTTGGCCCTATCATGAGCTGGTCCTTTGTCAGGTATGGAAGGGGGGAACCTTTACTCCTCGAGTCCAGACCATTGGGTGATCCGATTCCCATAACCTGAAACAAGTAAGAGCCCTGATGGTTCGTTACTTCGTGTGACATCTTTTTTGTTATCTGCGGTTAGCAGTCTTCCTATCCTGCTCCGTGCAAGCAGGACCATGGATTGGCGAATCTTTCATTCCCTTTCCGATCAGGCGCCTCATCGGTGTGTCCCACGTATCCGCATCAGGTTAGTCCACATCTTGCCTCATCCGTTAACCAGAGAGGTCATCGATGCTGGTCCGCATTCTCACTTGGTCAGAGTGTGAATGTATCTATAGACGATGCACCATAAACTTTTGCACCACTCTCTGTTAGGCGGGTCCGGAATCACATTTCCCTTATAGAATATTAAGTTACAACTTTCAATTCTGTTCATCGGATCATCGCGGATTACAAATTCGTTTTTCCCTTTTTCTATCGGGCTTCTTTCGTTAACGTGAGGTTCGGTATGGCTTGGGGTTCGCTTAGACACTTGATTCTCTAACCCCCGATGAACCAAGAATTGGTAAGGTTATCCCCAACTTTTGATCCTCCAACCACCAAAAGTGTTTACGGTCGGGTTCCATACCTACGTCCTTACGGAACTAATAAAAAGAATCAGCCAAAGCCTTCACGGGCACCCTAAATCCTAAGCATATAACAATATATCTACAGAAACCAAGATGGATCACAGAATCACAATTTGTTACCCCATCTCCACTTATACCTCTACAGCACTTATCCAAAAGAACTACGGGACAGGTCTATGATGGGAGCTGCTACTTCATTATTAGAAATGGCCACAGTCAGTCATTTATCTCTATATATGAGATATCCTTGTTCCTAGTGAGGAGAACAACACCTGTCTTTGCAACCCACTTGTAACCACTTAACACTACTATTTAACCACGTACCACCACTTACAGGGTTTTGAAACCACTGCAGCATTATACCATATTTAGGAAACACAGGAATTTGAAATGATGAACCCCCGGCACATTACCTCTTTTTGTCTCTACAAACCTTTAGTAAATCCTTATGATGGGTATCAGTACCTTCCCAAACGACAGTGGTTCCTATAGCATAATGGCCAGTTCCCCAGGATCCACAATATTACTCTTCATATACGAGATAGGCATTTAAACACAGCAACATCTTTTATATCATCAACAGGAACCAACAACACGCTCCTTCAGAAACGGGCTCAAAGAACCTCTTTACCTATACCAACACTGGAGGAATTACTAAACATGGGTATCAGTACCTATTAGAGCCCCAACTAACGCTTTTGACTCTAGCAGAATGTACATTGGGGAAACTATCATATACGATATTGGTTAAAGCCATGCTTTCTCCTATCTCATGATCACATTACGATATTCTAGATGATTTCACCACCTTAGGTCTAAGTGGAGATATGTAATCTCCAATAAAACACCATTATTATCAACGCGTTCATCAACCATCATTAAGTGTCCAATCCCGTAGTTAACACAATCCAACAAGCAGCCATGCCAAACCCTCACTAACCTGTGGCATTAGACCAAAGCATGGGTGGAAGACCCTAAGACAGGTGCCATATCCCATGGTAGATCACCCTAACTCACCTAGACTTATCCCTAACGATCTACTTAGCATGCTCCTGAGTGAGACCTATGCTTAGACTGCTCCTACTTGATCAATCACTACTCCTACCTACTAGGGGACACATCTATATCTGGTACTCCCTATACAACTGGTCATGTTACTGGTCCTAAAAACATAGGCACCTCTCCCTATCGAGTACCTAAAGAAGGGAGAATCTTCGTATATCGTATAATTACTTGCGAAGTATAATAACGTAGACATATATATTTTGTATTCCGATCTGAACCGAAATGTCCCAATCGTAATGGGCAATAGGATGCATGCTCTGTCCTACACAGAGTGCACCATATGTTCTCGCGCACTGCCTTCCCTTTTGCCATCTCCTGCAATTGAGTGGTGAGGGCAGCCAGTTGAGTCTGTACCTGCGCCATTCCAGCTGAAGATTCGCCACCCCCAGACTCCAGGCGCATGGCGATTTCCAGTGCTTCTGCTTACGTTCGTTTATAATATCGTATACAAGGAGAGAGATAATTATATATGTAATTACGCTCGCCTTATTACTTTCTTTACACGAAGTATTTCACTCCTCGTTTCAAGCGTTGGAGAGAGAGAGTTAGTTTCATCACAGCTTTGGGATAACTCTTCATAACAGGGAGGTGTGGGAGCTAGGATAATAGAACTTCGATAAGGAGGGTCAGTTATTGACATGCTTACACCCCTTAGATAAATGGACGGGGAGCAACTAACTGATGATCATTTGATCGAATGCTACCCGTCTTATCGATCTTACTTCACGTATCAATCTTGCTTACCGCCTTAGATCCTCTATCTCTCCCTACTCGCCCTTGCAACTTTGAGAAACAGCCCAACAATAAGACCTAGGGATGGTCGCCTCAAACCTTATTCATCACAACCAGTTGCACCTGATGCTGCAGTTCACGCGAGTATTACTCAGTTCAACCACCCCCAATACCCCCATAGACACATGATACGGGGAAGGATGATTCACACTGTGAGTTAGTCACACCTGCCTGCTGATCGATACAACGTGATGCTTGCCGAAGTTCTCTTGCTTTTCGCACTATCCCTGGCTGGAGACGAAGGAAGAGCTTTTCACGGGTTGCTTGCTTTCTCATCGCCCCCATCGTTCAGAACAGAGGGAAGTCCGTCAGCAGAACAGAGAGAGGAGAAAAAACCCTTCAATACCCGAGAGAGGTAATTTCCCCCATACCCCGGGAAGGGACTATGTGCAGTGAGCCATGGCTATGTGCAGTTAACAACGGCTGTGCGTGCTGTTATGAATTCTTTGAATGGCTTCCATGTGCACTGAATCGCACGGGGCTAGATGCATGCAGTGAATTAATGGCTTCTATGAGCAGTGAATTAATGGCTTCTGTGTGTGAACAGCTTTATTTGTGCTTGTGAACAGACTCTTTGAATGGCTTCTGTGAACGGCTTCTATCTATGCCCGGCACTACGAGAATTTCCCATGTTCTCACCGAAAGAGAGAGAATAAAGTCGTTCACATACATGATTTCTATTTACCCAAGTTCCACACATACGTGAGAGAAGGCCTTACCAGATGATGAGACAACGAACCCTTCAACACCATACCCAACAGAGGATAGGTTTTTCCCATATCCCTGCACGAAAGACACTGAACGCTACGGAACACACGTTACTATCTGGACTGGATGGGAGTGGTGAAGCGTTACATACGTTTATTCACAGTTTGAGGATCATACGCCATAGGATCGCAAGAGGATCAGACGCTACGGACAGTGGCTATATGAATCACCATAGGCCTAGAAAGAAAGAAACCTCAGGGAGGGGATAGAGCCTTTCACCTTGAGCCTAGAACTACAAGCCCAGTCCGCCACCAAGTCCACCACAAGTGAACTAACCGGACCATACCAGTGAATAACATCATGCCCATTCATCGAACCAACAGACGCGAGGTATGATGTTCCCCAAGTCAACACGAAGAGAGGGAGTTCTTTTGCATCTGATCATTCTCTTGCTGCAGTACTCACGCAGAAGGATGAGCAGGGAGGTGAATACCCTATTTCATTCATGAGCACTAGTCTACAGGGAGCTGAACTAAATTACCCATCCATGGACAAACAGGCGTTCACTGTCTTTAAGGCTGTCAAACAATCCAAGCCTTATATACTGCAGAACCACACCAAAGTCGTAGTACCTCACCCAGCTGTAAGGTCACTGTTTGTGCAGAAGGAACTTGGCGAGCAAAGAGGAAACTGGATGACTGCCATTCAGGAATATGATCTGGAGTTAAAACCAGTGACTATAGTAAGAGGCCAAGGTTTGTGTAAGCTAGCAGCAGAAGCACCGGATCCGATTGATTCTGGGGAAGAAGGCTGGGAGAAAGAAATATCGATGTATGCACAATAAATCTTATATATTCCGACAGACACAGGCTCTTGGTATAATGAACTGAGATAGTATTTGCAACACAGCATGGCTCCTAGTCATCTAAATTCGAAATAGAAGAGATCTTTACGACTCAGGTCCACCGAGTACCAACTGATCAACGGCATCCTGTTTTGACAAAATGACAATGGAGTACTTCTGAGATGCCTTGAGAAAAAAGATGCCCATAAGGTCCATGAAAGGCTCTATTCTTTCTGTCTAGTGGCCCATGTCTACCAGGAAGTCAATAAGGTCTATTCCTCTGGTAGATATCTTACCTTACTCTTACATCTATATCTGGTAAGGGAAGTAAATAAGGGCTCTCCCTAATGGTCGAGAACTCCTGAATATTTGTTGAAAAAGGTCTATCCCGACGGTCGAGCGCTAATATTGAGCTTGCCTTTAAGGGGGATGGATATATCTTCTCCTTACTATAGCCGGAAGGGCAGCATAGTCTTCTGTCACTGGGAACCAACTCTATCGAATAATTACAGCTATCTGTGATCCATGGGCATCGGGTAGACTCGTAGGCCTTTCCTTTGGGGTGGTTTTGGTTCTATTGGCCTGAATCGGATGTGAACCCCTTTCGGGAAGCAACAATATAATAAAGGAGTGTCTGCTCTCACGAACACTAAGAGCAAGCCAAGTTCCTGCCAACTAA
The DNA here is from genome assembly GCA_034641835.2 of Pinus albicaulis. NCBI lineage: Eukaryota > Viridiplantae > Streptophyta > Pinopsida > Pinales > Pinaceae > Pinus > Pinus albicaulis. The sequence continues at coordinate 319,842,127 of CM076581.1, read as the reverse complement.
ATGGCTGGGGCTCCCATGCCCGAAACCTATAGGCAAGTCAGGACAATTCCAAGTCCCGTTAAACTATGAAAATAGATATCCTCTAAGTATGGAAGCACCACCTTTCGTCCCGCCTTAAACAAACTAAACCGACCTAGCACCGTGGCCCTTTCCAAGCTTGGCCTTTCACTAGCTTACTCTCCGGGGCTACTGTCGTACTTCCTTAGCACCGTTCAACTCAACAAGGATGAACCTACTTTTAGCAAGTTCTTTATCCCAAACCCCCAGGTCCAGCCCAGTAGCGGAAAAAAGCAAAGGAACCAGCAGTTGTTTCTGTAGATGAAGCGTAAGAGGCAGCAGCACCTATTGAACCATATCTAGCTACAGATATCCAGCCCGCATCTCATAGCCTCTCTAACCCACCTAGTTGTATGGTGAAACTCATGCTTCTCCATATTGCCGTTATCTCTAGGTCTTCTTATGGGGCTTTCTAACCACCCTATCTGTACGGTTTCTCCCGTAGCCTCTCGGCACTTACCCCTAATCTGTTGTTCGGTTTCACTCTTCCCCTACCTAGGCTTCTGGACCAACTGCCTATATCTCTGTCTGTCTTACCAATAGCTTCTGCTTCTATAAACCTTTCTATTTCTGTCTAACTAGTAGGACTTACCTTAGTTATCCCATAGCCTAACCTATAGCCTTACTTACATTGGCTGGCTATACCTTACTACCTTACCTTTGCACATGACCTTCTATATCTATCTCTATATCCATACCTTTCTTTCCGTACTTTCTGGGATACCTCACCGGGCATACCTTTCCCGGGCATAAGACTGGTAGACGGGCATAAGATGAGATTACGGGTAACTAAACCATGCCTAATGAATCTAGTCTGACGTGACAAACCGCATACGCTCGCAAAAGAATGGATATAAAGTTAGTCAACTAACTATCGTATTTAGTTCTATGGTATTTAGTATACTCGCTATTGCTCGCAAAAGAATGGATATAAAGAAGGAAGGCAAGGCAACAGAGAACATACTGCCTTATTGATTGGTTGGCACCCCACAGATGACCGTTCAGAAGGCAAGTAATAAGGAAAGGCAACAGAGAACATATCTATAAGCCCTTCGGGTATATTGATTGGTTACTTGTAAAGGCAGACGTGACGAAATTAAGCGAGGGAGAATGATTGCTGAGATCACGAGTAAATGACGAATGCCTAAAGAGGTTTGATGGCTGTTCATGAGGCAGAGAACGTTATCACAGCTCCCTTCGGTCGCAACCCGCACGTATAACTGCTTTGAGCTCCACCATTTGAGCTCCACCGGACAGAGCGGTGACTCGCTGGTGACTATGTTCCAGCCATCCCCCACAAATTATGTTACAGCCATACAACCACAATAAGACTCGCCTAAGAAACAGATTAGACAAATTAGAAAGGCAGGGTATTTGGAGGTGACTTTACGGTATCAGCTGGTTTCGTCACTATCCAAATAACTATACTATAGAGCGGTATTAGACAGAGCGGCGCTGGTGACTCGCCGGTATTGGAATCAATAGGCCCGGAGGGGATCTCATGGATTCGTATTGACAGACCGTTCCTTACCGTTCGGCAACTACTGACATGCCATCCCGGGATCCTTACAGTGGCATTCGTATTGACAGTTCGTCCTTTCATTATCTAGTGCCATCCCGAGGAAGGAACTATCTAGGAAAGCCCTTACTGGTGGTCCAGTAATGAATGCCCCAAACAGACAGCATTCACTAGCTAGCTTACATTACACTTACTTAATTCATATCCTGGGTACCACTATTTAGATTCGTGGGGGCACGAGCAGCTTCCAGATACGATTGATGAATTAAGACAGCAAGCATCGCCAGTAGATGAATGGATGGATCCCAGTCCACGTTGATATAATATCATCCCAGCCGGACCATAGGATATTCCTACTTGACTTTCATGTTAGTCCCTCCCTTACCAATCATTTCCCCAACAACCAACCACGGGGAGGTAACCCATCCTTGATATTTGACACCTTTTACCAACTACACCTACAGCGGGATGATGATGATACCTACTGCGGGACGATGATAATGGCCGCGATCACCCGAACACCAGCTACCTATGATTACTTAGGGACTGCTACTAACCTTCTCTCACTTTGGGACTGCTACGAAGAACTATGAGAACTAGCTCCTACGAACTATTTACTTTGTGACTATGATAATAACCACTTTGGGACTGCTACCAAACTATGAGAACTAATATGACTTCTTCACTATGCTCACGATCAACTATGCTCCATACTATGCAAGGAACTAGGAACTATGACTTATGCTTATCTATACTAATCGAAGGAACGACTAAACCATGAGTGGTTGGATGGAGACTCATGCTCCAGACTTCAGGAATTCGTTATACACGTTCACTCCATCAGTTCTTATTTATCCACGTTCACTGCACCAGAGAATAAGCCAATCATCATGGTTGGAAGGAGGAGCAACTCATGCATCTATTCAGTCATTCAAGACCAAGCATGACTACTAAACCAATAACCCACCATTATGACTATTGATATTTATTACGCGGATAACATCATTGCGCATGGAAGAGATTACGCAGCATGGGAGGAAGAGAATCTATTTCTTGCATGGAGAGAGATTCATACGCGTGGCAATTACTAATCTAGCTTGGATGAAAGAGGAGGATATATTCTTTTTAGCTCGGATAAAGAGAGATTAGCATAGTCCCTTGTAGAGCTTGCTGAGAACAACTACATGTTTAGATAGTTGCTTGTCCCTGCCCCTTGAACCCTAAAACTAGGGTGGGCTAACCTCCCATCCGGTCGGGTTGGCGTCACCTTGACATACTAATTATGAGAGACCATGATCACTATGATATAAAAGGATATTTGATTGCTTCTAGTCATTTAGTTATTATGGATGCTTAGGTAATTCCCTTAGGACTTATTGTATCTACCACTCTATTAATTAGATTCACAGCATTTAGTATCACTTTTGGGATTGCTTTTTGTACACTATCGATATTCCCCAATACATAGCATTATTTCGATGAGTTGGGGACTTACAAACTCGGACTCGCCCTATCATAAGCTTTCTTTAGCAACGATCATTAGGTATGATGGGTAAAGTGGGACTTACGCATGAATTCTATTTCATACTTCTGGTGTGTGTGTCACATTGATCGTAGAGGGGTTGTATTCCCTGCCCAACCTATATCACTGTTATGGCTGGGTATTGTTTCAACAATCATCCATTGTTTAAGTTACCAACGAATGGAGTGACTCATGACGGTCAGATGGTTCATGACGATATTTGTCTGATAGCCCCAAGTGTTACCCTTACGAGAGATGTGGCTCATACTCAGTTATTTTGTTAACTCTTCGGCGGAATTGACAATCCGGTCACTGAACGATACAAATATGTTTCCTAACTCCGCAATTTGCGCAGTAATGGCAGCGCGGGCATAAATATAGCTATACATGGGGCAACGATAGCGGACATAACAGTTACGGCAACACACAACAGCAGCATACGCATATGTATACTGATAATAGCAGATAATACAATAAGCGTCGGCCGAAGAAGTTCATCAGCTCAGGGAGGTACCGATTCTCACGATAGCCCAGTTGATAATGTTCGGGATAACTACCACAAAGTCCTGGGCTGTCACAAGAGGAAAGGGTATTTGCAGGGATGCCGATAGAGATCGCCGATTCCTTTTGCCCAATTTCTGTTCTAATTTTGTGATTAATACAAAAGCACAATGAGTCCTTGAGTTTCAATTAATTCAGTTGATGCCGATTGATTACTTTGTTATCTTCGATTACTCTGGTTATATTTCGATTGTCTCTGAATGACTTTCTGATTATCTAATTTCATATCCGATTACTGCCCATCCTCCTAGTTTAAATTTGTCTTTTTCCCAGTCCTAATGAATGGATAATAGGTTGTATTAATTCGTTATTTATACTTGGCAATTGACGATAATGTGTATTAATATCACTAACAGATGGCCACCTGATTGATAGAGACACACACAATCAATAGAACCAAACAGATGTAGCTGCATTGCACAACTCGCGCAAAAAACGTTTTCACAGCATCAGACACAGGCAAGCGAGAAAAAACAAATTAATACAGTGCATTCCAATCGTGGGATATGGAAATGATCCGATTTGAATACGGGATGGATTTGTAGATGATTTAGGTTTATTTGATTTCTGATTGATTGATGGCACACTTGTAGTTTTAGGCGGAATACGGACGGAATGTTCCTACTTCGACGGTAATATGCGAATGAATGACGATGTGTTACATATGATGATCCACTGGCCAGGTCATATGTTCCCATCATGTTTTCGAAAGTCAAATTTCTGTCACATGCCACTAACATGGGAAGCAAGTATGATGGTACGGACCGAGTTAATAGGTATTTATAGCCTTTCAGCCAACTGGTTAATGCTGTCATATTCCCACACATATAGTAGCAGTCACACATATCTCTAAATTCTCTGCTTCAAATTCCAATGCTTACTTCTTCGTGCGGAATGAAGTGACTCGATCGCAGTTTTGATTATGCTTTACTATTATGGCCTGGTATCATCGGCAGACACATAGTTAGTTAATGCTAGAAGGAAGGTAAGCGTCAGGAAATGGGCTGCTCTTCTTCTTTCACATTTCGAATGTGCTCGGAGAGGTTCTTTTGATTGAACACAGTGAGAATGCTCAAGCCATCCAATAGCCTCACTTGGCCATACGGCTTATCGGAAACACAGTTGTTACTACGCGAATTTCACCACAAAGCACCTGCCAGACACAGCCTCAGTTTACCCATGAACTATTGACATAGAGTGTGTCTGCCCACTGTTCACTTCCGTCACGCCTTCCGAGGTTGCCATTATTATTCCCTCGTACCCTATAGTCAAAAACTTACACTGCGGCCTGTACATGCCAATAGTTCGTACTCACAGCACACATAAAAAAAGCCAGTACATTAGCAAGCAGCAAAGAAGAGATAGACTGAAGGTGTGCTGTGTGTTCGGTCGCAATGTCAGTGTAGCGCAAAATGCGAGGTGGCCGGTTGGGCGTTGGCCGATCCGGGTTACGGGTAGAGAGAGACGGCTCAGATCAGGTCGAGCTGATTTGCCGGTACAGGAGTATGCGGGACTCAGACATGTGCTAATTCATAATTATAAGGGTTATGCTAAAAATTCCATTCGACAGATTACTCGGACAGAGGTAAGGAGTCTATAAAAGTAGCAGGGCGTTAGCACACTGGGATAGCCGCCATTGACGGAAGTCACTCACTATTCTGTGGAGGCCCAAAGCGCCATCGCTACAGCTCGACCACGCCAACATAACTTGAAATCCAGCAGCCGCCATCGCCTTTTGCCTTAAACCTCTAGGGGAATAATATATTTTATCGTGGAATATGAAACAGTCTAGGTCTGTCATCGTGAATATGGCGTACTCACCGTCTCATAATGTGGTACTTGCAACATAATACAGACAATGCCACATTATATGTAATTATATGTCTTTTGCTCGGATCGAAGGTAAGTCCAGGTTAGCTAGATGAGCCATGCCATTGTATCGTGCTCGACGATGGCGTATAACTGTCATGCGCATGTGCCTCACTCGTGCAGCAAGTGATTGCAGCATCTACTTCATGAATAAGAGTTCGACTGCAAAGGAGACTATCAAGCGGCCGAGTACTCTGCCTCTCTCTCTCGACCGAGGGCAGAGACGATCGTTGGCCATGATGTGCAGCAAGTTGACAAGCACGATGATATATGTATGTACGTCTGCGCAGCGGGCGTTTCGCCTATAGTCTCTGCTTGCTTTATGGTAAGCTGCGCATATCTACGGTTTTGCCATGTCGGATCTTCGGGCTGCATCTTCAAACGCACACTCAGTACATCAGATTTTCAGGTACGCACTCTCATCATGCTCATTCTGCACACGCTTCTTCAAACATCTTTCGGTGCCATCATCCTCATCATCTGGCTTTCCTCATTTCTGTTATAGAACAGATTGCGAATCACGATCACAAAGCAGTCTGTTATATAGGGAGATATGCTTTTAGCTGCTTTCTATAGATGCTTTCTTAAAGTTCGGTCAATTAGTGCCAATTGTAAAGCTGCTTTGAACTGGATTCCACTTTCTTGCTTTCATATGCTATCGATACGCAGTTCGTACGGCGGAGACCTCGACGCCCAGATTGTAGCCTTCGCCAGCACCTTGATTCAGATGCGCCGAGATCAGCAGTTTCAGCCACTCGCGCATCCTGCTCGGTCAGGTTCAGGAGTGTGTACCAAAGTTTAGGCACCCTAGAGCTTCCGCCGGTTGTACGACAGCATCATCGGTAAATCTTCCTCCCACTCGAGCTGATGAACACTTTCCCGCATTCATTGGAAAGGAAGAAGGAAGTGCTTTTGGTCACTCCTTTCACATTCATATGTCAATCAGGTAGAGCAACACTTCGAAGTGCTTCTATACCGAGAACATATTACACGCCAGTAAATAGCAAATTTTTCGCACTTCACGCCAGTGATGAGCAATTTCATTTCGTTTACATTTTATTAGAATTCATTTAGATCGTAGAATCGCATGACTTTCTTTTGTGAATGCGGGTGGCTTAGTCAGGGCTAAATTGTGTTGTCGCTGCTAATGGGAGCCATTGAGTTAGCCGAATCTGTTGTAGCAAAGTGAGAGAGTCTCTGTGGTCAAAGCGATAACTGCCACGTATAGGGGTTATTTAGTGGTTAGGAATTTGTGTACGGGGATACGGGTAGTAACTACCAGTTTAGCAGCCTGCAAGACTGCAGGTGTTGATTTTTCAGCCAGCACTCACCTGAATTCCCGGTACCGTCTCCAGCATGTGTTTAGGAGCTCAAGGCATTGGGCAGAATACCTTACAGGATAGTTAGCACCAATAATGACAATGTAGCCTATCATTCGCGCTCTCCATTATCTATAGTGATTTTAAATATCCTCCATTACGGGCACTAGCTTTTTTATGTATTATTTTTCCTGACCGTAAAGAAGCAGTCTCACTATTACAAGTGAATAACATTAGCTCAATTAAACCAAAGAGCTAACGGGAAGAAACATTACTTCAACAAAGCAAAGCACCTAAACCGGCCTACAGAGATAGACTGATTGCCGTTACATGTTTATTCTTCTGTAATCACAGTGATGTAGGGGCCCATTTCAAGCAAATAAGGAGTGGATTCAAGAGTGGAACACTTATCAGATCGAGAAAACCCACAGAGACCCGAAGCAGATAGACAGATTCCACAAAAAGGCCGGGGCAACAGCCTATGCACAAGCTGCCAGAGCATAGCCCATCAGTGGGCCTCCGTAAAGGTTGTGATTTGAGTATTGATTTGACCAATGTGATATCCAAGTGAAATGCCAGCCCCTGCCCAAAAGGGGAACTTCTCCCCGTAAGAGAGTTGTTTACTCACATTTTAAATGAGAGCTGGCAGGTTTAGGTCGAAGCTTTCGCAAAGATTTCCTGTCTGATTATACGCGATTTACTCCTTCCCATAAAGAAAAAAGTGAAAGAGATTGCTTGTTTTGAAGTTACTGAAGATTGTCCTAGTATGTAAGCACGAATCATGGGAGGATGCGTAGCAGTAACAAATGAGATAGTAAGGCCGCCAATGCCATAGCATACTCGAAGAGACTATCTAAAACTCTTTCTTCAGGGACACAAACCCCAGAAGCTCTATAGATAGAAGCCTTCTCTCTTTTCTTCTCTCGTTTCTTCTGCCTCGCCCTAGCGTTTTAGTAGTTAAGGCACATTGACTTGGCATAGTTAGTTCCTCTGTTCGCTTCCCTACCATATTGCTTTAATACCTTATCGTTATGTAGACACCCACTGAGACCTGAACTTACAATCCTAGCTCTTCAACATGTATAATCCAAATATCCGTGTGAGTGACGAGTCCATGAAGGGTAGTATTGAAAATTTCTCTAGGTGACAGTGATGGCTGGACCCATGATGTCACTGAATTGGTACTTGAAAGGTCTATCTATTTTTTTTTCTTGCCGGCACGATGCTGCCGCATCCCACCGCTCCTTGAGACTTCGGTAGTTTTCCACCAAATAGCATTTCACCTGCTTACTTTGGTTCATATAAATCGATCCTCTGAAGCAATGTAATAACACATGGAAGCTATGTTAGCTTGTAGATGTCCTTCGTTAATACACACACCTTGTTCACGCTTGTTCTGCTCAAACTTCTACTGTGAGCCCATGGGTAGTTATCTAATACCGAACGAGGTTAGTCTCTAATAAAAAACATAAGGTTCTCCTTCAGATCACTTTTCATCCTTGAGTTCTAGTGAAGCTCCTACCCCGAACTTGTTTTCTGCCCATCAAAGAATAGTCCAAAGTCACTTAATCGGTGAAAAAGCACTTTGAGTTACACTTGAATCATTTAGAGATAAGGGTAACTATCATATTGACAAATTGTAGTTAAAAGAGATAGAATCACCAGATGGTCAACCTTGTTCAATCATATTTATAGGCTTTTCCGAGGTCAAATTTTCGAGGCTAGTCGTTACAATATAACAGCTTCATGGCTAAATTTTGACCTGAATTGACGGGCCAAAGATGGTGTCACAAGCGGCAGTGGTCATTACAGCAAGAGAAAGTTTTCATAGCAGCCAATGAGTTCATAGTCAAACCATTGCCGGAAAACATAGTAAATGGATTTCCAGGAGTGTTAGTTATACATGATGGTTCAGGTGTTGAATATAATAGATACATACAACAGTGCAAAGGTCTAGTGGAATGGTCTCGTGTTCTATAGAGTGTCCTTTATTATGATGAGTCTCGTGCTAGGTGAATAGTGTAGTTATGGTAGTCATGGGTAGTTTCTTTATACGAGCATGCCTGCGGCGGTTTGCCGAAGCCTAGGTTATGTCGTCTCTGTTGTGAGTATTTACAGGTTAATAAGTAGTTACGATCCATTGATTCGTTTGTCTAAGGAAGAGTTGTATATTGAGCATCGATTTAAAGGCAGATGAACTAATTTTCTGGATGAGGAGTGAGAGATTTAACTGATATATATGGCCAAGTGAAGTCCTGTTGTTAAATCTAAGGAAGAATATATATATAGTTAGTAATGGAATTTGTAATAACAAGGTGTTGAATGTGGGATACAAGGTGATGGATAAAACATTACAATCGTAACTGGAAACGCCACTGAGACAAGGCTCAAGTTTTGCTGCAAATAAAGGCGATAACTGATCATCGATCAACCACACCCAAAGAAGATATAGTAAGCCTTCCATCAGATTGTGATAAAGTCGAACCTGAAATAGACATATAAATAGAGAGTACTAAGTCATAAACTATGTTGTAACTCGTGTCCAGTTCTTTCGCATGAGGGTGAAGATAAGTAACGTGTATAACTTTGACAAAGCCCACTATCTGGCAGTGGAGGGTCGATAGACATCGACTCAGAGTGTATGTCGAAGCGTTTTAGTTTGAGATTTAACGTTCACCTGCTCATGCAAAGGACGGCAGCACCCATGATTGTAACAGTCAGATCTAGTTTGGGAGTAGTTACATATTTCCGCATTAAGGGGTTTTGCAATATGGTGCAGAAGGTGGACACGTAGTAACAAGCTCTGCAGAGTGGTATGCCATCACGAGGTTTGTATCCTATCTCGCAAGTAGGTATAGTTGTTGTATGGGATTTAATATAGGCATGTCTAATTCATGGGTGATCCTCTATTCGCGATATCTTCTAACTATATATTTTTATAAATCTCCCTAACCATTTGGTCATTTCCAACGTTCTGTAAAATGGTTCAAATATCCTGCGCCAGCGAATGTCTTTTGTTTTCCCATATTGAGAATGTGTTTGTTTACCTGTTACGTTCTCAAGATAGTTATGTTGATCTAAGCATAAGTTATATACTTGCGTATACCCTATCCTTCTAATAAAAATTAGTTCTAGTCAAGTATAAGACAAAAAACCAATAGCTATATATAAGAGAGTCTTCGGGAGATCGTTTTTAAATAAGAATCATATAATTAGAACACAATATTCCCAACAACAATAACCTATCGATCTAACACTACATTAATGAATCTGAAAAACAGCCATTACAACTTAGCTACAGTATCCCAACTTTGCATCAACAATAATCACACGGTTTATTACTGGTATTTTGATAACAAATCTCATAGTTGCAGATAAACATATTCTTCACCTAGACACTGACCACTTGACACTGACTTCTTACTTATTCTAGTAATCCTTTTCACACAAGGAACAGACAGATACTTACTCATAACGTAGAAGGGGGAACCAACCTATAGTTTTCTTTATATCTAATCATAAGGGAATATAGAATCCTGAAGCTATTACTCTCTTACCTATTCAGTCAATTCTTATTATGGGGATGGTATTTCCTCTCTTATTTCGCCTAACAGAAAAAGCCTATTATTTCTTCCATGGCTGCCGTCCCAAAATGAGGTTGCGTATCAGTTGGGGCTCCGCAGATATTTATGAATCTTACACTTTAGCTGGTTCATTCTCCATGACGAGGTGACTTTGAAGTGGTAGCCTCAGAGTGAAAGGGTGGAAGCGAGGCCATGTTAGCATCTTCGCCTGGGCGAGGATATGAGCTTGGGGCAGCGGTTCGCCTGACAGGAACTCACTACTCAGATAGGCCTTTCCTTTTTTCTCAAAGCCTTTCTTCCTCAGTTTCGGGAAGCTCTAACCTGAGTTATAAATCAATCGCTAGCAGTATTGCTTCCTAAAAATCGAAATATATTCCTTCTCTGAAAGGCCAGAATGTAACGGTTTGGGCTGTTCTTCCATTCAGTAAGGCCTGACGAAATAATAAGGGCTGAGTGAGCCCTCCTATTTTTCACCACTACCCATTTTAGCCCATCAAGAAAAAGGCCGTTAAATAAATATGGGCCAAGTTCGCATTGGCTGAGTTATCGAACCAACTCAACAGTTAGCCACTGACTCTGCTGGTATCTTCGATTTTGTCGGTATCTCTGGACGAAGCGATTTTCCTCAACATAGTGTTTTTCTCGTTGCACTCTATGAGTGAGACAATGTCAACTTTGTGGTCGACGAAGAAGATAGGCAGGAAAATCAATGACTTCTCAGCCGATAAGACAGGGAATATAAGATAAGAAAATCACAGGACTTTTGCAACAATTGCTTTCTTGAGGTTGAGTTAGGACTCCCCGCCGCTTGCTAGACGGATATTGCGATCGGGCTTCTGCTTGCTTGCTATTATTCATGGAGGAGGTCAGAGTTATGCGCATACATAGATATTATATAACAGCAAACCGAAAGAACAATAAGTGAAATGAAAGCCCATTAAGTATATTGCTGCTTAGATCTTATTAACAAGAAAACCTAGATAGTGCCCACGTAAAACCTGCTGGCTTAACTAAGCTTTACAAGCATAGTCCATGCTATACGTAATGACAAAGAGACTACCATTTGAGGAACATATGCAACAGACAGTGCTGCTACACAAATCTTTTCAACAAAAGCCTAGAAATACATAAGAGGCCAGATAGAGGAGACATTCGTAGAGTAGTGAGATAGGCTGGTAGTTCCTCGGTCAGTAGCCTCAGGAAGGGAAATGTGTTTTCGGGATGCTAGGTCGGAGAGGGGCTATGCGCAAACTATAGTGCACGCAGGAACAGCTATAGTGTGCAGTGAAGGTAGAACAAGCTTGCACTCGAATGTACTCCATCCTTCGGCATCGTGAGTTTCAGTTCCATCAGAGCTGAGCCATGTATGTTGTTTACTTATGATATTATTTTCTCCTTTATATTCCTATCCTCCACCCCTTACATAAATGGATGGAGTGGCCGCACCAAGCAGCAGTTACTTTACGCCTCATTACCGTGCCGGCCGATAGAGCCAAATCTGTGGTACGATTCACAATACCCATAAAAAACTATTAGCCCAACAGACGGTGAGGTTGCCCACACAGGGCAATATTTTTGCCATTGGACGGATTCTACACTTGTCAATTTGCATAATCGCATTATAGTACACTTTGTTTCACAGTGGCATTCCCGTCTGCTGTTGATTAAAGCTATATACGTGAATGCCGGAGTGAATAACTCAACAAAATTCTGATTAGTTCGCCCACTTAACTGATAATGAGGTTCGCCTTCAGCGAAGGATTGCACCTTAATAGGGAAGCCCTGACTAGGTTCGCCCGACTTAACTAATAATAAAGTTGCCATCCATGCCGATAGGAAGGAGTTGTCTTCAATCCATTCACATAGCATGATTCTAGTAGAATGAGGAACATAGTACAATTACTACCCATACCTAGTAGAGCACGAAGAACATACCACGAGTGAAGGAACTGAGATTGAGGCCCATAGCGCACCGATTCACATATTGCACCTTACTCCTAGCCCCATCACATTGCATCATCGTGTAACATCATGCATCGCTGGTACCTCATTGCTCGAAGCTCATGCATTACTCGAAGCTCATATCACTCGAACCTCATAGCTCGAAGCTCATATCACTCATACCTAATGGCTCGAACCTCATCGAAGCTCATTGTGTAATCGAACCTCTACGTGTAACCTCATCATGTGTCGTGTGTCCTCATCAGCTACGTGTCATCTTGGTATTTGTCCAGGATAGGTGGGGCCCCCCCCGTGCAGAGTAGGCTGGTGCGGGCTGACTGAATGCGGTAATGCAAACTCGGACTGAACAACTCTGTCTGGGGAACTTACAGATACTTCCTTCTTTCTTGGGTCAGTTTCGATCCGTCCGTCCGTTGTACCGCCCACCCCCCAACGATGTTCATCAATCTCATCAATCACTCGTAATCGGTGCACTAACATCCTCTACGCGTATGGTCCTCGTGCTATGGGATGTTGCAATGTGATGGGGCTAGGAGTAAAGGTGCAATATGTGAATCGGTGCGCTATGGGCCTCAATCTCAGTTCCTTCCTCGTGGTATGTTCTTCGTGCTCTACTAGGTATGGGTAGTAATTGTACTATGTTCCTCGTGCTCTACTAGGAATCATGCTATGTGAATGGATTGAAGACAACTCCTTCCTATCGGCATGGATGGCGAACTTTATTAGTTAAGTGGGCGAACCTAATCAGAGCCCTATTAAGGTGCAATCCCGGCTTCCTTGAAGGCGAACCTCATTATCAGTTAAGTGGGCGAACCTAATCAGAGCCCTATTAAGTGGGGTCCCGCAACCCCGGTTCACTATTCCTCCGGTATTCACGTATATAAAGCAATCAACCGTGAATCAGGTGAGCATGAAATGAAGTGTCGCTCTGCATGCACTAATGAGCTCGTGTATTATATATGCGATTATGCACAAATTGACTAAGTGTAGAATCCGTGTAGCAAAGTGTGCCCTGTGAGTAGGCCCCTCCCTCCTGGTGTAAACCTCCTGGTCTGTTGGGTAATGAGTTTTTTTATGGGTATAGTCTATTGTGAATCGGTACCTGCATCCTTCCATCCTGGGCCTGATGTCCTATCGGCTGGCATTTACCGGCGGTAATGAGGGGCGTAAAGGTAGCATGGTATTTACTAGCGTTTTTTTATTTGCTCCCCGTCCATTTATCTAAGGGGTGGGAGGGAATAGAGATATAAGGGAGAAGAGAGCTTAATCGATATGCTCGTAAGTAAACAACATACATGGCTCAATGTCATCTGGTGGGAACATGGAAACTCACGTGCCGGGTTTGCATATGGAATCCATTCAGTGCAAGTAGACCCCGTTCACACGCAGAATCCATTCATTCACTGCACATAGAAGCTGTTCCACTGCGTGCACATAGTTTCTTGCGCATAGCCCCTCTCCCCGGCTCTAGCCCATCCCGAAAGCCTGGCTCTATCCTCTGCCCCTCCCCTTCCTGAAAGGCACTACCTGACCAGCGTGAATGGCTCAACCTAGCCCCTCTCTCTCTGAATGTCTCCTCTATCTGGCCTCTGCTCTCCCTGAGGTGTATTTCTAGGCTTTTGTTGAAAGATTTGTGTAGCAGCCACTGTCTGTTGCATATGTTCCTCAAATGGTGAATCTCGACGTATGTAAGCTTTGTCATTGCATCCGGTTGAGGTAGGAAAATAGCATGGTTCCATAGCGTAAAGCTTAGTTAAGCCAGCGGAGTCCCATTGTCCCGTTCAGTCAGTCCGTGGGCGCTATCGGTTCACACCCCTAGGTTTTCTTGTTAGCTTAAGTAAGCAAGATCTATTTCAAAAGCAGCAAGCAGCTCCACTAAACTAATGGGCTTTCATTTCACTTGTGTTCTTTCGGTTCGCTGTGCGCTTTAGGTGGCCCTATCTGTGTATGCGCTTCTTCCTTCAGTTGACCGACCTCCTTCCGTCCGTTGGATAACCTCCCCCCAACCAAACATATAGCAAGCAAGCTCAAGAAGCCCGTCCGCAATAATCAATCTAGCAAGCGGCGAGGGTCCTGCTCAACCTCAAAGCAATTGTTGCCGTCCTGCCTGTCTTCATTCTGGTGATTTTCTTATCTTATATTCAGCCTGCCTGTCTTATCGGCTGAGGAAGGTCATTGTTTTCCTGCCTATCTTCATTCTTCGACCCGCAAAGTAGGCATTATTACTCACTCATAGGTGCAACGGGAAGGACGTGGGCACTTACTATCGATTGAGAGAAGATGCCTTTCGTCCAGAAGATGCCATTCGTCCATTCGTCCAACGGAAGATGCCAGCTTGAGAGTCGAGTGAGCATCCCTTGGCTTGGCTATTGAGATTGGTTCGATGGCTTGGCTCGGCTTGGCAGGTTAGATTGCTTGGCAGGTTAGAGGGATAGGCCCATATTTATTTGCCTAACGACTTTTCTTGATGGGCTAAAGTAGTGGAAGTAGTGGTGGAGATAAATGGGAGCTCACTCAACCCCTTAATTATTTCGATCAAGGCCTTACTGGATGGAAGGAACGAAGTACCCAAACCGTTTTGATTCTGGCCTTTCAAGAAGGAATATATTTCAGTTTTAGGGGAAGTAGTATCCTGCCCTTCTTGCTTGATTGATTTATAACTCAGGTTAAACCCTGAGTTCAGGCTTTGAGGGGAAGAAAGAAAAGGCTTTGAAAGGAAAGGCCCTATCTATAAGGTAGGTAGGGGTCAATCTAGGCGGACCCTATTTTCAGAAGATCAGGCAGGCCGCGTTGCTTGTCCCTCTCCCCCCTACCCCCATAGAAAATAGAGCAAGCTCGTATCCTCGCCCCTTTTGGGGGGCGAGATACTTAACGTAACCTCGCTTCCACCCTTTCACTCTTGAAATTACCACTTCAAGTCCACCTTCGTCATGGGGGGAATGAACCAGCTAAAGTATCAGATTCATAAATATCTGCAGACTAACTGATACGCAACCTCGATTTTGGGGCAACAACCATGGAAGAAATAATAGGCTTTTTCCCCAATAGGCCAGGCGAATAGAGGGGAAAATACCATCCCCATAGCCTCTTAGGGAAATTGACTGAATAGGTAAGAGAGTAATAGCTTCCAAGTTCTATATTCCTTCTCTACCTGTTTCTATATTGATTAGATATAAAGCTATAGGTTGGTTCCCCTTCCTACGTTGAGGTAAGTATCTGTCTGTTCCTTGTGTGAAGAGTTACTAAGAATAAGTAAAGAGTCGAGTGTCTAATATGTAAAGTGGTCCATGTCCTAGGTGAAGAATGTGTTTATCTCTTTGTATAGGCAAGGGTTGGGTTTGTTGGTCAAAGTACCAGTAATAAGCCGTGTGGTTGTTGTTGGTCTTAAGGTAAAGGTACTGTAGCTAAGTTGTAATGGCTGTTTGATGAGGGATTTTTTCAGATTCATTAATGTAGTTGTTAGATCGATAGGTTGTTGTTGTTCCTTAGAGAGTAATTGTGTTCCTAATGAGAAGGTATAAGTTCTTATTCCGTAATCTGCGAAATATATATATATAGCTATTAGGAATTCCTTCTACTTGTCTTATACTTGACTAGAACTAGTTTTTTTATTAGAAGGATAGAACAAATTACTAAGTATATAGACTTATGCTTAGATCAACATAACTATCTTAGCTTAGAAACAACAACAAGGTGCCGTAAGGCCGCTCTCAATTATGGGGAGAGGAAGCAAAGACGTTCCTTTTAGAGTAGCGCAGGATATTTGGGGTATTTTCATTTTAGGGTGGCTAGGTTAGGAATATTAGAAATAGTTAGGGAGATTTAT
Source organism: Pinus albicaulis (assembly GCA_034641835.2). Lineage (NCBI taxonomy): Eukaryota > Viridiplantae > Streptophyta > Pinopsida > Pinales > Pinaceae > Pinus > Pinus albicaulis. Next base: position 319,825,908 of record CM076581.1, on the reverse strand, counting down.
AAAATATATAGTTAGGAATATCATAATTAGAAGGGATCACCCATAGTTAGACATATATATTAAATCCCATACAATTGGCTATACCTTACTTACTTATGAGATAGGATACAAACCTCGTCAGTGGCATACCCAGCTACCTTACGCTCTGCGGGCTGATCGCACTACGGCCAAGGTGACCCAATCCACCTTCGATGTCACAACCTGCCATGTTGCAAAACCCCTTTCCAATGCAAGGCTATGTAGCCACTCTAGGATCCACTTATTCTAGTCAAACTGTTACTCCCACAGTCATGCCTCATGGGACCTTTTAGATCCTTTACATGAACGAGGTGGACGTTCATCTCCAAACCCAAAACCTTCAGTACGACATACCTCCTGAGTCAGTGCCAACTGAATCTATCGACCCTCCACCTGCTAGTAGTGGGCCTTTGTAGATTCAGCGACCTAATGCTGATCCCCTTCCAAAGGTGCCAAAGATCCCTTTACGTTGCACTTATCTTCACCCCTCATGCGAGGGCTGGACACAGTTACAACATAGTTTATGACTTAGCCCACTCTCCTGTTGCTATGTCTTATTTCAAGGTTCTTCAGACCTATCCTACACAATGGAAGGCCTTACTATCTTCTTTGGGTGTGGTTGATCCTTCAGATGATCGGATTATCGCCTTTGACATCAACAAAGCTGAGCCTTGTCTCCCTCCCTCAGTGGCCTTTTAGGTTCCAGTTACGATTAATAATGTTACAATCCATCGTTGTATCATCTTATGCCCTTGACTATTACCTTATTATTATTAACCCCTAGGATTCCATTACTAACTATATATATATTCTTCCTTAGATTAACAACAGGACTACTTTATTACTATATCAGTTCATCTCTCACTCCTCATCAAATTAGTTCATCTACCAACTACAAGGATTGAATCCATTACTCAATATACAACTCTTCCTTAGGCAAACAAAACTCCTAATACAACGAATCAATGGATCAGTAACTATATATATTAACCTGTAAACTAGCACTCACAACAAGAGACGAGAACATGAACCAATGATAAAACAACCTAGGCTTCATTGAAAAAAACCACTTTCCTTAGTACTCGTATAAAGAAACTACCCATGACTACCATAACTACACTATTCACCTAGCACAGGAGAAGGACTCATCATAGCTTAACCATATAAAGGACTATACTCCTATAGAACACAGATCTCCACTTAGACCTTTATATTGTATGTATCTATTATATTCAACACCCTAATTACCATCCTCATGTAGCTTGATAACAACACTCCTGGAAAGATCCATTTACTATGTTTTCCATACCTTGGTTGACTATGAGACTCATTATTATAATATAGAAAAGCTTTCTCTTGCTGTAGTATTCGCCACCTAGCGCTTGTGACACTACATCTTTGGCCGATCAATTCAGGTCAAGTGTCCTATAGACCCTCTATACTACTTAGCCATGAAACCTGTGTTGTCTGGTTGTGTGACCCAATAGATCTTAGCCCTCCAAGAATTTGACCTCGAATGAAAAGCCTATAAATCTGTTAAGGGATAGGTTATTACCGACCATCTGATTGATTCTATCTCTTTATCTAACTACAATTTGTCTAATGATGATAGTTACCCTTATCTCCTAAATGATTCAAGTGTAACTCAAAGTGCTTTCCTCAGTGTAGAGCTTCCCCCTAAGTGACTTTGGACTTTATTCTTTGATGGAGCAAGAAACAAGTTCAGGGAGTAGGAGAAGTTCCACTAGAACTCAAGGATGGGGGGAAAAAAGTGATCTGAAGGAGGTACTTTATGTTTTTTTTATTAGGGACTAACCTCATTTCAGTACATTAGATAACTACCCATGGGCTCACAGTAGAGTTTGAGCGGGACAAGTGCATTATAAAGAACGTGAGGAACAAGGTGGTGTGTGATGGCTACCACGAAGGGGGGCATCTACAAGCTTAACATAGCTCCATGTGTTTATTACATTGCTTCAGAGGATCGATTTGTGGTACCAAAGGTTCAGACATCTGAACCAAGACAGCTGGGTGAAGAACACTAGTTTGGTGGAAGGCTTACCGAGTCTTCAGAAGATGGAGACAGTTTACGAAGGATGCATGTTTAGGAAGCAGCATCGACATAGTTTTCCGAGTGATGCCGGCTGGAAGGCAGATAGACCTTTCAAGTTAATTCACAGTGACATCATGGGTCCAGTAAATGCTGTCACACAAGGAGGGAACCGATTTGTACTTACCTTCATAGATGATCACTCACGGTATATTTGGATATACATGTTGAAGGCTAAGCTAGAGGCGTTGGACAAGTTCAAGGTCTCAGTGGATATTTGATCTACACCAACACGATAAGGTTATTCGCCTTAGTAATAGTAAAGGGGAAGCAGACAAAGGAACTAACTATGCCAAAGGTCAATGTGCCTTAGCTTACTAAGACATAGGGGCGAGGCAGAAGGAGCGAGAGGGAAAGAAGAGCTTCTATCTATAGAGCTTCTAGGTTTGCTTAGTGATCCCTGAAGAGTCAAAGAAAGAGAGTTTTAGATAGTCCTCTCCTGTTAGTCGAGCCATGCTGTAGCATGATGGCGGCCCTTACTATCTCATTTGTTGCCTGCTTGCGCATCCTCCCATGATTCATTGCTTGCATCACTATAGGACAATCTTCAGTAGCTTCTTCAAAACCAAGCAATCTCTTTCACTTTTCTTTATGGGAAGGAATGCAAATCGCTTGTCTGTAATCGGACAAGGAATCTTTGCCAGCTCGATAAAAGGTCCGGAGGGTGAGGGTGAGCCTGCCGAACTCTCGACTAAAGGAGAGGTAACGTGGGAGGAGACGAGCAACTCTCTTTTGGGGGAGGGGCCCCAAAAGCCGCCATCAACTTGAAGAACTAAAAGAAGAGGGCTTGCGCTTCTGAGGGCAAGGAACTGGCACATTTCACTTGGATATCACATTGGTCAAATCAATACTCAAATCACAACTTGTACTTACGGAAGGCCCTTCTGATGAAGATGCTCTGGCGGCTTGTCTGCATAGGCTGTTATATTACAGGAGCCTTTTTGTGGAATCTGTCTATCTGCTTCGGGTCTCTGTGGAACTGCTTTCTTTCTGATCTGATAGGTGTTCCACTCTTTCTCTCGGATCCACTTCCTTATTTGCTCTTGAGTGGGCTTATAACCATACATCCTTGTGATTACAGAAGAATAAACACTCTTGGCGGCCAATCAGTCTATCTCTGTAGGCCGGTTAGGTTGCTTGCTTGTAGGTTAGCGAGTAATGTTTCTTCCCGTGATTAGCTCTTGGTTTAGTGAGCTAATGTTATTCCCTTAGCTATTGTTTAAGTGAGACTGCTTCTTTACGGTTAAGTGAGCTTCTTTATACATACCTTAGTGCCCGTATGAGAGGATATTTAAGGAAGACATCACTGCCTGAATGAAAGGAAGGCACACCTGAATGATAAGAGCTACATTGATATCATTATTGGTGCCCTAACTTTATCCCTGTAAGATTATTCTACTAATGCAAGTGGCCAAACACCTTTAGCTCCTAAACACATGCTTGCTTAGATAAGGAAGGACAGTTGCCGGGATTCACTGGGGCTTGAACCACACAAAGTAGAACTAGCCGGGATCAACCTCAACCTGTACGAGTCTTCAGTTGCGGGCTGCTAAATAGCCCTCTGGACGAGTAGTTCCTTACCCGGATAATAGCTCCCCGTACGATCAAAGTTCCTAACCGCTAAATAGCCCCCTATACGAGTATTAGTTATCCTTTTGACCACCTAAGGGACTCTCTCACTTTGCCTAGCTGGGTTCGGCCTAACCTTGGGGCTTTCATTCAATGGCTCCCATTAGCAGCTTGACAACACAATTTAGCCCTGACTAAGCCACCCACATTCACAAAAAGAAGAATCACTCTGATTCTACGATCTAAGTAATTCTAATAAATAAAATATAAGCAAGGAAAGAATTGCTCATCACTTGGCAATGAAGTACGAAGTATTGCTTATTTTATAACGTGTAATATGTTCTCGGTATAGAAGCACTCGAAGTGTTGCTCTACCGTATTGACATATGAATGTGAAAAGTGTTCGCTTACTTCCTTCTTCCTTTCCAATGAATGCGAGAAGTGTTCGCTTGCTTCTTCCCAATGAATGCGAGAAGTGGGAGGGAAGAAATCCTTAGTGTCGTACCAGCAGAAGTACCTGCCTGCCTTTCTTTGTACCCTCCTTAACCGACCGAAGGAAGCGGGGTAAATCCTAGGGGTGTCGCTTGGAAGCACTTTCTGGCTTGATTGGCGGGGTGCTCCGGATGGCGAGGCCCTCTAATCTGGAGCACTGAATCCAGGTCCTTCGTCGACAGACGAGCGAGATCTCCCCATACCTAGCAGCTATTGATGTATATGAAGCAGAAGTAGATCCAGTTCCAGAAGCAACACAGTTGACCTAGTTGACCGAACAGAAGCATCTATAGAAAGCAGCTAAAGCATATCTCTATATAACAGATGCTTACCCAGATGCTTGTGATCGTGATTCATATGTTCATAATAGGAATGAAGAGCCAGATGTTAGGGATGAAGCACCGGATGTTTGAAGAACCAGATATTCCAGACGAAGAACCAGATGATCGTGGTAGAGAGTCTGACCTTAGTGATCGTGCTTTTGAGTCCGATGCTCATGTTCCAGATAAAGATCCAGTTGTTGACCTTGAAGCCAAGTCGATAGCCAGATACTACAACTTACCAAAGTAAGCCAGGAAGACAGCTATTACTACCATAGCAAGCAGAGCTATAAAGCCTGAAAGCCAGCCAGACAGACAGCTACTACATACTATCACATCGATAGCTTGTTCCAACTTTATGCACATCATAGCCAACAGTCGCAGCTTCCCTCCGGTCAGGGGGGGGGGAAGAAAGGCAAGTACTCGGCCCTTGATAGTACTCCTTTGCAGTCAGACTCTATTCATGAAGTAGGTCCATTCATCCTTGCTCTGAGTGGGGAGGCGGGATATGCATGCGCATGACTGGATATGCATGCGTAGGGGTGGGGGCTTGGTTCTCATGGGATGGTAAATTCTACTCTAATAACCTGGACTTACCTTCGATCCAGCAAAAGGCATAATTACATATATAATAGTAACATTGTCTGTAATTATGTTACCCAAGTTGCCACGATACAAGAGATATTGAGTTACCCATATTCACACGATGACGAGATAGACTTGTTTCCCCCATATTCCACGATAAGATATATTGAGTTCCCCTAGAGGTTTAAGGCTTAAAGGCGATGGCGGCCTTTTAGTTCTTCAAGTTGATGGCGGTGGTCGAGTCATGCTGTAGCATGATGGCGGCTTTTGGGGCCCCCTCCCCCCTCACCATATGAATAGTGAGTGACTCCGTCGATGGCGGCCTTTTAGTCGAGTGTGCTAACGCACCCTTGACTATTTACTTTCTGAAGCCCACCTTGCTTTTATAGACTCTACCCACCCACTCTATTCACCTAGAGATTCAGCCAGTAATACCTTGTCGGATAGGCACTAGCATATTAACCTTTACTCTACCTTGCCTTATGAATTATGGTTAACACATATTATATTCTGGTCCCGCCTCCCTTCCTGCTTCAATCGACCTTACACTGAATGCCTTCGACCTGATCTATCTCTTGATACCTGACCGTCTCTCTCTACCCGACCTGCGAAGAGCTTGGCAGAGTGCTGAGATCGACAAACAAACCGACCACCCATCCTTTTACCTTACACTGACTGCCTTCATCGACATTGCGACCGAACCTTCGAACTGAGGTCTATCTCTCTTGCTGCTTGCTTGTGTATGGCTGCTGTAATGTGTGCTATTGGGTACGAACCTATTGGCATGTAGAACTGGGCACCATGGCACGGACAACTGGGCACGGACTAATTGGGACACACGGGCTATGGGGTACGGAGACCATGTAAGTAACAACCTCCTGGGCATGTTGGAAGTGAACTGGTGGGCAGGTTACTACCTCCTGCTGTCAATAGTTCATGGGTAGAGCTGTTGGGAAGGCCTGCTGTGGTGTCTCTGGCAGGTGCTTGTGGGTAAGTACTCACTGTAGTAACTAACTGTGTTTCCATAGGAGTAAGCTGTGTAGGGGGGAAGTTTTTTGTGTGAACCCCTCTGTTGGATGGCTGTATTCGCGGGAACCTCTCTCATGTGTTCAATCAATCAAAAGAACCTCTCCGGGTACGTTTAGTGGCTCGACTAAAAGGAGAGGAAGGCATCACCCATTTCCCTGACTGGCATTACCTTCCCTTCCTAGCGTGAATTAACTAACTATGTGTCTGCCGATGATCATCACCAGGTGCATAGTAAGTAAAGCATAATCCATAAAATCGAGTCACTTCAGTTGTTCCTCCGTAAGGGTAAGCGATTTCGAGGGTTGAGGTTGAGGGCAGAGGGTTAGGGATATGTGTGACTGCTGCTATGTGGTGTGGGGCTATGACTGGCATTGACCGGTTGGCAATGAGGGGCTATAAGATACCCTATTGTGACTCACTCACTCGGTCCCGTACCTTACCGTCCCGTACCTTCCCATGTTGGGTTATGTGGCATGTGATGGGGGGTGACTCGGGTATGTGGGGCTATGTCTGACTGGCGTATGAACCTCAACCAGTGAATCATCATATGTAACGCATCGTCATTCATTCCTTTCTTCCATACCGTCGAAGTAGGAACATTCCGTCCGTAGTCCCGCCCACCCCTCAAACTAAGTGTGCCATCAATCAAATCAAGCAATCAAATAAACATCTCCATCGAACTCTAAATCCATCCATATTCAAATCGAATCAATTTCCATATCCACCTGGTGGGTGCTTAAGCTCTGTCAGGCTTGTAGGGTTATGTGGGTTGTTTTCTTCCTTGCCTGTGTCTGTCTGTCCGCTATGTGAGGTGGCTATGTCGTTATTTCTGTGAGGTGCTGTCTGTGCAGCTACGTCTGTTGGTTCTATTGACTGGGGGGTGTGGTGTGTCTCTATCAATCAGGGTGGTACGTCTGGTGCTCTAAGCGGAGGTGATGAAGTAACCCTGCCGTATCGTTCAGTGCCCGGGGGGTTGTAAATAGCGGAGTAGTAACCCTGTGCATCCCGTTCGTAGGGTAAGGACTGGGGCTAAAGGACTGGGGCTAAACTAGGGATGGGTAGTAATCGGGCTAAAGTAATTGGGCTAATCAAGGAATCATTCACAAGAAGGCAATCGGGCTAAAGTAATCGGGCTAACCAAGGTAATCGGGAGTAACAAGGTAATCAATCGGCATCAACTGGGTAATTGGGCTCAAGAAGGACTCGGGCTAAAGGACTCGGTAGCAACAAGTGAATCGGTAGCAACAAGTGAATTGGGAGCAAGAAGTCAATTGGGCTCAAAAAGGGAATCGGCACCTCCTGGTACTGATCTCCTATCGGCATCCTGTAAATGCGCCTCCCTGTGGCAACCGACTGGGACTTACCTGTGGTAATGAGGTTATCCCGGGTATTGTCAACTGGGTATCGGCAACTGGGAATCGGGTACCTCCTGTGACTGATGGACTCTCGGCCGACATGCATAAGCTATTGTATTATCTACACTATTATCGGTATATATACGTATATATACATTCTGTGTGTGTTGCCGTAGCTGTTGCCGTATCCGTATCCGTTGTTGCCCCGTAGCCATAGCTGTATTTATTGCCCCGCTGCCGTTGCCGTAGCACTAAGTGCAGGTAGGAACGCTGTTTCTGTATCGTTCAGTGACCGGATCAGGTAGGAACCCATGTGTTCCGTATCGTTCAGTGACCGGGGGTTGTAAATAACTGAGTATGAACCCTGTGCATCTCGTAGGGTATGTACTGGGGCTATCGGAATCGGGCTAAACTATCGTCATGAAGAGGTTCGGAAAAGGAGGGTTATCTATTCGTCATGAATCACTCTATTCGTTGGTAACTTAAGCAATAGTTGAATTGGTTGAAACGTACCGCTCATAACGGTGATATTGTAGGTTGGTTGGGCCTACAACTCTACCGCTCCCTCCCTGATCAATGAAGGTTCTTTCCCCGCTCCAGAGGAGGTGGACCACTCCAGCTCCATGGCACAGTTCATGCGTAAGTTTCCACTTTACCCATCATACCCTAATGATCGTTATAAAGCTTATGATAGAAGGATTGCTCCGGTTTGTGCCCGAGTCCTAGCCATCGAAATGGTCTATGTGTGGGGAATAATGAATGGTGTTACAAAAGCAATCCCAAAAGTGATACTAAATGCTGTGAATCTAATTAATAGAGTGGTAGATACAATAAGTCCTAAGGGAATTACCTAAGCATCCATAATAACTAAATGACTAGAAGCAATCAAATATCCTTTTATATCATAGTGATCATGGTCTCTCATAATTAGTATGTCAAGGTGACGCCAACCCGACCGGATGGGAGGTTAGCCCACCCTAGTTTTAGGGTTCAAGGGGGCAGGGACAAGCAACTATCTAAACATGTAGTTGTTCTCAGCAAGCTCTACAAGGGACTATGCTAATCTCTCTTTATCCGAGCTAAAAAAGAATATATCCTCCTCTTTCATCCAAGCTAGATTAGTAATTGCCACGCGTATGAATCTCTCTCCATGCAAGAAATAGATTCTCTTCCTCCCATGCTGCGTAATCTCTTCCATGCGCAATGATGTTATCCGCGTAATAAATATCAATAGTCATAATGGTGGGTTATTGGTTTAGTAGTCATGCTTGGTCTTGAATGACTGAATAGATGCATGAGTTGCTCCTCCTTCCAACCATGATGATTGGCTTATTCTCTGGTGCAGTGAACGTGGATAAATAAGAACTGATGGAGTGAACGTGTATAACGAATTCCTGAAGTCTGGAGCATGAGTCTCCATCCAACCACTCATGGTTTAGTCGTTCCTTCGATTAGTATAGATAAGCATAAGTCATAGTTCCTAGTTCCTTGCATAGTATGGAGCATAGTTGATCGTGAGCATAGTGAAGAAGTCATATTAGTTCTCATAGTTTGGTAGCAGTCCCAAAGTGGTTATTATCATAGTCACAAAGTAAATAGTTCGTAGGAGCTAGTTCTCATAGTTCTTCGTAGCAGTCCCAAAGTGAGAGAAGGTTAGTAGCAGTCCCTAAGTAATCATAGGTAGCTGGTGTTCGGGTGATCGCGGCCATTATCATCGTCCCGCAGTAGGTATCATCATCATCCCGCTGTAGGTGTAGTTGGTAAAAGGTGTCAAATATCAAGGATGGGTTACCTCCCCGTGGTTGGTTGTTGGGGAAATGATTGGTAAGGGAGGGACTAACATGAAAGTCAAGTAGGAATATCCTATGGTCCGGCTGGGATGATATTATATCAACGTGGACTGGGATCCATCCATTCATCTACTGGCGATGCTTGCTGTCTTAATTCATCAATCGTATCTGGAAGCTGCTCGTGCCCCCCACGAATCTAAATAGTGGTACCCAGGATATGAATTAAGTAAGTGTAATGTAAGCTAGCTAGTGAATGCTGTCTGTTTGGGGCATTCATTACTGGACCACCAGTAAGGGCTTTCCTAGATAGTTCCTTCCTCGGGATGGCACTAGATAATGAAAGGACGAACTGTCAATACGAATGCCACTGTAAGGATCCCGGGATGGCATGTCAGTAGTTGCCTAACGGTAAGGAACGGTCTGTCAATACGAATCCATGAGATCCCCCTCCGGGCCTATTGATTCCAATACCGGCGAGTCACCAGCGCCGCTCTGTCTAATACCGCTCTATAGTATAGTTATTTGGATAGTGACGAAACCAGCTGATACCGTAAAGTCACCTCCAAATACCCTGCCTTTCTAATTTGTCTAATCTGTTTCTTAGGCGAGTCTTATTGTGGTTGTATGGCTGTAACATAATTTGTGGGGGATGGCTGGAACATAGTCACCAGCGAGTCACCGCTCTGTCCGGTGGAGCTCAAATGGTGGAGCTCAAAGCAGTTATACGTGCGGGTTGCGACCGAAGGGAGCTGTGATAACGTTCTCTGCCTCATGAACAGCCATCAAACCTCTTTAGGCATTCGTCATTTACTCGTGATCTCAGCAATCATTCTCCCTCGCTTAATTTCGTCACGTCTGCCTTTACAAGTAACCAATCAATATACCCGAAGGGCTTATAGATATGTTCTCTGTTGCCTTTCCTTATTACTTGCCTTCTGAACGGTCATCTGTGGGGTGCCAACCAATCAATAAGGCAGTATGTTCTCTGTTGCCTTGCCTTCCTTCTTTATATCCATTCTTTTGCGAGCAATAGCGAGTATACTAAATACCATAGAACTAAATACGATAGTTAGTTGACTAACTTTATATCCATTCTTTTGCGAGCGTATGCGGTTTGTCACGTCAGACTAGATTCATTAGGCATGGTTTAGTTACCCGTAATCTCATCTTATGCCCGTCTACCAGTCTTATGCCCGGGAAAGGTATGCCCGGTGAGGTATCCCAGAAAGTACGGAAAGAAAGGTATGGATATAGAGATAGATATAGAAGGTCATGTGCAAAGGTAAGGTAGTAAGGTATAGCCAGCCAATGTAAGTAAGGCTATAGGTTAGGCTATGGGATAACTAAGGTAAGTCCTACTAGTTAGACAGAAATAGAAAGGTTTATAGAAGCAGAAGCTATTGGTAAGACAGACAGAGATATAGGCAGTTGGTCCAGAAGCCTAGGTAGGGGAAGAGTGAAACCGAACAACAGATTAGGGGTAAGTGCCGTGAGGCTACGGGAGAAACCGTACAGATAGGGTGGTTAGAAAGCCCCATAAGAAGACCTAGAGATAACGGCAATATGGAGAAGCATGAGTTTCACCATACAACTAGGTGGGTTAGAGAGGCTATGAGATGCGGGCTGGATATCTGTAGCTAGATATGGTTCAATAGGTGCTGCTGCCTCTTACGCTTCATCTACAGAAACAACTGCTGGTTCCTTTGCTTTTTTCCGCTACTGGGCTGGACCTGGGGGTTTGGGATAAAGAACTTGCTAAAAGTAGGTTCATCCTTGTTGAGTTGAACGGTGCTAAGGAAGTACGACAGTAGCCCCGGAGAGTAAGCTAGTGAAAGGCCAAGCTTGGAAAGGGCCACGGTGCTAGGTCGGTTTAGTTTGTTTAAGGCGGGACGAAAGGTGGTGCTTCCATACTTAGAGGATATCTATTTTCATAGTTTAACGGGACTTGGAATTGTCCTGACTTGCCTATAGGTTTCGGGTATGGGAGCCCCAGCCATTTAGTTGGCAGGAACTTGGCTTGCTCTTAGTGTTCGTGAGAGCAGACACTCCTTTATTATATTGTTGCTTCCCGAAAGGGGTTCACATCCGATTCAGGCCAATAGAACCAAAACCACCCCAAAGGAAAGGCCTACGAGTCTACCCGATGCCCATGGATCACAGATAGCTGTAATTATTCGATAGAGTTGGTTCCCAGTGACAGAAGACTATGCTGCCCTTCCGGCTATAGTAAGGAGAAGATATATCCATCCCCCCTTAAAGGCAAGCTCAATATTAGCGCTCGACCGTCGGGATAGACCTTTTTCAACAAATATTCAGGAGTTCTCGACCATTAGGGAGAGCCCTTATTTACTTCCCTTACCAGATATAGATGTAAGAGTAAGGTAAGATATCTACCAGAGGAATAGACCTTATTGACTTCCTGGTAGACATGGGCCACTAGACAGAAAGAATAGAGCCTTTCATGGACCTTATGGGCATCTTTTTTTCTCAAGGCATCTCAGAAGTACTCCATTGTCATTTTGTCAAAACAGGATGCCGTTGATCAGTTGGTACTCGGTGGACCTGAGTCGTAAAGATCTCTTCTATTTCGAATTTAGATGACTAGGAGCCATGCTGTGTTGCAAATACTATCTCAGTTCATTATACCAAGAGCCTGTGTCTGTCGGAATATATAAGATTTATTGTGCATACATCGATATTTCTTTCTCCCAGCCTTCTTCCCCAGAATCAATCGGATCCGGTGCTTCTGCTGCTAGCTTACACAAACCTTGGCCTCTTACTATAGTCACTGGTTTTAACTCCAGATCATATTCCTGAATGGCAGTCATCCAGTTTCCTCTTTGCTCGCCAAGTTCCTTCTGCACAAACAGTGACCTTACAGCTGGGTGAGGTACTACGACTTTGGTGTGGTTCTGCAGTATATAAGGCTTGGATTGTTTGACAGCCTTAAAGACAGTGAACGCCTGTTTGTCCATGGATGGGTAATTTAGTTCAGCTCCCTGTAGACTAGTGCTCATGAATGAAATAGGGTATTCACCTCCCTGCTCATCCTTCTGCGTGAGTACTGCAGCAAGAGAATGATCAGATGCAAAAGAACTCCCTCTCTTCGTGTTGACTTGGGGAACATCATACCTCGCGTCTGTTGGTTCGATGAATGGGCATGATGTTATTCACTGGTATGGTCCGGTTAGTTCACTTGTGGTGGACTTGGTGGCGGACTGGGCTTGTAGTTCTAGGCTCAAGGTGAAAGGCTCTATCCCCTCCCTGAGGTTTCTTTCTTTCTAGGCCTATGGTGATTCATATAGCCACTGTCCGTAGCGTCTGATCCTCTTGCGATCCTATGGCGTATGATCCTCAAACTGTGAATAAACGTATGTAACGCTTCACCACTCCCATCCAGTCCAGATAGTAACGTGTGTTCCGTAGCGTTCAGTGTCTTTCGTGCAGGGATATGGGAAAAACCTATCCTCTGTTGGGTATGGTGTTGAAGGGTTCGTTGTCTCATCATCTGGTAAGGCCTTCTCTCACGTATGTGTGGAACTTGGGTAAATAGAAATCATGTATGTGAACGACTTTATTCTCTCTCTTTCGGTGAGAACATGGGAAATTCACGTAGTGCCGGGCATAGATAGAAGCCGTTCACAGAAGCCATTCAAAGAGTCTGTTCACAAGCACAAATAAAGCTGTTCACACACAGAAGCCATTAATTCACTGCTCATAGAAGCCATTAATTCACTGCATGCATCTAGCCCCGTGCGATTCATTGCACATGGAAGCCATTCAAAGAATTCATAACAGCACGCACAGCCGTTGTTAACTGCACATAGCCATGGCTCACTGCACATAGTCCCTTCCCGGGGTATGGGGGAAATTACCTCTCTCGGGTATTGAAGGGTTTTTTCTCCTCTCTCTGTTCTGCTGACGGACTTCCCTCTGTTCTGAACGATGGGGGGCGATGAGAAAGCAAGCAACCCGTGAAAAGCTCTTCCTTCGTCTCCAGCCAGGGATAGTGCGAAAAGCAAGAGAACTTCGGCAAGCATCACGTTGTATCGATCAGCAGGCAGGTGTGACTAACTCACAGTGTGAATCATCCTTCCCCGTATCATGTGTCTATGGGGGGTATTGGGGGGTGGTTGAACTGAGTACTACTCGCGTGAACTGCAGCATCAGGTGCAACTGGTTGTGATGAATAAGGTTTGAGGCGACCATCCCTAGGTCTTATTGTTGGGCTGTTTCTCAAAGTTGCAAGGGCGAGTAGGGAGAGATAGAGGATCTAAGGCGGTAAGCAAGATTGATACGTGAAGTAAGATCGATAAGACGGGTAGCATTCGATCAAATGATCATCAGTTAGTTGCTCCCCGTCCATTTATCTAAGGGGGTGTAAGCATGTCAATAACTGACCCTCCTTATCGAAGTTCTATTATCCTAGCTCCCACACCTCCCTGTTATGAAGAGTTATCCCAAAGCTGTGATGAAACTAACTCTCTCTCTCCAACGCTTGAAACGAGGAGTGAAATACTTCGTGTAAAGAAAGTAATAAGGCGAGCGTAATTACATATATAATTATCTCTCTCCTTGTATACGATATTATAAACGAACGTAAGCAGAAGCACTGGAAATCGCCATGCGCCTGGAGTCTGGGGGGTGGCGAATCTTCAGCTGGAATGGCGCAGGTACAGACTCAACTGGCTGCCCTCACCACTCAATTGCAGGAGATGGCAAAAAGGGAAGGCAGTGCGCGAGAACATATGGTGCACTCTGTGTAGGACAGAGCATGCATCCTATTGCCCATTACGATTGGGACATTTCGGTTCAGATCGGAATACAAAATATATATGTCTACGTTATTATACTTCGCAAGTAATTATACGATATACGAAGATTCTCCCTTCTTTAGGTACTCGATAGGGAGAGGTGCCTATGTTTTTAGGACCAGTAACATGACCAGTTGTATAGGGAGTACCAGATATAGATGTGTCCCCCTAGTAGGTAGGAGTAGTGATTGATCAAGTAGGAGCAGTCTAAGCATAGGTCTCACTCAGGAGCATGCTAAGTAGATCGTTAGGGATAAGTCTAGGTGAGTTAGGGTGATCTACCATGGGATATGGCACCTGTCTTAGGGTCTTCCACCCATGCTTTGGTCTAATGCCACAGGTTAGTGAGGGTTTGGCATGGCTGCTTGTTGGATTGTGTTAACTACGGGATTGGACACTTAATGATGGTTGATGAACGCGTTGATAATAATGGTGTTTTATTGGAGATTACATATCTCCACTTAGACCTAAGGTGGTGAAATCATCTAGAATATCGTAATGTGATCATGAGATAGGAGAAAGCATGGCTTTAACCAATATCGTATATGATAGTTTCCCCAATGTACATTCTGCTAGAGTCAAAAGCGTTAGTTGGGGCTCTAATAGGTACTGATACCCATGTTTAGTAATTCCTCCAGTGTTGGTATAGGTAAAGAGGTTCTTTGAGCCCGTTTCTGAAGGAGCGTGTTGTTGGTTCCTGTTGATGATATAAAAGATGTTGCTGTGTTTAAATGCCTATCTCGTATATGAAGAGTAATATTGTGGATCCTGGGGAACTGGCCATTATGCTATAGGAACCACTGTCGTTTGGGAAGGTACTGATACCCATCATAAGGATTTACTAAAGGTTTGTAGAGACAAAAAAGAGGTAATGTGCCGGGGGGTTCATCATTTCAAATTCCTGTGTTTCCTAAATATGGTATAATGCTGCAGTGGTTTCAAAACCCTGTAAGTGGTGGTACGTGGTTAAATAGTAGTGTTAAGTGGTTACAAGTGGGTTGCAAAGACAGGTGTTGTTCTCCTCACTAGGAACAAGGATATCTCATATATAGAGATAAATGACTGACTGTGGCCATTTCTAATAATGAAGTAGCAGCTCCCATCATAGACCTGTCCCGTAGTTCTTTTGGATAAGTGCTGTAGAGGTATAAGTGGAGATGGGGTAACAAATTGTGATTCTGTGATCCATCTTGGTTTCTGTAGATATATTGTTATATGCTTAGGATTTAGGGTGCCCGTGAAGGCTTTAGCTGATTCTTTTTTATTAGTTCCGTAAGGACGTAGGTATGGAACCCGACCGTAAACACTTTTGGTGGTTGGAGGATCAAAAAGTTGGGGATAACCTTACCAATTCTTGGTTCATCGGGGGGTTAGAGAATCAAGTGTCTAAGCGAACCCCAAGCCATACCGAACCTCACGTTAACGAAAGAAGCCCGATAGAAAAAGGGAAAAACGAATTTGTAATCCGCGATGATCCGATGAACAGAATTGAAAGTTGTAACTTAATATTCTATAAGGGAAATGTGATTCCGGACCCGCCTAACAGAGAGTGGTGCAAAAGTTTATGGTGCATCGTCTATAGATACATTCACACTCTGACCAAGTGAGAATGCGGACCAGCATCGATGACCTCTCTGGTTAACGGATGAGGCAAGATGTGGACTAACCTGATGCGGATACGTGGGACACACCGATGAGGCGCCTGATCGGAAAGGGAATGAAAGATTCGCCAATCCATGGTCCTGCTTGCACGGAGCAGGATAGGAAGACTGCTAACCGGCAGATAACAAAAAAGATGTCACACGAAGTAACGAACCATCAGGGCTCTTACTTGTTTCAGGTTATGGGAATCGGATCACCCAATGGTCTGGACTCGAGGAGTAAAGGTTCCCCCCTTCCATACCTGACAAAGGACCAGCTCATGATAGGCCAAATGGCAACGGAATGTCATGTGTCTGCGATTGACTCGGGAAGTACCTTTGTTGGGCCCCTGGGAGTGGAGTCGAGCGACCGACGACCGTAACTAATTGAAATTGGGACCTCCTTCGTTTGAGATTTTCGGGGACCAGCAAAGGCAGGCAACAGTGAACCATCATGCCCACGACGGTCGACAGCAGGCGCCATCGGTGTGTGTTATATATGTGATGTGCATTCATTAGTTGCTCGATATTGCGAAAGCTCACTTCGAGGGAAAATAGCAGAGTAAATGAAAGAAGCCGAAACATAAACGAGGGATGAATGAAGAAGTAAGCGCCAAAGAGTGAGTAGCAAAGGTCGAAATAAGGTGAACTAGCGAGGTGAGATGAGAAAATGAGAAGTCAAACTTCCCTAACCTCCGCCTAGAGAAAATGGCCAATCTCGTGGGGATAATGTCCAAAACCTCCGCCAAGGGACGGAGTCACTCACTATTCATATGGTGAGGGATTTATCGCTCACCTCCCCAAAGAGGTGAGGGGCGGAGTCACTCACTATTCATATGGTGAGGGTGAGCCTGTCGAACTCTCCAATAGGCCGCCATCGGATTAGTTAAAGTTATCCGTTAAAGAGCTTCGTTGGAGCCTAGCCAGAACCCGGGAAGCAGGGCCAGCAAGCATTCAAATCAAGGAGGCAAGCTCACAACCTTTTACTAAATAGATAGATCGGGCAAGGAGCAGAGGACCATTGATGTTTAAGCGCTGAAGGTTTAAGAACCTCCGCCACGGTAAAATGGCCAATCTCGGAGGGTGAGGTAACGTGTGAGGGGAGACGACCGGTGAGAAGCTGCGTGACGAGAAGGAGCGGCTCTCTTTTGGGAGGGGGTGAGGGTGAGCTTGCGGGCACATCTCGACTAAGCGCCATCGATTTATCTCTCTATTTCTGAAAAATAGAGGTTAGAATAATCGGCTCAGGTAAAAGAGGACGGAGTCACTCACTATTCATATGGTGTTATCCTTTCATGTAAATTTCACATATATTGCAATAACTACCAAAATCAATTTGCATGTCATATAAATTTGGTGACAATTGAAATTGTTTTTAATCATTCCTATTAATTCCTAACTAACCTTATCATTGTTAAATATTATAGATGAAGAAGTAAACTGAAAAGTGGGTAACCAAAGGTTGTCAAAAGGTGAACCTCCGCCAAGGTGAGATGAGAAAATGAGAAGTCAAACTTCCCTAACCTCCGCCTAGAGAAAATGGCCAATCTCGTGGGGATAATGTCCAAAACCTCCGCCAAGGGACGGAGTCACTCACTATTCATATGGTGAGGGTGAGCATGTCGAACTCTCCAATACGCCACCATCGGATTAGTTCAAGTTATCCGTTAAAGAGCTTCGTTGGAGCCTAGCCAGAACCCGGAAAGCAGGGCCAGCAAGCATTCAAATCAAGGAGGCAAGCTCACAACCTTTTACTAAATAGACAGATCGGGCAAGGAGCAGAGGACCATTGATGTTTAAGCGCTGAAGGTTTAAGAACCTCCGCCACTGTAAAATGGCCAATCTCGGAGGGTGAGGTAACGTGTGAGGAGACGAACAACTCTCTTTTGGGGGAGGGGCCCCAAAAGCCGCCATCAACTTGAAGAACTAAAAAGAGAGGGAAGCCTGCTCTCCGCCAAGGGAGAGAAGTTCTGGAAGGCTGATTGTGATTCAGAAATAAGCTTAAAAAGTACAAACAAAAGCCTTTACCCTTTCATCTTCCGCCTTCATCACCAGCCATGCCAAGTCCAACAGAAGCCTTCACCCAGCCAGAAGCCAGCAAGATAAGCCTTCACCCAGCAAGATAAGCCTTCACCCTCAATCCCAAGCCATAAGCCTTTAACCTGTCACCTTTACCCCGTACAACAAGTCCACCGCATTGAGAAGCCAGAGGATAAGAAGGATGAGCCGTCTAATTACTTAAAGGAATCATTATGTAAACTTTCACCTTTTGCCTCACCAGGTCCAACAGATGCCTCTCACCTTTAGCCTTTACCACCTCCCCTAACCAATCAGATCCACTTATACCCTCACACTCACACATAGTGATATACAGATCTTGTTACTTATGTTGATAAACAATGAGGAGAGGAGCAGAGTCAATGTTTAGTTGCAAAGTCCATTCAATATAGGACATGTTAGGGAGTTTTAGGAGGAGCTAGATCAGTCTTTCCCTAAGGGCCAACCGAATCACCGGTTGAACCATCCCACCCTGGGCACCGAACATTGCATAGTTAGTCCGGAAACACCAATTCACTATAACCAGATCTATATTCACGAGCATGATCAACAATTATGTTTCTATATCCTTTGGGAACATTTTCCTTTCAAAAGACGTCATTTGGTCTAAAAAATGTTGGAGCCACTTTCCAGCGGGCCATGTAATACGCTTTGACTGATATGCAGTAGTGAGGAGACTTTCTATTATTTGAACTTACAGATTGAACTTATCGAACTTAATTGCGAAAGTGGGGAATAAAGACTACCTGGAAATAGATTCATTGAGATGAAAGGTGTGGGGTAGTGTAAGCAAGCATTTCTTGAAGGAAGTGGTTTACCTACCTAACCTAAAGCCCTTTCCCCGCCTGATGGCTTATGGAGTTGCTATTATGGAGTGCCTGTGCCCTATCCCTCCCTATCCTATAAGACTGCCGCCTATTCTAGTGTTCTACCGGTTCTTTCCCGAGAGTGATAAGAAAGCTAGCTACCCACGAGCGATAATTGGGTGGGATAGAGGAGCGAAATGACCCTCTTTTTCCTCTCTGGGATGAGAGCCAGGAGCAGGGTCCAACAACAAAAGCAAGGAAGGAATCAGCCAGAAGACATTAGTATGAAGCCTGGAGCCTTTAACCGATGGCCTCTTTCACCTTTATCCTCACCTTTAAACCGAAGCTTTCATCACCAGCAGTCTCACCAAGTAAACCATCAGCCAGAAAGAATAAGCCAAGCCAAGTCCAACAACTGCCTTACCAGGTACAACAGATGCCTTTCACCTCTAGCCATTCACCAGGAGCCTTAAGCCATTCGCACCAAGCCAAAAGCCTTGAAACCAGGGCCTTAGCCAGTCAGTAAGGGCCTTCCTCTCACTGAAGCCAGTAACTCGGACTGGCATTATCTGTGTAGGAACCTCTCGTACATTGAGGTTAAAGCATTGAAGTGAAAACATTGGGGTTAAAGCTCTTAATACACATCTAGTTACTGGTAACTAATAAGGTCAATCAATAGCCAGTTAACTCCTCTCACTGAAAGGGCCTGAGGTAAATGGCTTTCAAAATCCTTGGATCTTATATTGATATTTAATCAGTTCCTTTACTTATATCAGTTAATGCCACCCTTCCTCTCTGATCAGTGCCCCCCTTTCTCTTAGCTCGGGAGGCAAGCTAGGCAAAGGCAAGGTTTTACTATTGAGGTGTGGGCCATAAATCTATATAAGGCTAACGACCTACCTGCTCTAGTTTAGGCCCGGTAACTAGCCATGTATTAAGAAAGTACCTGAGCTACGGGAAGAGGCTTGTTGGGAACCGGTAACTAGGTCCCTTTCCCTTTGACGACCTACCCAGGGATGGGAGTCAGTTCATTAGCCTTATATATCTTACTGGGGCTGAAAGGCAAGTAATAAGTAAAGGTAGGGTTAAAGTAGGCGTGGTAGATGGATGATTCAATGAGTTATTGTGGATAGATCTGACTGACCCTCAATGCAAAAGTAATGTTTCCAATTGACTCTGTACGAGAGGACGGGGGAAGGCCTGGAATCCGGCGGAGGAGCTAAACTAAGGGGCGTATCTGTTTCTCCCTATTTTATTCCCCCCTCGACGAGTGGAGTGAGTGTTTCCCCCTCATTGGTGGTTACTCCCGATCTGAAGCACCCTTCTTCCATTATATACGTAATTACATATATAATATATCTTTCCTTGGCTGCCCAGCTTGTGGTTGGCCATGTTGGAATAAGTATACGGTGACGGAGGAAGCATCGATTGATCCGATTTTATCTAACTGATAAGCCCTCCGAGTTGGCTGGCCATTCGGTGCGGCCAAAGGGGACTGATTAAGCTTCTAGAAAGAGGTGGAATGACCCATCTGCCAATAGCACTTACCCTTCATTCCCAATTTAAAGTCCCCATCATTCCCCAGATGCCCAGAATGCTTTACCCATTCAATACGCATCCCCTGCATACCCCATTCAGTTCGTATTCAGTACGCCCAGTCTAACCCAGGAAGGACCAGTACGCGTAAGGAAGGAATGAGGATAACTAGGGAGCTAAGGGAGAAGCTAAGAAGGCAGGGGACAGAGACCAGGAGCAAGTAGACAAAGGGAAAGGTATAAGAGTAGTACCAGGGGCGTCAACCAGGAGCAGGAAGGACACTCACCCAGGAAAAAACAGTTAGCATTACTCCTCCCCCCCCATTCCCGCATGAAGAACGCATTACCCCATTAGGATGCATCCACACATCCCCACGAAGCACCCATCAACGCAGCTCATTCAGTTCGCTTTCCATCCGCGATGTTAGTCAGTGGGATGAGGTTCACCATGCATGCATGTTTACTTAGATGTCGATGCTGATAGGCGTTGTTGGATATAGCGATGGAAATAATATTAGCAATGGTGATGAGCAATTAACGACAGAAATAGCGAGCGTTGGCAACAGCAGATACGCACGGACACACTTTCTGTTCACCTACCCTGGATGCTTTCAGTTAATACACACATTACGCCTTCTGGACACAATACTACACGCTTTCTGTAAACAATTATAAAGCCCCGCTTGATTGATTTATATTAATATTGAGGAGGGATCACCATTGTGTTTTAGGTTAGGCAGGCCAATAGACGGATTATGTTGCCGTGTAAGGTGCACCCATTGATGATAAAAAGGTATCTTATCTGCTTTCTTAAGTTGCTGGCCAGGATCACTCGACAGAGGTGGTGTCTTCGAAGGTGAATCAATAGAGGAGCGAGGTTTACGACGACAGCTTGTTTATTTACGATTCAACCTGTGGGTGAGGTGCACCGATTCAATTCGCCCAGGCAGGACATGTTGACGGGAGAGGGAGAGTAAAATACACCCGCCGCGTTACGACGATAAGAAAAAAGAAACCCTGGACTGGAATGGAAGGCCGGCCAGTATCACGCATTCTCTTTAACGCATTCAGATCCGCTTTCAGGTCCGCCATTTACGCTTGTATAATTACAATATGAAATATGCTTATAATATTCTAAAACACGTCAATAGTAGGGGAAGGAGCGTGCTATCCAACAACCCTTATGATTATGCCTTTGCCCACAGCCAGCCTTATATAGTGGGATTAGGTAATCAATGAAATGAAATAGCTTCAAGAGAGCATTTCGTTGTCCATAAAGGTTGGGTCCTGCTTGTAAAACACTCGTTCTTTTAATCTTTAGAGCAAGTGAGGCACAAAAGTCAAGTAGCGGTACAACGGGGTATGGGTCGGTGGGTTAGCGTGGGATAGTAGGGCATAGCGTTAATGCCCGTAATCAATATCTGGTAATAACTAATAAAGGGGGTAGGGTATGAAGCGTGGGCAAGGGTTCGGAACTTCCGGGAAGGGCTGAGGCAGGACATGAAGCGTATGCAAGGGTGGGTTAGGGGTATTTATATAAATAAGTAACGAAACGAAGTGGTGTTGCTTAAATCCGAGGAATAAAAGCATCGTCTCAAGATTGATTCGAGATGGATCAGAGCGATATGTCCAGGTCAACCCCTATCAAATAATATGGAAATACTTTACTTTCTGGATAGATTGAGTGTTCTGGCTTGTAAGGGTGAGTAGATCTACTGGAGAGGATAGATTTGAGTAAAAGGGTTTGTTCATAGCACATGCCCCTGCGACTTTCATATTCCTTACTTATAGGGTAGTTCCTCCATTTATTAGGGTAAAGGCATGAGTAATATAGGGGAAAGAAAATAATTTATGCTATCTATCTATTTGGTGCTTATAATCACTAAGTTGGGCAGCAAACAGTGCCTCCATTGTCCTAGGTTGAAGGGAAGGGTAAGGGATAAACCATAAACCCATGAAATCTAATCTGGCACTTCTAAGGTAAGGGAATATAATTGTTCCTAAAAAGTGAATAATATAGTTGTTCCTACAAATCCTAATGCTTGGGTGACTATCCTGACTGGCTCTGTCTGGGCATCCGTCCACTCACTCAATATCCTCCGGCCTAGCAGTAATAAGGTTGTCCCATTAGAGGCTCCTTCCTATAAGATGTCCCAACAACAAGAATGCGATCTCCCCAAGGCATCCCTGCCCCGCAGTGAAAGGATCTAAGCCCATCAGGTAACCAGGCGACCCTCTCCTATGTGGGTGACTAATCCCCATTCAAGCCAGCTCCGTCCCGCAAAGTAATCCCTAATCGGGGGAGCAAACAAAGTAAGTCTACTAAGAGTATTCGGCCAGCTCCCCATGCATCGCACCCATCCATAAGAAGCATTACGTGTTTCAGTGTGTGAAGCACTTGTCCTTGCGCTCGGGGGTAATGAAAGAAGGTAAATCCCGTTTATTATATATGTAATAAAGAAAATGTAAAATCCCATCAATAAAGCAAGAAAGAAATAGGTTATATGTTAACCCGGTCGGCCTATTCAGTCATGCCAGGTTGGGGGGGGGGCTACAAGGTCGTTTCTGTTGAATCTGAAAAAGCTTCTTAGAAGCGATTTTAGGGCTATCAAACGCGTTGTTGGCATGGTTCGAGAATCTTCCACCGAGGTCGGTAACTAGAATTTCTCTTTAGACAAGTATATGAATTATAGCTTTTCAGGTTATTCCTTTTCCATCCATCCAATCTACCCAGCTACCTCGCCCTGGCATGTAATGTAATCCATAAAAGGATCATGGTAAAGCTCTTACAAGTCCTCGGCTACTGAACAATCCGTCTCGTCCAGCTTCCACCATGTAATCCAGGAATTGGGGTAGAAAAGGCAGGCAACTCTGAGTCTTCGTCGAAAAGAAAATCCATAAGAAGAAGGGGTAACTAAAAGTTCGTGTATTCATAAAGGCAATTCTTATCCTGGGTGGTTTGGTTGGTGCAAAGAAGGTAAATTAAGGTTTCATATTATATATGTAATAACACACAAAAATTGAACGATCCAACGATTCCAGGATCCAATCTGTGGCTTCCTAAGGTCTTAAAGCAGTGTCTCTCCAAAGCCCTAATGTTCTAGGGCCAGTGAATATCTAGTGATTGCAGGTAAAAGGTGTATGTACAAGGTAAGTAATTTTTATACTGTTCCCTCCCTACAGCTTTTCTTGGTTGAATGAAAGGGTGGTAAAGTCACTCACTAATCGTAGGTTTCGGCAGTAAAGGTGTAATATCTATACCTAACGCAAAAGTGCTTCATATAGGCAAGTGTTCTAAGCATATCCTGGCTGGAGGCTGGCTCTGTCTGGGATCTTCCTCCTAGCAAGTAAGAAGCTTGTTCCCATCCATCCTCGGCTTCTAAGGTATTCCGACTGACTAACAACACTAGTGCATTCCAGGTCTAGGGCTCTTTCGTGCAGGTAAGTGAACCAAGGGAGTGTTTAATGGCATACCTGGCTGCTTGAGTATTCCTGGTTTCTAGAGTGGTAACTTGATGCTCTTAGGCTGATGGTCTTTAGAGGGTAAAGTAAAAGTTCCCTCCCTTCAACTCTCAGGCATATGCAGTTCGTGACGATTCTAGTTCTCTAAGGTAGAGGCTAATGACAACCCATCCCAATACCAACCAATGCCCATTCCCATCGCTCCTAAGGTATGACAGCTGTCCCTCCAAAGACCTCATGTTCTAGGGCCTATAAAGAAGACCTCATGATCTAGTGCCTCTAAAGATATAGTTCATAATCCCCGATCCATAATATGCATAAGTATAAGCACCAAAGCAAGCAGTTCCTGAACCAGGGACAAGGGAGCAAGCAGCAAAGGCACTCGTGGTTTCATTAGTAGTTTACCTTACATCCTTTCCAGTTCTAGAGCCAGAGCTTCCAGCTTCTCTTCGCTAAGTTCCAAAGCTAGTTAGTTGATGACCCAGTTGTTGTTCCACCAGCGGCATATATAGTTCCAGGTTCAGTTTATCTCGTTTACTCCGAGCAACTGACCCAGCATTCGAGCCAATTCGAGTACCGGAGCCAGCATTTGAGTCAGTATCTCTTCCAGGTCGAAAGCCATAATCACCCGTTCAAGCTCCATATCGAGACCGAGTTGGGGTTTAAGCAAAACCAATTTTAGATCCTCCAGCTTTATATTCTCCAGTTCCGGAACCAGAAGTTTACCTTGCAGAGGAAAAGCTATAGATACTTCACTATATATATGTATTTATGCACGTATAAAGGCCTAGGATGCGCAAGTAAAGGTGGCAGATAACTAGTGGGCAGTAGAGACCCCGTAAAAGAAGCAGTTCGATAACCAGCATTAACTCGCCCAGATCCGTAGCTAGCAGCAAATTGAGATGGAGACATGGCCCCTTGAAGAAGCAATTGATCGAGAACCACCAACAGAAGTAAGGGTGAAGCATGCATCCTCGCCAGGAGCAGGAGCATCAGTGGCAAAGACATAAGCAAGGGCAAGGGGCATCAGCTGCTCATGATCCCATCCCTGTTCCGACTGGCCACCCCACGTATATCCTACCATGTTCCGGTTTTCTGCACATACCATTGTGTTCCGACTTTTTTTCACATCCTAAGCTGTTCCGACCATCAAAGCCAGCAGCCATACCAGCTAGACCATATTCATATCCATATATAGATGCGCAGCTATCAGTAGCAGTAGATCCAGCGGTGGATCCCGCAGCCGCTTACGACTATGATTGTAAAGAACGAGATCCAGCAGAGTCTGACCTTCATGATCGTGATCCAGTTCGTGCCTTATATCCAGAACCTTTAGATCCATAGCCCTCAGCATTCCTTCCGTATCGAGATTGATAGCCAGCATCCGAGCAAATAATAGCATTCCTCCTAGTTTTATATCCAGCACCTTGCCTAGCATCTCTGCCAGCCCCAGCTTACCTTATTGATCCAGTAGAATTACCAGTATATATAGCACCATCACCAGGAGCAGCAGTTGCAGCAGTTGATTCTAGAGATTCAGTTGATCGAGATCGAGATAGAGAGTCAGAGACAGCAGCACCAACAACAATAGTGCCTGTAGCTTACCCAGTAGACCCAGTAGCATCAGTAGCACAGGTAGCATAGCTAGGTACAGAGGTCTAGGCTAAAGTACCAGGAGCAAAGGTGGGAAGGGCAGGGACAGGAGCACCGGGAAAGGCAGTAGTTTATGTTAAAGATAGATCCCCAGTTCCAGGTCCTTAACCAAGTCCACCAGATCGAGATTGATACCTATAATAAGTAGGAGCAAAGCCAGTAGCAGATCCATACCCATAGACAGCACCAGGTGGTCCATTAGCATAAGTAGATCCAGTACCAGCAGCATATCCAATTCCAGTAGCATCGGTGTAGATAAAATATCCACTTAGACCTTCATTTCTGTCCCATATACTGGATCGAGATCCATATTGAGATCCAATTCTAGCGGTTGATGCGGTAGATCCAGAAGTAGATGCTGTTGATCCACCAGTTGGTTCAAAACCACAAGGAGCAGATTGAATTACAGGTGCAGTTATAGATCCTGAAGCAGTAGAGCCAGTAGTTCCACTGGTTCCATATACAGGCGCGGCGATGGAGGCAGTGGATTCAGTTTTAGATCCTATTGATTCAACATCAGCACCATAATTAGCATGAGTTGATCCCGCTGTCGACTGAGTTTCTCAAATTGACCCAGAGCCAGTGATAAATCGGTATTTAGTCGCAGTTCTAAAGTAAGTTATTGATCCAGCGCTTTAAGCAGCACCCGTTTTAGTAATATAAATCGCAGAGGATGCAGCAGATAGAGTTCCATTGCTAGCAGCGCCCCTTCGCTCGGTTTCAGATCCTACAGCGCCAGCAGATAAAGATGCTGTTAGAGAGCCAGCATCTAAGCCAGCAGCATCAATTGTAGTTGTATCCGTTGATCCAGTTTATTCACCGCCAGCACACAGTGGAGGAGCCTCAAGCCCTAAGTTACCCTCAAGCCCACAGTGAACCTACCTGATCGATAAATCTCTTGCTGCTGCCTTCGACCTGAGATCGACCCTGCTGCCCTGACTTACTGCTTTCTTGACTGCTGGAACACCCCTGGCCACCCTCACAGCACACCAATCACTATCACAGCAAGCCCACCACCAACAAAGCTGGTAGCAGCAGCCGCAGCAGTTCCAGGTCCTGTAGTTGTTCCAGTTCTTGCCTCCGTAGCTTATCCAGATCTTGTCTCCTGCGGTTGCCTTTACAGATTGAAACCCACTTCACTAAATGTTCAGAATGGAATGGATGCGACCCCACCCCAGCGAATAAGCTTATTCCTCCGCTACTCGTGATATCATAATGGAGCCAACCATAAAGGCAAATAAATATGCATGCCTATTATTTATGGATGGGATAAAGTCTTGTTGGTCATCGATCGAATTTGGACTGCCCCTCTATCATACTCCATGTAATAATTCCTATAAATACTGATAACCCTGTAGCTGTTAATATATATACCCAGTCAGTTCGCATTAGATTACCCAGTCCGCTTTCAGTTCAATCCGCATTCTCCCATTCCGTTTCATCTGTATTCCCCAGTACGCTTTACCCAGTCCACCGTCACCCAGTCGATCGTCCAGTACATGTAAGCAAGGGGGATACCGCCCAGGACACGTATTGTCGAAGAAGGAAGGACGGACCAGTAAATGGATTTCATTTTATACTTTCACCCGGCGGGACTAAGATGGATGCCAGGGGTAGGGAGGTCTTCGAGCGAGATGAGTGGGCCAACGAACGGACGGATCCAGAATGAACCGAGAATTGTGTTTGTGTGGGGTGGTCACCAATTAGGAGTAGTAATTTATTAGTAGATTGACAGACAACATCTTTAAGGGGTGAGGCGGGGACGATAACAGCCAACATAGTTTGAGGTAAGGCGGTCCAACGGCTACGGCACTAGCATTCAGTTCAAGCCAGAAAACATACCGAGAGTGTTAGTGAGGTAACCAATACTTATTTTATTCTGATGCTGAGGATGGCCGGGAAGAGTGGCCAGAGGCGACGGAAGTTAAGGAAGAACTAGTGTGAGGTGGGCGGTGATTATGCACGGGTGTATATTCACGTATATAACGCTATCATTGCTTGTGCTCTAGGTGAACGGCAGGCAAATGTTACTAGATAGGAGGTGGTTCAAGCAGACACGCCACCTTATGTTCCAGCCATTCCAGCCATGAAAGAAAGACGTTCAGTTCAGTCTACGTGAAATCTATATACATTCAATCCATACCTCAGTTCATACCCGAGAGTGTTTGTGAGGTCACCGATTACCCTTACAACTGCTTATACACCCATGCAGCATGACGTGTTCCCACCGGACCTGTACGGATACACAGCCCTCGAACTCGACCCTCCACGGAGGAACCATAGCCCTTGAACTAGACCTCTAACCTATACCTCGAACTCACTTAACGCTACGGAACAACGCTATGTTTCTACCTCAACGGTATGGAATGAATTAATGAATGATGCGCGTTACATACGATGATTCGCTGGTTGAGGTTCATACGGCATTCTGACATAGCCCCACATAGCTGAGGAACCTTCAACACAGACCCGAGACAGTAGTATGCCTAGCAAGGGGGAAATAAAAAGTAAATTGATCGCTTGCTTTATGTTTATGTGTTGGAAAGAAGGGCTTACACTGAATGCACTAGAGAGATTATGGGAACATCCCACTTATGGGGCATTTTCACTGGTCGTGCTACCACTGATGGGGAGAGGTAGGTGGTTTTTTCACTGGACGGGAAAGGACTGGAAAGCAATGGATAATAACCACTGGAGAGGAGAGGAACCACTGGACTGAAGAGAGCCACTGGACTTAAGCACGGGAGAAGACGCACTGGACTGAAGCACTGGACTGAAGCAGAGGTGGTGGTGGTCACTGGTGGCAGAGTAAAAGAGGTGGTTGTTCACGGGACTGGACTGGACTACAACCACTGGACAGCACTGCAGAGGTTGTTGTTGACTTTGAGGGGCTTACCCACCTAGGCGGATGTGGAATCGCTGGCAAGGAAGGGAATCTCTACCAACACTGCTGGGCTCACCCCACCAATAATAGGCTGGGATCGCTTGCAAGGGATGGAAGGATCTAGAAAGACAGCACTGTATCCCGCATTCCCGCTCTGTTAGCTTATTGAAGTTAAGGGCTGGCAAGAAAGGGCTTGAGATAAGGGCTTTCATGAAGAATGGAAGGAAGGCGAAGCCGGTACCTCCATTCCCTTCTGTTCCCTGGTTCAGTCTCAATGGCAGGAAGGCGAATTTCACTAACGACTCTGGCGAAGTTTGTACGTCATTCTAAGTTGCGTTACAACCTCTACGCGTACCTGCCTATAGATACTCTACTGTATACTGCTAGATAATAAGTAAGTTATTGGGGCACGAAAACGATGCCATACACTTAGGGTGCCACTTTCAACGCTTCGAAGGTTGGACCGGGCGTCTTAACTAAATCCTTCCATCCACCACCCACCACCCATTCTCTTTAGGCTAGGTAGGCTAGGCAGTCAGCTGATCCAAGTGACCCTCAAGTTAGGTCAGCCCTCCCCCAACCGCCCCGTAAATGCCATTTCCCGGTCATCTTGCGCATTCCCGGGTCCAGGGTTAAGCCTTGTAGTATCCAGTGGTGTTGTGGTGTGTGTGGAAAGGCCGTAATAAAGGTAAGGGAAGTATAAAGGGTTCATAGATGCCATACCCTCCTATTTTTGGCCTGGCTGAAGCAAGAGGTTATAACTCTTGGTAGTTCGGCACTGTCCCTTCCTAACGTCCCGAATATCCTTCCTAAATACGCTCGGCATCGAAGATTAGATTCTATCGTTATTTCTACCAGATGTGTTTCATTCGCGTCTCGTACGCGTGTATCGTACGGAGGAACAACGTACTAACGGGAACGGGATGGGATTTCGCTAGGCAGGCAGTGAGTGAATGAAAATGAAGCGACCTTTGTGAAAACTGCACCCACCTGCTGATACATCCTTTGTGACAACTGTATATCACCTGCGGGCGGATATGATACATTCATTCCATTCGAGCAGCACGTTCCTTTCTTAACGCCTTTATCTTCTAGCTTGAAGCCAAATGGAGCACCTAACCACGATCTTCACAGAGAACTACGAGATCACCCTTTTCATTCAGGCAGGGGAAACGGATCGTACCATTCGAGCCTTTTCATGTCCTGGAGGTCCGGAGAAAGCAGCCATAAACTAGTGAAATGATACGAGTCATGAGAAAAAAACAATGCTTCGTTACAAGGAGAACTTCGTTACATAACTACAATGCTTCGTTACAAAGCCCGAGCCAGTCAAATAAAAATATCTTATCCAGGAGACGGCGTGTCGATATCCTTGATCAACAATCTATCCAGGCAAGAAGAGAATCAATCTATCCAGGTAAGAAGAACGTCCTTACAGGAAGGATTCATAGCACGAGTGATTGGCCTTTCAGTTCATTTACTCTTTCTATGAAAGGTAACATCTCATTTCCTGCCAGTCAAATAAATATATCTTATCCAGTTGGTAGGCCCTTCAAATTCACGTTGAGATACCGGATGCCTAATCATACCAGTTGATCCATAAACATATCTTTATTTCACCTAATTCGCCGTCCGCTCCCTCGTTATCCTGCCCCCCGGGCCTTTATTTATTGGAAGGAACAACCATGCATTAAATAAGCTATTTGCCTATAGACAATTGAGAGTTCGGGAACCCAGATTTCATATGCCTACCCCCCAACATAGATTTTCTTTATAAAATACACGTTTGGCGAAGGCTTTTTCGGATCGACCGGACCCACCTGGAAAGATAAGGATCTTCTCTTCGATCCTCACCGCTTTAGATCTGGGGCCCTTATATTATATATGTATTTTATCCATTATTTGGATACAGACAAATGCAATTTAAAGACCTAATTTGATGGTTATTATGCCTAAAACCCTCTTAACACGAAGGTTTTATAGAGGAGCGGAGCGGCATCTCAGAAGCTTTTTCAAATTGCCAGACAGACAAACCGGCATGGCTGCCATATATTGCTTCAGAGACAAAGTGGTCATATATTTATTGCCCTTATCGGACGAGGATCAACATCGGGGGACCAGTTTCTAATGGCCCAGGGCAGGGAATTCAGGCACGGAGTGAGCGAGTTACCTCTCCCCCTGGTCGAGAGTTCGTTTCCTCACCCTAAAGAAAACACAGAGTTAAATACCCCAGTGAAGCTTACTTAGACTTACAGCGCATCGGACAGATGGAAGGATGGAAGGATGGAAAGAGCTTGACATAGAAATAGAAATAGCTGTACAGGCTTCAAATAGAAAAGCGTTGGTCACGGACTTAAGACTACATCGCTAGGAGATGGCGCTCACACTTATGAAGAGCGCTTAGGAAAAACTGCTATAGAATAACCTGGATGGGAGGGATGGGTGAGTAGCTCACATAAGATAGGGTGGGGTGGTGCTTTACCTTTAGCTTAGATCGTGGAACTGCCGGATGACTTGGATTATGGTCCATTATAACAGAGCAACCTTATTATATTATGGGGGGGGACGAGCTTCAGACTGCTAGGAGATGCTTTATCACACTCGCCTTCTTGCCTTTAGGAATCTTAGGTAGGAGGTATTGCATCTATGAACCTTTTTATTGCCTTTCACCCAACAACCCATGGAGTGGGGTGGGATGGGAGTGTTGCCCAACCTCTTATGAAGCCAGGAAATAATCAAAATAGGGGGACGTCATCTATATACCTTACTTTACAACCCACCCACCTGCAATAACTAGACTAGGACTATACCGGCTTTATTTAATTGCTTCATGGCTACTGCACTATACCTGATATTATCGGGTTATCGGGATTAGACCGGCTAACCTAACCTTTTCTTATTGCCTGAGAGAAACCTAGGGGAGCGTGGAGTGAGTGGAGGGATGATCACAACCTAGTCTTTAGACCTTAAACAAACGTAGAGGAGGATGACATGCTATGAAACCCTTGGCTTGGCTTGCTTGGCTTGGTTTACCATTTAAAGGGCTTTACCTGCACGAACTTGTAAAGGAGATCTGGAGCGATGGCGGCCTTTAGTCGAGAGTTCGGCAAGCTCACCCTAGACCAGAAATGCACGTAGTGAGTTGGTACTTTTACTTACCTTCGATTATAAGCACCGGATTGGACTGGACGGGATGGATTGGTTGGTTTGCCCTTTTAGATATAGACCCGTCAGGCACTTACATCTGACATATATTGCCCTTATTGGTGGGGTATTTACCTTACTGCCCTTCAACCTAGGACGATGAACTGATGATGCCCCGGGCACCACCCATTACCTTTTAAGCAGCACCAGATGAGATGGATGATGGTCAATTAGCCGAGGACCTTTGAGTGAGTAGCATGCTCCCTAACTCTGGCGAGGGAGCCACAATCTCTCACAGTAATACATATTTTGGGGTTCCGGGATAACCCAAACAACCTAAACTTGATAATAAAAAAACGCGTTATAGAGCCTTTTTACTTCGTAAGATTGGTGTACACTCACCTTCCCCTCTAAGCCTTGTTATGCCGGCCACCTGCCTGATTAGATGGAAGGGAATAACCTTACTTAAATGCTACGCATCATCGACTTGCCTAAATACAAATGTTCTTTATAAAACCCGGTGGACCATACGCCTAAGAACCCCCGCAACATAGGACCCGGAGGGAATCATCTTAGGTACGAGGATGAGGTTTTTATTACGAAAATGCGAAAGAAGGGTTTCACCCCATTTGGGGACGTCTTTTGGATCAACTGGAACAACCCAAACAAAACACGTGCCTGTTTTATCTCAGGTGGGATCTTCTTTATCAACTTACTTATGCTGCCCACCTGGCTGGCCTTTTAAGAGCAGAGGCGCGAAGCCCTCTCCTTATCAGTCGAGCCCCCTGCCGGTCCTTCACCCGCTGCCCAAGCTTATACTGCCCCCTGGCCTTATTGGATTGGAATTACCTTAAAGGCTCTAATGAATAAACTTTCCTAAAGATAAATGCACGACAGATATCGCGGTGGAGGATGATTTCCCTATCGACCCATGCCAACGACACGTTTTAGAGCTCTAAAATCGCATTTGACGCGCTTTTATTTATTCCACTGCGAACCCAACCAGCATGGCTAGTCTTGATTGCTCTTGATCAGACGAGGGGCAGGGCAGGCTCGATTGTACAATAGCCAGAGACTTGTAGTCACATGCATGCTCCTGTGGGGATGGATTGTACAGTAGCCCGATACGATCACTGCTCCCTTTTAGACTCAGATATCGTGGAACTTTCAGATGGGGGGATAAAATTATGGGGGAATTACCTGAAATGCTATCAGTCAGCCACTTGCCTTAAGATAAATGCCAGTTTCAAACCCGCATGGATAATTTCCATTAGCCGAACCCTCACAAAAACCCGTCTTATATAGATAAAATCGCATCTCATAACGTTTCTCAGATACTACTAGAAATCTACCTGCTTACCAACTTTATGACTTTACTTATGCCCCACACCTTTGTTCTTAAACATATAGAAACTTACTTACTCGATTATACTTACGCGCTTGGGTTGAATCGGATCAAATTGGGTCGGGTTCAAGTCCTTCTTTAGTATTTTGGAATTACTCTTATTACATATATAATATGACCACTTCTTGTTAGCTTTCTTTTACACGACTTACCCAACCGAGTAAGGCAAGGAGAAGTGCTTCATTAACGAATCACGTCCGTGCCTGATTGCTTGGAGGGAGGGCCTTTATTTAGGTAGACTTGGATTAATTTCAATTTACAGCTTCCATGTTGCGTGGGCTGGATCGTCGGAGGAACTTTCTTACTTAGTAACTAGTCCCAGAAACCTTTAGCAGATATCCTGGAACTGCCGGATGGCTTGGCTTGGCTGGATTGATGGCTGGGTGGGAACAGACCTTCGATTAGAAGCACGGCATTAAACAAGCTTACCCGTACCCCTTAGCTTTAGTGTTTCCTAACTACTCGCCCTTAAGACCTTGTTGCCCTAGACCATTAAAGGAATTAATGCACTTAGTTAGTTGGTACTTATATTTACCTTAGATTAGAAGCAAGCACCGGATGGGATGGGGTCGAGTAGACAACGGAATGGATGGAATTTATGGATTGAAGGAATAACCTGCAAAGCCATTTACATTTATTAGGCTATTTGCCTTAATACAATTGATAGTGAGATCGGGCACCCAGTCATATCATCGTTATCCTGATCCTGCCCCCCTGGCTTTATTTTATGGCAAGAATTCAATGAAATGCTCTAAATCATTGATTTCGCTTAATACAACCACGACTTTGAGACCCCGGTGTTGGGATCGATAAGGTGGTGGCTTCTTTAACAGATATCGTGGAATAACTGCCGGATGGATTAGAAACAGCCAGAACTTCTTACACAGAGACATGGATAGATAGATTGCTGGATGGGATGGCTGCTGGTCGTCTTTTGCTTTAAGGGAAGGTATGCGTGGCGTGATGCCTTATTGTCTTACTTCTTGCTTGATTGATTGGACAAACCAATATAGCTTTTATATCTTGCTTCAGGGGAAGGAACGAAGTGGAATGGCTGAGACTCTTTCGAACCTTGCTTGATCGCACGCACAAGGGAAGGGTCAACTTCAATATCGATCATCGGGGGACCAGGTGGGGCAAAGCCAATTGGTGGACCAGGTTGGACCCCTCAACAACACAATTTCATTTATAAAACACGCATTTGGTAGCGTAAGCTGTCTCGACTAAAAGAAGAGGGAGCGCTTTTTATATCGACCGGAACCACTTCCCACCTGGTGCCTGTTTCATATGGGGTTTTTACAACGAACGAAGCCGCCGAACCCGGTTATTTTATATTAGACGGGATATATTTCTTTCTTTATACCAATACCACTGGGACGCCCAGGCCAAAGCAAAGGCGGAGGGATTTATCTGACAGACAGAATCGAGTTAAAGCAAACCCAAATTCCGAGTTCGAGAGGGAGATGGATAAATATGCTTCGGAAACCGGATACACCAACCAGGAGTTGTGTCACTCGCTTATATCTCACCGACATTATACGTTTTATTACATTCTAGAAACAATTATTACCAATTACCTATGTTATAGAGATCCGTCGTAGAAGAGAATCAGAGTCTATTAAAAGACATGGACTTTATACTCCCAATTTTCACTAGATATGGGTGGGGTGGGTAGGACTCGATCAAAGCTGCAGGAACATGTAGGACTCGTCAGAGCAGCACTTTCTTTGAGGTGGGCCTGTGAGGAAGGGGGTGGTTAGTATAGGGGGGAGGGAAAGCAATAAATAGAAGTGGAGGGAGTCAGGATTCAAACCGAACGGAAGGAGAAAGGTGAAAGTGACTCGTGTAGTAGTGCTGGCTGGATCAATTAGATTATCTACGATAATAGGTCTTTATTTACGTAAATACAAGAGGGTCCTGATGGATGTATTAGAGGGTCGTTACATATATAATGGGAGAAGGTCATTTGTGTATTAAATAGAATAAACTGAAGGTGAAGTTGATGCAAACCAAGCTAGAGGGGGAGAAAAGATAAGGACCAATACAATAAAAGAACAAGTGGGTGGATTGTTCAGACCTCCTATCTCACATCTCATTTGCTTAGAGGAGCACGGGTGGACCACCCATTTCTGTAGGGGGAGCTTATTGGGCCGATGGATCTCATCAAGTAGAAAGAGAGCTAATTAGTCTGTATGTCCTATTGGGTTATAAGTTGCCTGTGCCCGGTGGGAACGCTATTCTCGGAAGATGTTGTCCATCAATCATGACTATTAAGCGTTATCGACCTCCCTTCTTCCCAGACTGAGAGTATCTGCACAATGTGTCTGGCATGCATGCTCAAAGCGGGTGCATAATAAGTAAGCATCGTCCGTCGGTTCCAAAACGTACAAGAAGGCATCGACTCCTGACATGGAATACCGGGCATTGCGTTGACACTGACACTTGGCGTTGAATCAACACCTGGCATTGACCTTGGCATTCATTGAACCCTGGCACGGCCTACCAGCGAGTACCGAGAATGCATGGACCCACATCCGGATCGACTATTGTCTCTCGAAGGGGTGAAAGCACGTAAAGAACTTACCCTTAGCGAAGTGAAATTATCCTTGCTCCCACACCTCTGGTCGGGGGGAGCCACCCCACCTTACTTAGTAGTCAAGGAAGAAGGTAAAAGGTCGGAGGGAAGGTGAAAGAAGCAGGACCTCTCAGGGCAAGCAGGACTCGAACGCAAGCTAGGAGAGGTAGGGAATAAACCCGCACTTCACTCAGCTTAGATCAGAAGGAAGGTAGAGTAAGGATGGCTCACCCGCCTATTCAGTATCACTAAGGAAGGATAAGGAATAAGCCTTACCAGAGGAAATAAAAACAAACCCCAGATTCATTCAATTCAAACGCTCGGGCTCTAAATTAAGTCTCATTCAGGGTGAGCCTGCCGAACTCTCGACTAAAGGCCGCCATCGGTCGAAAGTGGACGTAGAACTTAGCAAATGTCCTCTCCCTTTTGGTCGAGCCTGCTTTCGCACCCTTATAAGCCGCATTGAGATAAAGCCCAGTTGGAAATAAAGAAAGAATTTATGCTATCTGAAGCAATCGAAAGTATAGTCCAACCTTAACGAAAGATAGATGGATGGAGGGAGACTATAATTAATGCAATTAGGGTGGGACACTTCTAGAGCAGCTAGAGCAGCAGGCCTAGGTCAAATAGAATCAGTTCTTCACCGATGGATGGGAAGCGGGTTAGTTATAAATTAATTCCATTTGAAATTGAAACGCGCTGTATCACCCGTTCTACCCCTCAAAAGGGTGGGTCTCATCGGGCATCGAAAGGGTCTTTTGTGACTAAGCAACTTATTTAATCCCTTTGAAAGCCGCTTGCCCACATTGATTGCCGCACCACATCTCCGCATCTCCGCATCGGAGCAAAGGCGGTGAATAAATCGAGAAGGAGGCAGGGGGCAGCAGTTAGAGGATTGGGCGGGTGAGGTAGAAACTGCACTTTATTGGTTCACCCCCCCCTTTAAAACGCAACCGAACACAAGCTAGGAGAGAGAGGTAGGGAATAAAAGAAAGGATATCTACATCATGAAGTAGTGGCGACGATTGGAATATGATAATAGGAAGCACGACGGGAGAGACGAAAACATTTATAGGGAGATTATAGAGGCGAAGTAAGCATTTATAGGGAGGTTATAGAGGCAGAGTAAGCATTTATAAGGAGTTAGAGAGACGAAAGCTGGTAGCTTTCTTTGTATTGGTTCGAATCCAATCGTCTCTGTTATTATTAAAAAGCTATATATATTAAGCCCAAGTCGGGATCACTTCAGTATACGCTTGTCTCCCCGGCTAGAGTCAAAGGCCAGGGGTTCGCTCGTCTTCGTTTCCCTCTGATATTGCTTTTACTGAGAATACACCTTCCCCTTTCTGTTAGCTTTACTTTACTTATGGCCATTTATGCTCGCCTTTACCTACCTCCTACCGATACTGCCCAACCCTTTTCCCTACTTCTGAGCGCTTACGCCAGTTTAGGAGGACTAATGAGGAACGTGTGGTGAGGACCCCAAAAACACGACACAGATAAGCAGGCAGGATATATACGCTTTTACCCCCTACCCCTTCAGTACCCCTTCAGCTTTGTCGGTTGGATGGATGGCCCCTTGATCCTACACCCATTTGCGCTAGCCGCCTAATCCTTGAACCTGACAGCCCCGGACCGCCGCATGAAGTGTTACCCCGGCACCCTACCTTCCAACCCTACCTTACATTTTACAGAAGCTTCAAAACAGATAGGTACGTGCAATAAGCCTCAGATCATAGCTGATAGATACATGGAAGGCGCTTGTCTAAATATTCGGGAATGAGCAATAGTGCTTCTGCTGCTGGGCCTATCCTCCTCCCCTCTTCCTTTGCTGCTGGGACTGCTGGTCGTAATGCTGCCGGGAATGATTCCAGTTCGAATGCTGATGGGAAGAATCCCGTGTCTGAATGAAGCCCGTTTCCGAATCATGACCGTGCCCAAATAACCGTGCTCAACTGATGATGGAAATTAATGCCCTCCAAATAACCGTATCCGAATGAGAACTCTGTTCGAATGCTGATGCTGCTTGGCTATTCTCTTCCCTACTTATTCTCTACTACTACTCTCTCTATCCTTTACTGACGGAGGAAGTCGCTACGACGCTCCAATTTCAAATGATGCCGGGAATTGCCGGTTCTAATAATGCCGGTTCTCACTCTCCGGGGGAACAATCGTGTCCGAATGACCATGGCCGAATTTCTGTTTCGAATGATGCTTGTGGGAATTACCGTTTAGAATGCCCGTTTCCAACTGCTCCTGGGAATGCGGATGGGAATAATAATTAGGCCGGTTCATTTGTGATGATGGGAATGATCGTGCGCGACTACCCGTGTTCAAATGGGGGGGGGGCTAATAGGAATGAATGCCCGTTTTCTGATGATGATGGGAATTACGCCGAGAATTAGCGTTTCAGATTATGCCGGTTCCAATGCCAGGAATGCTGGACCTATCCTACTACCCCTTTGAGGAAGTTGATACGCTCCAGATTCAATTGCTGCCGGAAATCATTATGTCGGTTACAACGCTGCTAGGAATGAACGTGTCCAAATAACCGTGTCTTAATAACCTTTTCGAATGATGTTAGGAATGATCTCGGGAATGAATGATCCGATTCTAATTATGCTGCTTGGAATTACCATTGCAAATAACCGTGCTCGACTTATCCGGGGAATCCTGGGAAATAAATTATAACGGTTCGACTGATGCTGATGGAAATCCTAACTAAAAGCACACATAGAATGTCACAGAATCCATGTATTAAGTAACAAATCATCTCTCAAATCGAGGTATTAACTCCAGATCCGTAGCGTGAGAGGTTCAAGGTTCCGAGGTTTCAGGCCGGCATCTGCGGGACTTGGCTTAAGGGGTTAAAGGTTAAGGCCTATCTCTCCCTGGTGGACTTGGCTTCTGGTAAATGGCATCTGGTGGACTTGGTTATGAAGGCAGAAGGTGAAGGCCCTTGGTTACAGGTGACAGTTGAAAGGCAAAGGTTGAAAGGCATCTGGTGAAAGGTTACAGGCTGAAGGCTTCTGTTTACTGTTTAATGGCTCCTTGTTACAGGCAAAAGGCTAGAGGTTCAAGGTTCAAGGCATCTGTCGGGTAAGGGGGCCTACGGTGACTGTTTAAAGGTTTCTGGCGGAAGGTGGAGAGGGAAAAGGCTGAAGTGACTGACTAAAGTTTGA
This sequence comes from Pinus albicaulis, assembly GCA_034641835.2. Lineage (NCBI taxonomy): Eukaryota > Viridiplantae > Streptophyta > Pinopsida > Pinales > Pinaceae > Pinus > Pinus albicaulis. The sequence continues at coordinate 319,787,482 of CM076581.1, read as the reverse complement.
AGGCTCCTGGAAGGGTAAAGGCTTGTGGCCCGGTGAGCTTTACTTTTTACTAATGGCTTTCGGTGACTGGCTAGAGGTTGGATGCCTAAAGGTGAAGGCTAAAGGATTGAGGAGGCTGATTCATTCCTCCTGTGGGACCTGGCTTGTCTGGTGATGAAGGCCTAAGGTGAGGTGAGAGGTTCAAGGCTATTGGCTCAAGGCTTATGACTCCTCGTGTAGCTCTTTCTTGTGTGTTCGTGGCTCTTTGGGGAAGACTAATAAAGCTCCTCCTCATACCTCCCTCATATCTTTTATCCAGTAGGAATACTAGATCTCCCACCTTGACCAATACCTCAGAATGCAGACCCGGCTGAAGCAGAACTCCGGAAGCAGACTCAAGAAGCAGACCCAAGGAGCAAGACCCCCTAAAGAATCCCCAGCCATCATATCCCAGCCTTCCCTTCATCCATAAGCTAATCAACCCCATGAAGCCCCAAGCCCCCAAGCATGAACCCAAGAAGAGCCATATCCCTTCTCTCATCACCGTAATTACGTATATAATATCTAGAGATCCTCCCCCCTCGGGGATTGGGGTGGGTGGGTAAATAGTTTGTGTGTAACCAAGGGAAGGTAGGGGGATTCTCATAGTGCCGTACTCTACTGATTTGATTTATATTCAGAATAGGTTGGGACAGCATAAGTAAGTTGGGTAAGTGAGTCAATATATATTGGCAATTAAATAAGAAATCCTTGTCTGCTGCTCTTCATGCAGCTATGTCTTATCTGCCTCTGCTCCTCCTGTTCATGCAGCAATGTATTCTAATCAGCTTTTAGATGTTCCAAAAGATGTTCCAAGCGGTGAAGCTCTTGCCTTGATGATGAGTCTACAAGGAAAGGTCTGCAGAGATAAGTAGAAATGAAACTATTAATACTTTAACCTCACCTAACATAATTCTACTATCTATTTCCTGTTCCTATTAGACATACCAATACTAATAATACCACTTTGGAGTACCCTAAGGAACGTCTACAAGCAAACGAGCAATCTGAAAAAAACAAATGAATATAAGTCCTAACCCTGCTGATTCCTGGGCTCAAGCTAAACTATAAACAGAACTTCCTAATTCCGATCGAGAATAGGCAAAGGTTGGGACAGAAGCGCCCACCCTCCGGAGCAGCCTAGCCATATCGAGATCCAGAAGCAGAGCCTTAAGCAGCAGCTGATCCGGTTGATTCAGTTGGTTAAGCTGTTAAGTATGCTATTGATTCTGATCTTGATCCCCCCTTTAAATGGTTAAGCAGCTGATTCTGTTGACTCAGTCAATTCTGTTGATGCACCAGAACCAAAGCGAGCAGTTCCACTACTACCAGCAGTAGAGATAGAGGTTACGGCAAAGTAAGATACGGACGCGGATCCTACAGAGGTATAGGCTAAGGCACCAAGAGCAAAGGCAGGTGCAGGGGTCAAAGCATACCTTCTATTTCGATATCCAGATGAAGAGTTTAGAGGGCCAGTTAACCGGGTAGTTTATATAGCAGCTTAAGAAGCAAGGGAGCCAGCATTCGAGTCAGGAGCAGATATTGTCTATGATGCGTATCCTGGGGGGGGGAAGGGCAGTTTACCAAGTTTATGCTCCCCTATAGACAGCTAGAGATCGAGCTTACCGGGTTTTAACAGCACCACCAGCAGCAGCCCCCTGTACCAGTTTCATATCCTCCAGTCGATGACCTTGAACCAGCACTACCAGTAGCACCCTCGCCGGCTTGCCCAACATCTCTTACTACAGTTCGTATAGCAGCATCAGTGGAGATCAAATATCCACTTAGACCTTATTATTGTCCCAGTATTAGTACATGTTTCTACTTCATAGTGTGCATTGCCTGTTGTTCCTTCTACTGTTAACCTATCGGCAGAGGGAATAAAGGCAACAGAGATAGAGGCAGGTGTAGTTACATATCCACCAGCCTGAGTTAATTCGAGTTTCATATCCATATTTAGAGCAAAAGCCAGCGCTTGTTGATTCATCAGTCAATCAAGTTTCAAAGCTACCGGGGATTGGGGTGGGTGGGTAAATAGTTAGCAATAGAGCGGCCTTACGGCACCTCGCCCCGCATTCCTTACTACTAGGGCCCTTTATTTATTCCCCTCAGATCAGAGCTAACTCAGGTAAGTTATTTCCTTCAACCATGCATGCTTTCTGCCATTAGATCTTGAATTACGCATAATTAGATCTTGAATTACGATGATGCGCAAGCAGGCTCGACCATAAGGCCCGTAGGGACTCGGCCGAGGTTACGAGGTCGAGGAGAGGAATTATATACGTAATTACGCTCTCGAAGAATATCAAAAAGTATCCTATGAGGGGAAATGAACCTATAATCTTTTTCATTTGATTCTCCATGTTGTAGATCTGACTAGCTGTAGGTGAGAGCTATAGCGTACAGTAGGTTATGAGCCCCAGGTTTAGGAGGAGGCTAAAGTGTGTGGGGTCAAGCCGAGGCTACTAGGAAAGCACTTCTAAGGGCCTAAACGTGGATTCGAAGGGTAAAGCCAAGCGAGTGTATGAGCCTAGGTAATATAGCTATCGCGTAATAGCCCATAGAAGGAGGTAGGGCTTCTCACCTCACCCCAGCCTACTAGCTGTAGGAGAGGGTGAGCTCTAGTTCAGTGAGCTCCCCAGCCCAGTGTGTTTGGCTAAGCCAGTGGATCCAGGCTACATTATCTATGTGAGCATGCATTTTTAGTAGCTCCAGGTGTTGAGCTAAAACCAAGCTTGGCAGCTATGTATTCCCCAGTATAAGAGGTAAGGGGTAAGCGAACTGATGACGAACAACACGATGCGAAAGAACGGTTCGAAGCTTAGCCAACTGATGAAGCGGACCTTTCAAAACCACAAACTGGTGATTATCATGTCCTTTTCTTTGCAAGCTGAACAGAGATATGCCAATGCTGGCCGTGCTCCTGTGTACAGTATTAAGGAAACCATGTGTGGGTGTTTTAACAGGTTTTGATATCTGGCGTATAGAGTGTTATGGGCTAGGTCTGTGGTTTTGGGGTGTGGAATATGTTAAGTTGTATGATGACTTTACTCATTGCTTACTGTGCATAGAGTGCTTCCAGCGTAGAGATATATTTGACCCGGTTGCGGGTGGGATTAATAGGCTTTACCCTTCAGTTCTAAGTCCAACCTCTGCTATAACTTATATATCGCTCAAGGCTGCCCGGCCCAGTCAGATTGAGTTGTGATGTCGCTTGTTGCTTTGATGCTGCTGAGACCACTATAATTAATAGCGATCGTATCATAGATAATGGAATCTGCTGCATCCGCAGATAGTAGTACCTATCCAACTGGTGAAGATGCTTGCTTTTATTTTTATGCTGCGGGCTTTGACTCTGTAACTCAATCTGCTCAATCAACTAATCTATTGGATCTTATACCAAAGAAGCCTCTGCTCGGTCAAATGCTAGCTATGCTCGGTTCACTGGCGCTGGAACATATGCTCTAGTTAGCTCTGCTACAGCTACTGCCTCCATCTCTGCTACCTTTGCAGTTCTAGGTAAACCGAGTAAGCTGCTACTTATGGGTAAACTGCTGGGATTGGATATGCTACTATTGGCACTCGAACTGGCTTATCTGCTTAGGTTCAGCTAAATCAAATCTATAAAATGGCTCTGCCTTCGCGAGTGAAACTACTAGGTTGACTGGGTTTTACTTTAGATCGGGTTATAATAGTCGTAAACCACTTATGGCTTTCGAACAACTACATCTGGATCCGGGACTGTAACTAAAGGAACTGGGATTTGGCCTCGATCTCTCGCCCCTGCGACTAGTGGATCCGGTTCCAGGTCAACTTCACTTGGTCCTGCTCCTACCTTTGCCTTTAGCCGCCTTCCCCTACTAATAACATATTTCGACTACTTAATAATCGTTAAAGACTGCCTCTTTCCCTCGCCCATTTCATTTGTGGCTGGGTGGCGGTGGAGATTCAATAGGGATGTCCGGCAACAAGCAATTTCGTTAGTTCCGAGCTGAGGCGAAAAAGCGATAGATTGGTGGGCAGGCGGCCCTCTCGATCCAACCCGTGGGATGGATATAGAAGGCCTTTCTGGCCTCAACATCTTCCTTCACTTCATTCATTTCCTTTCCACCCGTGGTGGGTACCACTATCATGCATGCGTTAAACCGGGGGATTGGACAAGGTTTGATTGGTCCGTTCCGTGGACTGACTATACCCCCCACGGGGACGTCGGAACACCCGCATCGGCACCCGTAGTTACTCATAGTGATATAACTAGTTAGTTTCATCGTATTATAATAACAAACAGAATTCTGTTGAAAAGGGTTTATAGTGACCGCCCACCCCACTTATCCTTCGCACTAGGAAGGCCCAACTAGAACTAGTTCTTTTATGAGGGAGGTGGGAAGAGTTTATTTAGCATCTATCTATAGCTACAACTCCTCCTCCAAACTATAGTGGACATTGCTCTTCATTCCCCCTACTCCCCGAATAATGAATAATCATTCAAGTATGAATGAATCAATTCCCAGTGATCAATTTGAAGTTTATGGACACCGCTCTGCCCGCGTGGAATGACGAGGGAATGCTTCCTGCTTCCGGCCGCACCTTAATCACAGCAAGAGGAATGCTCGCTCAGTGCACGGAGCGAAAAAATGCTTCCTGTTCTGCGGGTGGGTAGCCCCGGATGGGGAGGAAGAATGAGTCACACGCCCGATCGGAAGGAATAGCGCCGGGATAAGGAATAACGTTAGCCGGAGACAAATAAGGTTAGGCGGGAACTGGGGGGATTAATCGATCAAGCTTATGCCTTCCGGTTAAGAAATCAGCAGTCTTTAACGATTATTAATTATTTGAGGGTGAGAAACGAACCGCCTATAAGAAAAGCGCTTGCTTATCTGGATATGGGCGGCTCCAAAAGGGGAAATTGGACGAACGGTCGGTCCGTCGCCTCGCCATAGTATCAAGCATGCTTTCGGCTGGCAGGCCGGCCGGCTAGGCAGTTGTATTGTTGCTAGGCGGAGTAGCGCCCTCAGGCTCGGTATAAGTAGCTCTACCACCAATAATGCATGCGCGTTATTGTCACAGGCAATGTTTTTTGGTTTCTTTATTGTTCCTGCCCGCCTTCCTACCTCCCTAAAAACCAGTTGTTCATCTGTGAACACGTTTAGTAGTAGTTGTGGCTTGCCGTAGGTAGCCTGCTGTTAGGTGTCGTACTGATTGCTAGCAGGTGGGCTAAGGCACTAATAGTGTAGTGGTTAGAATTCAGGAGCTCAAACAACAAAACCAAAGTAGGCTAGCTGCATCTAGCGGCGGCGGATCTGGAGCTGAGACTTCGAAGAGGAACTCAACTCGCTCTCAGACAGCTGCCTGTCTGGACACAAAAATGCGTGCGTGTCAGTCACTATGAAATGGATAGCACTTCAATATCGGCTAACAGGATGCCCTGACCTGAACTTTTCATAGTAAGCATGCATCCCGGCTGTCAGTATGTAAAGCAGGAAAGACAGACGTGGGAGTGCATCCTGCCTGCTTGCTGGAAAAGGGTTGGATGGACCTTACCTGAGCTATGCTCTTTGAGGTGAATAAATCTAGTTCACTTACCGTTAGTAAGGCGTAACGTATTGGAAAGGCGGACCTATTACGCCTTACCTTACTTACTTACAGAGATAGCGTAAAGCCAGAGAGATAAGCACACAACTCCTTTCACGCAAACACAGGGCATTCCTGATGAGTTCATCATTCCCCTATCTTCCTTTCGAGGGCTTGCTTTCAGCATTCCTTCCTTTTCACCCTCTCAACCTCCATTTACCTGGGATATGAACTCCTACCGACAGCGTGTTGTCGTAGAAGCTAAAGGGCCTTTCAAATAAACATCCCAATTATTTCGGTTATTAAGTAACGAGATGTGAAGATAGATTCATTCCGCCAATCTAAACATCCGTGGTACATACATACATGAGGGCTTGTGCTTGGCTCGGTTAGGACTCGGGATAAGATGCGCTAGGATGAAGTAAGTGATGATCGTAAATCTAAGAATCACTTGTGGGGGGGGAGGAATGAAACCGTCGAGGGTCCTTTCTAGACCTCAAGGAAGGGTCAGATAGGGAGATAGAATCTGATAGAGAGCCTCGTCTCGAATTATTAGTGATCCGCAAGCCACATTTCTCGTTTTGCTTTGCTGCCGGCGGGATAAGGGCGAAGGACCGGGTTGGTGGGGTGGTTGGTCGGTCACTGCTCTCGCCGTTCGAAGGAACGAAGATCGGGGACACTTTATCTAGATCTCTCTCTTTCTTATGATTTAATTTAAGGAGCGAACTGATCGTAGGAATAGCTGGAACATCGTCTTAATAGAGTTGGTTGAGCCATCACTAGAGAGAGCCATACAGGTAGGGAAGGAAGAGAGGTGCGTTAGGCTTACCCAGAGAGATATTGATTGATTGATTCGATTGATGACCAACATCTACCGAGAGGGGTGGTGTGGTCCAATGGACGGACGAATGACAGCCTATTGGGGCTTCTTGTGAGCTTGCTTGCTGGCCTAGCTGGGTGGATTAATTATATCGCTGGCGGCTATTGCCAGGATTAGAATAGAATTGCTGGCTAGTTAGCGAGCTAGCTGGGATTGCTACAGCTGGATCGGATGGATCGAAGGAAAGAAAGGTTAAGTAGCCAAGGAAAGAGAAGTAGCCAAAGAAATATCGGTTCAGGAAAGCAATATCAGTAGCCAAGCCAAGGAAAGAGAAGTAGCCAAGGAAAGTTCCACACCCTCATTCTTCAGGATTGAAACCATCTTCCTTTTGCAATGAGTTTGACACTTTGCAGATTCAACAATCGACAGGGATCATTACCCTTATTTCACTTACTTCTTTGTGGAGGCCATAGCCACTACCAGTACTTCGGGTCAAGCATGCTGTTGGTTTGCGAAGGCTACCTGTCCACTTCAATCGGTTGGTATCTCGATAGACCGCTTCTCACCGTTAAAATACTTTATTGACGCCCCTGGTCGACTCTTGTCGAACAAGTAGGATTTGAATAGTATTATCAAAGAGGACATCATCAAACAATATATTGAGGTTATTGGGGTTAACCCACTCACCCTCCTAGCCTAGGCCTTCAATCGGTGTCTCCCCGGTCCGTATCCCTAGATGAATGCTATACAATTGGAACAGACACATAGCATTGCACAGGGTCTTCCCAGCGCACATCTCCCCGTGGATATAGACGGATATAGATATATGCTTTAGAACTGGAACACCGCATTGCATCTCCCCAGCGCACATTCCCTAGATACATGCTTACAAATCATCGATCTACATAGCACACATCAGGATCTTCTCTCTCACTCTTATATATGAGCTTATCCTTCCTATAAAGTTAGGATAGCTAAGAGGTTAGGAACTAGCTTCTTCTAACGTACCTTCCTTTCCCCAAAGCCAAAGAAAAGAGTAGCACGGGTAACGGGGGTCAAGGGAACTCCGTATTAGCTTGGCTTAACCCCCAACAAAGAGTAGTTGTTCCCGTACCAATGATCTGTTTCTGAGTATAGGAAGGAGGTCGACCAACAACCAACCAGCTAGGGGGAGGGAGCCATAAGGGTGAGGAAGGAATCAAAACCCCAGGGTGAAGTTCAGTGACGACCCTGCTAGGCCAAGAAGGTAAGGCCCAAAGCAGTTAGGCTCAGGTCCAACCCAGCTAAAGGTCAAGGGTAAGGGCCAACCAAGCTGATGTAATAGATGTTTATATATTACATGTATAACGATAGTACCTTGAGCTCTGTATAAAAAAGAGAAAACACAACTCCTTAATCCGGGTCTGGGTGCAAGGGTGGGTGGAAGGAGTGGGTAAGTGCGTCTATGCGAAGGAAGAGGTATGTTCTCTCCTTCTTCTATCTCTATCTAGTTACCGAACCTCTTTACTTATTAAATAAATGATACTGCTTCTAAACTGAACCATCCAAGCATTCAATACTTCCTATAGACATAGTTCTAGCGCTAGCTGTTGGGCTGATAAGCTTTACCCCCTCAACAAGACTTGTTGGGCTGATAAGATGTGTACGAACCAGAGCTATTGGGCTTAGATGCTGTCACGCAATAGAATAGAATTGGTGGGCTTATAAGCTCTTACCGACTCACCCTACCTCTAGACTGATTCGATACTGCCTATGATACATTCTAAGGTGGGCATCCTTATAAAAGCACTATAGGCAGGTGCTCCCCTACCTCGCTAGCGGGATCTACTGAACGGGGAATAAGTTCTCGAAAGAGTAATCACGGGAAGAAGAACCATTACTCGCTTACCGGAGCCAAGCATTCTTACTGCCTACTAGACAGACTGACTCTCCACTGCCTTACCTCAAGCAAGCATTCTCACCTGCCAAGCCATCGAAAGGAAAGTATCCCGCCAAGCTGTCCTTCCATCAAGCTCTCCCCCCGATTGAAATTACATTCTTGCAGGAAGTAGTGAAATAGAAGTTGTGAAATTACATTCTTTCATGAAGTTGTTAACTACCACTCCCACTAATGCACTTCCATCACGAGCCTCCCGACAATTCTCGCTCGAACGAAAGGGGTGTTCTGAGAACGGAGCTTATAATAGGTCAATTGCGTCGTAAAGTCAGGGGCATTGATTCGATCCGGGGCATGCCATCGGGTTTGGCCATAAGTCGCCATATTGTAGGCGTGGCTATGGCGGCCCTTTGGTAAGCCCCATGATATTGATTTCAAGCACTATTTTATTCCCTCAATCCTTTCACCGGCCTGCCTGCACAGGGAGGGAAGGCAGAGGGAGGGAATAATAGGCGAAAGATTTCCAACCGATCCGATTCATTGAGAGGGGGGGAGGCATGTGAGTTAAGAAATTACACACTTCCTCTCTTCACCGCTGAGGCTTTCCGAATTCCTATCAACTTGGTTTTATATTGCCACGAAAGACAGTCTGTGGACGATATTAATGAATGTGTGTTCTTAAGATTACTAAAAAACAGAATGACCTATCTATGGAGATAATAGGGAGATCTCGATAAGAATGAGGTAAGGCACAATAGGTGGAATGTGTCACGTCCTGGGCAATTTATCTCTTTCGAACACTGGGAGAGCACCGGAACGTGAGAAAGATATAACGTTAGAAAGATTGAAAAACACAGATATCAAATTAGATCTTTTTGGGTTTGGCCCCCCTAGCCTATCCTAGATCGGGGCTTTGGACTCCTAGCCTACCCTCGGGGATTTAGACTGCATGGCACTTAGCTTTCCACAAATATTATATGGAAAACTTCCCCCCCCATGGCAAATATCTTACCTCATCGATTCCGGCTCACGGGATAGAATAACCCTACCCTTGATACACTATCTTAGGACCCATCCCCCCCCTAGCTTCGATGAAATCCACGCCCCGCCCCCCGACAGCTAAAGCAAATACTGATTTCAAATATTTTACCATGTGTCTTGGGGCAAAGGCGCGTAATAAAGCAGTGCATATATTGATGTCCTCACTCGATTTTGAAGGACAAAACACCAAAGGAGGCATTTACTGGTGAGAACCCTAAGGTATTGCATTTTCATGTTTTTTGGTTAATCAATTTACATTCATGTTCCTAATGAAAAAAAGAACTAAGCTTCAATCGTCGAGTATAAAGATTCTTTCTTTTGGGTATAGCGATAGCTTACCGGATCTACATTCCCGCGCAGAGGAAGACTATGGTAAGCAAGGACATGAAGTTCGATGAGGATGGATGGTCTTCAAAGTAACAGGGGCCTCCCACGGAGATTGAGGAAAGAGAAAAGCTTCTTGTCCAAATTCTGATATGAACTTGAAGGAAAAAAGAAGATGAAAATGAGCAAGGTTCTAGTAAATAAAAAAAGGCCTCAATACCCTCAAGTTCAGACAGGTAGCCGAGATGGCTTACTAAGACATTATAAGATGCACAGGTGCAAGTGGGAGCGCCAAATTCTACTTTTCGAGTGAGTCATCCACCTCAAAATTGATTGCTTATGTTAATGTCTTCCATTCTTGAGACAGAACCTTCCAACTTTGAGGAGGCAAATGCAAAGCAGGTATGGAGAGATCCCATGTCAAAGGAGTACAAACTCTATTCTCGAGAATTATGTATAGGAGATAGTTCCAAAACCTTTTTAGTCATTAGTGATTGATTCCAAGCGCGCAACTAGGGCATTGACGAGTACAAGGACAAGTTTGTTACCAAAGGATTATCTAAAATATGCTCTAGTTGCCATAGGTTTTTTAGGTGCATGGGCACCCATGTTTCCATGTTGATGAAGGTGCAGGATTATACATGCACCACGACTTTTGTATTTCAGGATCGATGAGTTTTTTACTCAAGATGGGCTTATCCAAGATTTGTGCCAAATTGCAGTTTTTCTTTTATATATCTGATCCACTTGTCTTGGTCCTGTATGCCCACGATTTTTTTTCATTGCAGGAAGTTATAAAAAACCCATTTTGGGGTGTGATGAGATTGAATTTGCCTGTGAGCTATTGGATGGATAGGTACAGGATGACAGGTACAAAGTAGTGGATGACATCATCTACTACAATAACATTATTTATTTAGTTCCGGAGTCCGCGCTCAAAGATAAAATATCATGCAGGCAGCTAATAATTCGCCGTTGGCAGGACACCCGGGCTATATGAATACGTACAGGCAAATTCGAGAGAGGTTCTCATGGAAGGGCCTCAAGGAGGATGTGCTGAGGCATGTACGAGAGTGCACCACTTGTCAGCAGAATAAGGCAGAACACGCCCACCCTGCAGGGTTACTACAGCCATTGCCTATTCCAGAGCAGAAATGGGAAAGTATTTCCTTGGATTTGATTACGGGTCTACCGAAGGTGCAAGAGATTGCATATTTGTGGTAGTAGATCGGTTGACCAAATTCGCACATTTATTCGCTATTCCCTCGGAGTACACAACAGCACAGGTGGCCGAGTTCTTTTTTCAAGGAGGTATTCAGGCGGACTACCTAAAAACATTGTTAGTGAGCAGGGACAGCAGATTCCTCAGTGCTTTCTGGCAGTAACTCTTCAGATTGGTTGGTACCGAATTGAATCCTAGCACTAGCTACCACCCTCAGACAGATGGGCAGACAAAAATAGTAAAAAATGGGTTTAGGTTTATTTGATAAACTATGTAGCAGGGCAACAGAGGGCTTGGATCAAATGGTTGCACCTAGGGGAGCACTGTTAGAATACTTAATATCATATGTCTATTGGCAGGACTCCATTCAGAGCATTATACAGCTATGATGCTCCAACATTCGTAGATTTAGCATTTGGGGACAGCAGGGCGCCTAAGGCCGAAGATTGGATCCAGGAAAGCAAAGACATCCTTAAAGCTCTTAAGGAGAATCCGCATACCGCCCAGAATCAACAAAAAAATGTACGTAGATCAAAATAGAACGCAGCTTTTAGGTTGGAGATTTGGTGTACCTAAGACTACAGCCATATAGACAGTCTTCGCTTAAGAAGAAAGGTGCAGAAAAGTTGAAGCCCCGCTTCTTTTACGGACCCTACAAGATTCTCAGGATAGTTGGGGAAGTAGCGTATGAACTTGAGCTACCAGAAGGGACGGAGTCACTCACTATTCATATGGTGAGGGTGAATGAAGGTCCTTCCCTCCTTTCAACCATCCAATAGGGTTGAACTAGCTAGGGTAGGCTCTATGACCAACTATATATAGTTTAGACCATCCTGAAGCCCCAGGCAATATCTATTTGTTGGGTGGGCTCCTACGGGTTATCCTACTAGTCAAACCGGAAGGCAAGCTGGACCGAGGGTGAGTGTATTAGCTGGACTCCTTAGCTGGACCATCGCTGCCGGAAGGTGTTAACTCAACCGGAAGGAAGGTCGGATGAAACAAAGCATTACCCTGCCTACACGGATTAGGCGCAATAGGGTAGATGCTTTCTCTATGCTAGCTCAGCTCAGAATAAATAATAGCTGCTGGTCCGGGGAGATCTCGCTGGTTAAGACATTTCCCTTTGGTCTTCCCTCTATTTACTTATTTAGTTAAGGGGGCTGCTTCTCTGGCTTCGGCTTCGTCGGGGTTTCTCTCTCCCTTTCTTCTTCAAGCAGGCGCATCAAAACCCGGAAAGGGAGATCACTCAAAAAAAGATGCAACTTCTCAACCTACCGAAAGGCAAAAGGGAGATAAGGCACTGGAGTAGAGTGAGGAAGGATCGATAACCAGCAGCAAGGTGATACCAACAGCGGTGAATCCCAATCTGGACACGAGCAGCAATCGTCAAAGTACGGCAATGGTGATTCAGACCAATCTGGAAGCGATAAATCGTTAAGGGGCGGAGACCAATTATGAGGCCAATCTGGAAGCAATAAATCGTCCAGGGACGGCGGCGCTGGTGAATACCGATATGAAAGGTCAAGGTATGGAAGAGAACCCAGATGCAGCAGGGGAACCGATTCCAGACAATAATAGAATAGGGGGGGGGGATCATGCAGGCCGAACGATCCTGATTAGAAGAAGGAAAGAAGGTAACAAGCCGCCGATGATCCTGCTGATCCGGAAAAGGAGAAGAGGAGGCAGCCTGAGCCTGATGATGATGAGCCAGAGCGGTGGCGATCAATCAAAACACCTCATTCATGTGGGCAAGCGGCAGCGATCATCAGGAAATATGGCATTTCAACACGTTCACAACAATGGCTAGGGAAAATGCCAAAGCTATAATTGAGAATCTTGCTGGTGGGGAAATAAAAGAAATAGGAAACACAAATACAGTCATGGCATAACACAATTACGTTGCCCTTTTTTATATATATATATCGAAACGCTCTTTTTTTCAACTAATATGTAAGGTATTTATCCAGATGGGGTCCCGAACTCTCATGTTATTGAGTCAAATAGTTGATTGAATGTATGTCAGGTGATTCCTTCAAATAAGGCCATGGGGGGGGGGCAGCTTAGTTCGGGTGAGGTCAAACCCTATTCTACGTAAATGACCCAAAATGCCACTTTTTTTTCATTGTGGGGTGGTTCCGGTCGATCCGGTTTCGGGTCTCCGGTTTCAGAGTTTTTGAGTGGAGTGGAGAGGGGGGGGGGCGTTTAGGCGTGAGGTGTAGGGCTCCAGCTTATTATAAGGGTATCCAGGGTTATCCAGCTTCGGGGTCTTCATCTCTGTGTTCTGTGTATCCAAGTATGTGTAATATACCGGTGGGAAATATCACACATGTTATTGGACGGGGTATCAATATAGTAGTTTGATCCAGTTTTATATGTTCCGAGCAGGGATAGTCCCAATGGGATGGGAGGAAAGGACCAAGAGACAGAAAGAACGAACCCAGCCTAGTTAGAAGAGGGCCTCACAGATAAAGGATTATACCCCCAGAAAGAAATAAGCCCACGAGCCCAGGAGCATTAGAAGATTAAGAGCCTTAAGCCCTAGAAGGTTGAGTAGGTGCTTTGTGAATAGAGCCTTAAACCCAGGAAGGGGCATTTCTCTAGGGTCAGAGGTCCTGCTATTGGGATTGGGTCTCGTTCTAGAGCAACTAGCTTGGGGGGAATGGCCTTCCGAAGGAGAGCGTTAACATTAAGAATAGGGTTAGTGACTGATAACGAGATTCCAACTGTGACGGTGAACTATACAGTAAGGAAAGCCCTAACCGTCAGGAAATAAAGAGTAAGGATAGCCATCACTGTAAGGAAATAAGTCTCTATCTGTTCATGAGGAAGAAAGATCAAAGAATCTATCCATTAGTAAGTGATTTTATCCCTTTTGTTGCTTAACATAGGCATTCCCATCACAAGTTATTCAAAAATGATTTACTCTCCCGGTGGTCGAGCCATGCTTACGCATCCTCTCCTTACTAGGGGCTTCTCCAGCAGATCTAGCTTGCGCCGCTAGGGCTTATCCAGTCCTTGTGCTAGGGTTTTCCAGTCGTGCGTAGGGTTTTAAGGACGGTGCGCTAGGTTTTCAGGACTCTACTACAGGACCTTCCAGTTTCATCCATGACCTGGCTCTCGCCTTAAATGAGCTCATGTGCCTCCAACAGTAGCGCACTCCTTCTCCCTTGCAGTTGGATACTCGGTTCCAGTTACCCAAGTATGTTGGTCAGTTGAATGGATAAATGGTTGATTCTTGGATTCGTAGTCTCTATACATACTTCAAGACATGTCCCGATCTAGATGAGGAGGCTAAGCTCCAGCTTGCGAGCCTGCAACTCAAGGGCATTGCTCAAGCTTGGTGGGATTCTCAATTGGAATCATCTGATCTTGTGGTCGAGCTGCATTCTACTTCTTCACACACATCAATCTCACCACCTATCTAGACATGGGACGATTTTGTCAAAGCATTGAAGAGTCACTTTTACCCACTCGGTTATCGCCAGAAATTGATGTGTCACTGGCTCCAGCTTCGGCAGCAGAATGGCTAGTCTGTCCAGAACTATATTGATCTCTTTTGCAAGCTACGCATCTAGCTTCACATTCAGGCTCCCAAATAGGTAACTATTCTTAAGTTCAATTATGGTTTATTACTTCTTTTTCGCAGGGAAGTTTAGCTATTTGAAAGTTCATCTCTAGACAATGCTTTTCTACGGGCCCTAGCTGTGGAACACAAAGTGGCTCCTAGACTTCAATTCCCTCAACCCAAACCTACGTCCTCTTCATCTTCTCACCCCTCTTCCCCCTACCTCCCCTAGCACTAGGCTGTGGTGTACCTTTCATCGGACTAACATCCACTCTTCTGCGGAGGGTAAAGTTATCCAGAGTAAGCGCCCTGTTATGACTCTTTTTGCAGAGACTCCTTAGGCCTATTCTAGCACCACCACACCTCCTGACCTCATTACCTTGGACAATCCCACTGCCTCAGATCCTTCTCTGCTCCTTATGGTGATTGATGATGCTACCACCTCATAGGCCTCTCTTTTTACCCGCAATTGTAAAATAAAACACACGTTGGCCACTCTGATTCTATATAATGGGAGTCAAAAAAAGATCGTAGCTCAAGACCCAACGACTTGCTCTCCCTACTACCCCTCACCCAGCTCCTTATCAATTGGGTTGGGTCCATAAGGATGGCCCTCGTCTCATGGTTTCTCAAAGATGTGCCATCACTTTTGCCATTGGTCCATTTCTTGATACTGTCATCTGCGATGTGTCTCCCCTCGACTGTGCTAACCTTCTCCTTGGCATTCCTTACCAACATCAATGCAAGGTTGTCTATCATGCCCTCACTCACCAATACAACCTTAAACAGGATGCCAATACCTACAGACCCTATACCTCTGACTCTAAACAACATATACCTCGACATCGACTCGTTATCGCAATGTGTATCGTAATAAAGAGAAGGAAACCTCGAAGGCTCATAGGTGCTCGAATCTCAATTGTCAGTCTGATCGTTCGACCAATAACTAGAAAACCTATAGCCATTCCTCCTTTTTGGGGGCCTACGAACTCTCCGACCTATAGCCCCTCGAACCGTAATCGTTCTCCGAAGTCGTATCAGTATCATGAGTCTACTCATAATCGTTAGGTCAAGCAGAATAAGACCTCTCAGACCTCTTCGCCTTCGCCTGTGTCTCCGGCCAATCAACCTACTCTCTGGCCTACGTTTTATACCAATCATAAGTAGAAGTAGTCGTATCGCAGGTCTTCTCTGAAGTATGAAGGGTAAGTAAGCATACACGTGTGGACAATTCTAATTCGTATACGTTGTATCATCGTGAGTCTCCGGCGTATCAGACCTCGTTTCCGGATTAGTTGAATCGTAAGTAAAAGGCTCAGTAGCAGACATCTAATCGTTATGCGTCTTGGCCTTAATATCGTTGTTAGGGGAACTAGAAGCGTAATACCTAGTAAACCCTTCGGAACTATAAGCCTTTATGCATTGTCTACCCTACTCTATTCAATCGATCTGCCCGAGAAACGTGTTACCCAACCGTGAGTCTACTAGTAGGGTTATACGAGCAACATTAGCCAAGCCGATGATTAGCCTATTCTGAGATCAACTTGTTTCCCATACATGAAATAGTGAAACATTAGCTCATATGCCAGGTATCATCTGTTTTTACACACTTATCTAGGCCAGTATCAGATTTGAAACGACCTGTACATACACATACGGGCAAGTGTATAAATGCCGATGCTATCATATATAGACCACGCTCATATATAGACCACTTGGGTTCCTAACAAC
Organism: Pinus albicaulis; assembly: GCA_034641835.2. NCBI lineage: Eukaryota > Viridiplantae > Streptophyta > Pinopsida > Pinales > Pinaceae > Pinus > Pinus albicaulis. Next base: position 319,771,314 of record CM076581.1, on the reverse strand, counting down.
ATGGTTCCGGACACAACAACTGACATTGGAACCTCCTATGCTCATGAAATAGTATTCTTAGTCTATATCCCAGTATCATATTTTCACAGACCTGCATAAGCCCTGTAGCCTGTTGGAGGAGTCCAACCAGTGTCAAAACGATGAGTACCCATAATCTATGTAAGTATAACAACACAATATGCAATTTAGATTATTTTGGCTTAAGGAGAACAACCTATGACAACGGACAAGTTTAACAACGCGTCTATATGCAATGCTCGTATATAGAGATTTTCGTGCCCCAACGAGCCCGAGAGCCTGCCTATCCGACCCGAGACAAACGAGTTTTTATTATACAACAATGGGCAATGAAATGAAATGAGATTTATGTTGTACCGTTCTTTTCAAAAGAAAGAGAATCAGATGATACAAATGAGACAATGCTATGATTTGTATGATTGTGTACAGATATTTAGATATTGATTAGGTTATTGAACATCACACTTATATATGCATTGAACCACATATACATATGATGTATTTCACATGGAATGGATTGAAACTTAGATATGCTATAACTTAGATATGCTATATCGTATATAGACTATTTACTTGTACGGCTGACACCACAACATGGGGAGTTGTGATATAGGCACTACTCAGAGGACTACTTTACAACAACGAATTGATATTTCAACTTGGTTGGGCTCCATGCAGAATACAAAGCAGACTCCTACTATATATGGAATACTGCTCCCTATGAAACTTATGGAAATGGCCTAGTTCCAGTAATAAACACTCCATTTTGATGTCCCCCGATTTCCACCTTTCCAACCTGATAAAAAACTATTTGTTCATATACCAAACATGGGAAATTCTACGAAGTTCAAATATTCGTTCAACTAACTCAATTAGTTAGTTCATTGCTTTTTTCTTATTTGGATGACACTACATTGCCATTGTTCTTATTGTTGTTCACAACATGACAAGTTCAACTTATATATGCACGAAGGACTATGAAACATGGAATTGTATGGGGAACCTAGCCTATGTATATGCTCGTGAAGTCACCAACATGCATGCATGGCTCCAAAGACTAATCCATGAGCTAAAGTTCAGGAAATATGGGCTATATGACTCAATCAAAAAATCCAGTTTATGGATTTGACATACACACTTATATATGGATTTCACATAACATTTGACATAACTTGTTGTTTCTTAGGAATAGTTAAACGACTATATGCGCTAAGGAGAACCTATTATACTCCGGGTATAGGCCTAGCCTATGCACCACTTGCACGAACTACGGGAAAATAATATGGGTTCCTTACAACAACATGGTTCCTTATCATAACTAGGCTCAAAAGACAATGCCCACTTTCACCCGATTGGGAGATGTAATCCAACCCCATAACAAAGAGATTTCATTGAGAAACAAAATCTAGATGAAGTAGTTGTCAGTCCAACCCAACAACATAGTGCCTGCCCCAAACGAAGAACCTGATGCCATTGAGATAGATCAATATCGTCGTCTGCTGGTAGAGCTTACGGAAACCACTAGTTCTCACACTACAGCTTCACTAGAGATAGAGTATCACGTATATACGCGATATCTTATATTAATAGGTTGTAGTAGTAGGTCTGGCTGCTATGTAAAGTTCTGCAGGTTAGGGGTTTACCAGCTAGGTCTTCTCCTTATTTCAAAGGGGAGGAGACAACCTCTTCTTCGCTTGCCGTAGAAGTCAGGCCTATTTCTTCTTATCTTTTTCAAAGAATGGATACTATATTTCTTCTTCTTTTTCTTTTTTTTGGATGGAGACATAGAAACCTGGCATTGCGGAGAAGTCACCCAGTCCGAGCAAAGCCAAGCTCTGACATAACAACCTGGCTCGAGTGGATCGACAGCATCAACTAATTAGAACTAAGATTGCAATACTCATAATTACGGACAAGTTAAATGTATCCATGGCGATATAATATAGTAACACGTATCTATGCGAGTTATGACTGGCAGCTGTATGGCAAGGACCCTGCTGGTGAGTTCTCCCGACTAGTCTTATTTCCAACCACAATAAGAATTCGCTTAGCTTAGGAGGGACTGCTATTTCATCTTATAAATTCCTTTCAAAAATTGACCCAAAACTCTTAATTGAGAGAAAGAGTTGGTCCTTAGCTACTGCTAGGCAAGTCAGAAGGCAAGCCATATATCCCCACAACTATGAAGGCAAGAACGACTCCTTTCTTTATGAGGTATCCTTTGTTTCGACTCCTTGGTTTATTAGGTAAGTTGTGGAAGGACTCCTTGATCTCTGAGGTAAGTCTGATAATTACTCCTTCGAAAGCATGATTTCTGTACCTAAATGCCAACCTAAGGAACTAATTACTATTCGAAGTAACTTATCATTATTTTCTTATTACTATTCGAGTTTAGTAGTCATTTCTTTTTATGGTATGCGTAACGATGAAGAGGACCTATTGCTACTCTATACTTCACTTTCTACTCACCATAGATTGACAGGCAACAGTACTTACTAAAAAGAAAGGGGAAAGTAACGGAAACAATGCATACCGTTATTCATACAGAGTGATACACTACCACTTTCTCTCTATAGACTACCAATACGATTACTACATGGATTCCTATGAGTACTAGCATGTTTATAATGAACTGGATGACTCCCTATATTACTTTATCTACCTTACAAATACACACGGGGGGGGATAAGGAACTATTAGGTTAGACTGCCCTCTAGAAGCTTGTGGGGCATCTTTCTCCTTCATTCTATTCTCCCATTGCAGCACATTAGGGGGCCTTATGAATTGAGGTTGATTCCTGCTTATTTGGGGATCTAGGAGCAACCCCCCAAAGAGGAGTGGCCAAACTACCCTTGTTTTACCTTAGTGGTATCATTGGCCATAGACCCTAAGCGGTCACTTATTCCATGGACAAAGGGTCATGACCAGCAGATGGGACTTCAGGCTTCTTTCCTCTCCTCCTATAAGGATATTCTCACCTCTCAAGGGGGGTCATACCTAGTATTGAGTTGTATACCTGAGGCCCTCATGTTACTTTCTAGGTCTTCAGCATCATGAAACATGACATCTAAGTCTGTTGATTTACTTTCTATAAAGTGTAGGGAAAACTAAAACTCAAAGGCAACTGCATAGGCTACCATAGCAGCTGGCTCAGATGGCTTTCAAATCTATGGGATACGATGATAGAGCTTACAGAATCTACTGGAAACTCCAGAACTGTCTCACCATTATTCCTATTAAGGGTGTGAAACTCGGTCAGGTAGTATCTGTGTATCCACACGTACCATCTGAGTAACCCCACGCTACTGCAAGGACCTAACCCCACTTCCACATGACAGGACAGGCAATCAACTTTTCCAAACATAACCAAATTACCAATCACTTCCATGCGTAGTGATTGATGGTAATAATTATATCATAGCCTAGTAGAATCTAGATGAGATGGAAGGAAGACATGCTTCCTAGTTCTTGAGCGACCACAAAGATAGTACTACCATCATCCATGGAGGGAACCCTCAAGCACCTGGGTGAATGAAGCTAGCTTTTTTGAACATCCGCTTATTACGTACGAACTAATTGATGTGGATGTGTTTAAGAAAAAAAAGCAGTTTTCTGAACCCCGAAGTCAAGAAGTAAGTAGGCGCAGATCATCCCGTCCATCAAGTGTTCCACCTAATTATTCTCTATCTACAAACAAGCCATGTTTAGTTGGGGAACACACCACAGCAGATCGGGGATCACCTACCTATTATTCTACTATAGTCTTAGTTATGGCAACCTCCCTCAGGCACCGTTAGAACTTGGGCAGATAACACTGTGAAATAGAGGTCTACTCGGGCATCCAGACGAGAGGAGTAGAAGGTACCAAGTCAATGTGTCCACTTCTGTAGGTCAAGGTGCCAACCTTCCTACCTAGTTTGTACGTATAAATATGTTTATGACCAACCCTATTCATCGCATTGCAAAGTTTATAAAAGAAATTCCACTACTAGAATCTATAGAATTGGGCCTTCCCTACAGCCAGTTGGAACTAGCCTTTCATTCGAGTAGGCCTTATTCCCTAAATTACGAACTAAGAGCGATAGGGATGCTTCTTGAGATTCCCATACCTTATTTTCCTGCCGGTGGGAGAGGACTTGGTGAAACCGGTAACCTACCTGAACTCACCTACCTAGCTGGTCATATATGAAGTAAGAAGGTACCCATATAACCTACCTGAACTCACCTACCTGGCTGGATCTTCATATATTGCGGAAGATTCAGATAAGAATGGATGGATTTGAAGTACTGACCGGTAGGTGGCACCCAGACACTCCTGACCAATAACTGTTTACACTCAAGCAAGATCTCCGGCCAAGGGAAGGGGCCACGGGTCAGGCCTTACCTTAGGAAGCACCTTAGCGCTAGTGCAGTCTCTCTCACCTCCGCACATGCAGCAGGCAGATGGTATAAATAAAGGTGAAAGAGGTTTATATCTAGTATAGTCCCCCACCAACAAAAAAAAGAACCACACAATGAGACACTCTCACTACCCACAATATTATAAGTATCCAGCCTTGCTTGTCTATTCCGAGAATGCATGACATGATTTTTTCTGTCCTTCTTTCACTATTTCCAAGTATTCACAAGGTCCGGCTGCCTGCTCAGTGAAATCCTTGCCCTCAGAAGCGCAAGACCTCCGGACCTTTTATTGGTTCTTTCTATAGAGAGATTGTGGTTTCTAGCTAAGGTAGTTCGAAACAGCTAACAGCGTTTATCACAGTGGTCTTTGTCTGCTATTGATATTGGTTCGATGGCTTGGCAGGTTAGAGGGATTGATAAGAAAGCGTAATTACATATATAATATATGCATTTAAGAAGGATTTCTCTTGTCAACTCGTAGCGGTCCTTCCTTATTTCCTTGCCCCCTCAAAGAGCTCTGCTCAGGTTTTGAGGGAATAAATATTCTTCTCTGGCCCATTCTTTCTTTCAGGACCTTCCGGAAGGTAGGTTTTTTCTTTTTTCGACCGGCACAGGACCTGACTTTAGGTTAAGGCCCAGTAAGGCCTCTTCTTTTGTTCATGCGGGTGGGCCGGAAGTGAGAGCGAAATCAAAGAAGCAGGCAGTAGGCTTTGGGGGGAAAAAAGAGAGTACCCGCTAGGAGTAGGGGCGGGCAGAAAGAATAAGAGAATGGAGAGCGAGACTCAAAAGGAGGAGGCTAGTCAATCAAGTTCTTCAGCCAGCTCGAATAAGAAAGGGTGGGGCGGTCGGGAATGTCGAAAGACGGTTTGTAAGGTCACTCTGATTTCATGGGGGGTGGTCATTCAAGAGCGGGTCTGGTCAGGTAGGGCCATTTGGTTTGGTGGAGGGAGCTGGAAAAGAAATAATGAGAGAGTCCCTCAGTTAAGAGGGAAGAAGAGACCCTAGTTATATACGTAATTTCCTGAGCCGATCGGCCATAAAGAATGAGGAGTTTTCCTATCTATAAGTAAGAGAACCGCCAGAATAAAGGGTACAAGCGCCTCTCATTTTCCCTCTTTGACAAGACGAGCCAATTACTGAATTAGCGAGCATGATTTCTTTTTTCACGGCTTGCCTGCGCTGTAGAGATGAAGGACCGCTACCGCTTGTCGGCCCCGTTACCGATTGTGATAAGAGGCTCTCCCAGAAGTAAGCATAGTGAAAATTGGATTGACCGAGATAAAGATCATCCCAGGGGCAAGCATTTGACATAGGACCTGTATTAGTGAACCCTAGTGGGGAGAGAGAGGTGCTCCTACAGTTACTGCCCTAGCAGGGGAAATTGCTTCACACTTACAACCAATAGAGAGCTTTAAGACAGATTCTACCTTTGCGGGGATGCTTTTACAGCAGCCAACAGTTAGTGCCCTAGCGCGGATGCTTTTCACCAGTGACCTTTCGGGGAAGGTTATGATCCACCAGTGAGTGAGTGCCCGGGCTATACACAGACCTTTCTTTTTACCCACAGCTTAGAGCGAATCTGTTCGGAAAATATGGGGCAAGACAGGCTGACTTTTGAATTGTTCAGGTCTAGACACAGACTCAAGCTAACACTAGACTGCCCATTTTGCGAGAGAATGGTTCAGCTTACTAGATGAATGAGGAATGTCAGTTCGACAGTTACCAACAGTCGTTGGATCATTGGAACTGCTGCCCTCTATTGAGTCAATACAAACAGACTCCTTATATTGTATGTATGGATGTATGGATGGATGGCCTTGCTTGCTTGGGTGGGCATTTAGAAAATTGCTATTCAATTCTTGTTATTGCTAGCGCTCTCAAGCTCTCCGATGCGCCTACTTACTTCGAGCCAACTATCACCCATCTTACCGACGAGTCAATGCTCCTTATTTATTGAAACGGGAGGGATTCCTATTCCGTAGTTGTGCCCTACTATCCTGAGATAAGGTCCTTACAAGGGGGCGGCGATCCTACCCTCCCCTATCCTACCTATGCTGGTGGTCCTATTGTTCGATCCGGGATAATATACGGGTCACAGCATTTTGTTTTGAACCAAAAGACTTTTATTTAAGAGAGGCAGGCAAATAATTTTGCACTTATTACTGATTGAAGTTCTTCCTTCCCACCAGATCAACAAAGCAGGACTCAACCGCTGCTGGACGTATCCTCCCTGGCCGCTCCTTCCTTGCCAAGTCTCTATCCGTCCACAACTTGATATCCCTATCTCTCAGACATCCCCGTACTTCCAGGTCTACTCCAAGTCATACCAGCAGCCTTACACTAAGGCATTTCACCCTTATTGGACTTTGCTACATTCATATCTGTGACTTGCTTATTGCAGAATGCATATACTTTGACTTGTACTTAGACAGCTTTTAATACTTTATATTTAAGCCAGAGTATTCCCGATATTCATTTGAATAATCCTAATTTGCTCTGAAGGATCGACCGAAGGGAGATGTCAGTTTAGGACTTCGTCCCCTCCTAATTTGCTCCGAAGTTGCTCCGCCCCTCCTAATTTGACGGCTCAGATAATTGAATTTCGAAGGATTAAGGCTATTAAGGCTACCGGGCAGGGGCTTCTGGCCAATCTAACTTCTGGAAGGACCTATTGAAACAAGCGGTAACTATAACTGAAAGTAAGCAGTCCCAGCACCAAAGCAAGCCGCTCTTCCAATATCCGCTGGCTGTAGGTAGTTTATCAATCCAAGAGGGTAGTTCCAATGATGAAATGATCCAAGACTGTGACAAGACTGTTAGTAGTAGCTGCCCAGTAGTCCTTCCGGCTGAAAAAGTTCATATCAATTATCTAAGTGCTAGCCACTCAAGAATCAATTCCCTTCCTTCTTCCATCCTTTCCTAATGGTATGGTGTTTTTATATTTGCTGCCTTTTTTATATTTGCTGCCTATAGATGTATTCTATGTCTTGAGATGTAATAATTGGTAGCTAGAAGATGTCATTATGGGTTGAGTTGATGCTATTATAATGAGAATACTAAGGGGTATTATTGTTGTTCTTTATAGTGAATGAACTACTTGCTATTCTTTCTCTTTTTAGTATAGGAAGTCTCTTTAGGAGAATGCTAAGTATAATAAGAGCAAATTATATATTTAAGGGTGCAGCATATGCCTGCCTATAGAAAGCAATTAAAGAGCACTGTCGAAGAGTGAAAGAACATGACCTAAGGATGAAACAACGAGTCATGCAGGTGAATAAAATGACGACAATGATTGAGTTTAGGGTGACCTATCTTCATAGGAAGGTGCAGCAGTTGGTCCTTACCTTAGCTTATGAAAGAGGGTAGGTCTACTGCCGCTATCAATATATGACCTGCAGGTGTAGATCGGGTTCCTCCTTCCACTCAGTGGTTAGCTCCGCAGGACACCTCTTAATGACCAAGAAGGATACCTTATCAAGATTATGCATCTTCGCCCTTCTCTTTCATGAACCCCTATCTCTAACCCTGGCTCTATAGACGGTCCCGGGCTTGGCAGGCCACCTCATGGTCAGGGTTTTCCCTTCTCTTTCATGACCAAGAAGTCTGAGTCACCGCTCCTTCTTTATTGAAACGGGATTCCTATTCCGTAGTTGCGCCCTACTCTCCAAAGACGTCAGCTCGTACTCGAGCCCATACGAGGTATGCTTGTCTTACTCAAGCGAGTCACTTATCCGTATTCTTTCTCTCATCCCAGTTGCCAGATCGGTCTTCCATCCTTCATCTAAGAACCTTATTCTTATCTCGTATGAGGGTAACTTCTTGCAGCTAGCAAGGACTCTTATGAGCGAATGCAGAAGGAGGAATAAGGCATACTACTATCAGACTGAAAGCTAAGCACTTATAGTTGTCAGTAGTCCGTACGGAAAGAAAGAACTGATAGCGAGTAGTGAAGTAGGCAAGAAAGCAAGCACGGAATTACGAGTGGTTCTGATCCGGGATGAAAGAAGCCATAGAGTAAGGTAGGCAAGAAAGCACCAAGCAAGCCAAGCGAGGAAGCTTATAGCGTCTTCATGATAGTAGTTGCTAATGAATGCGTCTAGTCTTGTGGTCTGGTAGGCCGCCTTGAAGTGCAGCCTCGCGGAACGAGCCTCCACAGGGGTTTAGAAGTAGGCAAGGGCTCGAGTTTTTCGAGAACTTGATCATATGAACGAGACACCTATTAGTAGGCGAGATAAGATGTTCCGGTTATCATTAACTTTCATAGTGGATCGAGCCGAAATCGTGAGCAAGTCGATGACCGAGCACTTTCATATGAGCGAGACCCAGCAACTAATTGATCGAGCGGATATGATCGAGAGCCGACCTTTCATATGAGCGAGCTGCCAACTCATTTCATAATGGATAGATGGATGGATGGACGACAGGACGTTATAGGGGCTACGCACCTTTGATTGTATGGTAGGTGTAGCGCTCTTTCATGATGCATCTGTGTGTTTCCGTGGGGTGTAGTGGATGCCTATTAGCTAATGGTGTAATTTGTTTTTTGCATCAATGCATTAAAGTATAAATAGATGGCAGTAGGTTTTACTCCATGCATTCATCCACTTCTTCCCGGTCGTTGGTAACTAGCCCCTCCAGTTCTTTTTTTTGTTTTGAACACCTGATCCGGCTGCGCTAGTTTCTTTTGGATGCACCGGTTTGACTCTACTTGGAATCGATGCTTTACTTGTGATTGTGATTTCTTTTCCAAATGGCCCCTATACAAGCTATAATTTGTTAAACCCATCAGCGAAGGCAGAGACATTGAATGATCCAGTTGGCATTGAAGCAGCTATGATAGACGCACTTTACTTTGGTTAGGCAGAAAAGCTCGGGGAGCATAGGCATAATGACGGTACTATAAGTGGATATGGGCCTGAAACCACATGAAGGGAAGCTACGGGATATGGCCCTGGAATGGGTTCTCTACCAGGATCTAGGTTGAGTTGCTCTAGGAACTTACTTTTCTTTGTCAATCCTAGACTTCACTAGCTTGGCAATAGATAAAGACAAGGGTTCAGGCATCTCGATTGATGAAGGTTGGGATTGGCTCCATTATATTCTTATAGTAACAGCGCGCCCATAGACACCTTTGGTAGCCCACCTGTAATCCTACTATAGTCCACTCTACACGAGGACCTTTGCTGGCTGGTATACAGCTAAGTGCCCCTCTGGCTTAAATGTAGCGGAATCAATTGCTATTTGCTTTTCTGCTTCATCAAATTAGTGATGTGAGCTACTTGGTCAATTACGTGAATGTACTTTCCATCCGAATTGACCTGCATTACTTACTTATAGCTCACTGTTCTAAGCGGGAGTTTGGTTTTAGAATTCATAGACTCTGTAGTGTAATTGTTGGCTTGTTTCTTGACCCTAGAGCTGGTAGAACCAGTGGGCACATTATGAAATTTTCCGGTATATCCCAGCAGGGTATGTGGCAATTCTCTGAATTAGACGATATTTCGTGGATAAATCATCATAAATTGGTGAAGGCCGGGTGACCTAGGATGGCACACTGTGGCATACCCTTACTTTGGTCAATTTATTGCCCTCGGTAATTCATTACTTCGTTATCGTCTATAGGAATTGTGCTAACTTGCTACATGACGATGCATCATAGAATCAGCTGCTATCCATTTTGCTACCATAATATTAAGAGCGATTCAATGAGCAGTGCAGAACGAACAACGAATCAAACTGGGGTCCGTAGGGTAATAAGGTATTGGCCCAATGATCCACCGGTATTAACCCTAGCAACACACGGAAAAGGAACCAAAAGGGCCAACTCTAAACGGTTGGAAGGAAGGGGAATAACCAGCAATCAGCTAAGGAAGCAAAGCCATAAGCATCAGTAGCATCAGCTGCACCACCACCTTTGAGTGGTTTCATCAGTCAGTGGTTTCTTGTGTGAAAGATGCACGAGCAGCTGCATATCCATACCCAGGAGTAGACCTACCATACTTAGCTATTGATTCTTCAGTTGGTTATGCAATAGATCCAGCACTCTTCTTAAATATAGAAATACATCCAACAAGCCAGTTAGCTATCCTTCGCGGGGGCCGGGTCTACAAGGTGGGATGTGTGATAGCGAAATGCCAAGCCATTTACTAGTTAGAAAGAGTCCGATAAGCAATTCTTCTTTTGGTGTCATAAGAGTTTCCGGTAAGCACTAAATAAGTAAAGGCAGTGTTCATTCTCTATAGTATCTGAATTGGTAGGATTCGCCTCATATGATTCAGATTAATCGAAGATATCAATAGAAAGGTAAAGATCCTTCCATAGTCCTCGGAATCCTTGCATGATTACCTCTTTATATATATATATAAGATTTGCCCGCAGAATAAGTGTGTGCTAAAGGTACGTAGTCGCTTGTCCGCATCGGGCAAGGGGAAACTCAAGCGAAATACCTTTTCTTTTCCATGGTGAAAGCGGGCGAATAGGAGGTACTGGTGATTAGTACTTAAGAAGTAAAGAAAAAGAGGTTGGTGGTTTTCTTTTCTCTAACCTAAGAATCTCTTCTATTCGTCTCACCGTAATCCGATTGATCAATAACATAAAGCGATTCATTAGTTCCCGGATCCTCATGATTCTTTCGGAATGGTTCCTTTACAAGAGCCAGATTTGCACGAGAGAATGAGTCTAGTGGAATCCATGAAGTCAAAATGCCCCCGGTATTTCTATATCTAATATGGTAAGATGAGCGATCCTTCTTTTGGTGTTACAGAAGTTGGTGCTAAGCGCTGAGAGAGTCAAAGAGGCAGAGGTTTGATCGGGCATGAAAAGTGTGTTTGTCTTGTTGGTATTTCTTGTTGCGAATTCGTGTTGGTTATCTAATCTAGTTCAAACCGCTGTTAGTGCTTCCTCGGTGTAAATGATATTCTATTCACCATATTTGTTCGTGAGTAAAGCAAACCCTTAAGGTGATAAGCGAAGAGTTGGTGAAAATAATGAGTCAAAAAAGTGAGAGAGTGGTAAGTCAAAAGTAAATAAGAGTAATAATAGGTAAAAGGTGCAAAGTGGAATTAGAAATGCGAAGTGATAGATAGAAAGTGGTAAATGTAGATATGGTAGGTGGTAAATCGATAGGTGTATGTACTGTCTGCTCCTTTCCTCGTTCTTTGATCCTATGTCAGTTGGGTTCTGTTCATTTCGTAAGGTCTTATTCTTTGTCCCTATTTGTTGTGTCCTTAGTCTGTAGTCCATAGATATTAGTCCATAGACCATATTCCTTAGACCATAAGACCATATATAGTGTCCGCTTCCTATCGAATGAATCTGACCACGGAGTGTGACCCGTGTAGGGCCTCTGGTGGAGTCAATAGTGCGTTCTGTTGGTTTTAGGTCAATACTTATGGAACAACCCATCATCTCGTTCCACAATAAGCAGGCTAATCAAAGCCCCGAGCCTGTACCTGTGCGCTCGTCCCACCTCACACCAGTTGGTTGATCGTATTCGCCGGGCCAAACGAGTAAACGTCCCGCATACGCACTTGGTAAGACTGCAAAACAAGGATAGGAGCCGGGAACCTCCTTATGTTCACCTCGACTCGAGTGAGCTATTCACCGGGAAGGAGAGGACATGCTTTTTGGTGACCATTTTTATATAAACTATGTCATCTGGCCCCCCCCTACGAAGACATAAAGCCTCTCGCACATCTGAGTAGCACGCATGTAGATGGTTCCGATGCAACTAGGATGATCTCTATCGTTCATTCTCCGATCAAACTTGGTTGCATTAAGGTGCCCCTCCACCTTGCGCACGTGATACTTTTCTATAAACCTCAGTCACTTGGTATATACCTGGGATAATCATTCATTCTATCGTGCGAATCTTATGCTTCTAATAGAGTCATTCTGCTAGAACTTTTTTGACTTAACCCACTTTTAGCTCACCACATAAAGATTGACTTTCACCTTGAAAATGATCCGTATAAGAAGCACATCTCGCACCATGGAAGCACCAACAGCAAGCAGTTTTTCACCAAATTAGGTAGATTTTTTTCATACTTGTTTAGATAGTTTTGCCAGTGATCGAGATCAAAGAATCCATCGCATCGTCTGACCCATTTGACTGAAACAAAAGATATATACAATCGATATATCCCCCTAGAACCGAAGGGACCAAAGGGAGGGAATAGCATACGGGTTGTTAAACGCAGGGAGGTAAGTGGTTTGACCGAACGAAGAGATGGATATAGATAGTAGCCCACGAAGTGGCATATTGTATACGGGTTTACCGAACGAAGAGAGGGATATAGTCGGGTGGAAGCAAAGCTGTCTAACCCAAACCTATTGACTGAGTCACTGTGACTGACCCTACCCCCCAAGCAATCTCACAAGCAATAGATCTTCCATCGCTCACAACCTACCCCCCGTCAAACATCAATGCTATCCATCCATTGAACTTACACTTTCAAACGATCACTGTCAAACGATCTTCCTTACGCACACCATCGAAAGCAATCTCACCGTCTACTGCTTTGCTTCTATCGCTAGCTGGATCTATAGGCTGGTACTCTCTTGCTTGAGAACTTCCCTTGCTTGAGAACTATAAGCTGGTGTAACCTAAGAACTATAGGCTGGATCTACTTCACGGGGAGCTCTCGAACCCATAGTAATCACTGGAAATAGATCTTTCCCTCGCTAACCAAAGCAATAACTCACCGAATCTAGGTCTTCCACCCTAATTATATATGTAATTATGCATTTTCACTTCCCCCGCTTAAAGATATAAGGCCTTATAAATACTCCTTAAAGAGATGCCTTCGTGTGTTTAAGGGCTTGTAATAGTATAGTGGAAAAGATTAGCTCTAAAGACTTACACCTTCTGAACCCAGCCAATATGGGTAGTGTTGCGTACCACTACGTAAGATACAGCTATTATCCCTCTTCAGCTTAGCCCGGAACCACCCGCAGCTACAGCAAATAGGCCCTTACACGACACGTTATATTACATAAGTAATATTAAGCAAATAACCGATATGGCGCAATACATTCCATTTTGGAGGGCTTACTTATCCCTTCCCTTGGTTCGTGTGACTTAGCTCCCTATCCAACGAATAGGCCTATCCCAAGGCGAATAGCTTACTTGGTCCTACTTGGATGCATATTCCCGGCTATGCCCAATTACTTATACTTACATAGTTGGGCCCTACCTAGCTACGCCTATATACCAGGCCCAACCCTTCCCTTCTAAACACTATCCTTCTTTGGCCGGTGAAAGGTAATACCGGCGGGGATAGCGGGTACACCTACCTACCAGCAGGCATACCTACCTAACAGCAGGTGGGACTATCTGTAACCCTAGTCTAACAAATGGACGGTATTTCTTTCTTTATTTATCTATAGGTCATCCGGGCTACTCACATTCATTTCTTTTTCTTTAAGATTGGTACGAAGTCGCTTGTCCGCATCGGGCAAGGCATTTCAAGAACTCTCTTTATAACTCGACGGAACAGCCCTCAAACTCTTCCTACAAAACAGGACTTTATACCTATGATTTTATGGATGATGCATCACTTATGACGAACCCGTTTAGCATACTCGACAAGGACACACAGTTTTATTCATGCTAGCCAGGCAATGCCAGCAGTAAGGGAAGTAGTGCGTGTTCCCGGATAGTCATTTAGTGAGTGATTGACTTGATTCATACTGAATATCTTATGAGAGGAGGGCCCCATTGGACAGTGGCGTGCCGGTTTTTACTGCAGGGGTCTTCCGCGTGGGTGCATGTGGAGAGGTCTTCCGGAAGATACATTGATTGGACTTTATTGGATTGGCTTGAGAACATATGCCGAGAGAATCAAAATAAGGGCTTACCGTCAGAGGAGATTGGGAGATATGGCGACCCACTTTGCATAATATAAGATATAATGTACGTTACCGCACCTCTACATCTTAATGGGCCTTATTCCTGTGGTTCTGCTTATAGCTACCATAGCGACACCCTTAGGAGCAGGCACGAAGTCGTTTTGGACCAGATTCTACAAACACTCTAATTAGCCATTTTCGTCTATTAAGATTGACTTTTTATACGAGGTCCGGGTAACTCTTTACCAATCAGGGGACTCAAACTGGATTTGATTCTTTATGAACTATACCCTTAGCCCATCCCCACCGGGCATTCCCAGAAAGGTGACACAGGCAAGGGGCATTGAAGAAATTGACACTAGTCGAGCCAGGAGGTAAAGGGTTCAATCACTTGATGACAAGAGGCGACCCAAGAGGCAATCATTCCCAGGAAGGAGGTCACTATTCCCCATAGCTTTGACCCGAAAGCCATTACACACTGGTCACTGCCAATAGCAGACAATTAACGAATAGTCGTCAGGTTACGATGCCGGTACTACATGCTGCCACGAGTCGATGTCAGGGGATTCAATACAAGTGTCAATGCCAAGTAGGTGGCGATCCCAGGAAGGATTCAATTTGTTCTTGTTGGTTTTGGAACCGATGGAGCACGTCTTATTTTCCGTTTCTGGGAACCGATCACGTAGCTTACTATGCATCTGTTTTTATAAGTTGCTAAGCCAATTGTTTTTGTCTAATAACATAGATAATGCAACCTTTTAAAATGACCCATCTGCCAAGAAATAAAGGTGGTACCCAGCATTTCCCAGTACGCCCCGTCACATCCCCGCATGACGTTCAATACGCTTCTCCCTTTTCAACTTGATTTGGAACCTGCCCTGGATGCTCTATCCGATTCAACCCAGTACAACTGGACAGACACTTCTACCCTTGCCCCTTGATGGTTGCTCGCTACAGACAACTTGAGGAGGTTACACGAGACAATATGGGATGGGACAATTAGGGGAGTTAGGTCGGTAGTTAGTTAGTCATTCCGGGAGGACGTGGGACATAGAGGCCCTATCCGTCGAACATTAGGCCTGGAACTTGACGCCTGGCCATTAGGTCTAGAACTTCAGGGCTATCCGTGGAACATGAAGACGTGCAACAGGATTTAGGGTTACACCATTTGGATCACACTATCTGAGCCATAGACTAGACACCTTAAACTCCAAGGCGGGAACACTACAGGCTACGCAACCCCCTTTAGCTGGTGGGGGGTCGCTCGCCTTCGTGGTCCCTTATCCTGGTTTCTCTTCGAACGGAACGATATGAATTGAAATGAGCTGTCAGTTCAATACGCATTCTACTTACCATTTACACATCACCGCCTTTTCCCCCGTTGGTCTATTATACTGCCTTACTGCCTTCCTTTCAACTGCCTTCTTTTCTTTACTCGATTGACTTCTGTTTCGACAGCTGCTCTTTCTTATTTAACCGGTACAACAGGACAGACACTGAAAGCACTTTCCCCTTGAAGCTCTATATGATTTCACCTTTGAAACTGGACAGAAGCTTTTGACATTTCCCCTTTAGGTTGGAGCGCTATCGCTTGTATGGGTTGCAAATGGTTCACACTACCTTATCGCTATCGCTTGCCCCCATTATGATGCTTAGGACCCATGCTCCATAAACCCAACCACACTTGAAACAGTACGCAACTATGTTAGGACATCGAACAAAGCTATTAGCTCGACCATCCATTCCCACTAGACTATTGACCATTGGACCAGAAACTAAGACCAGACCACTCTAAGACCAGACCAATCGACTACCCATATACTTTCAATAGTACCTTCAACTAACAACACCCCCCATAGGTCCACCTCACCTTTTGTCCGTCGGAAGGGGGGATATAAGGGGGTAAAGAATGGTTGGTATTGGTGGTTTGATAATAGGTTTGATCCGAAGGCCCATTGGGAGGGAGCGAACACCGGGAGGAACGGTACGGGACACGGTACAAGACACGGTACGGGACGGAACCTTGTGACGAGGCCAGTACCCATATAATAGTTCCTTCCTAATACCCATATACTATTGCCATTTCCACTAGTTATAATATTTCCTTACCTATATCATCCAATCAACTAACTTCATACCCATTCCTGGTTCAATGGGAACCTCTTAATCGCCTTACGCTTATGGTTCATCGGTCACTAAGACCTTTAGTTCATTGTGCTATTTACAAAGAAAGACCCATAGATAGAACATTGGGTATGGGCCTAAGTATTGGTTTGGAATTAGTTTAGGGCCTAAGAGAATGGTCCTTCACTTCAGTGATCCTGATTGATTGATCTCCAGGAAGAACCTTTAGATCTGAATTTGCCCTGTAGAGAGAGCTCTTCTTGTCCAATTCATAGGGGAATATTATTACCCCGAGTACTGCCGATAAAGACTGCTTTGGACCCTTGCCTTAGGACCTACCTTGACTTCCGAACCTTCCCTTCTCTGTAAACCATGAGCGTCAGCGCTGGGCAGGGGAGAAAAGAAAGGGAATATGTGCTTTTTACCACAATGTGCCTGGGACTATGGTGCCTATGTGCGCTTAGCAAATGCTATTTGCATCGATGAAACAGGGCTATGTGCAGGCAGTTAGACCTCACCACAAGACCGAGTTAAGACAGCTCGTTATATACAATGCACCTGTTCAGGTTCAGACACCAGTCATAGACAATAGACAACGGTCAGACAAACATATGCGGGCAGAGCCAGAAGGTCGCCAATAGCTCTAGTTATCATTGATCATGATTGCCGGGAGTACTCGCTTGAAGGTAAGTTACACTCATACGTCAGTTCTCATTGACCATAGCCAATAGTTTCAGCCAGGAGTCTTAGTCGAGGCCACGTATCCATCACTTTATGCCAGGAATATCTCTGCTACTCGATCAGTCGATCCCAGGTGTCAATCCCCAGGAGTCAATGCCGGTAGTCGATCCAATAGTCAATCCAGTCGATGCTGCTAGTCGATGTCAGGTTTCATAGTCGCTAGTCGTAGTTACAGTTGGCAGTATTAGCTAGAAGCAGCTGAAACATTAAGCTCTAGGAAGTGCATTAAGGACGGTCCACGGTCCATGAATTAAGCTACTTTCAGTGCAGCATGATGAAGCTATGCTTGGTGCAGCTAGATGTTCTTTTCGGTGCCACGTAGTCATACAGGAGCTTATGACAGGACTCCATGCTGCTAATGTGCTACTCGATCAGGCCATACAACCAATGCCAAGAGTCGATCACTCGATACCCAACTGTCATTGCCAGGAGATCCGCCGATAGCCTGTGGTCCACGATAGACAGGAAGGCTGCTTATGCTTGCCCAGATAGTGAATGATTGAGGGACTACCAGACAGATTCGGGCAAGGCACCATGTTCAATTGAAACAAATATAAAACAAACTTATCATTTTACATTCTTATTCATTGAAAACTCATTTTTCGAGGGGCCAATGATGTATACCCCACCTTTCGGGCGGACTCAAATGGATTTGTTATTTCTGAA
Source organism: Pinus albicaulis (assembly GCA_034641835.2). Lineage (NCBI taxonomy): Eukaryota > Viridiplantae > Streptophyta > Pinopsida > Pinales > Pinaceae > Pinus > Pinus albicaulis. The sequence continues at coordinate 319,753,515 of CM076581.1, read as the reverse complement.
TATCCTCATTCAAAAAACTTTAGGAGATTGGCGATTCATTTGCTTTTTGGTTTAGCTTTATCCTCACTGCTTCTTGATTGATCGCAGGCAGGCGGGGTGGATGGCTTATCTCACTTGATAGGACGTGTTGCTAAAGCAAGTTGCCTAGCTTGCGGGCAGGCAGGGCTAGGGGCATCAACGAACAAACAGCTTCTATGTGCACTGGATTCAGTTCATAAATGGGTTATACGTGCAGTGAATGACACGCGGCTAGGGGCCATGCAGTTAATGGAGCGAGGTTTCTGCTCAGTTTGTGAATCGAGGGTTTAAGAACCTCTATTTGTGCTGTCATGGTACGTGAGTCCCATGTTCCCAATTTACAGTCATAGCCTCAGAGCCAGTGGTCATAGCCGATTGATCATAGCCACCAAGATAGGAGAATAAACCCAGCGATACACCAAATTAGAAGATTTCTCATGTTTACCTTCATTGCTCGTCAGAAGACATTGAGCCACACGTACCTTACTAGATATCAATTAAGCTATGCCGCTTACTAACGATTAGTTGAGCCCACAATTGTTGTTTTGACCGATTGACTTCTTTAGGACGATTCACGATTGGAAGAATGCTTATTAAGTAAATAGTGAAAGATATAAGGGAGCTTTGAGATAATATTAATAAATCCTTATTTTAAGGCCAATAGCGTGACGCCAAAGGGACAAATTAACCGCTGAGCTCTGGAAAGGCAAGCCACAACTTCCCTTTCCTTTCTTTCTCTCGGCACCGACTACTTGGCACCGACCAGAGCTTCATGATTGATCAGATCTTTATGCACTGACTGTATCCAGCCCATGAAAATGTAAAGGTTCGGCAAAGCACTTTGTTTCAACAGAACTTTCTAGGTAAAACTAACATCGGGTAGAAGCGAATCCTACCTACTGAAACGCCTTCGGTGATAAGGTTTATTCGAAGATATATAGGAACAGACCAAGTACCCTCGGCGAACGTCATGTAATCGAGTGATTGAACCTGGATCGCCTCTTGGATCGAGTAGCGGGATCGGCTGCATCGACTACTCGAGTGCATCGACTGCATCAACTAGCGGGAATCGGCACTGACTAGGTATCTTCTATTGTCTGACTGGCACTGACCGGTGGATTAGGTCCTTTCGAGTAGGCCTTTGGAGTAACCTCTTTGTATTAGGCCCCTTGGATTAGCTCTATGTGTCGCTGTAGGATCTCCTGTTCCGTATCGTTCGTAACTGAATCGGTAAGGTCATTGGATGTAGAACCTCCTGTTCCGTATCTATCGGTAAGGTGTTATAGTCCACTAAGGTTAAAGCAGTCATTCGTCCGTGTACCTCACACTGGAACTACATAATCTGTTCCCTAAGGCTGCTCCTTTCCGGCCAGCAGCATCATAAGAAGATTCAGTTCTCTATCCGTTTCTTCTTTGGTGAACTTATCTGACGATAACATGGCTCAAATTATATGCTCATAAGTCAACGACATGGCTCCATGCCTTCTGGTGGGGAACTTGAAATGGGTTAAGGAGTTAGGTGAAGGGGCACCACCTGCCGAACCAGCGTAAACGGCTCAACTAGCTCCCTTCTCCCTGGCCCTAATGTCTTAACCAAGCCTCCCTCCCTGAATACGGCTCACTAACCAAACACCCAACCGCCGCCCAAAGTACTTCTACGCGAGGTAGGTCCGTGTTACTACTTGGCTACGGAGCTTTCAACCTAAGACCTTGAGTGTGACTTTATCGACCTTGATCGAATCGATCATTCATCCAGCGAGAGCGTAATTACATATATAATTCATCGCTTCATTCTTCCTATCGGATCGGATTGGATCGAATTGGATCATTCAGGAAATCGTGTAATGAAATCGAGAATTCACCGATACCGTAATTACTGCTTCGCTCACTTCTTCCATTCGTTTCTTCCAGTCATTCATTATATATGTAATTATGCCATGAATGATAGATCGATTTATTCACTGGCATTTTTGGTAGCAATATAGCCCTCTTCTTTATCACCAGGGACCGGATCAGACAATATCACCCTCACCCTTTTTATCCCTTACTGAAGTGTTTATTTACTTACTACCTATTTATCCCTCTTTAGAGCTAGACATGTTAGCTTTAGATCACTTGATTAATCGCTTAGGAGGTACCACTATATACCTGCCGACATGGCATGGATGTGGATGGCATGAAACAACTACCTTACCCTTACCTATTCACTTATGTTTTTATTATATACCTGTGCACCCATATATAGACCTAGTTGCCCTATACCACAGGAATGAATGCACTTAGTTAGGAAGGACTGCTAGATACTTAGACGGGCAGGATCAAACTTTTCCCATTATAGTTATCCCTTTCCACACTAACTATTTACTCACCCTGAAGACCGATACATGTTAGTCCTAGACCACGTAATTAATGAATCTTAGGGAGGTACCACTATAGATAGGCAGACCGGGGATTGGGATTGAGATTGGATGGCATGAAACAACCCTTCCCTTAGAATAGAACCATCGAATTGGACTGGATGGGATCGCTTCGTTTAGCCCTTATGCCTAGACCCAGCACTTGAATGAATTCCATATGCCTTCAATTAACTGAGAAACTACTATTTCATAGTAGGCGCTTAACCTGATGACCCTCTCGCAGTGAACTTGACCTTTCCCTTCCTATTGGCCTCATTCAAGCTCTCGCAACTTGAGCCAAAAAGGATCATTAGGGAATGGATCCTATCTATTACTAGCTTCCCATGGTACCCTTCCTTTACAGGTCCTTTAAAGGTCCTTGCTCTCGGAAGAGCAAGCGATGAATCCCTTCCTCAGGCAAGGAAGTTTTTCTATTTGAGCGTGGAATAGAATATTTTGCTTTGAGGTTATGCACCTTTATGCTTGCGGGCTTTACGAATTCACCCATTGAACTTTTTTATTGATTATGTGAACACCAGAAGAAAGAAAGAAAGACATTCACCCTTGTTGTTTACTTACGAGCATATTGATCATGTTATCACCAGAAAAACCCAAATATTTCATAAATAAATGATGGAATACCTGGTTTGGCCCATACACTAAGTTTGCATCATTCTATTAGAAAACATCTCATTCTATATTTTAAGAGACCGGACCCCGAAGCGCTTAATCTCTAACCAACTACGATTGCAGCAACCAACCACTAGAGGAAATCCAGCTAATAGGCGCATCTGGCAATTGCTAATGAGCATGGTAAACAGTGATTCTTTATCCTTGATTTAGAATTCGTTGGTTCGGTAATGAACATGACACGAAAGAGCCTATTCCCTTCAGATTCGGAATGGGCGGGGTAGCCCTTCCTTAGAGCAGATACCGGCTAGAGAGACTGTCTCACCCTTTCATCAATGAATCTATCCCTATCAACGGGGAATAGAACGGGGAAGAGTTACCTTAAATTCCTTCCCTAAAACGTGCCTTAGATCACACGACTTATCGGGATCACACGACTGACTTTCCTTGCCCGTATGCAGGGCTTTAACTAGGGTGATAAAAAGGTGAACTTCTTGGGTTAGATAACTAGCTTTATGCAGGGTGGGGTGAACTTATAGATATAAATTTTTTATCTATATAAAAAATAAGAAAAGACTAGATACGGGCCCGGGTTCCGCAGGACACCTAATGGTCAGGGTTATCCCTTCTATTTTATGACCAAGATGGAGACTTTAGCTTGGCCATTGGTCTTACTCAAGTCTCTTTATTGTGCCCGCACCCAAGCAGCAATAGGCCCGTCATCAAATAAACAATATCTATATGCCCACCCACGCTTATTTATGCCCACTTTAGGTAGGCAAGAGTATACAACACACTTCCTTGCTTACCGATTTCTCTAAGCTTCCCGGGATATAGAAAGAGAGGTTCAAGTGGTACGGTCAATTGGTTGAGTGCCATTCCTTACTCCCGCTCGCTATATGCTGGCCGGTTCAAAGAGCATTTACATCCCGGCTGGCTGGTTCAAGGAGCATTACGACATAGAGAGATGATTTATAAACCGCGTCAAAGGCCCTCACCATATGAATAGTGAGTGACTCCGTCCCTTAATTCGCGCTGTATTGCTATTTGAACCCTTCGAAGGTAGCCAACCTTATTTGCTTTTTTCTGGTTTATTTAAGTGGCAGAGCTGAGTGTCTAAAGCGTCCCCCCACTCCAGGATAGAGTACTCCAACAACTGCGCTGAATTGATTCCGTTGCCTTGGTCCCGGTTCTCCGTTTCGTCGGGGTCGGGTCGAACAACTCCCGACAAGGCATACATTGGCTTATCGCTTGCCAGGAAATATTTATTTTCTAAATTGCCATCCATCAAGGTGCCGAACAAATATATACGGTTTAATTGGGCTTATAGAGAGCTTAGTGATCTTATATAGAGCTTACGTAGGTGTTTCTTGGTGTTTATTAAAGAAAGCTTATAGGGTTGCTTAGTGATCTTAGTGAGATAGCTTAGTTAGTGAGGAGCAGCTTAGTTAGATAGCTGAGAGAGCTTACTAGGGTGCTTTGTATACAGCTAAGATAAAATAAAGAGAGTTTGCGGGGGGGACTGGGGGTTAGCATTCATCAATATATCATGGTTTTTGGATGGTTGATGTGATGGATCGAATCATAAAGTAAAGAATCAGCCATCTAGGTTTCTGGAATCTAGGTTCTTGAATCTTGGTTTGATGAAGGTCTAAGTGGAGATATGTAATCTCCACTAACTCGAGAAAGAAAGATCGAGAGTGGAAAGCACAAGCAGCTACAAACAAGGTGAAGAAAGATTTGAAAGCAGGATGAGTGATATTGAAAAAAAAAGAGATATATAATGAAGTTTTATTTGATTTGATAGACAGTGGTGAGTAAAGCATCATCGATAAATGAACCACCGCACTCCTAGGCGCTGGACCTCTCCACACCCCTCCCACTTCTGTTTGCATGCAGGTATTCTTTGCCGCCAGGCTCTGCTCTATCCTCTTCAGCCATATAAAAGCCATACTAGCCTAGCATCTATATTTTGATTTTGGTCCCTTTGCAGTTGCTAGCTCCTCAGCTTTCTCTAGACTGATTTAGGTATTTCAACCCTTAAAATAACTAGCACTTTGTCCGGATTCCATCAAGATCTGACGGGCACACAGGCCATACAGAATAATAGAAAAGGAGACATTTCAAGTATTTATATATTTGATTTACTTATTTGCTGTTTTTCATGCTTGCATGTTTCTTTTCTCTTGCTTGTGTTTGCTTGTCTGCTTGGTTTGGTTGTAATCACATTGCTTTAGCCTTTTATCCCTTCTCGCGTAGGTTACTTGGGAAAAGCGAGTGAATCTGGGTTGGGTCTTTCCTAGATATATCACCTCCCGCCTATCCTTTGCTTCATCCCTAGTCTACCTTTTGGAGTTTCACTCCCTCTTTCTAAAGAAACTGAGAAAGGCTTCGATTCTTGCCCCCTCTTTTTATGGCATAGGGAAATAACTTTATGACTTACGCCCCTGACTTACTTACTTAAGCCCCTTACTGACTGGCTGGCTGGTGCCTTCAATATCAAGAGTAGGCCCTTCAATAGTAGGTGGTGCTACTGGACCTGAGGCAGATGATGCTACTTCCAATTGGGGTAAATAAAGTCCCTCCCTCTTGATCCAGTTGATACTAACTAGTGCTGGTCGCTGTCCACAGATAGATAATGTAACAGACACATTAGGCCCGTTAGTTGGTTAGGGGGTTTCAGTGAACTTATATGTTAGGCGCCTGCCGATATCTCCATAAAAGCTAAGAGATAAGTTGGGCGAAGTTTGGAGGAAACAGAAATCCGACTATCTTTCTCCTTACTTGACTGGCTTCAGTGAGAGCTTGACTCTTTCTATCCTTACTTGACTGGCTTTAGAATGGTGTTTTGTTCCCTCTTTATTCTCTATCTAGTTACCGAAATGGTCTAGTTTTTGGCGTGATATTATATATGAGTTAGCGTGTTACGGCACGCACTAAGACAGTTGGAGAGCAACTAAAGTTCCTCTCCCGGTCGAGGGAGATAGCATTCACTATAGTATAGATAGGCACTCGACCGATGCGCTCCCATATTCTAATACTAGCGCTTTCGCCCTATAGAAAGAACAAGGCTCACGCACTCCCCCAAACACGGAGGGAGATACTCACAAGCCCTCTTGTCCCGCATCCTCTATCCTGCATCCTCTGTCCCGCATCCTCTGCCCCACATATCTGCTGGCCCCAGATTGAATCCCTCTCTTCGGCCCACCTAACCCGGTTCAATTCATGTTCGGTGCGCCCTAGATTGCTCGCTGGTGTGTCCTTGATCGATCGATCGAGAGATTCTGTACGTAATGTGACTGACCGAACTGATAAATAATAGGTCGTTCCAAGTGCAATGATGGGGCATCCCTATTTCGTTATTCGTTTAATCAGAGTTGTTGTAACTCTGTGCAGTGAGCGACAACGAACTAGTTGTTTCCCATACTGGACCTTACAAGTGGCGGCATCATGGCACTCTAACCGTACGTGACATTCATCATAGCGGCAGTGGAATGAGTATCCATCCTTGTCTAGAACAAGAAAACAACCCCAGTACTATGGTTTCCCGCTATCTCTCGTGTGCCCGGGCTTCCTTCAAGCTGAAGAGTGAGGGTCGATTAGAGTTCAGAGGTTAAGTCCATATTACGTATAGAATATAATCTCCCTCGCCACAGAGATCTAATCACACCGGCCGAGCACCGCGAATCGGGCATCAAACATCCAGCCAACCGGCGGGGCAGTGGTGTGGTGGTATAGGGAAAGCTTGATTGAGCCGGTGGAGAAACGAGAACTGAGAAAGACGGGATAAACTGTCAAGTCGATCGGCTTTATTACTGTAGCGGAACGAATTGATCTGGAGCCTCCACAACGCATTCCTATTACTAAATGAATAGAGAATCAGGATTAGCGGCGAATCGTATTAGGCCCTAGGGAATATGTTCACTGCAAGTATGTCTATTCTTATGAAGTTATACCATTCTGGGAATCCATCCTTTTTGTTGTGGCTTCCAACTCACAAGGTGACATTCGTAATATCTAACAGTCCTAGTGACTAAGTCGAAGGTTCCCTTTCTACAAGCTTATTCTACTTTTACAACACAAATCTCATTTAGTCGTGATTATTCAATCCACTTTCAGTCTGATTGTTCAATCTAACCTTTATGGCTTCTTCTGTTGGCTCCTTCACAAATTGAATAGGAAAATCATGAAACAAAAGATTACAGAGATTACTAACTTTTGCTTACGAAGTCTTATTGAGTGCTTTTGTATGCTACTATACTCTGTCAACCATTCAATTATTCTAAAACATATCTATTATTCTACTAATCTTTCTATGTGTGTCCCCATGACTACAAAGATTCATTCTTTATCAGATATCTCGCTGCTATAGTGATCCCTTATTGGAGATGTCTTTTCTGAGGAATTATAACTACATCTGGTTTATGATGTCTCTATGATTACAACACTTCACTCCCTATAGTCGCATCCTTCTCGAGCAACTTATACCAACCCTCGATCTCTAGTAGGGTTATCTCATGGGGCCATCTCCAAGAATTGGTTTTAGTTGTTCCCCTTCTTTGGTCATTCACCTTCCATATGTCATTCAACGCCAAATACCCAGTGGACAAATATTTGGTTTTGAAATTCTTGTTGATGTGGCATACACATGGTGCACACGCGTGCTTCTTTTGGACCTAGTCATCATTCATCCACTTGGTCATTCTATTGAGGTTCATATATGCGTCAAAGTCAATGTTCATATTTATGAATTCAATGGAAATTTCCAGTCACACGCTAATTTACCAACGATCCCACTCATCTTAGTCCATAGTCATCCAATTACTCATCGGCCATTCTTAATAAACATATTCTCAAAAAAGCATGACTTGAACTTATCTAGGTCTATATCAGGATGTCTCCATCAACATGCATCCATTGTTTCCATTCACTGACCATCAGTGTGCTCTTTGAGTCGATTCTGCTTAGCTGGTCAATTTTTTCGGTTATGTCTAAAGTTGGTTCTTTAGTTTCTGGATAGCTTGTAGCCCTTCGTCAAATTGACTCTATCCCCAAGGTAGTATCAACTCCAACTGTCAGTGATGATAATTCCATGTCTATTTGCCACGCTTTCTACATCAATCGGTTCCATGTCGTATGATGCCCAATTGTTTTCATCCGATGTTGACACCCCCATTAGCTCCTAGTGTTCCCTTGACTTCATCTTGGATGGTCCCTTCCTCGCCAACTTCATCATCTGTAGGTGTGTCTTACGTAGGCCAAACCTATAACATTGATGGAATCAATGGCGGGACCAATTTGACCAATGTGTGTCCTCATCAACCAAGCCAACGGTGATCCCTGATCCCCCAGGCTTTAGTGTCCCTATTTTCCACCCCGACGAAGAGATTCTAGAAGCCCTTACCACTCCTAAATACCCATGGGATGATCCATCGTTCGTACTTTTGGCTCAGGATGCGTTTACTCCTAAGAATCCCTTCGACCAGTATGTTGTTTTTTCATGTTTAGGTCAAAAATATCCTTAAGTAGGGAGCGGTAACAAGTAGAAAGCCCGTATTAGTTCTTATCGTCCTTACCAGAGCTTATCGTCCTTACCATAGAAGCACAGTCTTGAACCCTATAGTGGTAAGGGGATATTAGGGGGAATCCTCAGTATAAAGAATATATCCGGCCTATAGTCTCGCTAACGCTTACACTAGTCCTTACCAGAGGCGGTAACAAGTAGAAAGCCAGTATAAGAGCCAGTATAAAGCCATCAGTATAAGGAAATAGATTCATTTATATTCTGTTTAGAGACCGATGGTTAGATACCGAAGGACTTATACTTAAAAGGTATGGACTAACGGTAAGGTACGTACGGAAGGATATAGGGATTATACTGTCAGAACTTTCCCTTTGGGCCATATGAGCTGGACTCTTATCTTATCTGTAGTAAGGACCTCTTGGAGGCATGGTTTCTTTTAAGCGTATCCCTCTATATATTATCTTTTTCCCGTGGCTTACCCCTTGCCCGATCCGGACAAGCTACTTGTTCCTTCTCATTTTATACTAAAAGGATATACTGAATAGTCGGTAGGGATTAGCCCGTCTACTCCTTTTCTTGGTTCTCGTTCCCATCAGTATTTCTATTTGGCTCAGCCCTCAATCAACGGTTGGGCTCTCGTTCCTCCTCTCGCCACGCTCAGGAAGGTGGTCGGGGGCTAAAGGTCGGGCTCTTTCCCACTAATCGATTTGCGAAATCTTGCAAAAACATGGAGCCGAAAGGCCTCCCTGTAAGGGTTTCCGAACTAGTAAATACACTTTCAATTAGAGACCTAATTTCTACTTCATTTCTACTCGTTCCAGAAAAGAATTACGCTCTTTCCTTATGTGACATCGGGAGGGCAAGGAACGTTAGTGACTCGACCTCTGAAATGACCACTAAAATGCAAATAAGGGCTTTGACCAAAACCAACGGTAAGACCTATAGAGTTTTATAGTACTTCCAATGTGTATGTGAGTATAGGGCTAATAACGGCTTACTTATTACTGTAGTGTATAAAGCCCCTGCCCTGAAAGAGTAAAATCCAACTCTTTACAAGCCATATCTGAAAGGGTCAAATCTATCACCTGATCCTTACCCTACACATATGGGGGGCTGGGGTTAAGGGCTACACGGTGGGATACGAGAATAGCTGCTATCAACTATTAAACATATTGATTGCCTTCATGAGTTGAGCTAAACTCATCACAACATATTGATCTTACCTTTCCTGATCTGCTCGAGTGCTCAAGCAATTCGAATCATCAGAAGGGAAGGTCCCTTTTACTCATCTCAGATTCTAACTGGTTGAACAAGATCTCCAATCGTATCCAGTCTTGTTAGAGAGGTCAGTCAGCCCTGCTTTTGAAGTAAGATATCTTCCCCTTAGCCGACAAGCGATTTTATTCCGAAGCTTGCTCAATTTCTTTATTAAACAATCCCTTACTCTCAAGCTCAAGCAATCAATCGAATGAGCATGATAGCTTTATCAGATTCTTCCCAATCTCCTGTGTTGAAGAGCAAGCACAACGACTCTAACAAGACCTACCTCCCTCTTGTTCGATCTCAAATGTGAAAAGATCTCTCTTATAATGAGAAAGATTTCAGACCCATAAAATCGTGTTGTTCATACCCTACCAGTTAGTGCTCTTGTCCTCGCTCGATCAATAAGAAAGATGGGGAAGTGGCTCAGTGAATTTATATTTCCGTGATTTCATTTTATAAACCGCCACCCACGCCGAATATATATGCGTCATGTAGGCCCCGCAGGCTGGTGGGTAAGGAAAGGAAGGGTTTTGGGGATTGAGTGGGTCGAGCCAGTGTGGTCTTTGAATCTTACCTTCTTTCACTTTCAACATGTCCCACTACTGTAGGGAGGTTTGGCTTCGCGTGAGAAGGGTCCTTACGAGCGTTCGTTCAAGCAGGCAAGCAGGCAAGCACGCAAGTAGTGGAAAGAGAAATCCATTTATATAGGTATATTCGGTCACTAGCCCGGGATAGAGCATAAAGCCAGAGAAAAGGCGGACCAAGAAAGAAGAAAACAACAGAACTTTGGCGAAGTGTTTTTTATTTTATAACGACTGAATTTCGGTAACTAGAAAGAGAATAAAGAGAGAACATATTCCCTTCGGTCACTGTGTCGGCGCTGTAAGGTACTAGATATCCACTCCCTCCCTCTACCAGCCTAGCCTTTGTCTATACCTACCTTTTCTGCTCTAGCCACCCCAAGGAATAAGCTCTGACTTAATGGGCCTCGTAAAAGTGGTCAATTTGCTAGTGAAAAGATGGCGTATCGAGTTCCACTTCCTCCGTTTTTATTTGATGGTTCATTTAGCGCTTCTGGTCCAGCTCACTCTTTATGGGTTTTCTTTTTTCATCAGACCAAAACCCCTATGAGCCGGCACTATGAGTTCACCTACGAATGGAATGCCGGGCTTCTAGAATGGGGGAAGGATGACAATTTCACTTAGGTTCGACCTCACTACTGGGACTCTATGCTGCAAAGTAATTACATTAGGGTTCACCCCGAGCACTGTCCACCACCTTGTACCCTACTTTAGCTTACTCTCCCTCTATCTTGGAAATCACTTTTCAGAATCTACACTCGGACTGACTCATCATCACTTTACTACGATGACTAGATCACTAATATGACTTATTCAATCACTGGATGAACAACACTATGGGCTGTCACTGCAGTTTCGTATCTTTTATACCCTTTGCCGATGATGCCATGGGAACGATAGGAGCTTACGAATGGGAAGGAGCTCCCAAATAGAATCAAACTGCTAAGTCACTGGGTGTGTTGCAGCTCGTCCCTTACATTGATATTTTATACCTTTATACCTGCATACAACATGGATATATTTTATACCTTGTACCCTTGTAACCTACATGGAGAGATGGGATGGATTCATTTATATAAAGATTAGCGGCGTTGAAGGATCGCTATAACTAAGAGATGAGCTAAGAGATGAGCTATGATAATGAAAGATATTCGCTATGATAGTCCCTATGTATGAAAGAGCGGAAAGTCGCGTATCACATGTTAACAATAAGAGGAGGGAGTAAGATGCTTCCCCTCTACCATTGTAGCCTGCTTTTTGTACCTGGACGATGTATCACTTCATTTTATCTCCTGCGCACTGAGATGATGGTGGAAATCTGGTGAATTTGGTTCTGGACCCACTACTTTTTATCATTATTCATAACATAGGCGCTTGCCCGATCGATCACATCAAAGACCTGGGTGAGTTAGCTGATCTCCCGCTTTACTCCTTTCGAAAATCGGTGTCACTGGCGGTTGATTTCTTATTTGATAGTAGCTTTCCCTCCCCCTTAGTCTAGGGGAGGCTCGCCCAATGCGCAATGAAGACAATTAAGATCTTGATTGATGTACACAGATATTAATTACGCGCGGAGGCCTAATATAAAAATGACGGGTGGAAGGCCTCAAAGTCTCTTTCTTTTTACGCAAGCACATGACTATCCTAATCAAGTCGAAACTTTCATATGTATCGATTAATTACAAATGGAGATCACTCTGAAAATAATGGCATGGGAATAACTATCGCATGGAGATCACTAATCACTTGCATGGAGATCACTATGTCAATCATGTCGTGGAAATCAGTATCGAAGTAACCTATGAAAAGTTGAAGCATGCATCGCATCTTTACACATTCTATCTGGAAAAGCTGGATGTGTATGGATGATCAAGCGAAGAACTCATAGGGAAACCTCGGTTAGACGGTGCGGGATCTATATGTATGGGTTTGAGAATGGGAGTTAGTTGGATGGTCAAAGCAGCAGGGTCTATTATATCCTTGTTTCATCATGTCGAGTGGAGTAGATTCTATACTATTGAGAGTGAAGTAGCTTATATACTACGCTCCCTACGACTTTTGATGACTTGGATATGCATTGAGATTAATATTGATCTGATATTTATTGAGATATAGATTTATATTGATTACCTGATCTTTACTTGAACTTCACTCACTCCCCGAAACAAACTCATAACCCATAATATACCCCACTGGTAACCAGGAACACCGAGAGGAAGCAGTAACAGCAGAAACGACGGCTATCTATTTATAGATCCTTATTATATTCAATATAGAAAGGAGTCCTTAGATAACAGATGGAATCTTCCTATCTTTACAAGGAATAAAAACCACTCACTACAGGAGGTCATAAGGATCCTAAGGCTATAAAAAGTAAAGGAGTCAGTAAATAAAGGCTTATCTATATGAAATCAGCTTTATAAAGTATTAGGTATTCTTTAAGAGTAGGAAGTAAGATTAGTATTAGTATAGTCTTATATTTTTATATGAAGGATTAGATAGATAGATATTTATTACTTGTACGCAGGCCCCTCTATAACTCTTAGGAAGATCTGAAGGCTTAGCTATTTCAATATCCTGGCCTTATTACTAAACAAATAGGAGAGATAAAGGTAGGAAATATAAAGGAGATAGACAGTATATCAAGTATAAAATATCCGACTATATTTCATATCTTTATTCAATCTATTTATGGTATTCTCCGCGGACCGACCTTACCTTGCTCCTACATGCCGGAGAACCACACTCATAGGCATAGATATTCTAGTTGGTTGCTTCTGCTGCTATTCAAACTAGTTTATTGCTACGCCTCCCAAGACCGCCTTGCAAGTTCTTATAGTACCGGTGTTTTAGAGCCTTACTTGCGGTGGTGGCCTATACTATTTCTCCTTACTTGAAGTGATGGCCAGGGGATGCCTTACTTGAAGTGCTCGAATGATAGATCCTTGTACCCCATAAAAAGAAGTTTGAGCAAAAGAAAAGAAGTAGGTAAACATCTGGAAAAGGCTATGTTCATAAAGAAGAAAAGAAATTTGAAGTGTCCCGGTGATAGATTATGCCTCCGACCCGATCAAAACGAGGTTTCTATAAATGAAAATGTAAAATGATAGTTTTTTTTGTGGAATCTGTTCCAAGCCAACTTGGTGCCTGGGCCGAATCTGTTGGCTATGTTGGGTGGCCCCCCTTCCCTGTGTAAGTCTGTAAGCTATGTGAGTTGGCCTTATCCTCATGGCTAGCGTTAATCGGTACCTCTCCTGTTACTGATGACTATTGGCTGACTGGCATAGAGTCAAAGCCATGGAGTACAAGCATCGAGTACCGGCATTGAGTACCGGCATAAAATCATGGATCGACAGCGTCGAGTATCCCCATGTATTAGCCCCATGTATTAGCCCCATGGATTAGCCCCCTTCCCTGTGTCAACCGACTAGGAATGACCCCGGTGGGTCTGTTCTCCCGGGTATCGTCAACTGGATATCAGCAACTAATCGGGACCTCATCATCGTGTAACCTCATCCATCGTAGCTCTACGTGTACCTCATCGAACCTCATCGAACCTCATGCATTGTGTAGCTCTACGTTGTAGCTCAGAGAGTACTCCTCTACGTGTAGCTCTATGTGTATCCCCATGGATTAGGCCCTGTGAGTAACCTCTGCGGCTTATTCCCCTTTGATTATTCCCCTTCGATTAAGCTCTAAGTGTTGCTGTAGGACCTCGCGTTTCGTATCGTTCAGTGAACGTCTACAGGTAGGAACTATGTTTCCATATCGTTCGGTGAACTGAAGCTGTAGTGCCACCATCTCGTAGGTGGTTTACTTCTCTGCCCTTGCCAACGCCAACACCAATCAACATCGAACTCAACATCCTCCATATCAACATCGAATCCATTTAAATATCCACGTTGTAGGCGCTTCTGCTATGTCTGGCTTGTAGGGTGTCTATGTGTTTCTGTGAGGTGCTGTATGTGCTGCTACGTCTGGTGCTCTATGCGCTGGTGATGAAGGACCTCCTGTTCCGTGTCGGTAAGTGAACTGCTACAGGTAGGAAGGATTGTTCCCGGTAAGCTCTAGTGCCATCGCGTAGGATCGTTCTCTCATCGTGGCGACTGGGTGTCCTTCATCTATCGTCGTCCAACCCCGGCTTCACTAGTCCGCCGGGGTGCAAGTATATAAATCAATCGGTACATCAACTTGTCCTTCCACTCGGCGACAACTAGTGACCGGCTTTTCAAATGATCGGCTATCAAAACAATGACTAGCAGCACTTCCTAGAGCTGAATGCATTGACAAGAGCTTCATTCATGCACCGACGGAGTATACTTCATTCCTGCATCGACAATAGATTCATGCACTCACTGAGTATAGGTTCGATGAGTGCTTCCCATGGAGTATACTTCATTCCTGCATCGACAAGAGCTTAATCACTGCCTAGCTGCATTGTGACTAGACTTCATGCTGCACTGACCAGAGCATCATTCATGCACCGACTAGAGGTTTTTGCTGCACCTTCTAGTTAATACTGCCAACTGAACTCAACTATTGCGAATACTGCGACTATTGGATCGACAACCTACTGGCGACTATGGCTCTTGGATCAACTATCGGCGAAAGAGTCCTGGCATCGAGTGATTGAAACCTGGCATCAAATCTTGGCTCTCCTATGGCATCCTGTCAATGCCCCTCCCTGTGGAAACCTCCTGGTCGGGTGGGTAATGAGGATCATTCTTTCGGGTTAGGATTCATACACCTTATTATGGATATTATTCATTCCATTCCTCATCTTTTGGTTCTTATTCGCTGACTCCGTTCTTCATCTTCAGTGAATATGCGACGGGACTCTTTTCTACGAGCCTCACCGGTTGGTTGATATAGACCCTTTATATATTTATTTCTTGGTACAACCCTTGCCTTAAGCTTTATATACGTTATATCGGGATCTTCTTTATGAACTTATTATTGGCATTAGCGTCTTCGGACAACGAAGAAGAGAAGGACCCGGAGGACCCGTTAGGACCCGGTAGGGGGCTCGACTAAAAGGATAGGCCCGGTAGGCCCGGTAGGGGCTCACTATTCATATGGTGAGGGTGAGCTTGCCGAACTCTCGACACAAGGCCGCCATCGACTCACTATTCCGATGGTGAGGACCCGGTAGGGGGCTCGACTAAAAGGCCGCCATCGGGCTCACTATTCATATGGTGAGGGCGCTTTCCTGTCATCGGGGAAGGAAGGTTCAGTGCTTCCAGAATAAACAAGCAGCCATCCAGACCCGTATCTTGACATGAGGACTAGGTTTCATGCATACAGAGCCTTACTCTTTTTGTTTTTATGGAGAAACCTCTCCCCTCGGGGATTGGGGTGGGTGGGTAAATAGTGGTCGAGCCTTAAAGCGCATCGTTGGTCGAGCGACTTCGTTCCTCCCATTCCTTTTAGTCAAGTCATGGGAGCAATAAATTCCATGATTCCTTTTCTTCCTGGGTCGCGACTGAGCTTCTGTTGCAACCTTCCTCAGTGAAGGTGCTGTGTTGGGTCCGCTGCCTTCTGGGTCACCATGTCTGCTGGTCCTTCTCCTTCCTCACCAAATAGCCAGAATATATAAACAGTCGCATCATCAGGTTGCATTTTTGTGTAAGGATTCCCATTAACAGTTTCATCATATGTATCATCGCGCGTGGCCTCGTGCTGCATTCGACCCAACCGTATTTTTTGTTTCTTAAATATGATCTCTCCTACACAAATTCTGGAATCACTTTCCCAACCTTAACCTCGCGAAGAGAGATCCATCCTATTGGGAAGCGAAGAGATCCATGGAGTTTCGGGAACAAAGCCCCGAAAACTCTTGATTTATTTTTTTATTTGATCCTATCTAAAAGGGAGAGAGTGGCTATCTATATAGAATGATCCCTAAGCTATATAAACATCGAGTCGATCCCATCCACTTGTAAATTCTTGGTGTAATACTCGTGGATTCTTGGTGTAATAATTTCCCCGTGAACCGATCAGGTGCGATCGATCTCCACTTGTGGATTCTTGGTGTAATAATTGGTAATGATTCTTCCAACTCGTCCCGGAATGGGCGTTATGGCGGGGAACAAGGAGAAAGCTACTGGAGAAATTTGTCCAATAGTAACATATGGTGCCTCCACGGGTTCACATCCGATCCGACCTAATAGTGAGCGATCCGCCAAGAACAACCGAAATATTTTCTGGTAAATCGGGCGAGAACTTGAGCTACGCACATACGAACTTTTAATAGGAGGTGGAGCCAACAAAGATATAGAAACTGGTGCTATTGCGGCTACACCTCCTAATTTGTCAGGTATACTACGAGGAATGGCATGGATTGGTGGGGAATACCGTTCCGGCACAATATGAGGCGGGGTGGACATCGGATTAGCAGGTATATAATTGTCGGGATGCCCCAAGACATTAGGAGCATAAAAAATCCAAATGGAAGGGAAGATAGCGGAAGCTACCCGACCTACTGGATCCTTCACGTAAAAATATGGATAAGAAGCGATTCTATCCATCTTTGAATGTACACCCGATGGATTATTTGATCCATATTGATGCGATGCGGCCATATGAAGAAGACTGGCGCCTACTGGAATAAAAGGGGGTAAATGATGAAGACTAAAGAAACGATTTGAGGTGGCATTGTCCACGGAGAAACCACCCCGAAGCCAAGTCACTATAGTATATCCCACTACAGGTATGGCGCTAGCTGAGCTTGTAATTACCGTAGCTCCCCGAAAGCTCATCTGACCCCGAGGTAGTACGTATCCTATAGAAGCTGTCACAATCATTAATAGGAAGATGACAACTCCGAGACACCGAACGAATTCCCTAGGACTGCCATGACTCGCATAATACGAACCACGAAAAATATGAAGGTAAACCACAATGGAAAACATACTTGCCCCATTAGCATGCATATAACGAAGCAACCAGCCCCCTTCAACATCTCTCATGATGTGTTCTACGCTGTTGAAAGCTAGATCCACATGAGGTGTGTGATGCATAGCTGGAGAAACGCCGGTCACTATCTGAATGGCTAGACGAATACCAGCTAACGAACCAAACCCCCACCAATAACTTAGATTGCTCGGGGTCGGATGATCTATCAAATGCTGGTTAAGTGTGGATAATATGGGTTGTTTGGGAATAGGGAATCGTTGTTTTCCCATAGTCATGTCTCCTATATCACTCTTGTTCCCCAATTTGATCGACGTTATCCCCCTCGACTCGACGAAGAAATAAGGAACGAGCGAACAGCGAGTCACCTGAGCTACGCGAAGGGAGGGTACGTGCGAGTTACTTTGTTCGTTTGTGTAGGTTCTTTGTGTAGGTTATCCTGCCTATTTTTAGCCCCGGGAAGGCAGATCGATCTATAGTGACAGACAGAATGTAGTATAGATCGATCTACGTTGCCGTAACAAATTCATGCATGAAGAAAGGTTATCCCTAAGCTGTTCAGGGTCTAGATCGATCTACGTTGCCGTAACAAATTCTGAACACAAATTCTGGTATATATCACCTTATTGATTCATTGATCTCATTTGGGGCGAGAGGCAGCGAGTCACCTGAGCTACGCGTTTTTCGGGCGTGAAAAGCCCCCTAACGACTTAATTCGGAATCACTGTGCTTTTACCCGTGACCCCCCCCCCTACCCCAAGTAAGTAAAGGGGTCCCGACCCACCGGTCGGTAGGGGGGGGGGAAAGGCGCAGGCACCCCCTTGGGTGGGGGTGGGGGGGCACCCACCTTGCGCAGCTTTGGAAAGGAGATAATTCGTGAAACTACGTCACTCTTGTAAACTCTTATTGATTTAACGAGAGAGAGTAAATATGATACTGGCGTTGGTTTTACCAACGAAAAGTTGGCGCTATTCGATTAGAAAGGTTTACCAAGTTCTTTCTTTCTTTCCCGTTATCCCTATCCGCAAGGGGAAACTCCTATATTTATAAGGGAAGCTCTTCTATTATATAAGGGGGGCGGCTCGGTTCCACACTCTGACCTCAACGAACGAAACAACCTTCGCTATTACTATTATATAAGGTGAAACCGAGCGCAGGGGAAGGGGGCGCTCCAATACCAATGAGCAACAGTTTTACTTCTCTTTTTTCCCCTAAAAGAGCCCTCTTTCTTATTCTGAAAATGGCCAGATTCTTTCATAAAAAAATGGATTTCTTCCGGTCATGAATTAGATATGTGTCATACCAGATTCGGTGTGAGTCGAAGGTTTCAAGCTACGCATCCTATTAGCAAACGCCGGAGACCGACCTCGCGTAGAAGTACTTTGGGCGTCGTTTGAACTAACCAAGGCACTTTACTTTTCCCTCGCCCCTCGACTTTATAGCCGTATCCGTTGGTCATTCGTTATATATGTAATTCTTGACTGATAAAATAAATACGGGTCCTAACCGCCGCCAAGGGTGAGCAAGCGACCTCTCGACAAGGAGGCCGCCATCGAAAGATGTTCAAACCGCCGCGTTATTGGGTGGGGGTGAGCCTGTCGAACTCTCGACAATAGGCCCGAAGGGACTCGGCCGAGGTTACGAGGTCGAGGAGAGGTAAAATGGCCAATATTTCTAGGGAAAGATGTTCAAACCGCCGCCAAAGGTTTTACCACAGGAAAGGGTCAATACTAATATGAAAAGTGACTACCCCCTCCTCTCCTCTATTCAGACAGTAGTGAGTGACAAAGGCAGTTCAGTTCTGACGATCCCACAACAAACAGGTTGTTCCCGTGTAACCCACTTACTTCCATTCATCGTTCAGGCTTAATCATTTCCCTAAGGGCTGTTGTATAGTGTCCCTTAAGCTAAGTGTTGTCTGTGCCCCTCATTCAAGTAGCATCAATCTACCTGAAGGCACCTATAGTATTTGATCACCCCCCTATAGTAGGATTAAAAGCATGATTCCTTTTCATAGTAAAAGAATTGTGAGGTATACCTGCAATAGAGTTTAAGGTGAAAGTGGCTATTACGTTTGATATTATGAAATGCACCCCTAATGTAGTTCCACTTCGATGTCCCCGGTGTGTGACCGACCCCTTAAAGTAGGAAAAATCTGTGGGTGGGTATCCTAGTGGAAGTTGTACTAATATAAGTCCCAGGGTGTAAACCTGTACTGTTAAAGTAATGTAGGTAGTAGTGGTCCAAGTAGTGACAATGCGGCTAATCCTACGAATAATCATTGTAGTATACCAATGAATCCTCATCGTTATAAACATACCACGGATGAAAATGCACCAATCAATAGAAGAATAAAGTAGCTAAAATCCCCGATAGAATAATGAATATGATGCAATAAACAATATAAGAATAATGCGGGATAATCATGCAACCAAAAGATGAATCAAGCGGACGACTCAACTCATGTCATTAGTTCCTTATCCAATGAACAAGTGAGCCTCTTGCTATAGCCTGTGACCTCTAAGGAGCTATAAAGTATCACGCCCCATTATATAGGTGACTTTATTTTAGGGTGTAAGGTAGTGAAAGGGTCCTATCAATGAGATGGGTGCTTGGCTTTTGGTCCTGGCCACACGCTTGCTGCTACGTTCTGCTGTCCGTTTCGTGAGAACTCGAAGTTTGTTTATTGACTTTGCCCCAGTTCCCTGCATGCCAAGTGATTTGGTTAGCTAGCACTGGTCCATTCCTACATGCTCGAGCAGCAGCATCAAAGTTCATCAACCCATTCCCCTTACTTTTCACGCCTTAACCTTATATATAGGCTCATACCCCGGGACCCTACATCCAAATTACTATAGGTTTTCTTCTTTTGCACCAGTATAAAATAGAGTGGTAGTCCAATTAGCTATCCTTTCAGTAGCCCTATCTAAGTCCAAGGCCCTTAGAGTAGCCGTAACATAAGACCTCGCCCGGAGTAATGATCATTAGGGTATGATGGGTAAACTGGATATGCTTATGGATGCTATGGTTAAACAACTGGCTCTGTTTCTACTACTATTGCTTATTATGCTACTTATGCACCTGCTCCTGCTTATGATGCTTGTACTTGTGCCTTTGCTCATGGTGCTACTGGAAGATCTGGAACTAGTGCTACGACGGGCTTTGGCTCTTTACCCGGTGGTGGGACTGAAACAACTGCTGAAACGACTGCTTAACCATTTCAAGGGGCACAATCGACTGCTTAATCTGAACCAACCTAATCTGCTGTTACTTAAACTACTGATACTAATGATGGTGCTAGTGCTGCTTACCTTGGTACTGGTGCTGGTGGTAGATCTGGAACTGTCAAATATGCTGCTGTAGGTGCTGCTTACTTAGGTGCTGTTGGTGCTACATTGATATCATTGGCTACTGGTAGTGCTTGAGAAACTGCTTCTTCTAGCTCTTCTATATGCACGCGAGGGTGCTTTCAAGGTGTCTTCCACTGTAACCTATCTTACTCTTCTATGGGGAAGATTAGCCCGACCGCATGCATCTTGTCGATCTCCTCCTTTACCTTTTCCTTTCTCCAATCGGGCGAAAAGGCCCTGTATATTGGCTGGTTCTTCTCATGGTTCGAATCTTCCCCTTATGTTCCATGGTTCTTCCTCGTTGAGCAGGCAGTATCCTATTCTCCACGAGAAAGGAGGAACATGATGGCGGCCCGGTGGTCGAGCCTGCTTTCGCATCCTATCCTTTTAGTCGAGCCTGCTTTCGCATCCTCTCTAGCATCGTACTTGGGCTTCCTTCATTGCATTATCCGTAGACCGTCATAAGTTAGCCCGCCCGTGAATTGGAATGTGGAAGTTTTAAACGCGATCCCAAGAACTGTGGTACCATAGCTCGGTAGAATGGCCATTTCGTTCACACGTACAAAAGAACAGACACAGGGGAATGCCAAATCCTTCATTCAATGAACCTTTCCACCGGGAAGCTTGAAGACGGGGTGGAAACTTACGCATGAACTGTGCCATGGAGCTGGAGTGGTCCACCTCCTCTGGAGCGGGGAAAGAACCTTCATTGATCAGGGAGGGAGCGGTAGAGTTGTAGGCCCAACCAACCTACAATATCACCGTTATGAGCGGTACATTTCAACCAATTCAACTATTGCTTATGTTACCAACGAATAGAGTGATTCATGACGATAGTTTAGCCCGATTCCGATAGCCCCAGTACATACCCTACGAGATGCACAGGGTTCATACTCAGTTATTTACAACCCCCGGTCACTGAACGATACGGAACACATGGGTTCCTACCTGATCCGGTCACTGAACGATACAGAAACAGCGTTCCTACCTGCACTTAGTGCTACGGCAACGGCAGCGGGGCAATAAATACAGCTATGGCTACGGGGCAACAACGGATACGGATACGGCAACAGCTACGGCAACACACACAGAATGTATATATACGTATATATACCGATAATAGTGTAGATAATACAATAGCTTATGCATGTCGGCCGAGAGTCCATCAGTCACAGGAGGTACCCGATTCCCAGTTGCCGATACCCAGTTGACAATACCCGGGATAACCTCATTACCACAGGTAAGTCCCAGTCGGTTGCCACAGGGAGGCGCATTTACAGGATGCCGATAGGAGATCAGTACCAGGAGGTGCCGATTCCCTTTTTGAGCCCAATTGACTTCTTGCTCCCAATTCACTTGTTGCTACCGATTCACTTGTTGCTACCGAGTCCTTTAGCCCGAGTCCTTCTTGAGCCCAATTACCCCGTTGATGCCGATTGATTACCTTGTTACTCCCGATTACCTTGGTTAGCCCGATTACTTTAGCCCGATTGCCTTCTTGTGAATGATTCCTTGATTAGCCCAATTACTTTAGCCCGAGTACTACCCATCCCTAGTTTAGCCCCAGTCCTTTAGCCCCAGTCCTTACCCTACGAACGGGATGCACAGGGTTACTACTCCGCTATTTACAACCCCCGGGCACTGAACGATACGGCAGGGTTACTTCATCACCTCCGCTTAGAGCACCAGACGTACCACCCTGATTGATAGAGACACACCACACCCCCCAGTCAATAGAACCAACAGACGTAGCTGCACAGACAACACCTCACAGAAATAACGACATAGCCACCTCACATAGCGGACAGACAGACACAGGCAAGGAAGAAAACAACCCACATAACCCTACAAGCCTGACAGAGCTTAAGCACCCACCAGGTGGATATGGAAATTGATTCGATTTGAATATGGATGGATTTAGAGTTCGATGGAGATGTTTATTTGATTGCTTGATTTGATTGATGGCACACTTAGTTTGAGGGGTGGGCGGGACTACGGACGGAATGTTCCTACTTCGACGGTATGGAAGAAAGGAATGAATGACGATGCGTTACATATGATGATTCACTGGTTGAGGTTCATACGCCAGTCAGACATAGCCCCACATACCCGAGTCACCCCCATCACATGCCACATAACCCAACATGGGAAGGTACGGGACGGTAAGGTACGGGACCGAGTGAGTGAGTCACAATAGGGTATCTTATAGCCCCTCATTGCCAACCGGTCAATGCCAGTCATAGCCCCACACCACATAGCAGCAGTCACACATATCCCTAACCCTCTGCCCTCAACCTCAACCCTCGAAATCGCTTACCCTTACGGAGGAACAACTGAAGTGACTCGATTTTATGGATTATGCTTTACTTACTATGCACCTGGTGATGATCATCGGCAGACACATAGTTAGTTAATTTACGCTAGGAAGGGAAGGTAATGCCAGTCAGGGAAATGGGTGATGCCTTCCTCTCCTTTTAGTCGAGCCACTAAACGTACCCGGAGAGGTTCTTTTGATTGATTGAACACATGAGAGAGGTTCCAGCGAATACAGCCATCCAACAGAGGGGTTCACACAAAAAACTTACCCCTACACAGCTTACTCCTATGGAAACACAGTTAGTTACTACAGTGAGTACTTACCCACAAGCACCTGCCAGAGACACCACAGCAGGCCTTCCCAACAGCTCTACCCATGAACTATTGACAGCAGGAGGTAGTAACCTGCCCACCAGTTCACTTCCAACATGCCCAGGAGGTTGTTACTTACATGGTCTCCGTACCCCATAGCCCGTGTGTCCCAATTAGTCCGTGCCCAGTTGTCCGTGCCATGGTGCCCAGTTCTACATGCCAATAGGTTCGTACCCAATAGCACACATTACAGCAGCCATACACAAGCAAGCAGCAAGAGAGATAGACCTCAGTTCGAAGGTTCGGTCGCAATGTCGATGAAGGCAGTCAGTGTAAGGTAAAAGGATGGGTGGTCGGTTTGTTTGTCGATCTCAGCACTCTGCCAAGCTCTTCGCAGGTCGGGTAGAGAGAGACGGTCAGGTATCAAGAGATAGATCAGGTCGAAGGCATTCAGTGTAAGGTCGATTGAAGCAGGAAGGGAGGCGGGACCAGAATATAATATGTGTTAACCATAATTCATAAGGCAAGGTAGAGTAAAGGTTAATATGCTAGTGCCTATCCGACAAGGTATTACTGGCTGAATCTCTAGGTGAATAGAGTGGGTGGGTAGAGTCTATAAAAGCAAGGTGGGCTTCAGAAAGTAAATAGTCAAGGGTGCGTTAGCACACTCGACTAAAAGGCCGCCATCGACGGAGTCACTCACTATTCATATGGTGAGGGGGAGGGGCCCCAAAAGCCGCCATCATGCTACAGCATGACTCGACCACCGCCATCAACTTGAAGAACTAAAAGGCCGCCATCGCCTTTAAGCCTTAAACCTCTAGGGGAACTCAATATATCTTATCGTGGAATATGGGGGAAACAAGTCTATCTCGTCATCGTGTGAATATGGGTAACTCAATATCTCTTGTATCGTGGCAACTTGGGTAACATAATTACAGACAATGTTACTATTATATATGTAATTATGCCTTTTGCTGGATCGAAGGTAAGTCCAGGTTATTAGAGTAGAATTTACCATCCCATGAGAACCAAGCCCCCACCCCTACGCATGCATATCCAGTCATGCGCATGCATATCCCGCCTCCCCACTCAGAGCAAGGATGAATGGACCTACTTCATGAATAGAGTCTGACTGCAAAGGAGTACTATCAAGGGCCGAGTACTTGCCTTTCTTCCCCCCCTGACCGGAGGGAAGCTGCGACTGTTGGCTATGATGTGCATAAAGTTGGAACAAGCTATCGATGTGATAGTATGTAGTAGCTGTCTGTCTGGCTGGCTTTCAGGCTTTATAGCTCTGCTTGCTATGGTAGTAATAGCTGTCTTCCTGGCTTACTTTGGTAAGTTGTAGTATCTGGCTATCGACTAGGCTTCAAGGTCAACAACTGGATCTTTATCTGGAACATGAGCATCGGACTCAAAAGCACGATCACTAAGGTCAGACTCTCTACCACGATCATCTGGTTCTTCCTCTGGAATATCTGGTTCTTCAAACATCCGGTGCTTCATCCCTAACATCTGGCTCTTCATTCCTATTATGAACATATGAATCACGATCACAAGCATCTGGGTAAGCATCTGTTATATAGAGATATGCTTTAGGTGCTTTCTATAGATGCTTCTGTTCGGTCAACTAGGTCAACTGTGTTGCTTCTGGAACTGGATCTACTTCTGCTTCATATACATCAATAGCTGCTAGGTATGGGGAGATCTCGCTCGTCTGTCGACGAAGGACCTGGATTCAGTGCTCCAGATTAGAGGGCCTCGCCATCCGGAGCACCGCGCCAATCAAGCCAGAAAGTGCTTCCAAGCGACACCCCTAGGATTTACCCCGCTTCCTTCGGTCGGTTAAGGAGGGTACAAAGAAAGGCAGGCAGGTACTTCTGCTGGTACGACACTAAGGATTTCTTCCCTCCCACTTCTCGCATTCATTGGGAAGAAGCAAGCGAACACTTCTCGCATTCATTGGAAAGGAAGAAGGAAGTAAGCGAACACTTTTCACATTCATATGTCAATACGGTAGAGCAACACTTCGAGTGCTTCTATACCGAGAACATATTACACGTTATAAAATAAGCAATACTTCGTACTTCATTGCCAAGTGATGAGCAATTCTTTCCTTGCTTATATTTTATTTATTAGAATTACTTAGATCATAGAATTAGAGTGATTCTTCTTTTTGTGAATGTGGGTGGCTTAGTCAGGGCTAAATTGTGTTGTCAAGCTGCTAATGGGAGCCATTGAATGAAAGCCCCGAGGTTAGGCCAAACCTAGCTAGGCAAAGTGAGAGAGTCCCTTAGGTGGTAAAAATGATAACTAATACTCGTATAGGGGGCTATTTAGCGGTTAGGAACTTTGATCGTACGGGGAGCTATTATCCGGGTAAGGAACTACTCGTCCAGAGGGCTATTTAGCAGCCCGCAACTGAAGACTCGTACAGGTTGAGGTTGATCCCGGCTAGTTCTACTTTATGTGGTTCAAGCCCCAGTGAATCCCGGCAACTGTCCTTCCTTATCTAAGCAAGCATGTGTTTAGGAGCTAAAGGTGTTTGGCCACTTGCATTAGTAGAATAATCTGACAGGGATAAATTTAGGGCACTAATAATGATATCAATGTAGCTCTTATCATTCAGGTGTGCCTTCCTTTCATTCAAGCAGTGATGTCTTCCTTAAATATCCTCTCATACAGGCACTAAGGTATGTATAAAGAAGCTCACTTA